>CM054794.1:10125000-10800000 GCA_028984075.1 Pieris mannii
ATTTAGTTTGTTGTCTGTGTCTCATAGGATTCGCGCGGAAAGTTTTTTAATCTGTGGAGCAAACTTCCACATATTGCCAGCTCTGCCTTTTGTTTGGGTTCAACTCTTTGTTTGCTTATTAGTTGTAGATTTACATTTGAAATTATTATTCAAAATAATGTAGTTTCGTTAGTTATTTCACAAAACAAAGGTATGATATTTGTCGAGTTTGACTTTAAAATGCCCAATTCAATAACCGAATTAAGATGTCATCTCACATCCAATAAAATAAAAAACCTAGCTGACGTCGATCGCTGTCATAAATTTTCGCGCCTGAATGCGTGCTCTCAACTTCCCTGAAAATGACAAACTAAATTATTCTCATTTATTTGATTACGTGAAATTAAACAGAAACGCCTTTGTAATAAAGACTACTTTTGAAAAATATGAAAATATGATAATTGTGTAAAAATAAACCGTGAATAATAAATACTTTGTCGTGACAAAATTAATGTTGTTTACAGTAGAAAGATTGATCTCTACTATCTCTATTTCCATCTGTACTAATATTATAAAGAGGAAAAGGATTTTATTGTTCGTTAGTTAGTATGTAGCAACAAAAACAGTATTTTTATAAAATATTACCTTGTTACGTCATACTCTATATGATAACATGATAAATTAATTTGCACTTAAATATTCCTGCATAAGTGTTAAATAGACCTCGATATTTAATTACTTTATTAAATAAAATAATGGCGACACGAATATAACATTTAGGATATAGATTATTAATAATTAAGCCTCATTTATTCCTTAAAATATTCATCCATCTTAACAAAAGATACACTTAGAAAATACAGAAATAATAGACCTCTTATAGAGTATAGACCTCCATCTCTCTCTATCTTGAGTATTTTTCTAGAATATAGTATACAATAGTACATACTATTTAATATAGTATAGTATTAAAATATAATTTTTTTAAGTTCGTGTGCATTTGATTGAGGATTTCAGTAGAAAAATATAAACTTATCAATATCACGGAACATAATTCATACTTATACAATATGACATAATTTTACTAAAGTATATTATTATGAAACCTTTATAAATCTAAAAATTTAACAAAAAAAAAATTTAAAAACTTCCCTTTGGCAGTTTCAGAAATAAAACATTGCCTTGGCCTTTGAAGCGTCACAAATAATTAAAATTCAGTAAATTTTTAGGTTTTTTCTCGATATAAGTATATTTAACATTTAAGCATATATATCTTATTAAAACAATTAGATATAGTAAATAAAACATATGGATTATTTATAAAAGGAAATGTGATGAGAAAGGAATCGTGTCTTATACAATCATTAACAGATGTACACAGAGTTCTTCATTAATGGAGTTAACATTAAGTAAGTATTCAAATAGGCTAACCACAGATCCAATCGAAACCTAAACAATTTCACAGCCTAAAGCGTGTTCTTGTTAGATCAATCACTTAATATTCCGTCACATTCAATTGTTTTACCGTTTTTCATTTATATCAATTTCTGTTTTTTTTTTTAAATAACACATATATCAATAATGCGCATACAAAAAAGATATTCTTGTTATTTATAATTATTATACCGTTAGAGATAATAGACGACTCCGAGTATTACTGTTACTATAGTGTTATATTATTAAAATAATAAACGTGCAGGCTTGGTCTTTGAAAAGCAAAATAACTGGTAATTTAAGTCCCAATTAACGCTTAATTGTGCCCGAAATCCGTTGAAATTAGAGGCTTAAGTAGAATAGAGGGATTAACACGCCAATATTTTAGGTTTATAGTTAAGTATGATTTATTAGTAAGCCCTTATTAACCAAACAGGTCAAGAACTAAAATACATTTGTCGGAATAATTCACATGTAAGGAACCCTAAGATTTTCATACATATAAAAACGAGGAAATTAATTATTAATCAAATTAATAATAATCCTAAACTACCAGTCGACGAATGATTTTTTTTATTTTGTATATATTTTGGAAATACATAATTATTAACACTAAGGGCAATGTGATAAATACAAATTGTATAAAGTAGTAAAATCTTTTCCATGTGCTTACAGAGTTTTTTTAAACCAATGGAGTTAATGTGAAGACTTTTATTGGTTTTTCAACTTACTATGTGTGAAGTATTATTTGTCAATCTACGCAAGCCTGTGTTCTACAACCCACAATTAAATCTAGTTCTAAAACAGTTGTCAACAAAGTATTTGTATTCGAAGTAAGACAGTTCAAATTAGTTGACTTGAGATAGTTTCATAAAATAAAAAAAATGATGCCAAAAAAATCTGTGTATGATTTACCCAGTGTTTTATGTCGTCGGAGTTACTGTGAACTAGAGATTAACATAAGCATTTGTAACTAGTTACTAACCTATGAATGATTTACTATTTATTTCTATTCATATTTTTATGTATTATATTTAAGGAAAATATTAGAAAGTTTTAAGTTTTTGTTCAACATTATTTTAAGTAACTTTAAAGGTTGTCTCTGTTGTTTTCATTCCTATAATTTGTCCAGTATTGCTTCGTAGCCATTGAACATATATCAGTCCGTCAGGATATGTAATACCGTCTATTCAGCTGTATTGTTTCAACGACAGGTATTACTTTTTATTCCTTTAAATCTATTAAGATACCATAGGCATTGTAATTGAGGATGCTTCGATTTATTGTTACATTCACTGTTAAGTCAAGGCTTAAATCGAGTGAGGTTTATTAGAGTGGAAATTAAAGTTTACTATGTTCATAAACAATATACAGTCAAAATCTGTTATAACGATATTGTTGGGATTACTCATCGTAAAACCGATAGTTGTAACAGCTGATGACATTGTTATTAAGAACTTACAATAGAATTCTGCCGAGACCTTTGATTTTGGTTACTATAACCGGTATATTGTTCCAAACGATTTGGTCGTCGTCTTGACTGCATTTAAAAGTGAAGAAATATTTCAAATATATGAAGTGGTAAGATGACAGTTTATTTTTACTTTTAAGGCTGCCTATTTATTTATAATCTTACAAAATGAAATGGAAACAAATAGAAGATTAAATAAATTCAAAAAGTCAGGTTCTGTGACAGTTTAATGTTGGCAGCATTTCGCTGCTCTATTTCAAATCATTCCTAAAATACGATATGTTCCGTTATAAAACTTATACTTGCCATTAATGTTATCGCCAAGGTAATTATCGAAAGCCACTGTTAGTAATAATAATCTTAATATAGTATTAATGTTGTATGAATTAATAATATATATTATTATAATTGCTTCAATTTGTACTGTGGCAACTCCTTACAAACTTGTAATAGAAAATAATTAAATATTCAAAATACTGGCGGGCTTTATTGCCAGTTCTTCTCATCCGTACTACGATCCTGATTTGTGAAAGTAATAAATGAAAATTTATTTTTCTTGATTAGCTCTCATGATTGTAAATTATATTCCTATTTTATATTAATAACGATTTGATTATTTTACAAAAAATATATTTAAATTAGATGGAGGACTAAGTACGATGAATGCTAATTACTATACTATATATACTAATTCGATTAAATTGCGGCATGGTCATTGGTCGTTTCAAAGCTATTTCCATTTAAGAAGCTGGTGCAACCTCAATCTAATTGAAGGTTCCTTTGAGAAGATTACTTTCTGACCTAAACTTATCTAGTCAGTTGCTACCAATGGACAAATGGATGCTGAAGAGAACAAACGACTGCCAAAATATTATCAATGACATTTGACACCAAAATAGTATACCTTAATGCGACCGTATTAATATTTCATTAGTAATCAAACTGTTAAATACGTTTTGTCATCAGAGATAAGAGATATAATAGGAAGAATCCTGTTTCGAGGTAAATGGTTTTGTTTGAACGTCATGTACACAAAAGACGGCTTTATATTTTAGATTACTAGATAGTATGGAATATATTAATTATATATTACATAATGTTTTAACTGACTTTGAACCCGAAGAAGGAGGTTTATGACTCAACTCAAAAACTCTTACCACATGAGCCATTCAAAGTAAATAACACGATTATAAAAGAAAAAGGCACAGAAAAATATATTGGTCTAGCAGTTTGACGTGGATCAAACAAATTGAGCACATCAGATCTAAGCTCTGTTGACTTATGGGACTCACTTCACTTTACGTCAGATACGTTGCACCATCTACATCGTTGGTCAAGCGACATTTACTTTATTTAATTGAAGTATGGAGCAGCGCCGTTTAAACCAAATTAACGAACATCTAAGTATTGCAAAATTAAATAATCATCAATCAATAATAATGTTCCACTATTATCTTGTACCTACCAAAAATATTTTATATCGAGACACAAACTATATGTATTCTTCTCAGAAAAATTATATAAAAAGTTCTCCCCACACTTATATAACATTCTCCAAATTGCAACGTGTGATTCATAGAAGTATGCATCGAACCAGTTATCTTGCATTACCGAAAGTACGTACGAACTCGGAACTACGGCAAAAAATGTTTACCTACGAAGGCGCATAGCTGTATAAGAAATTACCCCCATATATAAATTACTTTTTCAATTAATTCAAATTGAAGCTAAGTGAAAATGTTAGACCAAATTACCTTTTAATTAAATTGTTATAATTCATATTTCATTGGTTCCCGTTCTGGACGACGACATGATCATGCAACATCAAATTAACCACTGTTAACGGGTTTGAGTTCATTACATTTTATTAAATTTTGTAGTGCAATGGCACCTAACACTTAACTCCCTCGTACTTTGAATATCTATGATCTTACTATTAATATAGACTATCTAATACTCGTTCAATTGTAGATCTAGTATCTAATATTGGCAAATCGAATAAACCACAGGTATTAAAGGTTATAAACTTATTAGACTTTGACGATATAATGACATTGGCAGCTGACAGAGATGCCAAGAAAATACTTTCATTTACGGCGTTAAAGGTTCAACATTCTCTTCTAACCAAAAACATTCGCTACTCAGAGGAGTAAAAAGGAGAGTTTAAGGAGAGTGTTTTCGAAAAGAGTTTCGAAAACACTCTCCTTAAAGCCATAGCCAGCATTGGAATACTTGGCGTGAACATATCGAACGACGTTCAGTTTCGTGGTCACTTGGAGGGAAAGGCTAAATTAGCCTCGAAAAAGCTCGGTGTGGTCAGCAAGGCGGGACGGTACCTCACTCCGGGCCACCGCTTGCAACTATATAAAGCGCAAATTCGGCCCCACATGGAGTACTGTTCCCACCTCTGGGCGGGTGCTCCCCAGTACCAGCTCCTTCCACTTGACCGTATTCAACGAAGAGCGGTTCGAATCGTTGACGACAAAATTCTCTCCGAGCGGCTTGATCCTTTGGCGTTGCGTAGAGATGTGAGGTCTCTCTGCATCTTCTACCGCATTTACCATAGAGAGTGTTCCGAGGAGTTGTTCGGATTAATATCTGCAGCTGAGTTTCATCATCGGACGTCGAGGCAGAATACGAAATACCACCCGTATCACCTCGACTTCCACCGTTTCACAACTGCGCGTTTTTCTGGGCAGTTTTTGCCGCGCACCACCACTTTGTAGAACCAGCCGCCGACTGAACTATTTCCGAACCAATTCGACTTAGGGTTCAAGAAAAGAGCGTACCAATTCTTAAAAGGCCGGCAACGCACTCGCGAGCCCTCTGGCATTGAGAGTGTCCCATGGGCGGCGGTATCACTTAACATCAGGTGAGCCTCCTGCCTGTTTGCCCCCTGTAAAAAAAAACTCTGCAATGTAACATGTAATAGACAAATTTAAAGAATATTCTTCGACATTCTCAACAATCGATATATCACTTATGCATACCGCAAACAAAGCCGTCGGTGCCATTCTATTGTGGTATTAAGATACGAAGATGCCGAAATTCCGTAAATCTGGGCTTAAAGGATGAGAAACTCTTGTGTCACGTGAAATTCAATATCAGGCAAATACCTTCAAAAAGTTTTATTCTCCGAGATTGGATAAATTTTATTTTAAATGTATCTTCGTCATATGAATTATAAATATCTACAAAGTAAATGTTTAATACAAAAATTATAAATCAATTTGAAGAATATACTTGAGCGTTGAACCTATGCTTGGCTTGATATGTTAGCCTATTCCCAAATATTTCTATTTATTTTTATAGCGCTGTAAAAAAGGTATTTTACAAATTCAATTAAATTTTTTAAGTTATACAAAAAGGCAATCAAATAATAAAGTCACAAGGGAATCGTTTATCAAAAGGTAGTGCAAATATTGAAACCTTACGTAAATCTTATATAGACCACTCAAATAAACCGATAATATAAAATAAACAAAGTATGCGGCATGTGTTTGTGTTACGTTATTTTTAACAGATTGCTCAAGAAATATCGATTAGTACAAACAAAAGTACTTACCCACAATCGATTAGTTCTAAAACTACGCAACACATTTAATTTTTTCTACGCCATATAAATAAAATATTTCCGAATCAGAAGTTCCAAATCCAATTATGAAATATCCATCTTTGTGGCATCAAACTGAAGAGATTTCTGGTTCAGTATGAAGTCAGGCGGATATCATCTTTCCATCGTGTTTTTGGGCGTCATGTCTTCTGCCTACTGTCTGTCTTCCCAACAGAGTTACCCGTTTGCTCCATTTATCAAGTTTGCATCTCAGCCACCGGTGAGACCTTTCCATCTCCATTATAAGTGGTCGATACGAGCGTATGTTAAATGCGCACTTAAGAATGTCCATTAGTGCACAGCCATAGTCAGAAACAGAGAGTGGATAAATTATATTTAAAATCTATTTATCGTATCTAAATTAACAGTTTAATAAATTATCTATATTAGTGGATAAACCATCGATGATTTATTTGAACCACTACAAAGTGTTTATTCTGTATCAGGCGTTGATAGTTACAAAAAGCATTCCTCTGAAATATTTCCACGTTGCCACGTTCACAACACCTGCGCTCTGCTCATGCGTCATCAGAATCTTGAGATTGATACGACCCACTGAATTGTGCGAACACAATACACCTTTTAGCATAAACCTCACATTTGAGCGTATATATGGAAATAAGATTCTAAGAGCTTTCGATATGTTGGACTAAGAAAAATCTGGATTTGAGTTTTATTGAGATTGTATAGAAGTCTTTTAACGGAATTAGTTTGTTTATTCTTGCGAAAACAGGGATGTGATGAGTTATGTATGTTTGTTTGTTTATCGTAGCAATTAATTTAATGACTAATACGGTTCTGAGAAAATTGACGTGAAATTTTACTACAATTTATAAAGTTTCAAGCCCGTTTATTTTATTCAAAAACTCAAAAGTAATAGACAAGTCTTAATTTATGTTTTAGTAGTGATCTAATTGAATGTTTAGCGAATAATTCATTAAGTAGGATTTCTGTGGTGAGGGTATTAATTTTTATAACGAATTTTTCTTGAAAAATGTTAGTGATATTATTTTTAAAAAACAGGGGGCAAAAACGACACTCATCTGATGTTAAGTGATACCGCTGCCCATGGACACTATCAATGCTAGAGGACTCGCAAGTGCGTTGCCGGCCTTTTAAATTATGTGGCGAAAGCAAATTAAATGTTTTTTTCATATTACCAAAAATTAGTTTTTTACGTTTGAATCAAAAATAAATCCTGTTTTTCAAATTGCATTTTGACTAGATTATGTGTGTCAGGTTAATATAGTAGAACAGTCTTGGCCTACTGGAACCAGCGTATGTTGCAGGCACGATTCCCGGCTGTGCACTTTTTATGTACCAACGCATTTAACATTCAATTGAACAGTGAAAATATCGTGAGGAAATCGGCTTGTTTTATACAGAAATCTTAGGCCTAATAAATATTGTTCAGATTTCATCATTTGAACAGTAGCTGCTGACACGGCTCACGTGTGTTCCGAATCTTTACACCTGAAGATGCGCGATACACCAACACACCAGACAGCTCACTAGATAAATATTATGTATGTGTGAATTAGTGTAAATAGTATTTAAGATAATGTTATTGAATTAAAAATCAGATTAGAGTATTTTTCTGTCTTATTCATTAATTTCATTTCTCTCTTACTCTCAAAGTGGCGAA
The DNA here is from genome assembly GCA_028984075.1 of Pieris mannii. NCBI lineage: Eukaryota > Metazoa > Arthropoda > Insecta > Lepidoptera > Pieridae > Pieris > Pieris mannii. The sequence goes on from CM054794.1 coordinate 10,133,143, forward strand.
GACTCTGTCAAGCCCTTAATCATCGTGGTGAGCCTGCTCGGTCGCTTTGAGATTATCCCACCACCTCGAACCGTAGGTAGTGTTACCTTATGTCTCTTGGTACAGACATCCCATATTGATTTTTGACGTTCATAAGTATACATTATTAGTTGTTAGGTTCTTACGTCTCATCTAGTACAGTTTGCTCAAACATACATTACATATACTATACAATTACTCCTGACATTCATCTTATATATAAAATTCTTGTGTCACGGTGTTAGTAACCGAACTCCTCCGAAACGGCTCGACCGATTTTCGTGATCCTTATCGAGGATACTAACCAGGGGAAGGAGAAGGAGAATCGAACAACATCTATTTTTCATCCCCCTAAATGTTAAGGGTGGTCCATCCCTAATTTTTTTTTTAGACAAAATTTTTAGTTTTTATTTTTTTATGATACATCATACAAAAATACATGCAACCCTAAATTTTCACCCCTCTACAATCATCCCTTATGTTTTTTTTGTTAATTATAAACTTTAATTTTTTGGCACAAAAACATGGCAAAACAACGTTTGCCGGGTCAGCTAGTAACATATAAATTTTAAACACACATTTCACAGTCCACTAGCAAGCTGTACAAAGGTTATATATTAAATCTTATAGATGTATTTTAATACAGTATTTATAATATGCTTAACCTACTAAGTAATTATAAAAAATAAATAATAATCAGACAATTCAAACACATTTAAAAAGTTTGATCCCTGTGGCAGTGTACCTTTAACGCTAGCAGCATTTCCCCGCTGTACTTCGAAAGCACAATCTCTGAGATCAATGGCAATAAATGACAACATGACAATAACATTATTATAAAAGCTAGTAACTCTTTTAAATGTTAAAACAATCCTAATAAATTGCTAAGCCATCAATTAGTTCAGTACTTAAATAATGATTAAGTGCAGGTCATTTCTGTGTTAGAAATAAATAATTGTGTGAATTCTATCACGTATTAAACTCTACAATTTTCTATTTCAACGGTTACATAAGGATCCAATAGGAATCTCTCGTAACTCTTGAACAGAAAATACAACAAAATGTTCTTATTGCCGCTGGGAAGTTTTCTGCTGCCAGCACTTACTAGCAAACGCGTTAATAGCCTTCGAGTTGAAACACTTTTATTGCAAAATATACAATATTTATTATATAATCACATGCGGCGATCGAATCAAGAAATTCCGTAACGAAAATAAAAACCTAACACACGATGACGTAATATAGGTGCGGCCAATATGCGTTAGAGAGAAACAGAACGCATACTACACCTCACATCGGTCTGGCGTATGCAGCCGGTAGGCGTTAAAGTGAGACAGACTACATACAAGCGTATTAGTCTGGTAGAGTCGTAGATTGAATTAAAATCAAAGAAAAACATGCTATGCAATAACTTTACCTCCTTGCAGTCCTTGAATGCTACACGTTTTAATTTTTTTTATTTAAATTAAGGCACATAGTCTCCGCCAACTTTTTAATTTAGTACCTACGTAACTACATATTTTACTTTTCTACTCCATAGTAATGTTTCGCTTTTTCCCTCCATAAAAACCTTCCTCAAATTTCTAGGAATATTTAAAAAAAATACCCGGATTGATCCACCGGTCTTCGAGTTTGGCGCTTCATTTTTATTTATGAAACCACGCACACCATTAAATCTTTGCTAGCGTATTTGCGGGACAAATAATGATTTATTAAATGCAACGATAATTTAATATATCTATGTACTATATATATCTGCTGCTTTTGATGTTCTAGTGAATAGTTTTTTTTAATCTTCATTATAATTACTGACATTAATGAAAATATTTTTATATTTTTTTCAACTATCTTCCTACTGACCGTAATTTTGTTAATCTTATAGGGAAGTTACTATATATTTAGTTTTTATTTCTAGTTTGATGTTGATACTCTAGTATAATTTATGTATATGTGTATACAATTTGTGATGCCATATTATCTTACATATTTTAAGCATACGTATTGTTTTAGGACTTATAAATAAATAATGTTATCGACTACGATACTCAAGTTTCCTGCTTCTAAATATTTTTATGATTTATGAGCCTGTCGTAATAATTATATCTAAGTTGCAGTTTAGCTAAGCTAGATAATCTCTGGAATGTTCGAAGTATAAATTAATATATTGTATCAAGTACTTAGAAATGATAATGGTATCTATCTATAGATAAGTTGTATCATTATTGCGTTCAATACAGATAATCATCATATAATGAAAATACTTGCATAATGATTGTACAATATTATTCTAATTTCGTAAATCGTAATAAATCAAACTAATACTTAGATTTCAACGAAATATATTTTTATTTTTAAGAGCTTATCACTCAAACTAAAATTTTAAATTATTATTTAAATGAAATAAAGTTTTAAATTTTTATCATTATTACTAAGTATGTTAAAAATATTGTTATTTTTTTAACTTAATCCACAGTATTCATAAAACTAAATCAGTCGATTTGCACTGTTTTAATAAAGTAATCAGTTGTTACTTTCAGTGTAATAGCGTAAACGCTGTGATGAAAAGAGATAGATGTACTGGAATTATGACGGTGCAATGTGCACCCAGGCACAAGTTATTTGTATTTTCGTAAAAAGTGCACATTTTTTAAGTTATTATATTATCGTTTAAACATTTTTTATAAAAAAAATTGGTTTATAACAAAAATTCGACGCAGTATGTCAAGCACAGAAATCTGATCGCCTACTTGCCTATAAGAAAAAGGAAAAGTGACCACGTAACACATATCGATATGTGAGGAAAATGAAAAATGTTTTTTCTTAATTTATACTTTAAGATTAGCTTTTTAAGTAGGATTTTATAAAAAAATAAGAAATCTTGAAAATATTCATACTGTGCCTAAATGATAATTTCGAATTCTCTAACAATTTTAATAAATAAAATAGTAAACTTTATATTTTATGGGTTATGAAAATCTATTAAAGCAAGAGCACACGTCTACTAGACTCAAGGTCATAGCTAGGTCAAGTACATCGCATCTGTTTACTGCTAGCCTCGCCGAGATGACGATTTGCATACAACTCCAACATAAAGCATTTTAGAAAGAATATTACTTAAGAGTTTTTGTTTGGCTGGGGTGCGGACAAGTTTATACCTAATATATGTATATCTCAAACCTTTATTTTCGTAAATATTTTCCAATGTATGGATAAAGAAAACTCTTAGTATTTTATGTATTTTTTGCAGGATTTCATTTACCAATTCTTAAAAGGCTGGCAACGCACTCACGAGCCCCCAGGCATTGAGAGTGTCCATGGGCAGCGGTATCACTTAAAATCAGGTAAGGCTGCTGCCTGTTTACAAACTGTTCTATAAATAAAAATAATCCACCAAAGTAGGCTGTATTTACCTGAAATGAACCTTCCGTTAAAAAGAAACCCTGACTAAATGTGTGCTAACTAATCTAGGTATATAGTACATTTATTTATAGTTAAAAATAATATCAACGATGAAAAGCATGTTGCGGTGATCAGGGGTTTGATTCTAAACAATTTTCTTTGTATGTCGGTGAACGAGAATTTGGTGATTTATTCGAAACTTCGCGTTAGGCACTGCTAAAGCAATGGAACATAGAAAATAATACAGATAATATCTCATACCAGGAGTACTATATGCCTGTATGAGATATCTGTGGTAGCATGGTATAATATAATTAATCCAGGTTATTAAAATATGTAAGAATATATGTATTACTAATTAAGTCCGAAATCAAAATCAAACCACTGATTCTGAAACTTTGAATATACTAATTAATGAATTTTCTATACAGCTATAGATGTCCTTTGTTCATTTCACAAAAGAAAAACTTTTTATGTAACGAAAAATTAATTTTACGAAGCAAGTTATTAAAAGATTGAAAAGGCCAAATGGAAATGGAAAATTCGCAATTTCTCACCATAGTATAATATTGTTTGAGCTGAGAAAAGTATACACACAGGTATTCACAAAATATTCAGTTTTTTATTCGGAAGACACACAACAGAAACAGACACACTTGTATTGTTGGTACAGAAACAGAAAACAGATTGATTAAATACAGTTTAAAAAAAATACGTTTATTATGGAACATAAAATAGGCAGGTATAACTTATTCCACGTCAATAAATTTGAACCTGTAGGCATCCCTACTCATCGTCAAAGAAGACTGGGTGTAGGCCGAGAGAAAAAGCCGGCGTAAAAAACTCTCGGTACTCTTTTTCTTGTTACACACTTAACAATATCCAATTACATCTGTACGTAGCATTATAGTGGCAGCTTCAGTGCTGGTTTACTAAACATTAACCATTACATACAGTAGGTATACAATATACATATATTAAACTTAATGACAAAAAAATAAATTAAGTGCCCTCATAAATGTACTAAGAGCAAAACACTCGACATTTACCTATTTAAATTCTGTATATTGTTTTACCTTTATATTTAGCAAGAAGAATTTAACAAAGCTCTTTAAAGTACGGTCATAATATAAAGAGCACAATTTTCTCTTTGTATTTAACGGTAAAAGCATGTCAGACGTTGTATTTTGTCTTGTATTCAGACCATTTACCGAGTCATATAACATCAGAATACTACTACATTGTTATCACCGTTTTATAATTGACCGATTGTGCGACTGCTGTCGTTCTTGAGATCGCAGGTTCGAATCCCGACTGTGCACCTATATGCGCATTTACCACTCGCACCGTAAAGAGGCAGCTAAGCAGACAAATAGTCAACCTATATCGCACTTACAATGCGATTATTACAAACACATGATTATTACGTGTTTACTATTTATGTTTTAAATAGTTCTTATTGAAAATATTGGAATACGCCAGAGGGCTTTGTTACGATCTTACTACAGAAAGGAAAAGAGTGAAAATGCACTAATGACGTGAAAATTCAAGTGGAAATTGGCGTCACACAGCTTGCTTGTGATGACAGATGGTTGAAAGAGGTCTTCACTTAGAATGGCCCCGTGGACAGCAAAAGGAGAGGACGCCCACTACAAATCTGGCAAGATGAAACAAAAGAAATAGCAAGCAAAGATTGGAAAATGGCATAGAAGATGGGAGAAGTGGATGTTATTGAAAGAGCCTTCACTCCTTCGGAAGTCGCGTATTGGTATCAAATATTAATCTCGAAAAAATCCTATTTTTATTTAAGATATGGGAAACTCAGTCAGTGTAAGAAGTAGATCTCAAATATAACCATGGTAGATAGAATTTAGCAAAAATAAAGTCAGTGAATAAAATGGAAATTTCGATACAATTCGAATGTCTACATTATTTACGAAACGTCGCTTTGTCTTTGAAACACGAATAAATTGTTATTGGATTCGGTTTTTATCTACGCAAAATAATTTTTATTCTTTGACAAATCTATGGTCTCCGAATATTGTTTTTCTCTCGACATTATTGAAGAACTTCGAATTGAATTCACATTTTTGATAATTGATTAAAATTTAAAATAAGGATTTATTTATTTGTATTTGGTACTTTGATAATGGTCCTTCGGTCATGATATTGATCTAAAAAATGTATATTATTTTTATCATCGTAAAGCTTAGTGGTGTTCCTCATCAAGGTATCCGCTGTGAAGAATATTTATAGTAATTCAACAATGTTGAAAATACTATAACTTAATTTGTTCAGATTTAAGTTGCCTCCTGGTAGGTAGAACCGGCGACCCCTGAGCTGGTGATTACCTCGCTCGACGAATTCAGCGAGAAAACGCTGTAAGAATTAAAGGTACACTGCCACAGGGACCAAACCTTTTTTAATTATTTTTATTATTACTATTTTTGGTAAAAAAAATTGTAAATATAGTGTATTTGATTGTTACGCTTCCTTATAAAATAAAATATGTTTACTTTGGAATATAAGATACAGGTATTACTTATTCCACATCTTTAAGTTTGAATCGGTAAACATCCCTACTCATCGGTAAGAAGACAGAGTAGGCCAAGAGAAAAGGCCGGCGTGAAAAACTCTCGGTACTCTATAAAATAGCTTGAACTTATACCCAAAAATATTATTCAAACATAGACCAGTTAATTGAGGTCTATATTTCAAAGGGATCCTTGTAACTTGGGTAATATAGAATTCTATTTTGTAAGTAACATCAATACATGTTCTACAAACATGTCGCAGACCAATAAAGTTATTATTACATTTGGGACCTAGATAGACGCTGGCCCGTATTAAATATGAAACCATAAAATTAATTTCCAATAGTTTTAGAATGATGGACATGTTTCCAAAACACCATTTGTCGCTACTCCTCTTTTCTAAGACACTCTTCTTAAAGCTACAGTCAGCATCGAAATACTTGGCGTTGAGTTATCGAACGACGTTTAGTTTCGCAGCCTCCAAAAAGCTTGGTGAGCTCGCCAATGCATGACAGTACTTAGATCCGGACCACCGCTTGCAACTGTATAAAGCCTAAATTTGGCTCCTCATTAAGGACTGTTCTCACCCCTGAGTGGGAGCTCCCCAGTACCCTCTTATCCAACAGGGGGCAAACGGTTGAACTGATGTTAAATGTTACGCCCATGGAAACTCTTAATGCCAGAGGCTCGCGAGTGCGTAGACGGACTTTGAAGATTTAATACGCTTTTTTGAAGAATCAACAAATTGGTTTAGAAGTTCAGTCGGCAGGCACATAGTGGTGGAACGCTGGGTTATGGAACGGCGGACGTTGTGGTGATACGAATGGAATTTTGTATTATATACCACGAATAAAACTAGCTGTAGGTCATTCTAACCATTGGAGTTTTTCTTTCGAATCTTTAAGGTAAAATTGTTTCTTGAAGACTTAAAAGCCATCATACTCTTCGGTGTTTTAATAATGACACGTAAAAATACGATAGAAAAATGTTCTGTGTGAGTCGATGTTATAGTAAATTTAAAAAAATATAATTTTTATTTCAATCGACGCCTAACCACCCAAGAATAAATCATAGAGTATAAATTGTGAGTGTTTATAAAACTGAAAGCCCATAAATTTTTATGGTAAAGTGTAACGAGCGCTCTAACAACAAGGTTGTTTTGAATGTTCAAAACAAAAAACTATATAATGTGCGTACTTACAATTCTTTCATCTTTACACTTTTACGAATTATGATCATAATTTTCAAAGATTTACATAGCAATATTCTACTCAGTTTATACAATGAAAACACAAATATCCTAACAAAAACAGCCTGAAAATGAAGGAATAAAAGGCAAAACCATCGCTAATCCTCTGACAATAACTGTCCATGGGCTGTAACTCTTCATGCCCGGTTGTTCTTTATAAAAAAAATATGAATGAAAAATTTAGATTTTGAGTTTTCGTAACAAAATACGTAAAATGCACTTAAGAGAGTTCGTAATTTGGCACACTAAACAGATTTAAATAAAAACATTAACATATCAATTATTTCAACGGCTCTCGGCTTGATTTAACCTCTGCGTCTAGAAACTAGCTATAAATAAACTATGTGAAAATTCGGCAAACAACTCCGTAGCGATAGTACTAATATGCCTTTTAATTAAACTCGGACTAAAGACCGCTTTGCTAAAAGCACAATTCGTGGCGCTAAAACGTTCTTAGGTCTGTGCATCAGATTTAAGTATCTTTTTCATGATCATTTGTCAATCTAATAGGCAAGTGATTAGTCTCCTTGTGCGTGACACACGCGTTGACTTTTAGAGCCGGTTTCCTTGATGTTTTCCTTTTGAGCGATGTTAAATACGCACCGAACCTAAGACCTCAATGAAACTGACGGTCGCACTCCGCTAGACCGACAGTGCTACTAAAAAAATAGAAACGACGCCCTGAAATGTATTAAACGATAATAGATACAACGTATGAGGAATCTATTAATATACTTAACCCTGGATTAAAAGTATTTTTATATAGTTAAGTCTTCGTAGTATATAAAAAAGTAATTACATCAGCTAAATTTATTGTTAATGTTGGCGACTCGGAGTCTTATAATATCCTTGTAAAACAATGCTTCATTAAGTTAACGACAAAACAGCGATTAAATGTGAAGGTCGGAGCTAAAATTAAAAACCAATCTAACACACTTTGAGCTAAATTTGTCACTGTATACTAGATAACTATTTTTTTTAATGTAACTATACACACAAATACATATACATTATTATTTAAATACATAGTAATAGTAATAATAACTAAATTAAGTGTAAATAATAAGACCTCGTTCTGATTTCTGTGGTTATATTATGTACTCTTGTTAAAAAAGAATTATAACCAGCCCCGTCATATTTTAGGATAATGATTTATGGAGGTAATAGGTATATGCTAAAACGTTTTTTTTTATTATACTCAAAATAGAAAATATTGCAATTTAATACAAAAACAAACATGGTGAAACTGACTCATACAAACCAAATTATGAAGATATTGGTATGTTCCACCTCACCTCGAAGAGGATGAGAGGAAATAAATGAAGAGGCGGGAAGACTTCAATTTTGTTTAAGAATTAACACTGTTTATTCTTGGAAATATTAAATATTATAATATGTTGTTTTAAATGTTAAATTTTAGTTTTATATTTATTTTTATCTATCTACCTAATCTGTTTTGTCTTTCTATATTGTCTTAGTGTTTTATTTTATAATATATGTGTTGTAAGATTACTAATTGTTATATTAAAAACTGTGCGTCACATATTTTTACTAATTTTATAAATATACTTTTTGAAGACACGAAACCAACAAATCATGATAATAATTCATTGGCACAACCCTAAATGTTTATTAAATGTATTCTTTCTTCCATATTCCACTTCACCAACAATTTATTGCGCACAAAAGGCAATACATTGTTGGTAAAGGTGAGAGTTGAGGGTGTGAGCAAAGAAGCGGAAAGACATTTTAGCAGTATAACAATTCTGTTTCATTATAAAAATATTCAGAAGTCGTTTGTTTAATGTTTAATTTCAGTTTTCTTTATCTATTAAAGTACTTAATGAATGTCTTCTATTTGGTATATTTTGCTTAAAAATAAAAATAAATCAGTGCTGCAACCTCTTTAGGTCTGGGTCTCAGATTTCTAAATCTGTTTCATGATCATTTTTCAACTTAAGGCAATTAGGTGATCAGCATCCTGAACCTGACACACACGCTATCGGCTTTAAGGGTCCGTTTCTTCCACGGTTTCCTTCACCTTTCTAGCGAATGTTTGATGCGCACATAGAAAGGAAGTCCGTTGATGCACAGCCGGTGATCGAACCTACGACTTTAGGGATGAGAGTTGCACACTGAAGCCACTAGGCCCACTCTATATATTGTTTATAATTGTAATCTACTTTGGCTTTGTTTACTGTCTTATTTAAGTTTATTCTTTTAAAAAATGGATATGTGTAGCTATAAGATTATTATTAATCAATATTATGCAGATCTGGGATATGTCCATACGAACTATATAAGTCACACAGTTAAGCAATAAGCCAACTACAATAATATACAAAGTCATACTAATAGCAGTAATAGCTCCTACAAATAACAAATGTGGTTTATTTTCTCGCTGTGTCACAGAAACTAATTGTTTCGCCCCAGATGACATTGTGGTTAGGGGAAAAACTTATTCCTTCGTATAAATATTATATTAGATGGTGACATTTTGTTTGTAATGAAAATACACTATACTGAACTGACTCAAACTCAAAATAAAAATTTATTCATATAAGTAAACAAGTATACTTAAAGACGTCAGAAAAGAAGTTAAATATATTGTAAATTTACATTTACTACCAGTTCGCAAGTCAAGCGCGTAGACTGGGCAAGAACTGGCAAGAAACTTTCCGTTTGAACTGGAGCAAATCAATCCCAAGGATTAGGATCATTTAAGTATTCGTTAAATTTATTAAAAGCTTTATTGATTCATTTAAAACCTATACTTCCTGACTGACTAAACCTACTTGAACTAATTTATTGCTACTACATGACATCTTCTCAAATAAAATGATTTACAGCTCACTTCTAGAAAAAAATCCCTTCCTTGTTCCTGCCTACCAAACTCGTAATCGTGCTTTGTTTCGTATTCCTCACATCTGCACTAACGATGCAAAAAACTTTTGTATCGCTGGCCCGGACATACAAATACCAATTTTTAGCTATCGCGGATTTACTTAAAAGGATTGTTAAAAATATCCATATCGCAAAATCACAAACACAATGAGCATTCCCCTATAAACCCACCTTCCCGTACGTACCCGTTTTCCCCCTGTTCTTTAAAAAAAATTATACCCTCACTTTTACACCATCACATAACGCAGGCAAATAAGGTTGTTACCAATTACTTAAATTGAATAATTTTATTTCCTTTTGTAAATTTTTGAACCTTATTGTATGAAAATATTGAGTATTCAATCGTTGGCTATATTTTTAGTGTCATTATTTCATATTATATACATTTTTGCTAGCTATAGGATTAGGAAACAAATGAGTAAATCATTATTTATTATCAAATTATTAAGACTATTATGAATTATAAATAGGTATGTAGGTATATAATAGCTACGGAAGTATAATATATATATTTATATGCGCCTTTGAAACATCACAATACAGCAATTGTTAGCTACGTTCACTGGAAAATAATCATTTCTTTCGCGGACAATAGAGAATAATAATATAATTGTACTAACGACTTACCCAGACCAGGCTCTAGAAAATTTTATGGAGGAATTTTGATGTAACCATATACCATATATATACCATAACGAAGCCTTTTTAAATTGTCTATTTCTTGTAGAAACGAATCTTAAATCCCAATTTCTACGTTAACGTACGTTCTTTTATGTGCTGGGTAAGTAACTCCTACAGTGAATGAAACCTATTAAGATTGTCATTGATTAATAAAACAGAATCTTTTAGCCCTGTCCGATTTGTGGTGGTTTGATCTTCTAGAACATCGAAACTTTAACTTTTATAACGGGTGTGTCGACGAAAAGTAGTTTTGTAAAATTTTTACGCCTGCCAGCTCACTCGGTCACGTATACTATTCGAACGTATTAACGCCTATGAAGTGTTGAAATTCATTACAGGGCAGAATGTATAATTATTTTTTTGTAAGATAGGTTCATACTAATTTGCTTGTTCCAAATCCAACAACAGATATTTTAGTATCAATGCTTTTTATACTGCTGTGGCCTGGCATCCTATGATAGGCTAATTAAATATTCAATCCAAATTCATATATCGATCTCGAAAAAGAGCGTCAATCAAAACAAAACTTAAAAAAGTTCTCGATAATAAATTATTTAGCTTTATAGTGATGAAAGAATTATAAATTTATTTTGTAGTTCTACAGCTAACAAATAATTACACTAAAAATATAGCCAGAGATGGAATACTTAATATTCACCAACAGAAAAGTTCAAAAATGTACAGTAACAGCATTAAAAAATAATCAATGCATTTAACTAAGTGGTGTGTTGGTGTAAAAGTGAGGGTTAGCACGTGAGTTATGGCCTAGTAGCTTCAGCGTGCGACTTTCATACCTGAGGTCGTAGGTTCGATCCCGGGCTGTGCACCAATGCAATTTCTTTCTATGTGCGCATTTAACTTTTGTTCGAACGGTGAAGGAAAACATCGTGAGGAAACCAACATGTCTTAGACCCAAAAAGTCGACGACGTGTGTCAGGCACTGGAGGTTGATCACCTACTTGCATATTAGATTTAGAAATGATCATGAAACAGATTCAGAAATCTGAGGCCTGACCTATGGATATTCTTAATACACTTTTAAACCATATTCCGCGATAGCTTAAACAAAGACCAGACACAATACTGACTTTTTGCATATTATTTGTTCTTGTTGATGTGAGGCACATGTATAGCACAACTTTAGACGGCTAAAAAGTCAAGATTGACAGTAACACACACACAGTAGATGAGTAGTTCCTACTAAAGTGTAGCTACTTCTCATGACAAGCACCACAGCACAGATTCACCCATAGGCTGATTACAAAAAAATGAAAAAATCTTTTGCTTTTACGCGAACGAACAGAAAATTTTCTGTAAATGTATGTAGGCTTTATACACGACTTCGCGTGAATAGTGAATATTTAATTTTAACACACTAAATACAGAACACAAAACTAGGAATTTATTTACTTGTGACTAGCAAGAGATCACTAATATTTATCGTGAACTATGTTAAATGATAAATCTTATTTGCCAAACGATACGAATGTTAGGAATTTAAGTGCAATTTTAAACAGCAAGATTTCATGGCTTAGTATTGAGGTCAATACTTGTTATATTATTGGTCTTCTACTAGAGCGCGATAGTCTGCCATGTTGCAATACATAAAACAAATAAAAAATACCCATACGTCGGGTAGTTACTTTAAAAACATAGTATAACTCCGTTGTATAATCGAATTAAATCGATAAAGTAACAAGCAACAAGTATCTTGAAGATGAGATTGTATTTCTTCAAATTTAATTAATACACCATACCGTACTTTACTAGCTTCAAAACTTAATATATAATTCAATACAAAATCATCTAAGCGTGTCAATTAATTTTTTATTTTAATACAGTTTTATATGTTAATAATGGATGGAAACTGCAACGGTATTATGTCGCGGTAATTAAGTACTAACAATAGAAAACTTAGCTTTAAAATATAATGCGATAAATAGATTAAACTAAGTATGAAAAATAAGTTTTTGGGTATTATTCCTCTACAGTATTAGGTCATACGAAATTAAGGTTCTCAACTTACCCCCACTACGACAATCCATACATTCGCACAACACAACACAGACTCAGTTTCGTGTTCGGATTTCAGTACACAAGGGTGAACGAAGAGAGATCGGCCCTGACTGGCCTGAAAGCAAAGTAGGACCATAGATTATGAAAATGAAGCTGAAATGTAGATGTGACACCTTCTCAAACTAGTAAAACGTGTCAGTGTTAACTAATAAGATAAAGATAACATCGTCATCTTTCTATCAATACTGTAAAATGTTACTTTTAAATTAGTGCATTTAACCAAGGATTTGTGTTAGACACGTCAAATACTAAAATAGCAATGTCGCTCGTCTTTGTATTGAAATACTAAATTTACATATTTTAAGAATACCATATTGTTACAAAATTAGATACAAAACAGTGTTTTCAAACTGAAAACTATTTGTGTCGGAGGTTGTTAATATTATGTTAAATATACCTATTTTTATGGATAAAAATAAAATATTAGATTTTATTTTTGTCTGTAAAGCAGTTGTTTTTACTGTAGAATTGTGTTTTAAAGTTATACTTCTTTTGATGAAAAATTATGAGAGTGAATTTTTACGATGCGCGCGCACACCAACATCTAAATTCGACATCGTAAAGTTAGGTCTAGGTGGCATGGAAATCGATAACTATGTTCAAGTTGTATATTATTATTATTTAGTATTTTTATATTTAGAACACATGTTTCGTAACAATACAATTAAACAGTGTGAATAAATAAATATTATTTTGGTGTTTCTAAATAAATTTCATAAACGACGATGATATTATTTACTAATAATTTATTTATTAAAATAAAATCTTTTTGATTAATTTTAATATTTATCGTTAATCACTACTGCCTTTTAGTTATTTATTTTCCATGCGTCAAAATAATACAACTTCTAACGCGTGTACACACATTCTTTTTTTTATTTAGAGAACTGACTATATAGTTAAATAACTATATTGATTAATTAGTTTGTGATAAACGTAGTTTACAATGAACAAAAAATTAACTTAATTAGTCTGATCAAAATTTTAGAGAGTATTTACGCAAATATAACTATAATATTCAATGAATTTTACAAATATCACAATTTTACAATTAAATAAAACTTATATTGTGTTTGAAAATTGGGTGTACTTACGTACTTGAGTACTTTGCAAAGTACTCAGCACAGTGAACTATTTAACATATTCTTAGTTTTTTAAGGAAACAAATAAATTACTTCTACACTTCGAAGGTTATGCGCCAGAGGTATTTGTGTATTGTCATAATAAATCCAAGGTGAAGTTTTTATTTGTTCTATTAATATTTTGTATTCACGATATTCGACACCATACTAGACTTTGAAGTTTCTAACGAGAATTTTAAAATGCTAAATTCGTAAGAGATTTTTTTGTTTATTATTATAGTAAAAAACAAAACTAATAAATACACTTATAATAGAACTAGCGGGGAAAACCTGGATGAATGTTGCTCAGGACAAAGAGAAATGGGAAAACACGGAGGTGGCTTCTACTCTAAAAGGGTCATATAAATATTATAACAGTAATAAAACTAACCTTAATTTTTGAGATTTTACTAAAGAATGTAAGCTAAACAATTATTTTATGGATTAATTAATAAACTATTAATAATAATAATATACAAGCTAGTGGTTGTTGTCTATTTATCACGAAATAGTCATGTTAAAATCGATTTATTACAGTATATATGCTGAAACTATATACTCATTTTATTTTCATTTATTTATTCATTTGCAGCATTTATCCATCTCCAAATTTTATCACATGACATGAGATTGTATCATAAACTTCCTTGGAATCGTATCTCCATTTCCCACTAGCAAAATATTTTAATCTTTGCCGGGATATCCGTCCCGTTCCCTCCGGACATTTTCCGCATCTATCCTTTTCATGCCACTTTAATGACGAGAACGGAAAGCTTAAAATGAAAGTTCTTGAATCATTTTTATGAAGTGTTTAATATATGATAAGCATAATTTATATATAAAATTCATAAATGACTAAAATAATGTGTGATGTAACTCTTTAATAAAAAGTTTAAACACCCATTTAATTTCCTATTGTGGCTCAGTGGATAAGACAAAGGATGTTAAACTCGTGATTGAAGGTTTCTCTGTCTCGGCGAAGCAATAATCGTTTACGGTTCGGCCTTTTAATGTTATAAGTGCAGGTACAATGAAATCGACTTTCTTATTAGTGAAAAAAAAAATAGGAATAGAAATACTATTGTAACGGTTGCAGCTCCTTACAAACATTGTGTAAAAAAAACTTGGCGATTAAAAAGAGTGGCGGAGAGTTTATTGCCAGTTCGCCTTGATTTGAGAACTGGCAGTAAATGTAAAATTAGATTCATTTATTGTATATTTCTCTTTTTTTGACGTTCATAAATGTACATTATGTTACCTATATGAATAATTAATGATTTTTGACTTTTGTATAAAATTCAAAAAGTTTCTTAAACATAGCCATGTTGCGATTATCAAACCTTGGAGCCACCAGGGACAGTTTTAAAACAAATCAAAATAAACAAACGTATAAAATATTCCGATGAAATTAAAACTTTAAAGATACAATTAGAGAACATTACTCTATTTCTCAATTAACAAAGGAATATCATTTATTGATATCGATTGCTCTGAGCACCAAATGGAATTCCTAAATCATCCTTCACTGAGATTCAACCTGACCTTAATATCGTTCAAATTGAGGTCTCTGGAGTGTGCTCAGGAGTTTAGGCGGTCACCCACGAAGACATTAGAAAATATCAGATTTCTCACTCAAAATATCGAGTTCTGTAAATAATGTAATTAAGTTTTTTACCCTTTAAAGAAATTGTATTAAAAAGAATTTCAAACACGTTTTTATGTTTTTTTTTGGAATCTCGCTGTTGGCATTAGGAGCTTTACAGCTCAGCGAGCTCAGCTGAGAGAGACTGTTGGGCCGTCGTGGGATGGTGGCCTGAAGACCAGAACGGAAGCTCACTGGAGTGACCAAAGTACGAAGTGAAAGTTCATGCCTTCCATAGTATTGTTACATAAATAAAACGATTATATAAAGATAGATATTTCTGGACTTGTTGTTTTACATGACACAGTATTTTACAAAGAGTAAAATAGCCATCTTGAAAAGTAGTGCTGCCAACTTAATTTATATTACATTGTCTATTATAGACTATATCCATCACCCAGTGAAGGCGGTTTTTTCCGTAATCAGATTTTGAGGTTTATAATAAAGAAATAATAATAAAACATATGTTCATGACAAATCGGATTTATCAAATTTCACTTATCGCTAGTTCCCACACTAGGGAGTCCCTGTGATATATGTATATGTACGTATATGAACGTTTGTGATCGACCCTTTCATACTGTTTATATTCAAAAAATTCTTGACTTTGTAAATAAGCCTACAAATATTGATTCAAGGCAAAATAAAATCTTTATTGGGTGTTTCTAGTTCTATTCACTAAATAAATTCAAAGCCCTCGTTAAAAGTAAATTAATTAATAAATGTGACGAATACTAAAATGATCCTAATCATTGAGATTGATTTGTTCCAGTTCAAAAAATTTGTATTAAAAACTTGGCGATTGATAAGAGTGGCGGAAAGTTTCTTGCCAGTTCTTCTTACCCGCTCTACGCCCTTGACTTGCGAACTGGTTGTAAATGTAAATTTACAATTAATTTAATTTATTTTTTTGACGTTCATAAGTGTACATGTTTACCTATAAGAATAAAGATATTTTTGAGTTTGAGTATTATGTTTCGTTCTAAGGTGAACCTTAGAACAAGTGCAATTGATGATAAATGGGAGTTACAAGAGGTAATTTATCTATTTAACGATTGTTGATTAGATATTGGAATTAAAGAAATTAATTTAAACGCTTCTTCTGGTTTATTAAATAGAAATAGTTAAGACGGAATTACTTTCTATTAACCTTTACAAAGTAACACAGTAAAATAGCATGTTAATATAACATCATATGCCCCTAGCCTAAATATCTGCTGTTAACATTCACAAAAAATTTTAAGCTGCTAAAAAGCTGTTGAAACATGCGAGTTTTTTATTGAATTGGGTACTTATGACAAAAGTTCCTTAAGATAAAGTAATATTAACGTATTCACTTTCTCATGTTCATAAATTGAAATGGAAAAATTAAATCGTCATATAAACAGAGGCAATCTGTTTTGACTGTGATGACAGACAAACAGGCGTAGAGTAAATATCTATGCTAACATACACGTACCAATGTTTTATTTTTAACCCCACGGAAATACCAATGAACTGTATTAATAATATTTACTAAAATGACCACAAGGCTGGTTCTAAGGGTCATTATTCTTCAAACGCCTTCCGTGACTGACACACATCGTCATTATGGTTCCCATAATCATCACATCGTCATATTGTAAATTCGGAATTGAGCCTTAATTTGACATCTGGAAACTCAAATGTCCACTTTACGAGTAACATACATGACAGAATCAAAAGATACAGAACTTGATTTTTTTTTGTGATAGGAGACTAACGGGCAGAGCGGTCACTTCATGACAAGTGATACCGCCGCCCATGGCCACTCATGCCAAGTGCGTTGATGGCCTTTTAAGATTGGTACGTTTTTTCTTGACCCTAAGTCTAATGGTTCGGAAATAGTTTATTGGGTAGCTGGTTCCACATAGGCGGTGCGACGCCAACACTGTCTTAAAAAATGCTCAGTTGTGGAACGATGGACGTCGAGATGATATGAAAAAGATTAGATTGCCCTATAAATAATAATCTTCTTGTGTCCTCACATTACATGTTTTTTCATGCCTTTTAATTCATAGACAAGTAGGTAATCAACCTTTTGTCTGACATGTGTTAGATTTTTGGATTTGTGACACGAAGTTTCCTGCCCCGTAATAGTGGTTATCAGATTCCACATAGTCAAAAATTCTACACATGCACAGCCGGGGTTCAAACCTACGACCTTACAGTCGCAAGCCATTTAGTTATCATAATGAAATATTAGCATTACAACGAAGTGATTTTATTACAGTAATTTCATTCAAATTTTAATATTTATTAATGAGTTGTAATTTGTTATAGAACATATTTTTTTGTCAAAAAAATCATAATATAAAAATATGGAGATCAATGGAGGGATCTTAAAGCTATAAGCATAATTAACAAAGAAGACATGACCTCGGGTTATAGCCTGCGGTTACTCGGCTTTTGGATCTCTTGGGAAAGCCTTAATTAATAATTAAAATGAAAATACATTTTCCAAATATGTATTTGAACTAGTACCTAGTACCCTTTTTAATGAAGAGTAACATTTAATGAGGAACTAGGATATATTTTTTAAACTATGTGGTAAGTCCTACCGGGGCAATACTGTTTCGTAATAGTTGAGTTTTGTTTTTCCTGCCGCTTTTCTTTCGCGTTCACAAGCATCGTAGGTAATTTTTTTATAGGCTACTAGCTGCCGCCGCGAATGCCTAGCCTACCTTTTTAGTACATACCAACATGCAACATTTTGCTATACTACCCTGTTTTGCTTTTGGATTTTCTGTGATTTTTCTCTACAGAAACCTTAGAGTTCAAATTATAAGATCTCAAGTAAGTTGTAAGTTAAATGAAAATTGAGGGTTGTATGTATGTTGGTATGCTGTATCATACAAAAAAATGGTCTGAAAAATATATTTTTTTTGGTGTGGACCCTTTATCACATAGGGGTTTGAAAGATAGTAGCCAATTTTCAGAATTACTGCATAACAAAATTTATAAGAATCGGTCGAACCATTTCGGAGTATGGGAACGAACATTCTGACACCATATTATTTCAAATTTTTGTTTCAACTTCTATTATCAAGACCATTTCCAAACAATTTTCATTTGTTTCAGGGTCTGAAACGAGTAACATAAGAATAAAATAACGATTAATTCCTTCCAAAAAGCATTTAATATCAAGGGCGTCCATTCCTTTCACTTAATTTATAAGGCCCGCAAGCCGCTTGATTTATTTCTAACATAAAGATAACGTTTAAAAGTGTGACCTTTTTCGTAAGACACTTTGCGAATGAAATTGCGTGTTGTCTAAGAGTTAATAAGATTACTTAATGTCGATTTAAAAAATATGGTTAAAATTATTATAACAATTTTCTCCTCAAATCACTACAACATAGTATAAAACAAAGTCGCTTTCTGTGTCCCTATGTCCCTTTGTATGCTTAAATCTTTGAAACTACGGAACGGTTTTTGATGCGGTTTTTTTTAATAGATGGAGTGAATCAAGAAGAAGGTTGATATGTATAATAACATCCATTAAATAGTGGAGAAGTACTGTTATTTTTGAGGTTTCTAATGTGATGTCGTAAATAATTACATTTTTTCCGCTTACATTGCAAACGCAGGCTGAACCCTACGAGTTTTATCAAAATAATGTACTAAGTATTGTACACATTGAAAAGGTCTACAGAAAATAAACGTGATGGTATATGTCTATCTCTTATGGATAACCCACAATAACTTTTTTTGTCATTTACTTTTTCCGACAAATAATGACTAATTTTCGAAGCGATTTTAACCAATACAGCATTAATCCTTAACCAATTAAATACCTTGAATACATTTTTCATTTAATATAGATCTATACAGCCCATTACAGCTTATTTAGCAGCGATCGAACGCGTATATTATCGGAGCGTTCCAGCGACGGAAATAACAATACATAATAAAAACCTGCTTTTTATCAGCATTGCACCCGTGCGAAGCTGGGGCGGGTCACTAGTATAACTATATAATATTATATTACTCTTAGTCACACTCTCCAACATAGTACATAGTCAATCATTCACACATACTTAAGTGCGGATACTAGCGGTAAATAAATTTAGTCACAACCATATGTCTGTCATGAATAAAGTTTCATTAATATCTCACAGGTGGATCTAATTTGATACCTTAATTAATCATTATTACTAAAAAAATTATTGATTCACATCCTAATTATTCAATAAAATTAATTTGGCAATAGATTGTTTTATTTTTACACGGAAAATATTCAGATTATATCTATCGAATCATGGTTGCTTTCACAAAGTTATAAGTACCCAACCAGCATTCGTTTAGCACTAGATTACTACCATAAAGATTGTTAATAGAAAACTATTTCTATTACTTATGTTATATAAAATGTTCTAAAATGTGAATAGGAATCACAGATCTACTATATTAATCCAAACTAAAATAAATAGATAACAAACAGATGCTCTTAGAACTGCGTTTCTATAAATATGCACTTCGTAAGGTAAACAATTTGCAAGGCAAAGCTTGAAACATATTGAATATTGAAATAAGTAAATAATCTTTACTGATATTAAAACGGTAATTATAGATTTTATTATAGATAAACGGTAATTATAGATTATGAAAACTACTAAATACTTTCAACGGTAACAGTATCGCTGCAGCTGTCTGAGGTCTAAGCCTCACATTTTTATGTTTCCTGGCCCTGCTTTATCTTATAGGCAAGTAGATGACACAGCCCGTATTTTGGTGCCATGACATGCCAGATTTCTCACAATTTTTTCCTCCAACATTCAAGCGAGTGTTAAATACCCACAGAGATAGTCCATTGATACCCAGCCGGGGATCAAGGACAACAAGGCTCTCTTATTTACTGAAGTAAAAGTACTTTTACTATTATAAAACTACAATATCAGCAAGAAAAATATGCTATAAACATTTCGCTATAATCAATGAAAGCGGAATCTATGAAAAGTGTTGCAACGGGAAAAATGATTTCCTTTTCTATACTTCAGTTTGGTTAAACGCGAGGTCGATTTCAACTAGAGGTTTTAAGTGAAACAATATTTTTAGAATTCATAGTCGTTTTTAATTAGGGAAGGCTATACTTTGATATTATATTGCTTCATTACAGCGGGTAAAATGTATTAAAGCAATTTGTGGAGCAAACTATATTCATACTTGTGTACCTTTGTTTAAGAAGCTTAAAATGTTCTCAACTAAACTCTACATTTGTACCGATTGGAAATAAACCAATTCTATTATTATTGTCTGATATACAACAGACATACAACCACTATAGATTACATTAATCAAATATTTTTGTAAATAAATAAAAAATATTTTCTTTGCGGTTGTCAGCGAAAGACTCTCACTTACGTACAAAAGAAGTATTATTTTAATCTGTTGGAACCAAAGACTATAAATCTATCTAATCTAGATCTATTCTGTATAAGTCTCTCAAGTGTGCCTTCTCTATAAGCGACATAATTACCGACTCTATTTAGGTATATCATAAAAGGCATAAAAGCTATTACCACAGCCTGCTTCGTTACGAAAGTGAAAATTTTGTCTAACTTTAGTTATAAAAGTAACTTCGTAACCGCGCGGATTTAAGCGCCGGCTCGTGAATACCAATTAACGTAGTAAAAACTTTACGAGGTCCAAAATAGAAACCTTTGTAATACTAAGTACTTTTATTACAGCTGGGTCATGCTCTAGAAAGCTTCCGAGGGCTGTTATGAACCTTCGGAATTATGTTTCTTCTATTGTAATTTAATTGCCCAGTTTTAAACATATTCAAAGAACATTAGTAGTGATCAATGCTTCGTTATAATTGTCAGTCTTTCGAGTTACATTGTTTATCAGTCCCTTTCACTATTTACATATGTTTTAATTGCTTTGCTTTATTCCATTAGTTTTGTCTACATAACAATATGTCTTATGTTATTTATATTATTTTCTCACAGTTACCTGGAAAAGATCGCTCGATAGCTATAAGGCCACTGCATGAAGTGTTAAATAATAAGTAAAATTGTCATTTTGAAGTTAATTTCAAGAGGAATTGATTGGTTTGGTATTAAAATTTTTTTTATTCATTTAGGTGTTAAGAACGAGTAGTGCCGGCCTCAAATCGTAGGTTCGATCCATGGCTGTATATCAACGGACGGTGTGATTCAACATTCGTGTGAATCACACCGTCAGGAAACCTCCTTTCCTTAGATCCATCGTCGTCAAACGTCGACCGCGTATGGCAGGCACAGGAGGCTTATCACCTACTTGCATATAACATTGATTTATTTTATTTATTTATTATTTACTGACGAAGATCTATGTTTATTGCTGTCTATGATGCTAGTTAATTTCTAAGTATTGTAAAATAGAGAAACGATATCTTAGCACTTGTTAAAATAAAAAGGAAATAACTACAAAGGATATCCTTTATATTAATGACAAATAACAGACGCAATCTAGGCGTCGTAATAAGAAATTATTGGGAATTTCGAAAGTGTATAGTCAGTTATTAAAATCGGTATTTGTGAGAACCTAGAAAGTGTTTTTAGATACATTTTAATAAAAAGTTACATCTATATTTACGGTCGAATGTAGATATAAATTGACATTTTATTACAATTGGAAATTTACAGTAAAATGGAGGACACCGTTAGCAATTTCTGCAGAAACCCTTCATCTTTTAGTCGATACCAACTCCGGGGAAATAAATACAGATAATACAACTTTTTCTACAGCTATGATACTTTTTTGACATTTAACACCTTGTGACCACGCACGCTGTAAAGCACGCGAAACGTCGGATAAATTTAAAGTTATGTTAAATACTTATAAGTACAATAATATTTAGCTTCAATCCGTTAAAAAAGTGTTTTCTTTAAATGTGTAAAAGCTATCTATGTTAGTAAATAACAATACTATATATTTACGGTCTTCAAAAGATCGTAACAGCATTCTCCATTGTCCAAGTGAAATTAAGCTTTATATCAGCGATAAAACTTTGCCACACGGCCGTTGAAAAGATAATTTTTCTGAGCGCTTTGAATACATTATCGCCATTTTATGGACTATCGTTACGTTTTTATTACTATTCATTGTTATATGTCGTTAATGATCTTAAATTATGTAACTTTGTGAGAATAATATTTTAGATAAAAAATTCCTTTGTTTTTAATTATAAATTATTTTAAGAGGTTTTATTAGTAACGAAATTTTACTGTGAAAAGAAACACAAAGTTGAAATTGTAGAGAGACAGAGAAAAACCCTAAGAGTTCGCAAATCTTTTACATTGTAAGGCATTGTTATAATATAATTATATTTTTTAATAGTATTAAATTGGCACTTGGCAGGTGTTGTTGTCCCGTCTGTACGCAAATGCTGTTTTGCGCAATGAAGACAACATATCTAAGAAAAGCAACTCCCTTACGTCAAAAACGTGTTGAATTTGACATAAGATACGTAGACCCTAATTTCAAAAATTTGGTTTCAATCAATACGTCTAACATTAGCCTTTAACCTTAAAAATTTACTAATTTCAGGAAACAGGCACAAATTTATGTGAAACACGTTTATTTTGTCACGCGTGGGGGATATATGAAGAGCCCACTCTTCATATATCTCGTCGTGGAGTTTTACGTAAGTGGGTATAATATTCCCATAACACGCTCATAAATAACGCATAATATTACCAACTATAAAATACAGAAATAGATTAGTTAGCTGTAAACGAAACTCTATTTTTCGGTCGTTTAGTTTCGAGCACTTTACTATGGGCCTTCAAGGGTGATTTTGTAACGTCGTGTTGCAACAATGTACTAGTTTGGTGAAATCTATTTAGACTTTATATACGAATTTTTATTTATATTTGATGTAACTAACGGTACGGTGAACAATTATGCATGAGTAAATATGTAATTAATTACCAAATCGTGAATTAATTGTAATTCCAATACCAAAACCAGTAAAATCAAAATCATTAAATTTCTACTATTTTCTATAAAATGATTATTGTATTTCATGCGTCTTCTTAATTTTAACTGCAAACAAGTCCCTTTTCATCAAAGCGTAAAGATTATTTGTCTAAAGATACAATCATCATCATCATAAACTTGTGCAAGAACAAATATTTATATGTATTTACAGATATAAAACTAAAAATACAGTTTTCAGGAGCGTAAATAATCTTCTACGGCGTAAGTAAATGTTACATGTTGTCAAACTGAATTTTTAAGCAAAGTGGGGAAGCCGTATGAACATTACAGAGTCTTTCTTTGAATATTTCCGGGATGATTTGTAAATCTCTGTTTTAATGTATTATTATATGTACATAATAGAATTAAGATTCTGTCTTTGCAAAAACGTGTATGTAACACTGCACATATAAAAGTGGGAAGTATCTTTAGTCAACTTAATCGAAAAGCACTTATAACAATATTATTGAATAAAAAGCTGATTTTGATATACATTTTATACTTTTGATAGTTTTAATGTTTGTTAATAAAGTTAAAATATATATTGCTTACAATTTTCTTAACCTACATAGTAATGATAATAATAATAATTAACACAAATTTAAAAAGTACCTGTAGCAGTGTACCTCTAACGCTAGCAGCATTTCCTCGCTGTATTGCGATACTTATTCGTTGAGCGAAAATAAACCTAACATACGGTGTCGATATATATATCTATGCACACGTTAGAGCGAGACAGAACGCATACTGCTTCTCACATTGGTCTGGCGTGATCGTTGACGTAGCACAGATGCGTTAGAGTGGGACAGACCGCATAGTGTGTATTCACATCTCTCTGACGAGATCGGTGACGTATCGTAATTTTCTTAGGGACATGACGGTTTCACACAATGGCTTCACTGAAGGTTCATTGCGCACATTAGATAAATGTAATGACGCACAGCTCTGATTCAAACGCGCATTGTATGGTTGACAATCGAAAGCTAAACTGCTTCACTTTTCTTTCAGCAGCAAAAGGCATTATTCCTGACTGACAATGACAGTGATAAATTTATACTAATCGTTTTCAAACGAACAAAGTCGGTTGAATTTTTTGCCAACTTTGCCTTAAGCGTGTTTTGCTAGCTTCATCCCTCAAGCGTTCGAATCACGGCTTCTTTACTTGTACGTTGAAATCGTGAGGTACACGAAATCAAAAAGCAATATCAGAAATCTGAGGCCAAGGCCCAAGAGATGTTGAGCGCCTCTACATTTATTCCAGCAATAGCTTAATAAATACTTTTATTTGATTGAAAATATATGTCATATAAAATTACGATTTTGAACCAAAACTTATTATCTAATAAAAGGCAATTTTTAATTTAATATAGCCAATCTAGTTGAAGTTCGGTTTGTTCAACTCTTAAACAATTTTCTTCTTTCTTACCGCTAATGAAAATTGTGTTCCCAAGACACTCGAAAACTATTTAATCAAAGCATTTCATTTGAGGCAAAGGACCGAACTTTGTCAATCCAATCACTTAGACATGTTTTGTGATTCTGGTCCATATAATTAAGATTAATTGCGTGACGCCTACGAAGATCACAGGCGTTGCCATGATAGTGTTGCTATTAGAGATTCTTCATGATACATTGGGTGGAAGTAAACAGTGTTGCAAACAACAATTATATTAATTAATAGAGTTAAAACAAAAAGCCAAATAAATTACTTTCATAAAAATATCATGTAAATTTAAATTTAGCATTTATATCTACAGTAATATAGAATATTTATATACAAAGTTAATCATAATAATTAAAACAAAACTAAACTACATTAATAAAAACTTAAACTAATTTAAAATGTTAGATTCCTATGACAATTAGACTATTAGATTCTATAATTCGAAAATTTATTAACTTTATTTGGAATTTGAATTTCTGTTAGTTTCTAAAGTCAAAAATTGATTTTTTTGTTATTAAAACTTATATGACATTTATAAGATAGGCTTGATAAAAAAGTTCGGAAAACTATACTTATATTCGTACACTATAACTGTAAGCAACGTTAAACATGGCCACTGGCTGAATGTCAAATGCATGCTTACTGTCCAGGCATAAAGGTATGACCGAAACGGTGTAATAGTTTCATAATTCTAAATTCAAATATAAGTAAATATAAGTATATTTTGGTAAAGTGTCTGAGTATTAGTGCAATAAAACTTACTTTTTATTATTTCACTACAAACAGGGTAAGCACAAGAATAAAGGCACCACAACACGTGCGGCAGTCGCTTCCACACTTCACTAACTGAAAGTGTACCTTTCAGACAGACTAAAGATTGTGACACACTAGATTAAATTTTACCTTAACTGTATATAATGTTTTCGTTCGAAGAGAAATTAAATACATAAAAAGCTTGATTATGTTAATAATATTAATCCATTGTTCATAAAAAAATTGACAATTCATAATAATGTATATTTTAGTGATTATATTTAATAAATTTAATACTCACTTTCCACCTAGTCTTAGGTAAGTTTAGTCATGGTATGTAGTCATGTTTTTGTATATTTTCTGTTCGAAGGCTGTTGCTCTGTAACATCAATTCAAAACCGGCCTCACACCAAAAAAAGTAGATACACTCGTCTGTTAATAAAATGATTAGGATACAGAAATCGAAACCCAGACCACTATTTTCATATTTAACTAAGTCCGTTTTAAGTATTTAGGTATTTTTTATATGATACCGGGGAAACGAGTGATGAATGAACTCCCAAAAAGGGCAGTTCTTGCAGCCCTTAGACACCTGCGCTGTGTTGCCTGCCTTTAAGGGAGGTAAATTATTTCTTTAAACAATTAGATGTCCATTCTTTATGAAAACTATCACGTATGATTATCGTTTTAGTATTAGCATAACGTTCTCTGGATGTATCCACAACTTAAGTCGTTATAATCACATGCGGTGGTGTGAGGTGAAACCGAAAGCTCATTGAATAATAACTTATTACGCCACAACGAGCTAAATAATGTACAAATGAGGTTTTGTTGGAAAATATTCGTTATAAATATTTTTTTCATTATAGGATGTATAAATTGTTTTAAATTCTTATTGCGTGATATTTTTCAATAGGAATGGAAATAAGATACCCACTCGAGACTGATGTTTTATTTGTTAAGATTTTACAATGGTACAATTATTATTAATATGGTTGTCTCTCTCCCTAAAATATGGCGAGGGGGCCGTTGGCTGGACATGCGTCATACTCGTGAACGGGTGCTACTTGTGGTGACTGGTCGGACTTTAATACGTGTATGGGTCGATGTTAGGTATTTCGACTATGTATTTACATGTTATTCCCACGAGAATGTAAGTGTTTTTATTTTATTTTATTATTAATAATTACTTAAGATGTCATGTGGAACATCGTGCAATGGTCGCAGCTCCTTACAAACTTTGTGTAACGACTGGCGACCAAAAAGAGTGGCAATAAATGATTTTGAATTGAACCACTACTGGATAATAATAATAAAATTTCCAATCATTACAAAACAATAATAGGTTCAGTTTGTAGATTTGATCCTTTGTTATATAGAATACAAAGGATAACAAGAACTTAGTTATCTATACTTTGATGCGATCATCACAGATATTAATATAATGATCATAACAATTTTTATACTTTTACATAATTTCTAAGATATCTAAGGCTTTAACATAGACAAATTACCGTTAATTAGAGAAATTCGGTCAAACCTCAGCTTACGTAAAATATCTAAATGTTTAATAAACGAAGAATTCATGACATTGCCATTTAGAAAGTTAATTAATTTAGGTGGAAAACATTTATTTAGAAAAAAAATCGATTATAAGTTATTTTACAAAGTTCACATGAACACAAATATATATAATTGCATGAAATGCTCTGGGTTTGAATCATAAAGAATCTCTCAGTTGTATTAATTAAAAACTTGCAAATTTCATTTCTTTCGTTAATGTATTCAGCAATGTACATATACGGACAGTATTAACTTATTTTGTGTATTATTTAGTGTAATTGCGTTCGTTAAAAACATGTCAAGCAATCCCTTACGTCTTTAGTTTCGTTTCTAAGTAATTAAGTTAATATTTAAGATCAAGACAAAGATCGTACTATAATGTTATCTTAGGACCCGCGTTAATTACTCCGTCTAATCAAAGCCTTCGCTAAGCCTGGGAGAGGTCGTGTGAATGAAAGATCATCATTTTCGAATTGTTATATGGAAGAATGTTTTAGAAATTTGTTTGTTAACATTAAATGCATAATTACAGTTATATAAGTAGCGAGCGGTGTTGGCCTATTCGCTAGTCGTGCGCCTCTCATTCATGAGGTCGTAGGTTCGATCCCGCGCGAATTTATTTATTTAAAAAACTATTGTCTTTGAAAATCCCATGGACACTTTCTAGCATTGAGAGTGTCCATGGGCGGTGATCGGCACTTAACGTGAGATGAGCCTCTTGACCGTTTGCCCAGTGTTTTATCATAAAAAAAACTTAACTTCTATATTACTAACAGAATTCTTACAAACTTTACATATCAAATTCAAAATCAAATTTATTCATATAAGTAATAAAAAGTACACTTATGAACTTGAAAAAAAAAGAAATATACAGTAAATGCTTATTTAACATTCACTGCCAGTTCTCAAATCTAGGGCGTAGAACGGAAGAGAAGAACTGGCAATAAACTCTCCAACTCTCTTTTTAATAGTATTTGTAATATATAATCTACTGAAACTGTTAGTATGGAAGAGTTCCGTTAGAACACAGGACGGTTCTGCTGATAGAAATGAAAACGAGGAAAAATCCAGATATCCTTAATAACTTAATATAAACAAATAATTATGTACTATAAATAATAATATAATTTTATACATGTCTGCCATGCCCAATCTTGTCCCTTGTTGATTGGGCAAAATTTGAAGCATTTAATACTTTTTTATAAGACCCCTTAAGTAGAAGAGGTCACAAAAAACTTTCTGACAGAAAGGATTTAGTTGGTAAAAGCTATATGTATAATATATGCTTTCTATATGTCCAGGCAACTGCTGCTATTACTCACTGATACTTATTACGTATGCGTGCGAACAAAGTACACATGTCCAAAGTTAACTTCATTGTAAATTAATTATTACTAACGTAAAAGCCCCAATAGATGATTATGTACGAGAATATGATCACTACATGTATTTGTATATCACACTGTATATGAATGATAATGTAAATAAATACAAAATCTGCGTTTAATGCACAAGATGTTATGCGACAAAATTGTCATCTAAATTTCTAATACCTAATTAAACCGATACAACCTCCAATAGCGTGTATTTTTGTTCATCTCTCTCTCAATCGGTCTCAATCACTCTCTCCCTTTGTGCGACAGAAACGCTGCACATCTTCGTCACGTTTCATCCGTAAAGAAGTTTCAAGCGCCTAAAGAAGTTTTACTTCAAAAATGTGTGCTCTATTGCTGTGTACGTCACAGACAATTTCTTCATCAATTATAGGATTCTCTCTTTTATAGATATTTCAATAAAAGTTCCAGCCCGGGATCGAATGCAAGACATCAGTGTTAAGATTTGCGTGCAAACACTGCTAATAAAAATACCTCTGAGTAAATTATTACTTAAATTGGTTTGTCATTGACCTTCAATAAAGAGAAAATCAATGCAATTTTGTTGCATACACTTGGCCTTTCATACTTTAAATTGTGTTTACTAAGAGTAAGATCAGATGGTCGATTTG
The DNA here is from genome assembly GCA_028984075.1 of Pieris mannii. NCBI lineage: Eukaryota > Metazoa > Arthropoda > Insecta > Lepidoptera > Pieridae > Pieris > Pieris mannii. The sequence continues at coordinate 10,162,518 of CM054794.1, forward strand.
CCATGAAACATTTTATTAAAGTGATGTTTTTAATTAATTATCTCTGCACAAAAGCAATGTAACATTACGATCTAGCCAAATTTAAGGCTAATATGTGACTTAATTTGAATTTCTCACTAGGCTTATGGTATCAACTTCTAGCCTCGACATTCCCGTAGTGCACAGCAATCATAATATGAGAAGACACCAAAGAGATGTTTAAGCATATATTGTAGAATTGTGCAGTGACCATGTTTTAAGATGTCTACATTTTTCCCATCAATTACTTATCCAGAAATCGAATCCAGGTGCACTAATTGACTATTTTCTTTTGATATATAAAGTCTAAGACACATTCCTTTAACTTTAATATCCAAGTTTACCAAACTTTAGGACTTTAGAATCTCAAACAACCTTCCTATGATACTGGTTTTATACAATCAATTCAGTACAATTTGTTCTTAGCGATCGCATGACGGATTTCAATCCTATTAGCTAATGGACCATCGCGTTTATCGAACATTTTAATATAAATGCGACATTCAATTTTAATTTACTCGATAGAAGAGAAAGTATTGGTTAGGCAAGTTATGTATTACATGTTTAGTTACAAGCACAATAAGACATGACCATCTATTTAAGCTATAAGCTAAGTTCTTATCTATGCCTCAGAGGCCTAAATCAACTCAGGGTTTTCTGATGAGTGTTGAAGTAAGTATTGCATCTTCTATCGCAATTACCACTGATAGTGTTTAGAGGAGTTGTTCGGATTCTTACTTGCAGCTGAGTTTCATTTTTGGAAGTCGAAGCAAAATACGAAATTCCACCATTATAACCTCGACTTTGTCCACAACTGAACAACATCAATAACTTTTAAAAAATTAAGGGTGTTTTTTCCGCGCACCACCACTATGTCGAACCAGCTGCCCACTGAAGTATTTCCAAACTAACTCAACTAAGGGTCCTTCAAGAAAAAAGAGTTCCAGTTCTTTAAAGGCCGGCAACGCACTTGCGAGGCTTTTGACGATGTCTATGGCGCTATGATAAGCCTCCTGTCCATCAAGACTATTTTAAAGAAAATGTAGTCCAAATACAAAGGCAGGCATACTATACAAATCCAAGTTCAACGCTAAAAAGCTTAATATTTACGAAAAAGTGTTACGTTTATCAACATGAACTCAAAATTTCAGTTTAGTTGCCCATAATTAGTTTAAAGTTGTCGTCACGCGATCGGCGCATTAAGCTGTAAGTTAAATTAATTGGCGACTACAAATTCCGTAGTAAGTCTATTCCTGTAGTTTTAAAGTACCACGAGTAATACTAATAGCCTTTATTTCCTAAAACTTAATTATAATGGATGATAAGTTTCATTGATTATGAATTGAGAAAAGATACACTTTAACATTTAGGAATAATCATTTACTTGTTAGGTTAGGTTAGAAAATGCTCTCACACTGCTAGACCCACGCGACGCGCGCTGGCCTCAAAGGCGCCCGCGCCGACGCTGGGCGGATGACATCACCGTCGTCGCCGGGGTCACCTGGCCGCGCCTTGCCCACGACAGAACCGGATAGAGGAGGCCTACGTCCAATGGTGGACAAACCAAAACCTAACAAACAAATGATTATTTCCTAAATGCGCCCCCGTAGCATAGGTAAAATACACTCGTCCTTTGACCAGTTTTGACCAGACCAAGACGCTGATTGCAGGGGTTCCTTATTATTAAGAGCAGAAAAGCTAGAAAATAGCTGTTGTATTATACAAATTATTGTCCATAGATTAGTCTGTAAGCTTATGTAAAACTCTACAATAATATTCTAATTCTATTCTCTTCAGTTTTATATATGTAAAGAAACTAGTATGTTTCTTTATTATACACTAGATGGTGCTAGCAGCGATGGCGGTTGGCAAAATCAGGTAGTTTGGAGGTCTGTTCGAATTAGATAATTTTTATTTTATAATATTTTATGAAGGTCGATCCATTTTATCAGAAACATTACAATTAAACGTTTATCTTAAATAAAGATATCTACTTGGTTTCATTGTATTAATATTTATTATTTTCTTCAAGTTAAGAAACCCAATTTATATTCATCCTTAAACAAATGAGTCATTAAGGCGATGTTTTAGAATTAAATTTGCCCCAAAATGAGGTAGGTTAATTGTTTTAAAATGTATGAGGGAGGCGACATAGGAATAAAACCACTTCTCAATTAATTTTTAATTCTACGCAACGACGGTAAATTAAAAAAGAAGGTTAATGAATTGTATGTTTTAGAAATACTTACTATTTAAGTTGCCTTGAAAAAATATATACAATTTGTAGTATATTTTTTCTTAGGCAATTGCATGTTCATCCTACTAGGCCAAAACTCCATACAATTCAAAAAGCATAGATTAAAAATAAACGCCTACTGATTTATTAAGGCAATTTGTTGTTGTTGGCATTGCCGCGAAATTTCGGGGTAACTTTCAAATCTCTCCTATAAAACTTTTTGTTAACTTTTCATCTACATACATATTTAGTTAAATAAATATATTTGTGTTACATATAGTTTCAAGTGATTATAGGCGCCTCTTTGTACGCGTTCTGTTCCAAATATTAATAATGTATCTAGGCGTAACTGTACCAACTTATATATTTGAATTTATACTTATTATTCATATTATATTGGTATTCAAATAAGCACAATGTACGTCACTTACGCAAATGTACTTTACATATTATGTTAATGATACCGGGGTCACCTCAAGTCTGTGTTTACATAAATATCTTTAAATAAAAAGGTATGATCCAAATATCTGGGATATATGATTTAGTTATAATTTTTGCATTCCACTCATTTTTCGATTTACTCTTGAGGCGAATAGCAGATGATGATATGGTTCTTTTGATATTGATTTTCCTCACAAGATTATTTGTTTGATACCTTAAAAACCTCTATTTTTATTGTAATTATATTAATTTGTATATTATAAATAATAAACAACATAAATTAGATTACTTTAGAATATCATAATTGTATATTTCGTTTATTTATTCTAAATGCAAAAATACGTTATAAATAAATGCCTACCCTTGATATTCAAGAAGATAAAATGAAAAGAAAGAAAGTAAGTAATTTATCAGGTGTGGGAAATACTTGACAGGTAGTTTTAAGTATACTCTATTAAATAAATTCAACCTTAGGTGACCTCAAAGCGATCAAACAAATCAGCTACCATAAAATTAGGCGTTATCTTCGCGGGAAGTACTCCGCCGCAGACTTCCGGTCGAACCGGTTTACTTCCGTTTATGTATGGATTCTATAGTCCTTCCATACCATAAAGTACAATAATAACAATAAGTACTTATAAAGTCTAAAGCTCGAAAATGAATACTAAATCATTATTTTAATGAATACTAACTACATTATTATAAAGAGCCTAAGGAATTGGTGATATTATATTTTATTGATACAAAGGCGATTCCGAGGAGATAATCAAATCGATTTTAACACAAACTTCAGTAACACAGAAATACACACCCTAAACGCTTTTTCCCTTTCATTATGTCGTTAATCTTTCTAATAAGAGTTTTAATATAAAATTTATTTTGTATAGTTATGTAAGCTGTAATGCGCTGTTTTCAACTCTGAAACTAAGAGTTACTTCCTTCCCCAATACTTTAAAATGTATTCAAGTTAAGTAGGTTATACAGTGGTTTTGTTTCTGGATTAGATTAGGAAAGTTTTGGATCTGGTACATAATCTAGCATAATAAAACATACCTCTTCTACATAAACGTTACTTAAACATTTCCTATCCTGCTAAATTTTAACTTTTGTAATTTTTGTATTTGTTATTCTTTTGTTTTGTATCGCAATTCATGAATCCCTGAGATAAGCTTATTAGTTTTTGGTGTATTTTATAAATAATCAGTTTTTTCTTTAGTTTTGTCCTAACTTGGTTGCCTGGAGTTATCGCTTGTTAGGGGCCGTTCATAAAATACGTCACACTGAAATCAGCTTTTTTTGACCCCCTCCCCCCCCATTGTCACGCTGTGTCACACTTTTTGTGACCCCCCCTAGAAATATCTCGTCACAAAAACTAAGACCCCCCCCTGCTGAGTATGATACATTCTAAATGATAGTAGACAAATTCTGAAAATTAAAAACATTTATTATTTAGTTCACTGCTAAATGACGAATGAAGGAATAAAATAACAATAAATACATGAGAAATAATAAAAAGTATTTTCATTTGTTACTGAATCGACAGCGCAGGGTACGTGGAAACGTTACCCTCTCAAGTATTGGAAAAACAAAGAAACCCGTTGTGACGGATCGCAACGCCGCTAGAGTCGCGCCACAGAGCTAGCGCTCATGCCAAAAAATAATAAACGGCGAACGTCACGCTGCCCTATACCCCCCCTCCCCCCTTGTCACATCTTGTCACACTCAGCCAGACCCCCCCCCTTGTATGCGAACGTATTTTATGAACGGCCCCTTAACGATAAAGCCGCTCCTTGCATCTCTTATAATTTTTACGCAGGTATTTATTTTGCTATAATGTTTGTAACGAACTGTTATTAGATAAAAGATAGCTGGATATCTTCAGTGGCTCCCCTAACACATTGAAAACGATTTTCCGTTTGTTTCATAATTATTAACTTGTCACATTAAATATTGTAATTTAATTTTTCTTGTATCATTGGGCCGGGCGTTGGGAAGCCTTTGTAAATAAATAAAAGACCGATTAAGGCTTATACATAAGTATATAAACTTTTCTTAACACTTTACAATAGCTTCATTATAACTACGACTCTATAATAACTTTACCAATGAGACAAAACATAAGAACCAATTTAAGGTATAAAAGCCAAAATGATAAATTCAATTACGATTTACCAAATAAGGCCGAGGATTGGCCAGGCTCAGGTAGGCTGGCCAAAACAGCCCGAGCTGAGCTGTAAAGGCCCTTAAGGCCACCAGCGAGATTCCATTTTAAAAAAATAAATTACGATGAAAACTTCTGTATACATTCTTGCCCTGAAATTAACTTACATCAAATGACAACTTAGACATTAGGGCTCGACGTTATAATCTACCCTATTTCGGGAAAGTCATTCCCTGACGCTGACAGTTGCTATTTCATGAAATAAGCGCCCATCGACCCACTCTACATTCAGAGGTTTATTGCGACCGTAATCTCTGCATCTTTTATGGCGGGATAATGCGACATTTAGTCAAATCTCTTTGGTTTTATCATAATTTCAAAGGTTTAATATTCTTACTACGATACAGTTTTAGTTCGAGATTGTATACGGGATATTTATTAATAAATTGACAGTCCACCACATCATATATAATCCAATCTGTATTTTTTCAAATACATAACAATAAACGTATTACCAACAAAAAATACAGTTCCAATTTTTTATTTTAGTTAGCTTAACAATATATAAAAAACCAGAAAATAGCGGATTAGAAATTTGCCTACTACCTACCTTAACTTATTTTCGAGAAGAATTCGAATGACAGGTTCCTGAACTCCTAGGTTTTGACGACGGAATTTGAGATTTTCTGCTGATGTCAAACCTTGACAATGAAAAAAGAATAGCAATTTTAATGTTTCGTAAGAGATATATTTGATGGGTCTTTCTATTTAGTATACCTTTTATTTCGAATGACCGAATTGTTAACGTAAAAAGGTGCATTCTGAAGCTGTTTCTTTAAGTAGGTAAAATAATAATAGCTTTTAATTTGATCCTTTAACACTAATAGCAGTGGCCTCTGGCTTCTGCGTGCGACTCTCACACCTGAGGTCGTAGGTTCGATCCCCGGCTGTGCACCAATGGACATTCTTTCTATGTGCGCATTTAACATTTGCTCAAACGATGAAGGAAAACATCGTGAGGAAACCGACATGTCTTAGACCCAAAAAGTCGACGACGTGTGTCAGGCACTGGAGGCTGTTCACCTACTTGCCAATTAGATTTAAACATGATCATGATACAGATTCAGAAATCTGAGGCCAGGACCTAAAGAGGTTGTAGCGCCACTGATTTTTTTTAACACTGAAACACATTTACAATTCACATTTCTATCATCTCATTCTTTGGTGTGCCCTTTCTTCGAAAAGACCAGTGCCACCATTCTTGTCGGCACTGTTCCACCTACAGCCCTGTACTGTTTCTTAAATTTGATCTATTTACGATTGTTGTAGCTTACGCTTAGCTTAGCTTTGTATGAACAGGAGCACAATCGTACCTCGCTCGTATATTATTCCAGTGAAAAGATGATTTTCAAAGTAATAAAAACTCAGTTTTGTATTCCTCCTTGTTTAAGCTATAGCAGAATATGCTGGAAATGAGTATTAGCGTCAAATCACCTGCTTGCACAGTCCACATATACACCCCCACATACATACCCTCACTTTCAAATCATCAAATTAGGTAGTCTATTTAATTGTATTGAATTTAGAACATTATGGTAATTATTATATTTTTCAGCTTTGGTATATCTTTGTTATAATTGGTTTTATTATACATAATGTATGTAAGGATAAATAAATAAATAACTGTAAGTTCTAGAACATTTGAAAAAAACAAACATTTGTGTTTCAATGATTTTTTGTGTCCCTACCTACGTACATACGTATATTTACAAGACAATTCTCAATAGCCACACAGTATATTAATATTTCGCAATTAATCCGTTCTCAGAACCACCCTGTTAATTACGCCAGTTCCGGCGCTCAAGTATCTCATTACAACGTAATATATAATAATTAGATCCATTGAGAATGCTTCAAGATGTAATAGAGTTTTTGTTTGTAGACAATTTCTAAGTTTGAGGACTCGTAATTTAATCTTCAGACTTAGTTTTCGTTTGTTTTTTGATATTTTGAAGATGAAAATCAACTTTTTTTCGCATTGTTTCAAAATAAGTTCATTATATTTTGTAACTTCGTTCCAAGAAAATTGTAAGCTTTTATCTTGAACCTCGAGCGAGAAATTCTTTCAAAAGAGAAAAACATAATCTCTAGTCATATTACACACATGTATATAAATCTCTAGGTACTTTGGGACCAAACACAAAAAATACAATATAAAAAATATCTGGCATCAGCGCAGCGCTATAACAAGCTGATACGTGGTAAAATATAGTTTCAAATGGTCAAAGTTTTCTATATTACAACCACTTTTTGACAAGAGTTTCCTTCCACAGAGTACCATTAGGAAAAATTCGATTAACATAAAAGTAATCCGTAGTCGAAGACATGTTCAACGAAAAATACAATAAGAAACACCAAATAATACAAATAAGTTTTAATTACATCCGTCTATTCGAATCACGGTACACTTTTACGTATATTTATGTGTTTTGGGCGTGGGTAAAGCCGATTGAATCCCCAAAAATTCCAACTGATTTGAATAAAAAGTGTATATTTTACGAAAGAGATTTGTTTTTACAAAAGGTGTTGCGATCCCAATATTATTTAGACGTGCATTTAATATTTTTTAATTAAAAAAAATGTGTACTTTAAAACTTAAATAAACCTTTAAACCAGCACGTGTGCATGTGTTTGTGACATGCGTTAGTGCATATTTATCACTATATCTATACTAATATTATGAAGAATAAAGATTTGTATGTTGATATAATTGTATGATATAATTGTTTTAATATTTGAATGCTACACTATCACTGATTAATATAGGCTATTTAAATTGCGAGAAAAATTAAGAATATTTATATTCTAAACCTCAGTGAAATATTTTTAAAAATTATCTGTTGATGTCATTTATTCTTCTAGCATTTTGTTTTCATTAAGTCCCGTACCCAAAGTGAGCCAGCGATACACTATTGCTAAATACATTATTATTTAGATATTTCCAAATTTACTGTACGTTTATGTTTACAAATAAATTAATAAATTTTCCAACCGTACGAAACCGGGACGGACCGTATATATGTAATTCACAATTGTGTTATATTTAATAGTGTCCCCAAAAGTTGTACGTGATATTAAACAAATAAAACGTTATAAATGCAAAACAGAAGTGAAACACAGATTTAAGGAAACATTGGAAAATTGACGATAAAAGAAATCCAAAAAAAATTGTCAATAAAAAGTTATCTGCATAATTCGCCAATGTTTCGGGTATTATCGAACTATGGCATCCATATCAGGATATTGATCTTTTCAACCTCAAAAAAGGTGCCAAGAAGTACTTGAAGAAGCGAATACTCTCATAGTATTATTTGTTGATTTAAACATTAAATTTCAGTTTACCTAAGTTTTTTTAAATGTGTCTTAGTTTGTTAAAGTAGTTGTTTTTCTGTTTTATATACATATATTGTATACCTATGTAATCTGTTTTGGCTTTCTGTATTGTTTTATGTAATAAGTATAAGTTGTAAGATTACTTTTAAATAATAAATAAATAAAAATGGTCAATAGGGAAACTTGACCCTCAAATTAAAGGACGTTTTTAAATAAAGGTTTTGAATAGACAATTTCCAAAATATTCAGATAATGGCGTATTATGGATATTAAAAATATATAAAGACAGTAATTAAAATGTATTGACATACATATTGGTTATCAAATATTTAAATGCATGCGTTCAGATATGTATTTACTTTACTTTACACTTCGTTGCATGCACAGAAATATAATATACGTACAATTGACTTATATAATAATATTATAAAAAGGAATGATTTATTTGTGTTTGTTTATAACGAATTGATAAAAAAGTACTTGACCGATTTTAAAAGTTCTTTCACCATTTGAATGCTACATTATAAATGATGAAAATAGGTTAATTAATTGCAAAGAAAACTAAGGGTTCCACCTAAAACTACAAAAAAATGTCTATAAAAAATATTTCATCGCATGCGCTGCGAAAACGATTGAAAGATATAAAGATAGAACAAAAAAATGTTCCACAATATTAAAGATCGTATCAACATTTACGAAAAATGTTTTTAAAAAAAAGGTGCCCCCGTGCGAAGCCAGGAAGGACCGCTAGTAATTATATAAAAAAGGAGGACAACTGGCGGCCTTATCGCTTTCAAGCGATCACTTCTCTCTTCTGCTCACAATTTATTTTGTGTAATCTATGGAAAATAGATCAAGCTACTTAAATATACAATAATTTTTATAAATTTTTATGTTATTATTAGTATAATAATAAATTACATCAATGACGGCGGAGGTACGAAGTTCGCCGATAGCTAGTCCATTACAAAAGATCTTAAAGTCTTCAGAGTAAGTTTCCGAAAGTTTGATAGGGAGTTAGAAAACACATCTACGGTTTCGTCACAACATATCTATATACATGTGTCAGACAGGTACGTAGAAAGTATTTTTATATCTTCTCTACACCTAAAATTGGGATCTTACTCAACAAAATTGTATCTGCATTGCTACCTTAATTTTGTAAGTTGTGTTAGTATTGTTTGGCCAAGACTGTTTGCAAATAGAGTAATGCAAAAATGATGGCACGTTTGAATCAACGGTATTTTAATTGAAAATTTGTTTGTAGAATTTATTAGATGAAGTATCTTAAATGATTAATATATTAAATTGAGACACTTCTTGGATGACGCACGGAATCTTAGTGTGGGGGCTAGTGCACTGTCTTTTTTAACCATAATTAATTTAACAATACCAAACCATTTGCATATCCCAAGGGAAAATTACATAAGGAAATTACCTTTTAGGTGTTAACGTTGTTTTTATCAATATGGGTGGAGCCGCTCACGCATGAAGGTAGAAACTATGCGTAACAGTTATAATTTAACAATACGGTCACACGATCGCATGACTCTCTATAGTTATGGGAAATATATTTATCAATACACCTCGACTTTCACCGTTAAAACTATTGGGGCTTTTACCCTAAACTTCGTCTTATGCCTCCTATTTGGCTAAGAAAGTGCGATCGAATTTCATACAAACCAGGTTTTCATATTTTATTTTATTTGTATAAGTTGATTGTGTCATCCTATTTTTTGTTTCACTTTTTTCATTAGAGAGACAATTAGAGGGTTGGAACATCATCTTGAGCACCATCAAGTATTATCATATTAAAAGTGGATGTATGGCTATACAGTTTTTTATGAAGTTTCTAGAATATAAACATCTTAACATATATAAATCTCCTGTCACGATGTTTGTCCCCGATGGACTCCTAAACTACTTAACCGATTTTAAATTAAATTGGCACACCGTGAGCAGTCTGGTCCAACTTAAGAGATAGGATAGCTTAGGTCTTTAATTATAGTCGCAATTTTATTTTATTGCAAATTATTTATTTATTATTTGATACAATTCTAACAGATGGCGCTGTGTTAAAAGTACCAACGTTTCACATAAGCTATCTACCTTTCACATAAGTTCTCCTTCAGTTTCCCTTGAATAGCTTACTACTATGCAATATAACATAAACCTTAGCCACAGCAACGCTTGGCCGAGTCTGCTAGTATATATATATAGTAGTATTCGTTTAAAACAATAATTGCTGGGGTTATATGCATAGAAATATACATTATATTTATTACTGACAAAACACACACACAGAAACCCACAAAAAACAGTGCGCAATCAAAGAAAAAAAGTAAAAAAAAAAAGAGATATAACAATTTTTTTTAAGATCCATGTATTTCTATTCAGTCTACTTTCAATGTTTCGCATACATAGTTGTCTTCTAAGCATTAATTAATTAATTTATTTATATTACACACTCCTTACACAAACTACGACATAAAATGAAGCTATCAAAAGTAAAATATCTAGACTTTTTATTGTGTATAATCTTCATAAACTTAAATGAGACAGTACCTAATAGACATTTAACTCTGAGACTGAAAAATTTATTCATGTTTTATACATTTATTTACATCTTATTGTCAGTGCTCAGTTATCTTTAAGCTTAACAAAAATAGCACATTAATACTCTTAAAACAAAGAATTTTTTTAACTCCTTGCACGGATGCTCTCAGCCGTAAATCCCTTCCTTACGGGTACATTATATGTTTAACGTGGAATGAACCTTAACATTGTCCAGTAAGGTTGAAAGTAAATTAACATTGGATATCCTTGATTGCTTTTGTTTTAACGCAGATGCGTTTGATTTTTGCTATTGTGAATATCTTTGATTTTTTATTAGGAATTTGGGAACAACTTTGCACATGGCTTATTTTGAGTTATTGGGCGACATGACTGAAAAATTTAATTAAACACAAGAAGTAGGAATAGACATGCTTTCCCAGCTTTCAGACTTCATAAAACTGCTCACTCATTTATAGGGAAATGTATATATAGATATAACAAAATTCTAGATCATGTAACCAAACTTCCGATACATAAGTTTAAACATGAAAGAAACCCTAACAAAAAGCATATGACAAAGTTCTAGAATACCTAGATGATAATAGTCTCTGGGCATACGATAGTGAGATGGCGTAAATTTGACATGACATTGACAAGTGTACAAATTGTACCTAAATGAATTAATGACTTTTGAATTTTGAATGTTCAATAAAACGTCAATAATAATTCAAGTAAATTACTCTTAGCTTTAACAAAACGAGATTTTTAATTTGGCGTTATAAGGATTCCTCGGATTTCTGGAACTAAGTCAAACAAACACAAACTTAATTAACTTAAATGGTTTTACTATAATTGACGTTTCATGACTATCAACACACTTTTACATTAATAGTAATGTTAATTTTATTAATTTTTAATTAAATTTTCAATAGTTCACTTATTACTTCAATCTAGTAATATAAATAGGATAATGTGAGAAAAAAAAATAGTCTTATCTCACATTTGATTTTTTAATCTCCCCATTTCTAAAAAAGAGACTTTATTTACTTTGAAGGCCTGGCATCTCATGATATTTACGCTGGCCGGCTGTACCCGCGTTACCTTTTTTTAAAAATTGAGTATGATAGATAATCTCAGGTATAAGAGTAATTTATATTTTATATATGTATATATATATCAAAATAATAAAATATATAGTATAATCAAAATCCAGCTGTGCACCACATTTTTCTTACTATTTCCCTTTATAACAAAGAACTTCACGAGAAAGAGAGAGAGACTTGGCCCTAACGTCAAAATGTGAACCTTAGAATGTATCAATATAAAAACGGGTCCTTCATTCCCTTTTCATAAATATTTCTGTTAAATCTTTATTCACATTCATATTTTCAATACTTTATGGTTATCCTCAAATCCGAACTGGATGGAATCCTAAATTGCGCACCTGCGAATCGGCACTTTCAATATTAATGGAATCTTTGAAGCGAATTTTTTTCATTCGTAACCTTTTTGATATTAGTTTAAGTTATGTAGTTCAATATTGTGTAGTTCTGTGAACACTATAACTGAATACATATCACTACATAGTATAAAACAAAGTCGCTTTCTCTGTCCCTATGTCCCTTTCTATGCTTAAATCTTGTTCTTGTTCATTTAATATAGATCTATACAGCCTATTACAGCTTATTTAGCAGCGATCGAACGCGTATATTATCGGTGCTTTCCATCGACGGAAATAACAATATGTAATAAAAACCTGCTTTTCATCAGCATTGCACCCGTGCAAAGCTGGGGCGGGTCACTAGTTGTTAATATTTTGTTATTCTGCCTTGACTTTTGTGGTTAGTCTCTTGTACCTGTGGATGTAGGATAAAAGATGAACTGAAGGTAAACTCTATCATAAAGCGAGGGTCCTCGATTAGTATAACTGGCTGGCTGGCTCGAAGTGGTTAAGTCCGAGAAGTTCTGTCATTAGCAGCCGGAATAACTTCGTTAGGGCGTTTCAGATTGTCAGCTACTACGACATAGCGGGTTCCTACCTACCTTCATATAAAGAAACATCAATTGCTTTTATAAGTGGAGATATATATAAACACACGACTTAAGGGGTTTAGCTGCTAAACCTAATGGTAAACATGGATTTTCAACACAGTTCAGGAAAATTAGACAAATCCTCTCTAACCAGATATATCGACTTGTGTACGATAATGATAGACAATTGCGGGTAAATGCCAATCTGGCAGGTGTAAAATGGTTACATCCAGGAGTTGGGTTAAATCAATGGAATAATTGTAAGGATTGCATCCCAAATCCTAGCAATAATGCCTAGAAGATTTCAGAGATTGACTGGTGATTGGAGGGGCAACAGAAGATAGGCAGGATAAGCGTTTATTAATTATGATGATAGTACATTAACGGTACTAAAAATGCAATAAGAATACAATTAACGACTATTAAGCCTTATAACTCAATCATACGACACAAAAAACTGAAAATCTGCCAACAATGCCGCAGACCGTTCGATACCTCCGAATTGGGCTCTTGTAAAAACACGACATCACATACAGGGAAAAGTAATTAAAATACAATATATTATACGAAAACCGAAGATTTCTTAGAAGTATTCGGTTATAGTAATAGTCTGAGAGCTATTGAAAACATGGCGCGACTTAATTGTAGTTAGTATTTTTTATGATCAAACTTTCTTGTGCGCATTTAACAGCTCGGACGGTGAAAGAAAGCATCGTAAGGAATCTGGCTGGCCAAATCCAAAACGTCGACGGCGTCAGGCGCCGGATTGACAAATGATCAGAGAAAAGCATTCAGAAATGTGAGGCCAGGACCTAAAAGTTGTAGTTTTTTTATTGAATCAATTTAAAACTTAAACTTGCTTTTAAAGTGTAAATAGAAGCAAATATAATGATAATATTAGTTATAAAATCAGTGTTATGGTAATTTAAAAGAACACTATAGTGGTTTTTTTAAAGTCTTTTGTCAGGTTTTATCATATTAAATGGACTTGTCGTGGCAAAATAAATATTTTAATGACAAATAGCAGACATTTTTTGCGCAACATTAGTGCTTTTTGAATTATTAATCAAATATTTTTTTTTACTCATATGGAATTAATTGGTTGATAAATGTTAAATTATATTTAATATTATTATGTAGTTTTAATACAAAACTTTTGAACGTGGTAAAACTTACTTTATCATATTTGAAATCAAATAATTAAATCATAATTAGCATTATGTTATCTCTTACAGTTTAAGCTCAATGAACATATCACAGTGAGTGAGACGCATTCGCCGGTCGCGCACGCCTTCTCCGAACTGCGCCCGCGCAAGCGTGATATGAACATTAATGTGTGTCTGTGTGTGTGACAACTAGGATACTGTGATTTGGAATTTTACTATTTGTTGGTACGTATTAAATAAAATAAAATATTATAGTCTATTGTGTTAAAAATGATGTTTTAGTACAGTATTAGTTAGCTAATCTGTGTATTTTTTTTAATAAGTGAGGGAAATCACTCCAAAAACATGCTTCACCGCGCCCTGTGTATGTGTGTGTGATCCTCCCCATTATCAACCTAATTGCTACTTTTATTATTATATTATGTAAAATTTGTGTAACAATGTACAAAACATGGCTGATTTAACGACGTTATTCATTTGTTTGTCTTATTAATAGTGTTAAATCTAGGAAGTTCTTAATTCTTATACTCGGAATCCCGAACTTATATACATAGTACCTATATTATATGACCTGATGCCTAAGACTGTATAAATATGTAAATGTAGATATTTAACGAAAATATAAATTTTATTTATTCACTTCAAAATATAGCAAATTAATATAATAAAAAGCAGGGCAACTGGCAGCAAAAAAGAAAAAGTTAGGGCAAGAAGGGCAATAATGAGACATATAGTTATTTAGACGAAAATAATGGAACAAAACATATGCTTACAGTCAACATAAAAAATTTATTTTGAATACAACCTCCTTTTAGATCCTATCAAATAGTTTATTAGTAGGCGAAAATGCGTACGTGCGTATACGTATTTAAATGTGGAATTTGCATTCCCGCGGGGCATAAGGCGCGTGGGGCCGGAAGCTCAACCCCGTGAGACAAGAATAGATAAAGGGCACTTCACTCATGCAAACTGAGTGATAAGACAGGAACGAAATGTCTTAATTATGAAATGCCTAGCGGTACTGTCCTGTTTCAATCTTCCAAATACGATATGGGGTTAAAATAGACAATCGCGTTTAATCAGAGCGCAATATTCTTAATTATTATTTCGTACATTACCTCTGTGCAAAAGTAATTTAGAAAATTCAAGGCTCTGCTGCCAGTTTTCAAATCAAGGGCGTAGAACCGAAGAGAAGAACTGGAAATAAACTCTCCGTCACTCTTTTTAATCGCCAAGTTTTTTTCTTTTACTCAACATTTGTAAGGAGCTGCAACCAATACACCATGTTCCATATGACATCGAAAATTAGTAGTTTAGTATTAAAAGAATTAAGTTGTTTTTAACATCTGACATCAAGTCAGATTGCAAAATGCCATCCGTATCACCTCGACGTCCGTCATTCCACAGGCGTTGCTTAAGGCAGCCTTTGCTACGCTTACTACTATGTGGAATCAGCTGTCCAATGAAGTATTTCCAGCCAATTCGATTCAGGATCCTTCAAAAAATGAGCGTACCAATTGTTATGTGACCGGCAGCGCGTTTGCAAGCATTCTGGCAGAGTGAGTATCTATGGGCGGCGGTATCACATATCGCGGTATGAATGAGCCTCCTGTAATAAAGAAGTTTATTTTTTTATTATAAGTTATTAAACAAAAAGGACTTATTTCGAACCAACTCTTCGGGGCACACAGTGAAATAAAAAAAACATAAATTAGATAAGGAATGCAAAACTACAAAAGACGTAAGTTATTTACGCAGAATTATACTATAAATGAAAAATAATAGTACATAGCAAAGCAATTGAAACATATGTTAACACATAAAAAGTAGAAGTGAGAAGAATAAACAAGGACACACGAAAATAGATAAATTGAATAGTTTAATAGAAAATTATAGGTACTTGTCTATGAAGAAACTTTTCGTTTGTAACACTTTAAACCATAAATGCCTTATGTTATATAAATCTTTGCATCAATCTCCTTTTTCCTTATGAATATAGTCCAAAAACATCGCTTAAACACAAACGCTCACCCCGTTTTTCATCAAAGCGTAAACACAATAAGACAGAAAGAAACGAAAGGTTCTTAGAATCTTTGAATAAGATTTATTTGTGTTAAAATGTTGAAAATAAAATGCATTTTCTTGGAGTGCTTCAAAAACGTAAAAGCCCACTCTACTCTGACCAAGACTGTTAGCGCCGAGGTATAAATGTAGGAATTCGCGCTTTTATCTATTAAATAACCTTTTGATATACGTACTTTTAATATATAATATATAAAAATTTGGTGGCGCTAAAACATGTTTAGGCCTGGGCCTCAGATTTCTATTCATATTTCTCAGATTGATATGTATCTGTTTCACGATCATTTGTCAATGTAATAGGCAAGTGCCCTCTTGACAAACGTCGACTTTTAGGTCGTAAGGAAAGTTTTTTATCGCGATGTTTTCCTTCACCGTTTGAGCGATTGTAAAATGCGCAAATCCATTGGTGTATAGCCGGGTATCGAACCTACGATCAGGGATGACAGTCGCACAGAGAAGCCACTAGGCCAATACTCTATATATCTTAAAAACAATATAACAACAAATCTCTAATAATCTCTTAGATTACTCATAAGCTTAACAATTCATAGCAGCTGGAAGTAGGCTTCTAAAGCATTGGTCTTGTTTGTCCGTTAAATATAACATCGAAGCAAGTAGAACAGACTAGTGAATGTACGCGTCACTCTTCCGCGGAGGCTCATACATCTGCGCGTGCCCCGAATGCTAATGCTGAAGTTTAAATTCGTACTTGATCACACTAGCACGTGTAAATGAGGCCCAACAACCAGGGCCCCGGTCATGTGGGGCCCCATAGGATACTATGTTATACTGTCTCGAAAAAGTATGTCCATGGGCGGTATTACTAAATATCCGGTCAGTCTTCTGCTCGTCCTACTACATATAAAAATATTTACATTGTATTAACTACTTGTTACTTTTATATATATCTGTAGTTTGAAGTCTTTAATTCTTTTTTATTTACTGTAACGAGAGTTATTCTTTTGTGTATTATCTATTCATTCTGTATTATAGACTGTATTTTTATAAACAAGCAAACTGTGATAAGGCAATGAAATTATACAATATTTTAAATTGTAGTTAATGTCGTATAAGTAAGAAGAAGAATGAAAAACATTGTATATTGAATAAAGAAACTTTTGTACATGCATTGTAATATTTTTATTCAAAAGGCCCCATGGACGGCTAGATATCTCATCCGACCCTGGATATAACGAATGAAAAATCCCAACGCATAGTTAACAACGTAAAGAGTTTATAGCGTGCTTATCTGGTATTTTGGCTGCATACTCTATTAACACGGGTTCAAGGATGTTTAGACTTAGCCTTAGAACAATACATAGAATACATTCTTTAGGTAGGAATAGACTTCTAGTTAAATTTAAATCTCATACGGTTTTTATTCAAGACTGAATATTAAATTACTTTAATAAATAATTTTTTTTTCTATTTGGTATTTATTACATTCCTTTTCTTTCTTTCCTTTGCATCCGAGGCGCAAACTAGCTAATGTGGTCTCTGACATAATGACCAGAGCTGTGGAACAATCTGCAGCCAGGGCCACTTACATCCACAGCACACACGCATTACTCATTTGAAACGAGCCATTTGAGAAAAGGATTTTTTTTTAAATTTTTTGTATTGTTTTTATATCTCATTTTATTTTTTTCTTTGATTTTTGTTATTATGTGTATGTGTTTTGTTTGTAATTAATATTATGTCTGTCTGTTTGACTGAGGAGATTTTTAATACTTTTTAATTTAAGAGCTCAAGCTGAGCTATTGGCAGACGTAGCTCGGCCGGAACCGGCTTTTTCCCGAGCTTTTTTTAAAGATAGTGTCTGTCCTTAAAAATACCATCAGAAAAAAATTTTTTAAAAACGGCTCTCAAAACTTTGAGAAAATTAAATAAATTATTCTTCGGCAAGATATATTATTTAATTTAATATTAAGACATCTAATTATTAACGAATTTACATAGATTTGACAGAACATGCAGTCTTAAATCGCACTTCAACTTATTTTTATGTTCAATACCTACTGCTAACTCAGTAGCGATTTTGCAAGACGGACAGACCGTACGGTGTTATATTATTAGTCCGTCAGAATGCACATTTAACTGTTCGACTACCTTATAATGATCTTAATTCGTGATCAAGGTTCTTGACGGGCAAATGGTTTATGTAAATGAGACTCTGAAAACCTTAAGATAACTATTATGTTGGAATTCTCGATGTTCCTCACAGTGTATGTTTATTCTTTGTATATTATGTAATATTTCAAAGAACTTATCTTCCACTGAGTATACGGAATAAAATATTTTTATATTAATATATATAAATCTCCTGTCACGATGTTTGTCCGCGATGGACTCCTAAACTACTTAACCGATTTTAAATTAAATGGCACACCGTGAGCAGTCTGATCCAACTTAAGAGATAGGATAGCTTAGATCTTTAATTATAGTCGCAATTTAATTTTATTGCAAATAATTGTAAATTATTTGATACAATTCTAACAGATGGCGCTGTGTTAATATACCAACGTTTCACATAAGCCATAGCACAAGATTTTGAAAATAGCCACAGCAACGCTTGGCCGAGTCTGCTAGTATTTTTATATGTTCTTGTTCTGGTCTGACCATAATTTACGTAATTATTTCATATTACACTATTAAATATACAAGTTTACCTATAACCATGTAATCGTATTAAAGCTTTAATTGGTTCAAAAATTACTGAATCCAATATATCAGATTTATCACACTCGACATGTTCGGACGATTCCATGGTGGACGATTTAAATTAATTACTAGTTCGTAAAATCTGTAGACTCTTCAAATTGATGGGATTCTCTCAAATTCACATTGACAATTGACAAACCGATGTCGTCTTTGACATACAGACATCTTTTTTTTAATATCTCACCCCATGCGTGAAAATAAATCTTACATAATGCTTTTATGATTGGCTTAGTCGATATATTGATTAACTATATTAATTATATGTTTGAAATAAAAAAAAATTTTGAGAACTTTTTTTCAAATTCTAACATCATAACAATGGTACATTATCCCTGAGTAGCACAGGCTATAGGTATTTATTGATAAACTAATAAAATACATAGATCTCTAGCCGAGAGACAGGCATATATATAACATAAGCAAGTTCAATAGGCAAATAGTCGTAAAATAAAGTGAGAATTATGGAGAAGATATTGCGGGTACAATTTTATAAATATCTTTATATCGATAAGGTTTTATTTAATTGTAATTAATATACACATTCAATCAACACAACAACTCCAACTCAAGATCTTCGTGATGATCGTCAAATCCTTAGAATACTCTGGCCCCAGAGAATCTCTAAATATCAGCTATGCAATGAGGTGTTTGGTGGGATTCAAGGCACAGTACTAAGCAACAGCTCGACTAGAATTTTCAAGGAAAAAGGAAACGTGACCGCCCAAAACAGACCTGGCACTGAAGCATCATTGCAGAGACGAAGGAAGCTGGAATGACGTGGAGTGAAATTAACAGAGCTCTCCAGACCCGATCAGGTTGGTTTTCTACGATGCCTTCTGCCCCAAATAGGACATAATACTTAGAGGAAGTCAATTTACATTTAAGATAATAAATCTACATTTTCTCTTCTATAATATTAGTCGAGCATGAAAATTAGAATTCGAAAATGAAAAACATTTGAAACAATAGCATTGTAGCAAGGTCAAAGCTTGAACTCTACTCAAAACGTAAAAACAATTAACTAAAAGTGGCCATTAAACGGAGATTAAAATTTAACCGAACGATAGTTAACCGCGCACGAATGGATTAAGGACCGAACACACCCTTTCACCGGAACGATTAAATTAATTGGGATTCAAAATAAGTTATAATTTTTAGGATATTTATACACGTTCTATAATTTATATTTATACTTGTCCACTGAATGAGGGACAAACAGAAATTAATTAATTGATTAATGACACATTTGCCTTTGATATAGTCTCTGTTCGAGCCAAGGCTGTTCATTTTTCCCACTCAGGCTTTTTTAGTTTCATAAAAGGGGCGATTTCCTAAATAATGGGAGTTAGTCCCGAGAGTATACCCAGACGTAAGCACCCTCTTCGACTGTTGCATTGCATTCATTCATTACATAGCAATTAACATTTAATTATTTCTTTTATACGCCATTGTCGTACGCGAGAGAAGGTAGTAGGTCTGAGAATCGACTACTAACTATTTTTTATGATACAACATACACAAATACATACATACAACTCTTAATTTCCACCCCTCTACAATTAACCCCTATTTTTTCTTTGTTAATTAAAAGCTTATGACATGCCAAGCCTTGGTCATATAGAGAAAAATTCAAAGAACAACATAAGTTTTCATTTCGGAAAACCGAACAGTCTCTGGGGTGGCATAGCAAAATGTTCCATGTATGTATGTACTAAAAAGGTTGGCTAGGAGAAACGAAGTTCGCGGGGGCAGCTAGTAAGATATAAAGTAATGGGATTGATAACCTGTAAAGCACGAGATATTAATAAATTGCTTATAAAACAATCATATTTTAAATAATGAATAAGTTTTAACTCATGTGAACGGCCCCTTACAAGTAATCTACTCAATAGCGTGGCAAAGGTAGTTTTGTGAATGAAATGGGATCTAATTGGACCCGTGGCTGCGCCGGAGCCGTCTCTTATCTTTTGTTATGCTATAACCTGTATTTGATGCACGCCACGTCAAAGGTTAAGGTTTTATCCATGTATCAGTTTTATTAAGATAGTGGCGAGTGGCTTCCTGTCTAATATCATATAGATAAGCATAGTTAGCATGTTTTTCAACATAGTTTATGTATTGGGAGAACATTTCTGTTGTAGTTTTATGCACCCTTTCAAAATTAACATGTGACTTACTGACGTACTTTGAACTTTCTATATCTTAGCAACATATATAATGTACCTGTAATATAACCAAACCTAGGCAAGGTTAACGTACTTCCCTATAAATCCTTTGGTAGAATGCCTAGCGAACCCATCTTAAGGACGTGTGAAGGGCTGAGCTGTTTTTAGTGCGTGGGGTATCGCTACCCCTCTGAATAGCAGAGGGAATGAGTGTAGACCCAGCCTCACAGTCCCCGGGTCAACCTCAACATCCTTGATTACATTTTGTACAAAATTTTTGGAAAATGGCGCCAACCGTAACAGAATATAAGCAGAGATTTTTTTTGTTTAAAATTCAATCAATCATAAAATCTGATATTGAAACAAATTAGTAGCTTATTTTTATAAATTTTGGCATGAATCAGAAAAACTTGTATGATTTTTTTTTATTAAAAACTTCGTGATTGTTTTTTTTAATAGGTTTTGACAGTTGGGAAAGAAAACGCACGAATGCAGAAAAGGTAAGGTAAAGTAAGGTAAGAAAAAGCACGAGTGTGTAATAAGCCACATCCCGAACGCTATACGTCCCTGCAATACGCTACTTTTGGAGCAACAGTGTTAAAAAGTAATTTGCAGTTAGAATGTAAAAAGATAAAACATTAAACATTTCCGTTACATTGACTCAATTGCGATATTTTACTTAATTTCCGCTCCTTGTATTACTGTTAATTTATTTCGATTATAGAATGCATAAAAATCATTATAATATCTTGTGAGACCGTGGTGACCGAAAACAGGTGATAATATAAGCATCAGTTAAACCAGCAACTACAGGGGTTCCCTCAAAGACAAGTTGGTGATCAGCCTAACGTATAGGGGTTCTAAACATACATAGTAGCCGATTCTCAGACAGCACAAAAAATTCATAAGAATCGGTCAAGCCATTTCGGAGGAGCAGCGAATCGAACATAGTGACATGAGAATTTTATATATAAAGAGATTAAAGTAAGTACTTAAGTTAAAAGGCCGGCAACGCACTCGCGAGCCCTCTAGCATCGAGAGTGTCCATGGGCTGCGGTATCACTTAACATCAGGTGAGCCTCCTGCCCGTTTGCCCCCTATTATATTAAAAAAAAAAAAAAAAAAAACCTACCAGTGCCAAGAGGTGTTGTGTGACAGTGACAGAAATGTTTCGACCACGATGTCATACTGCTTCGCTAAAAATTCAAAAGTAAAACATGCTGACATCACTTTCGCATTCAGTTCATAACTTTAAATTGGGACTCGTACTTCTCCATCAACGAACACCTGACCCAAAAGTAAAAAAATAGTACAATACACCAGTACATTCGGCTCCATTATCAGAGCTTAATGAATGAATGTCCAGTTCATTGAGAGTTTCACAAAAGACATTTAATATAATGAGCACAGGAAATACCTCCGTCGTTCTCACGAACTTTCTGCTTTAATATACGTAAATTGACATAAAATGTGTAATAACATCCTTATAAAAAGCATATCAGACTTGCAATTTTTATTAATTAAAAGATGTGTCTACAAAGTGACTTGTTTGGAAATTAAATTCTGCTATTAAAATTTATAACAATATTATTTTCCACTTACTGTTATTACACGTTGGTTAAAATTATATTTTATGTAATATGGGCCAAACGGGCAGGAGGCTCATCTGATCTTATGTTACCGCAGCCCATGTACACTCACATTGATGGTTCACAAGTGCGTTGCCGGCCTTTTAAGAATGTATACGCTCGTTTCTAAGGACCCTAAGTCGAATTGGTTCGGAAATTCAATGCGCATCTAGTTTTGCATCTCCCTCTCTCTCTCTCTCTTTAGTCGGCAGCTCATGTCTGAGCGTCGTGGTCAGCAACGAAGCATCTAGAGCGGACCACCTGCCTCCATCGGTTTCTGTCCAGCGCTTCCCTTATCACACTGTATAGCTTTGAAGACTATGAGTCTTTCACTTAATCGGTCCATCTGGTTGCTGAACGGCCACGTGACCTTTTTCCTTCTGTCTTACCTAACCTAACCACGATCAGTTTCTCCAAGTTCTCAGGTTTTGCATAGAGTGCGGCAAAAACTATCTTAAGAAACCTCAGTTGCAGAACGACGGACGTCGAGGTGTCACACATGGTATTTTGTATTCCGAACAACCCTGAACACTCTCCATGGTAAATGCGGTAGATGATCCAAAGAATTTATCGCTTCAGCCACTAAACAACCACTGTGATTTGTCAGTGTGATTAATGAATAAAGTATATAAACAAAACTATTTTTCTACGGGTATACCTACGTAATAATGTTGTGTAGCTAATGGTAATGAAACACAGGACGTTGTGGTTTTGGTATATTATCGATCTGGTCGTGTTCCTGCACGAATGATTATGCTGTCAAGAACAACTTCTTCTCCGTAGGCTTCATTACTGAAGGTTGTACCTGCCTTGAAAAGCTGTAACTGATACGTTGACTTGCTGCCTCGACACCGCTTAATGCTACGCTTGCCTCAGCGTATTAAGGATGTTAAGACCCATAATTGTCTTAATTTGGTCAGATTTGGTAGGCGATCGACTTTGTCTTCCATATCCGTTAAATGAAAAGGAGGGTAACTGCCGGCCTTATCACTTTGGAGCGATCTCTTCTAGGCAATCATTGTGAGAAAAAAAATATAACATTACATAAAGTAGGCACGAAGTGCAAAAATACATAAAACATATAGTTATTCAAGAAAAAGATTTCTTTAGAAATAGGAACAAAAAAACAAACTAAACTGATACAGGATACATGAAAAACAAAAAGTAAAAAGTGCACATAAATCATTAAGTATGACTTAATTTGGAACAAACAATCAAACGTATTTTTGTAAGATAATTTAGGTTAAAATACTGTTTTTTTATAGCTGCAGGCACTACATATTTAAAGAAACAGACCACGATTGTTATAAACCACTCAACACGTCGAGTATGTAAATAATGTTATCAATTCTCATTATTATCATTTAAGAACTTTTATAATACAAAATAACCTCTTTTAATGTGTCCTAACTAAAACAGTATGTGGTAACCGACGTTAGAGAAAATATATGCTTTTTAACCGTTTCAATACACACAAATTATTAGATAATTTTTTTACGTGAATTTTTTAAAGGACATTATGACGACTTTGACGTGATATCAAATAACACAATTAGAGAATTAATAAGGGTTATCTCGCTGCAACAAAGCACTTATCAAATATATTTTATTTTAAGTTACTTTACTTACATATAAAAAAGTGGTGATTTTTTATGTATGATAAAAAAAATTTGAATGATAATAATAATTGTCATAAGTAGGTTTTTAAATACTGCTAAAAGTTATAATGGTTTTGCGAACCCATATCTGAAAGATGTGCTTTATATTGTTGAAATAGTAATAATTAAAAAAATAATAATTATTATTAATTCAATAATTAACGGGATGAGATATTTCTCGTCCCCTTAAAACAGTTAAATTTAATGCTCCAATAACATTACTTAAACTGTAACTCCTTGAAAACATCAAACCTTTAATCAATTAAAATTTCTATGAAGAGAAAACCTATTCAAATTGAGATTGGATAAAGTTAAAATAAGCTTTACGGAGTGCTTTAACGAACTTTCATAACTTTCATGTTTACTCTGATATTTACCTACTGAAGTTCTGTAGAATTATCTGGAGATGAATATATTTTCAGTCAAATATATATTTGTTAACGATTCGAGGATATATTTTTCAAATATTGCTTAAAATATCTCTAACAAAACTTTGAATACGTGTATATTATGAAAGGTACCCAGTTTGTATAACATCAAAAAATCTCATTAACATATCTGCATCGGTGCTATTGATCTTTTGAAGAGGACTGTGTTAGCAGTTCTACTCAGCTTGCCAATCCGAAATGAATATTATATATAAATGTTAATTTTCACTCGGAAAAGCCTCTGGATTTTTACGAAAATTGCTAGTGATTAAGTCTTTATGTTTAAGGGTACTCAGTACATATTTGTTATTTAAAAAAAAAAATATTTAAATTGATGATGTAATATAGACATTAATGTTTCAGGTAGACTCGAAACAAAAATGCAGACGAAGAACATAAACCTAACCCAGGAACAGAAGAATCAAGAATGTATTGATGTATGTATCTGCCATCTTGTGGTCATATTTAATATTATATCATGGCTTGCAAAATCAACAGAGCTTGTTACTATAGTTCACGGTTATATACCTAGATGGCGCTAATAACAGTCGCGTACCTGTTTCAGAAACTATGCCGACAAGACAATGAAATGCCTGGAAGCCAGTACTTCCTCACCCAAGTCACGGGCGCAACAGTTGGTTCCACGTATTACGGTCAGTATGAAATTAAATTCAAATGAGCTTCTGATATTTCTCACAGTTCTTTGAAGTATGTAACCAGACATTGGAAGATACCATCTCTAGTGACATTTTGATGGATAGCCAAATACTCAATATTCCGTGCATGAACATTGATTTTTTATTTCTTACTGGTTCTTGTGAGCGGCATAACATTAATCGATTTCGAGACAACAAATTTTTTGTAAATAAAAACAACAATTCATGCAAAAAATTTGGTGAATGTTCTCTGAATTTTTACTCCATTATTAGTGCTCAAAAATACACTCTGGAACTTGAAGTGTTTCTAAATGATCAAAGTTTAGTTCAGCCAGCTAAACTCTATCGTGACTTCCATCAGCTAGCGCTAAGTATCTACTCCCGTAAATCAAAACCATATTGACTTTTAACTTACGGATTAAGTCTTGACTTTGAATTACGTTATCGTAAGATGAAGTGAATGAGCACACATACTGTAAGTTTGTAATTCTTATCTTCTAACTTGAAGAGAGGATACTTAGCGGCAAATCTAACTTATAGAAGTTATAAACATATTTGGCCTACAGACCAATGCATCAGTATGTAGTCCGTTCTGAATTGTATACGTTTAAAGGTATTCAAGCTATATTTACTATTTCTTTTATTTTTTTTATTTTGTATCATTATCTAATAAATCTCTACGGTTTTTGCGATTTTCATCCATTGATGTAGATTACTAGGGAAACATTTTTCATTATAGTAAGTGAAAGTGAAAATAAATTATTCATTTCCAATACAAATGTAAAGTATTAACAATATTCATAACCCACATAATAATAAAAAAAATATGAATAGAAATAAAAAAACAACTTTAAAAACTTGGGCCTTATGTAAGTGTACCTTTTATGCAGCATTCCTCGCTTTGCTGCGATACTTATTTGTTCGCTAGGACAGTACCAGCTCTGTGGTCACCCGTAATATCTATCAGGCGACTTATATCTTTAATAAGTAAAAAGACGGTGAAAAGATATATGAGCCATTTGTTGTAAATGGAATAAAATAAAATGATTATTTTTTAAGATGTTAATCCTGCTAAAACCACGCGAGCGATTCTGGAGCGGAAGCTGATGCGAAATCAAATCAATGAGCAGGCACTATTCCACTCTTTAATTATATATAGACATAATTGAACATCCGTCTTTATCGAACGGCCAAATAGTTACGTTTGATTAATCGCAAATATTGTTTTCACTTCCTTCCTACATTACAGTTGGTTTCTTACACGCTCATAATACAGTCACTATTTGCGCACATTTATATTCCCAATTACCTTAAAAACCGTGTTAAATAACTGTGAAAGTGTATTGTTTTTAAATAGGATTACGCGCGAAGGATGGGTGTCCAAACAAATTATTTATTAAAAGGTATTTATTTATGTAATAGTAGCGATTGTTCTATTTATAAATCACTGAGACAACATTACGCTTATCTATAGATAATAAGTAATTTAAGTCTTACATATGAAAGTGTACAATAACACTACTTACAGTCTCTATTAGGGGAAGACACTCTGTTCACAAGAACAAATTCTGTTCAAAAGAATACAAATTCTTTTCATTTACCACTGTTAAGCACACTTTTAAGTCAAGTGCACGAATTTACTAATTCGAATGGTTTTGTTTTTCTATCTTCTCACTAGCTCCAAGGTGTCAAGAAGATGAATAGCCTCGACTAGAACGTGATGGTGGAGTCTTTGTTCGTGGGCTTCAGCAACCTTAATTATTATGGCATCGTCCCAATAGTAGAGAAATAGTTTCAAAAATACAAATATCTTTCCCTTTAGGTTTTTATTAAGCCTTTATTGCTGACACCCAGTATAATATACTAACACTTAAAGTTAAATTAAAAAAACCTAATTCTAATACATAAATAAAACTTAATCTAATACAGCATTTGACCCATTTGGGTAATCAGCGTGTCCTGTGACACATTGTCGTCTTCCAGCTGCTTCCATTCTTTTCTGATATTAGCTCTTCTTCTCCAAGTTGTGCCTCCTATTCTCTTTATATCATCTGCCCATCTCTTTCTCTGTCTTCCTCTTTTTCTTTTTCCATCGCGTGGTTGCCATTTTTTAATTATTTTTGTCCATTTTAACCTGCTATCTCTCGTCATGTGCCCGGTCTAGCGTTTTTTTCCTTTGATATATTGCTGATGTTCTAATGTAATTGATGTGTCACACAGTTAAATTTGGGATGTCATATTTTCTTGTGTTTTTTAGGCATACAAATTCTATTAGAATGTGTATGCCTAAAATAGTGTTACATAGAAGATTTTATTATTATTGTGCATTCATCTTCTACTGTGTTTTCTTTTCTTGATTCTGCAGTTGTGTACTATCAAGATTTCACAGAACTGCATCAGGTGTAGAAACTAAGTCTGATCATACCTCTGAATAATTCATAATTAATAACTGTACTTACTTACGTTTGGTTAGTTAATTTTTGGTGATAATTTTGATTTGCGATTTTCCCTTGAAAATATGATTTCTCAAACTCATACCCTTACGGTGCCAAAGGCAAATCTTGTTTAGGAAATCATTTCGTCAAGAAATCAAACTGTCCTAGTCTATTCATCAATAAAGCCGTCTTAATATTTTATGTTACCTGTTTTTATGTTCTATTAATGTAACGGAATAATTATAAATTATTATAAAAGTTAGTTTTAACAATTCTTTGAAATCGATATAAGTATCACGAAGCAATCAGCTGATGACAATAATCTTTCTCCATAAATCCAACCATGGTTACGTATTCAAATACGGAATTAATTACAAAAAAAAATTAATTTCCTAACGATATCTAATCGGTCAGAAATTGGTTTACAAATCTGTATATAAACGCTGTCAATTTGAAATTAAGCCCGTCCAATAAATGACAAGTAGTGGGCGGACGAAATAATAAATCGCTAGTGACATGCGGTTTATTTCCTGATCGCGGCTTCTAATACAACTTAATTCTCAACACCCACAATAAATAAATTGGAACGTACGTTCATGTTTTATTGCATGACTTCTCCGAGACTTTATTCGCACGAATATAATTTATACTTAATAATAAATAAACTAAATTGCAATGTTTATACAGACTGGTCACCATAGCTTTGGTAGCCATAATTCGGAAGTACAGTAAAGTTGTTAAATTAATTACGAATAAACGGCTCAAGTATAAGAGTTTTTCCTCTAACTTCAATTTTATTCCCTTTGGGCACTCTTGGGCAGTAAGGTTTACGTGCACAGGCGTTAATTAAGAATTTAAGTTGGCACCTGGTAGATAGTAGCCATAGCTGGTGCTTTCATCGGTCAACGAATAAGTATTGCAATACAGCGAGGAAATGCTGTCAGCGTTAAAGGTATAATGCCACAGAGAGCAAACTATTTAAATTTATATTTATCAGTTTTTAATTATTATTATATAGGTTAGTAAAATCGTAAATATTGTATATTAAATTGTTATGCTTAGTTTTAAGCATTATTTTGTAACATAAATATAAAAATAAATTACAAATATATACGTATAATAACAATATTTTGTTTATACAAGCAGACAATTATTAGTATTTCCGAACCAATTCGACTTAGGGTCCTTCAAGAAAAGAGCGTACCAATTCTTAAAAGGCCGGCAACGCACTCGCAAGCCCTTTGGCATTGAGATTGTCCACGGGCGGCGGTATCACTTAACATCAGGTGAGCCTCCTGCCAAAAAATGTCCCTGTAGTTTCAGTTATTGGTTACAATATTGTCCTAATAATTAAATTAGCAAGTAAGCTTACAAGTTTAATATAATAATAATTCTATGGTATAATGGTTCATAAATTTAAAAAAGGCACATGCAGTCCATTAAAATTTCCCATGTAATCCAGCCTTCCCGTTTCTAACAATGTTCACTAACTAGAACTTAAGTTGCTATGGCCAATAAGCTTTAATTTGAAACTTATTTTACTACAATTGCATCCGTTACTTTGTCAAAATTAGCTTAACAAAGATATAACTATGAAATGTTGTATTTTTTTCGTCTTTCATTGTATATTCTCACCTCCTAGAGATATTTGTTTTCACAGCCTTCTTAAGTACGACTAGTGTTATTGTAATCCATAAGAACAGAATCAATATACATAAATAAAATAAAAAAAATTGGTTGCCTGTAAAGTCGGTATACGGGCGAAAGTTTTACGTGACAACGACTTTGAGTGGTAATATAATTTTAATGTGAATATTCATTCGTATAGTAGGAAGAAGGATGAAATAATAATAACGATTTAAAACATTTATTTATACAAAGAATTGTATTTAAAACATTAATTTATACAAAGAATCTCGCACTGAATTTCATATGTCTGTCTCTCTCACTCTTAGGCGGGCTAACCATGCCCGAGTGGAAGGGATGCGTGCCTCTCACTCGCTCTCATTCTGAGCGCATAACGTGAGCGGAGCGTAATGCAGTTTCTTGAAGTGTCACCCGGCAAACCAATTTATAAGACGTTGTCACGTCAATAAAAATAAGGCATGATTTTTACAAAATAATACCTTGTTTTAGACAACGTTCTCTGCAACTTCTATGTAGGCGATCCTTTATTCTGCCAAGGTCTTTATTTAAGTAGCCTTCATGTCCGTCTGACCCAAGAGCACAGTACGCCCTCCCACCTCACTATTAAGATACTATCTTCTAACTACACTGACGAATTGTTCCAACATTATACTTTTGCATTTTCCTATTTCTAACATATTTGGCTGAAAGAACGCACATTAAATTAATTACTACGCAATTTATTATTGACCTTACATAAATGTCACACACATAATACCTAACAGTATTTGAACACACTATAATCAAACGTAATAATCGATTGATCGCTAAATCGATGAAATGTCAAATTTAATATTACCTTTTGCAATGTGTTTAATTTTTAACAAGCATTTTAAAGTAACCATTAATTTGGTACACGCTAAGAGAGATATTATGTCGCGGTTCTACATATATTAATTCCTCTGTTGTATCGACCTTATCGCAACAGTCCAGGGGTAGTCCCTGGACTGTTGCGTCATTAAAAAGATAGAATGATGCAGAGGTGTTGCAATTCTTATAAAATAGGATGCCGAAATTCTAAGACGTTTCCATCTTTTTAAAATAACATCGAAAATCGCCACCTTGACGGTCTACTTCCACGGTCCGATTCACGAGACACTTTCTTTTGGCAACTAGCGAACTGTGGAATCGACTCCTGGTAGGACTTCTTCCCTGGGAGACTTTCAATTGTTTAAAAGAAGAGTATACTGCCCCACAACGGTATTGCAAATTAAAATGGGCTGCAATGCCTGTCCTTATACAAAAAAAACGACGGCCGAATATAATAACGTACTTTTATATCTGTCTGTCGATATATTACGAAATATATATAGGTCGAGTTAGGCAATAAACTGCACCTGTCGGGCGGGTGGCGTTAAACGTGGGGTGGATCGGCACCTGTGTTAGGTCAGGGTTGACTTGGCCATTGAACGAGCGAGCTAAACATCAAAATCAACTAGCATTGTTTTATTAAATACCTAGTAACATTATAAGCCTTTAAAGATTGTGAGGATTCGTGTCAACGAAACCCCAAAGTCCCGAGGGTAATGACTCATACCATGTATGGTTCACTGATATTTTTTCTGACATTAGTGGCTCATAATAGAATTTATCTACATTGATATGTATTTTGATATATTAGTGTCAAATCTATCTGCATCTTCTACCGCATTTACCATGGAGAGTGTTCAGAGGAGTTGCTTGGAGCTGACCTGCAGCTGAGTTTCATCATCGGACGTCGAGGCAGAATACGAAATTCCTCGACGTCCGCCATTCCACAGCGTTTTTCAAGGCAGTTTTTGCCGACCACACTACACATTAAACAACCACTTTGCCACCGCGCTGAACCAGCTGCCCTCTGATTTGACTTCCGAACCAATTCAACTTAGGGTCCTTCAAGAAAAGGGCGTACCAATTCTTAAAAGGACGGCAACGCAATCGCGAACCCTCTGGCATTGAGTGTTCATGGGCGGTATCACTTAATATCAGGTGAGCCTCCTGCCCCTTTGCCCGCTGTTCTATAACACAAAAAAATATCTATTTAACTTCTAAAGGGTGTTTCAACAAGCATAATTTCGCGAAATTCAGCTGTTAAGTGGCCAGCCAGATCGTGTGATTTAACAGCACTGGATTATTTTTTGTGGGGCTATGTTAAAGACAGAGTCTATACGGAGCCAATCGAATCGATTGCAGCCTTAAAACTCAAAATCCGTGATGTCATTAACGAAATAGACCCTCCATTTTGCCAAAAAGTGATTAAAAATTTTGATGAAAGTATCAACATCTGTCAGCGTGGTCGTGGTGGACATTTGCCAGATATCATTTTTCATTCATAATTGCCAAACTTTTCTCTTTGTAATACAATAAAAATTTCATTCATTTTCCTCTAAATTCTTTGTTTTATTTTGTTTTAGAAAACAAAGTTCTTGTTGAAATACCCTTTATATCTATAATAATTCACCTTTAAATTATTAAGCTCAAATTATTATTATTAAATAGAGTTCGAGACTACGTATTAAAGAGTGAACTTTGACTTATTTACTTAAATAAATAAATACATAAAAATAATTCAGACTCAAGCCCAAATCTCTCATTTTATGGCTCATCGCTTTAAAAAGACGGTTAGGGTTGATTGACCTTGTTCTTATTTATAAACAAAGGAAAAGACTTCATTTTTATGCCGTTGGAATAAGAGACATTATGTTTCTTGTTATGTGTTATAATGGTAAATTGTTATGATTTTCATGTAATAAGAATGGTAACAAATACAGTTATATCAATAACTACGTCTACAACTTTTTATTGTTTGTATACATTTAATTTATATTTATATGATTTAAGATGGCGCCTGGTGATGCCAGCATTAGTACACTGCCACAGGGATGATACTTTTTACATTTGCTTAATTTTCTATTTAAACAAAAAACCACTTTCAAACTTCCGTATTTGTTTACTTTAAAATATATTAGTCGACGAATCATTTTATCTATGACAGACTGACACATTTCTACGAAACTTCCACGTATTTAGTGGGAAAGAAACCAAATGTCCCGGGTTCGGGGGCTTCTTTAAAATAATCAATAATACAGACACTCTCTCCGTATTCTCGATAAGGCTGTGGTTTTTATGATACTGTATAGATTTTATAGCGGGCTTTCAGCGCGGCGACTGGATCAAGTAATTCCGTAACGAAAATAAACCTAACTCACGATGATATAACATAGTTGCGGCCAATACGCGTTAGAGCGGGACAGAACGCATACTGCGTCTCACAACGGTCTGGCGTGATCGTTGACATAGCACAGGTGTGTTACAGTGGGACAAAACTCATACTGCGTATTCACATCTTTCTGACGAGATTGGTGATGTGGGGTGAGCGCGGCTGTACAGCCTACCGGCTGCGTTAGAGTTAGACAGACTACGAGTATATAGGCGTGTTAGTATGGTAGAGTAGTAAATTAAATTAATATAAAAGTAAAAAAATACTGCTTAAATAAATGATTATAATTGCATAATTTGATAAAAAATGTTCTGCAATAGCTTTACCGCGGCAGTCCCCGAGTGCCATTTTTTAAATTCATTTTTATCATACACCCGATTCTGTATCCAATGAATATATATTGTATAATCATGAAGCGGAGGTGGCATTCACCAAATAAACAATTTCAACACTTTAGAAGGTGAAGCAATTAAAAAAGATTTATTCTAAACATAATCACTGAGTCCAAAACCTTGATATGGATATGATTGATGTTTATAAATCGTTTAATAACATGTTTTAATCGTAACAAAATATCGATATCTTATTTAGTGACAGGTTTTTTTAAATATTTATCGATGTAAATATTAATACAGACTTATTGGATGTGAGACATGTACGATAATCAAAAGTTCATCGATTATTATGTTTATGTTTAATTTATAGATAATTTAAAAAGTTCAATGCAAAGAGCATATAGCAGTGAAAAGTATTCAGGCACTTGTTTGATAGTACACTTAAAAATGGGAATTAAAAATGCTTTTTATTACAAACTATATTTCGTTTTAATTAATTTAAATTAAATATACAAATTAATCCCAATCGCAATAGAGAATAACCTAGTATTGACTTTTATTAACATAACTTTTACACATTTAAAGAAAAACACTTTTTTACGGATTATAGTTATGTATTATTGTATTTAAACTTATAATTATTTAGACATAATTTTAAATTCAAACGTCGTCGAAACATCGGTTAAATTTAAAATTATGTCTAAATAATTATAAGTTAAAATACAATAATATATAACTATAATCCGTAAAAAAGTCTTTTTCTTTAGAGAATAACCTCTTTAGAATAAAGATGTGTGTTTTGTATAAGTCATGTTGGGATAAGCGAACTATTGCGGATTTTACTTACTGGGAGAAATACTTGATGTCTTACCTAGCCTCCAATGCCTATCCTTACTCCACTGGTGCCGCATAGCAATATATATGTATGTATATATCAATGAATTGCTGTTCTTTTCTTTTCTCGATGGACAAATTTAGCTAATTATGATCATAAAATATTTATCGAAGTTCAAGTTTTAAACCTTTAAGTTCTACGCTGTCCACTCCCGTCCATTCTCTGATGTTGCGGAGCAACGACTTCCTCCTTTTACCAGCGCGTCTTTTCCCCTCGAGCTCGACTTGAAGAAGTCGGTACCATTCGTGTCGAAACATTTGTCCCAAGTATCTTATCTTCTTCTTTTTAATGGTGAAACTGAGTTCTCGGAATCGTTTGGCGCGTCGAAGAACTTTTGTGTTCGTGCCTCTATGGACCCAGCTTACTAGCGTTCTTTGGTAACACCACATTTGAAAGGTGTCGAGTTTCTTGAATATATAAAAAAATGATAAAGTAAGCTATCTTAGGAGTCGTAAATGGTATATGAAAACCGGCTATTAATGATGTAAGCACGCGATAATTAATTCTGTTACACCACGTCACGCTCTGTGAAGCGCGGCGAGCTTCTTTCGTTGAAGCTTATTTAAGTATCGAGTACGAAGAGTGCGAATCGTTCTAATTATTAAAGTTACTTGTTATTTGAGGTTATCGTTAGTTTAATATACCCTTTTTTATGATCTATCAAGCAAAACACTTGTATGAGGTAAATATTGTATAAAGATTATAACTGCATCGTTAGTTTTTAGCATACGTTGTTTCAGGTTTCAACATAATGTTTTATGACATATGTATGGTGATATATATATCAAAATTGGACGTTTCAAGATTATATTCATTGTAATCAAATCAAATCAAAATATCTTTATTCATTTAGGTAAACATGTACACTTATGAACGTCAAGAAAAACAAATTAAATGAACTATAAATTTACATTTACAACCAGTTCGCAAGTCAAGGGCGTAGAGCGGGTAAGAAGAACTGGCAAGAAACTTTCCACCACTCTTTTCAATCGCCAAGTTTTTTACAACACAGCTTTGGTATACCGCGTTTTCTCTTGCCACTAATTTGTGATTTAATTATGGACTTTCCATGGAAACACAGTATCAAAGAAAACCTATATTGGTAAATAAGTAAAATGTGAGATCAAGTCAAGAAGTCTCCCTAAATCCCTTAACTATAAAAATATATTATATATTTGAATGTGTATAACAAATAACATAGATGAGGAAATACATAAAACAAATAACGATTTATTGTTTTCGTCGGTTACATAAAAGACAAACATATATTTAAAAACACATTACGGTCGGCGACTTGTAATTACGCCCATGTAAGAATTATGTACTATTCATTATATACTGAAATGTAGAGCGTGCGAGTATAACAAGGCTATGGAAGTTACATTAAATGTTTTTTATTGTATTTTTGATGTTTTATAATACATATATATGTATTTATAGGAATCAACAAAACGTAATAATACAAACGTAAATAATATACAATTCTGAGTGTAATACTTGGCTAATGATCTACTATCCTATGTGGTGGCAGAAACGAACTCATGATTAAACTAATCCATATGACTAGCATCAAGATTTTAACATAATTCTCTTAATATAAGAAAATCTGTCCAAGATATTAAAATGATGTTTTCTCTAAGTGAACCTGTTCAATTGACTGTACGACTGTTAAAGTAACTTCCCCCAAGTTGTGTTGACCACTGGACCCAAACCCCAGTGCCATTATGTTACGCAGCCACGTGTGACAGACGGTACGGCACTGATTTATGTAGATCTATATAGTTTTAGAACTTCCATATGTCTATTAATACTGTCTTTTATTGTAAATTTGATAACGAATGTTTTCACCAATAAATAAACATTTCCATCGTGCGTAGGTGTTGATTGGGAGGGTTCATATAATTTAATTATAATTTATTTATATATACTATAATGATTATATTTATTTATAACAAACTAATCTTTATTTATACCTACATAATAACAATAATATTTAAAAAATGCCGACTAGATATTTTTGAATTAAAAATCAAATCGCGCCCAAACAAGCAAAAGCTATTTGTTTTTGAATTAAAAAAAAATCCAAGACACGCCTTTCAGAAGTAAAACTATATAGTTGAATATATAAGCCTACTGTTTGTAAAAAAGTACTC
Source organism: Pieris mannii (assembly GCA_028984075.1). Lineage (NCBI taxonomy): Eukaryota > Metazoa > Arthropoda > Insecta > Lepidoptera > Pieridae > Pieris > Pieris mannii. The sequence goes on from CM054794.1 coordinate 10,198,561, forward strand.
TTTTATATTAAATACTCGGATAAAATTCACATGAAATTAATGGCAAAAATACAACAGCTTCTCTAATTAGCATAAATACATCTTAATACAGACAAAAAGTACAATAATGTTTATAACCTTAACCGTACTTTTGATAATTAGCCATCTTGAGGTTGATTTGTTAACCGCCTCTGATGCTTAATTAGCCACATACTTTAATTTGTCAGAGTGGAGATTGAATTCCAGCGGAACAAGGTTTGGGCCGAGAAAATTTATTAATTAAGTGCCTGCGTGTTTTAAAAGATTACAGCTAATAATTAGTTATTAAAAAAATATATATTATTTATTATAACGAATAATGTTTAGTATTAATAATAACATAATGCTGCCACCGTTAAAGTGCCTGTTAATACCTGCAATTAATTAACATACACCCCGCGGTAAAAGTACATATATATAGTCCATGTATTTTTACCATTATTTGAAACTTTAAACATACATTGGGGACTAAATTTATAATTGTTTTATATGGACACACTTGTTCTACTAATATTTACACTTGTTATAAATATCAAAATATTTGTGTTCAAACGCGCCATTGTTGCAGTAATGATTTTTCATGTATTTTACAATGCCCGTCTATTTTTCTCATGTCTGCGACGTCACAGTATTGAGCAGTACGAAAGTTTGTGGTTTGTGAGACGCTCAGTTTTATTCGTGCGCTTGCGTCTCTATGTGCCCAGTTCGCACATTTAAAGTTTTCTTTAAAGAAAAATTAATTTTGTGCGAAATGTGAACAGTGTGTGTCGTATTGTGCTAGGACTAGTGATTGTAATTTATCCAATTTTTTAAACCATTGAGGCTCTTAAATTAACTTACTTTTATATTTTTGTTAATTCTAATCCTATTAAAAATATAAAATAACCAAAATAAATAAACCATGAACAGTAATAAATCATACTTTACCCAACATTCAGACTCCACCCACTTCTGCCTCAAAAAATAAATTACATCCTTTCCAAGTCGGTCAGACAATTAAAGCACCTTCAGAATAGATAACAATTTGTCACATTATTCTATTAAAATGTCCAACATATTTCAGTTACACTACTATATAACTCCTTATACAAGTATTTTCTATACCATCTACTTAAACATATAAACTTTAAAGATATGAAATCATTACTCTAAACAGGTCATATTCATAGATTACAAAATATTTAATAATCTCTATAAAGATTACTATTTCCGCTAATTACCTAAGAGGATCGTTTATGGCACTCAACCGAGTGTGGAGTTACGTTCTCTGTATAACAGCGCTCATTATGATGTTATGTGTAGCAAGATTACGTACGAATTGTTGAAATATGTGTGATGCAAAAGTTAATAATCGTATGAAAATCGTAAAATATTGAGCGGAATTTATTAGGTTTAATAAAAAATATTAATAACATTTCTTTCGGTCAGTTATCAATTTACTCATAGACATAAAAAACCACTGAGTGTTTAACTTTTATGCCTGGGGAGTAACACGTGTGTCAATACAAGTATAGATAACATATAAATAATAATAATAATACAAGCACATTTCATGTCATTGTACGAAATAAAAACAGTACCATAATTAATAATTATAATAATAATTAAAACACATTTTATCTCTATTAAGCAGTACCCTATCCAAATAATTTTGTTTTAAATCTGATTTTAAATTAATTTATAGTTTATCATCTTACATTTCATAATAAAACCCTGTATATTTGAGAAATAAGAGAACAATCAAGTCTAATCTTTACTTAATCTGTCCTTCACGATAAAACAATGGGTATCGCAATTTTTGATATGGAATATGTTCTGTTCGCAATGACGACATTAGCGATGTCTTGCTAATTAGGACAGTCAATAACGGTTACGCATAACATTACATCTACTTGAGGCTAATATTTGCTCAGTTTTATTATTATAGAATTTAAAAAATAAAGGTTTTTTACTATGATAAAACTTGTAATCAGTTTTAAATTTTTATTGTTTAGTAGTCCGCATTTAAAGAAATAAACATAATCTTGACAAGTTGAAGCAGCTTAAATTTCTGTTAGGGTCCTCCAAGGAAGCGTACCAATTCTTTAAAAAAGTGTCTATATGAGTCCGTATTGCTTGAAATATCAAATTGAGACATTTTACCCCATTTTTCATTTTAGACATTTACATATCTTAAAAAATGTATGTTTACATATATGAATTTTCTAACCAAACAATATTCGTGATTAACTTTGATCATATTATCTAAAAAGAAGTGACAAAAATGCAAATTGTCTAAAGGGGAAAGAGTTGCAGAAAATTCATTAACCACTACCATGCTTCATGCCTACATAAACTATCAAACTACTATTAAAACTATATTTCTACCAGTCCGAAGTTAGAACAGGCCGCTACATTAACAAGTTTACTTTGAATAAAGCATCAATACTAATAAAGAATCAAGATGTTTTCAACAAGTACAATTCATGTGAAATTCCCTCGCTCGTTAAAATTTGCTTATTTGAATTATTTTTGTTATCCGTTATAATTACACTGATAAAATTGTGAGAAGTTTACACATCTAGAAGTCTGTGTACATCTTAATTATCGCGATCTGTAACAAGCCTTTAGAAACATGTACTAAGTCACATATTATTCAAATAAATTATATTACGTATTAACATTCATAATTTACTGGTGGGTTGAAAATTGATAATATCAAATTTATAACATAACACAGATACAATATTTTTTCAGTTGAATTTCAATTGATAATTCAATAGTCTCTAGTGGGATACAACAATAATAGCGGTCATACAATTCTTTGATACCACTATAATAGTATAGTAGTCCTTGGCCTCAAAATAGGCTTCAGTTTCGGCGATGATGTCTTCATCGGGGCAAAAAAATCTGTCCTGTGAGCATTCTCTTGAGGTCTGAGAACAGGGAAAACTGTCGGTGGGGGGAAATTTGTATGAAGGAAGCAATTCGAAGCCTTATTCATGGAATTTTGCCATCGTTTTCATTGATTTGTGAACTGACGGTGCATTGTTTTGACGAAACAGTGCTTTCTTTTTCTTAAAATGAGTTCTTCCACAATATTGTCCTTTAAACGCTCCAATTTTGTCAAGATTTCGTAGCATAATATGAACGTTAACTCTATTCTAAATGTAGACAATATTATTTCTAGTACAAGCAGCCACTGTATAGATAAATATAATGAAGTTATACAAGTAAGAAATCAAATACCCAAGATCAACAAACAGTGAGTCGGTTACATAAAATACGTTAGAAATCGCGTGCGAGACCTCAATAAATACGAACGAATAAAATGTTCGTTAACATTTGTACTTTACTTCTTAATTAATGCTTTTAAATCTTTTGCTAGACATTTATTTTTACAAATGCTTTAACTGATTTTCCTTCTTGATTACCGTCTACTACAGAGTCATATACGCTAATCTAACTCATAAAATAAAAGTTAAACTTCGCTTACAAATAAACACATAAAATATTCGGCTTAGTCACGAATAATCACGTTATTAGTCTAGCTAAATAATGAAATTCTTTCAAGTCTGCATACTTTACGAAAATTTTCTAAAAAAATACTTAAAGAAACTGATATTAGAAGATAATTAGAAGAATTAGCTTTTGCTTACTAGTGAAAATTATAACTAAGAAATGATTCATAACAATTTTTATTTTTTATTATAGTAAATATTATATATTGTACTCATATATAACTCAGATTATACATGCAAAATGTAACATATCAATGGATAATACTTCTCGTAATTCCTATTGCACCATAACACTTTTCTAATATAAAAGAGTTCAACGCGCTCACTAACGTAAGATTCACACAATACAAAGTTTTACGGAAAATTTTCATTGTATTGAAAGTAACTCCATGTAGCCTAGATTTCCATTGTAATACCATTAATTTTAGAACTAGGTATAAAATTACAGTCGCCATTTTATAGCTTTCTCTAAATAATCTATCACTTAAAAGCATTAGTTCTGAAAATTATATAGATTAAGTATACTTCCAATATAGGATACTAACTATTACTATATATTTACTACAGTTATTAGATAAAGTTGTCAGTCATATAGTATCACTATAGCTGTCTTAATTTATAATAAGTTTTGACAAAACTACATTATACATTAATATTTAATTATTTATAATAATTAACCTATATTGACGAGTTCGTATACGAGAATCGAATGGAGACCGTAATCTTGGATTAAAACAAGAATGTAGAAGCATCATATACTAAGTTATTTTGCAAATAAAACTAAACCTAAGTAGTTAAGACATTGACCTCAAAGAAACGGAACTCCAGCAAGTTGGTCGAAAACAATGTTCTGATACGTCATTAATTAACTTACACAATAGACTAGAACTGTATTGTTCAATCCTACTGTTTCGGTCTAGAAATTGTTGAGTACTACTTTCTTAACCAATACAGGACCACTAATCCAGTACAATTTAGGGTTTTTTTGGAATTTTATTTATAACAGGTCAATTGTAGGATTTATGTGATATTAAATTTATACTCCCACCAACGGATAATTATAATAAGTTATCGTTAACTAAACCTAAAGATACCTACTCATAATACAGTTCTTAATACTCGCATACATATTTCAAGTTAGGTATCAGCTTTTAAAAAAATAAAACAAATCTAATAGCAAAATACCATGAACGGCCTATCCTTGTAAAATACAATACTTTTAATAGGTGTGTCTGTCTATACATACGTACGTATGTGTAAAAACACACATTCCTAAGTGTGTGTAACTGTAATACTTAATAAAATATTTTTTATTTCATTTTTGTAGAATCTATTAAAATGTTAAATTGAGGAAACATAATTATAATCGGCACAAATTCTATTTATGGGCATTACGTGAAAAGTTGTTTTTATTTGTGAAAAATGCATGTCTTGTTTTCTGTCTAGGCACAGAAAATTTAACTTGAGATAGGAGATCTACACAGTCGATGCGTTTTGATTCTAATCCTTCTAAGACTACATCCATAATAAATTAAAAAGGCCCCCGTACCTTACCCGTGCTTGTAGACCCGCTTACGGAATTTACTATTAAGTTTGTAATGGAAGAGCTGTGTTCCCAAGTCTTTTAAATTATAATTAATTGTTTATAAGTAAATACATTTTTTATGTTTTTTTTGTATCAACAAAGAAAATCTCTTATATGAAAATGCTATATAAACAAATAAACTTTCGATTTTATTACGATATTAAAACCTAAAGATCTCGTGAACATAATTACTCTTGGGCAATTTAAATGTAAAAGCTTTCTTAATGGATCCTTAAAAGCATTTGAATAATTATCTCCGAGCTGTTAATAACAAGCTCGTGTTAGGAATTGAAATGATTCATGATCTTGTGTTATCTATGAAGTTATACGTGAAGGCGAAATCGTGGTACATTTTTAAAGAGATTTTTTCAAATTTTCAGTTATGCAATTTAAAATTCACTTCGGTTTTAAAATTGTTTAATTGCAGTATTTAGATTTAAAACTGAAGACATAATTTGACACAGAGTATACTATTCTACGAATGATGCGAAACTGATAACTAATCACGAAAATATTTCTATAAACACCGATAAATTCGATGAAATTGGGAAATCATTAATTCGATCCGATTCATTAATCCAGTAGACATCTTTCTTATGGGTAATGGGTTACATAATTACAAATAATGTTTTCTAATAAGCAACCTTCGCTCCATTTCTGTGATTACCAAGTTTTTGATTATTTAATATATAATCGTTTTAACTAAACAAATTTTTATGACTTAGTTATAAGTATTGCTTTGATGTCCTGTTATGTCCCATGCAGACGTAAAATCCAAGATGTTGTGTGTAACATAAACATCACACCTTATATTGCAAAGTCGGTAAACGTAGCATTTTACGAGCTTTCAAATGCAAATGAGGAGGAGATAGATACTACTTTTAATGTTTATAGCTTCTAGCTTAAAAATCTATCTAATACACACAGTGCAGTTTACGAGCTAAGCTTATCCATATATGTATTATTATTTAAACACTGTATATAGTGTATTAACATTCTACGTCCAAACGTAAACTTGAGATTGTTATATTAAGCTCTGATATTCCATTTTTTTTATAAAATTCACTATTGGCATATCTTGTATATATTTAATTTACATGTTTTTAGGAGAATGATACAGTTTTTATGACTTGTATAACTTATTTTAATACACCCACATTAAAATTACAAAAACAAATACCTGTTTAAGAGCATCGCCTTAATTCAACTCTATATTTGGTAAAGCAATAAATACAGCTTTGGTAATACTAAAACTTGATCTAGACTTTACTAATCTTATCTCTTATAATTAATTAAGAAGTACTAGCTTCACAAATATATGTTCTTTACAGTCTATAGATACTATGTTTTTATTGGCATTCTACAGCAACTAGAAAAACTTCAAATACATCATAATATAATTAAAGCTTTTGTAAAAAATTAAGAGATACTGTTAACTAACCGATATGGACAAGAAATTAAAAATCATTGACAAACAAAACTACCTAAAATTCTAAAGTTTGGATTCCAAAACTGGGGGTCACGTCATGGAGGATTAATCCTCTAATATCCTTCTTATTTGGGAATTTAATCCCTAAGTAAGAAGGAAGTTTCGTATAGACAAAAACAATAGTACCTGTATTATAAAAATAAGATAAATTTATTCATAACTTTTATTTCGCGAGAATCTGTTAAGAGGATTAGACGAGTATGTATACATTTAAATCATATATCTTCAAAACACGTGACTAAAACTCAACAAAATTTATACATGTTCTTTTGAGCGTATTAATTGATACAAGTTTGATACTATCTATATTAAACAATAGAACAGAAACATGTGTGTAACATTCGGCCAAATACAGCAACAATGGCGACACTCGCCTTTGTTACCTACAATTCATACGTCTCCAAATATAGCATTTGGAAATAACTTTGATTATGCAATCATAAATGTAATTCTGACGAAACCGATATAAAATACACTTTTTATTATAGAAAACCATATAATAAAATCGTTACTAACTTTATATACATGATTACAAACCTGCCCTGCATATTTCTATAACAGGAAAATATAAACCACATTCATATTTTTATCAAACCATTTTTGATAATTTAGGAGTCTCAATAGTTCGTTGTAAGTGCAACAAAAGAGATGATCAAGGTATTCATAACACAACCTCAACAATGTAATGGCTAAGACGGTCAGAAAAGTAAAACGTGGTAAAGCTAAAGAAACAAGCAATGTCATCAAAGCACCAGCCATAGTGGTTACTTCCCCAGATAATACAGAAATGACTGTTAAAGTAATCGACTCGCAAAAACTTAACGACTCCATCGCTATCAATGAGAATAAAAACAAAATGGACTTCAACGTAAATCAACTCATTGCTGAACTATCAGAGAACTCACGTGCTTCTAAAGGCGAAATCGAGCAGATACAACGTAGACTTCTACACCAGGCAAATGAGATTCTTAAAGTCAACGCCTTCGCAAATCAGGAGCCCCGAGTAATAAGTGCGACGCAGAAAGGTTCCATCTACGGAATTCCACATACGAACGGGCTAAGTCTCGCTCAGGGTGCTCAATTAGTTCCCGAGAAGTTAACAAATAATTCTAGTGCAATGATAAGCACGCAAAGGGTCACAGCTGAGGCGGGAAGTTTTTTCTTCCAAACAGGTTCTGCCTCGCGCGTCGCCAGTCCGCGCGCCGCGCCCATAAGAGGTGAATGTCTACATTTTAAGTTTAACTAAAATGTGTGTTATTTAATTTTTTTGTGCTTCTGTGGATTGTTTATTGCTGAGGAAATTTGGGTATGTCATTGATTTAAGGTTGCTTTTGAACTCAAATATTAGTTGAGCGCTACTGGAAGCTCATACCTGTTTGGGATGCGTGCTCTTATTAATAAATTTGACTAGACTTTAGTCAGTCAATTGTAAGTATAACAGAAAAACTCATAAACACTACCAATTTGACAAGTGGAAGTGATGTTGCATAATTATCCTAGTCGAGCTATCTAAACATGTCTTTACAATTTATAAGTTTGATTTGATCAATGCTCATAAAATAACGAAAACTAGATTATTGAGTAGGTTGAGAAAGTTATTTCAGCTAAGCTAGCTAAGCTAAGCTATTTGCTCTATTTCTCTTCAAGACAATTACCAGCCTAGATACAGAGCTTTCCTTATTTACGACATAAAAGCTAATCCTGTATACATATATTGTGACGTGTCTTTTAATAGTTTGGTTGGTTTTTATCTTATGTGAATTGCGATTCATTTGTATCTGAATACATGGAAAGATGAGTACGTAAAACCATTAAATTAAGTAATTTATTTGTAGTTAATTTAAGAACTAAAAATACATGGATGTAAAATAAAACTGTGCGTGGCTAAGCGAACGCATACTCATGGTATCCATAATAATCGTTTAAAAGATCTCAGGTAGACACGAATCCTAACTGAATCCATTAAAAATAATGGGTTGATTTGGCAATTGTATGGCATGAGAAAATGCGGTGGGATTTTTAAACTTGATTCATTTTTAAGTTCAATAAATAACCAAATTACACCTTTAGTTAACACAAGTATTACATTTAAATTAATTATATTTAACGGATCACAAAACCCATTTTTTATATGTAATATTTATCCCAAACTCTTGTTTTTCTCATTAAAACGATAAAACCAAACCCATCAATGTTATGTATAAATATAGATGAAAAGCTATTTTTAAAACATAATATTTGACTATCATTGAATTAAAATGACTTAAATTTGTAATGTTTCAGCGTCTAATCATTATACATTGTGAAATCATTCAATTGAATAGTTAAGTTGATACATGGAATTAGATGAAAAGATAATCATATTCCCATAGAAAACCAGTTCGAGGACGTAAGCATGCATAAATACCAGTGTATTCAATGATCTACAACTAAAATTTAATCGTCTCTCAATTATATTCGATATTAATCATAATAACTTGGTATTTTTTTAGTATTTTGTTGTCATAAACGTAGAACAATAGACTTAAAATTACCTTTATAACTAAATCCAATTTATCAATCCAAAACAGACGACCTGCCTTAGGAGCAGGTAATTTTATGCTCTATGGCTATGTTCTTTTTATACATGAAAGAAACAACATGAACATTGGTTCAGCGATCAAATAAAGTCGGTTTCGTGTTTTCGTATATTGGCTCTGCACAATCATCATACGATCTAGCCTAACAACTAATAAGTAATGTAAGTCTAACCTGATATACGAAAAAGCCTATTGTAAGCCTAGGACCTTAAAAAGTGTCCAATAAGACTACTAACAGCCTCTATTAAGGGGAAGACTCTTTTACGCTTTTATAAAAAATTTCTTACTTACCACTGTTCAGCACTTAAGACTACCGTGCGACTATTAAGTCACTAATTCAAATGGTTTTGTCCTTTTCAATAGTCTCACTAGGCCCGTGGAGTCAAGAAGTTGATGAGCCTTAGCATTCAAGTGTTGGTGGAGCGTTAGGCTCTAGCAACCTTTTCAATTATTCTGGCAACGTCCTAACAGTACTTATTTAAAAAAAATGTAAATATGTATCTACTATAGGTATTGGATCAGATAAACCACTCATTTTATGGAAATTGTATCCGTTTTTACAACAAACTCCCAAGCGAATTAGAGAATTATCGCTAAATAAATTCAAAGCCCTCGTTAAAAGTAAATTAATCAATAAGGCCTTTAATAAATGTGACGAATGCTTAAATGATCCTAATCCTTAGGATTGATTTGCTCCAGTTCAAACAATTTGTATGACTCAAAACGTAATGTTTGTCAAAGCGATTAAAAAGAGTGGCGGAAAGTTTTTTGTCAGTTCTTCTTGCCCGTTCTACGCCCTTGCCTTGTAAATTTACAATTAATTTTATTTTATTGGACGTTCATAAATATACTTGTTTACCTATATGAGAAAAAAAATCAGCCTAATTTCGTTCTTTGAAATGAAGTTTCAGTCAAATTGTGGTGATGTCCGTTAAATTGAGGTCCCGATGGATGTCAAGCAGGATTCCATATAATATTTTTAATGAAGCCATTAAAAAAATATGTATTTAAAGCCGCTAATGTTTCTTATGTATATCTTATTATCTATGGAGACGAATCAATATGAAATAAACTTATTATAAACCTATTCATTAACGTTAGTACTCAACTGGCGATATTTGTTTTTAAAACGGCAGAAATGTTTCTATGCGTATTAAGATTGCACATTGCATTCCTGCATGCAAACTCTTACAGCGAATTTCTGTTTGGAATTTAAATAGGAATATTATGGTCAAGATTGAATTCAGAAGACAAGTTGACTTTTTCATCATTAAAATACTTTGACTCTATTGCGAAAACAGGATTTAATTTAACGTATCTAATTTTGTATAACGATAAACATTTATGCACATATTAAAGACCATATACTATTTACCAGGTATTACATGGAATAAACATCGTTCACGTTCACGTTACCATATTTAGTCCACATTTTATATTTCTCTCTAATAAAGGCATCAATATTTGCTCTTACGGTAAAAAACCGGCTTGTGTTTAACATGTATGTACATTAAAAGTCGCAATCTTCTTTTGAGTACCGTCAATGTCACTTTATAGTGAAACTTTGGGCTGACAGATTCGAGACATTTACGTTTTAGTACAAGAACAATCTTCTCAGTGTACAAAATCACACTTGCCTATTATCCAGTAGTCCAGTTTGTTATAACCTTAAACCGAGTGTGTGAAAAGATTTTGGGATTTGTAATTCAAGAAGATATACGAAAAGCTTTAACAACTTATAATAACAATAAAAATAGTATTCCAGAGCTATACACATGATTGAAAATAATTTATGGAATTATATTTAATATTACTACACGATCTCCGACGGAGTCAAATGCCTTTGATTTATCTCTCATCTTTGCTATTAATTTCCAATCTTACTCTGCTGTCTTGTTCTTCATCTACTCTAGTTTCTGGTTGATGTCCTCTCTTTTTTCTTCCTGCTGGGCCATGTTAAGGTTTTTTTTAATATTATATTTGATTTTACTTCTAATATAAATATAATTATTCATATAAAAGAAACAAAATTAACTTAAAAGCAGTCTACATTGAGGTTCAGTATATGTATCTACTTTTGCAATCGCTATCTTCATTTACGAATACAACATTAGTGTTAGGTTAACTTTTTATAACAATTTAACTATTTCGAACAGTCGAGTATTAAATTCCTGACAGTCATAAATTATTAAATATTAGACGGATTATAAAACTAAAACGATATTATTTCAACTTTCATTTCATAAAACCGTTTAGCGAATGCGAAATTATTTTTTACGGTTTAAATTTATTTCAAGATTATGTTAATTGAGACATTCGTATGTTGAATATTTGTCAATGGCCTGTGTCAACATATTATTGGAAAGGAAAAGTTGTGAATTTATCCACCATCGTCAAATTTAATATATTTTTCCTTAATATTTTTATAAAAGCTATGATTTGTATGTTTTTGTAATTTAAACACAGAAATTGAAACATAAATTCTGTGACATACTTAAATGTTATTAAGAAATTAAATATTGAGATATTATATTTAATTTTTAATAACATTCTCAGAATGTATTATTGGCACAGTATTTAGCAAAATTAAACACTTATCCATACTTTAACACATATTCAATTCAAAATTTATTTATACATTAAAGTACAATTTGTACACATATGTAAGTCAAATTTACGCCATCCGTTCATTAGTCTACCAGGAGGCCTTGTTCTGAGAAGAACGCGCATGATTTATGGAATCACTAATAGTCTATCAACCAATGCGATTAGTTAGTTCCTACAAAGTGACTTTGTTCACAGCTAAGTGTAGGGGGCTGGGCGACAACTTGAGAAATATCCTCATGATATTTATGGGCTAGTCAGAGTTCGCTGGTCGATGAGACGCGCGTCACCCTTTGTGTTATTCTGTGACAGAATTTTTCCACCTGAGATCTGTGCTTCAGCAACATGTCGGATAGCCCATCCTAGCCCCAAGCCCGCCAGGTAGCACTTTAATACATTGTGACGATCTGATCATCCAATGTATGTCAAAGCTTTTTATCTTATTGCACTAAAATTCCACAAAAAGCTTGCGGTACTCAATACGGTGGACGCAAATACGTTGCATGCATTTTAATTATTGTTTATGTGGCTTTTATTTGTATTAAATTGTGTTGTAGTGGTCATAAAAAATATGAATAAAATATGATACAAAGTAGCAAGTGATATTGGGGTCTCGTTTTAAGTTTAATTAAACTGGATTCGGTTTCTTTGAAACAGGACACTAAACACATAAAACCCGCAGCGTTTTTATATGTTTGAGATTGAGATCTGTGTGTAAAAGTTCATATTGATTATAGATAGATATGTCACAGCTAACTAGCTTAATCAACCGTTCAATTAACAGCCTAGCCTTTTAGGTAAAAGGCGCTGTTTAACAAACGGCCTGAAAGATATGCAGCCAGTTGATCAAACAGCTAGGCAAATAACTTGAATCGATGATTTATGTTAAATAATGATAGATGATTAAATGTTGTAACAAACGGCTAAACATCTTTCAGGCCGCTAGTTAAACGGCACCGTTTAGTTAAAAGGCCAGGCTGTTAATTGAGTGGCTTATTATACCTTGAGCTTCTGTTGGCTGCGATTACAAAATTAGACCATTTACAGTATGTGCAATATTCATAACCTACATAGTTTAAATAATAATTAAAAATAAATAAGCTAAAGTTTATTTGACAAAAAGGTTTTCAAAATTCAATATTAATGAATTAATGTATTGTTTTTTTGAAAATCCGATGGTAGTAAGCCGATGATTTATTCAATATTTTGGGCTAAGGTAATACTTTATTTATTACGTCATCGTTGTCCAAATTTTCACTAAAATTTGACCTACCTATTGAAATAAAAACTAAATCATTTATCTGAATAGACTCGCCTTCAAGGAATTTTTAAAATGTTGCTTGTTATAATTTAACTCAAGGCCTTATAAGTGAAATCAGATCGTGTTTCTTTTGTCCATTCTGAGTGACAAACTGACAACTACTTCAGAATAAGAGGCGGGTTATAAAGTATATAAATAGTTCCTGCAAAAGTATATAGCCTTCAAACTGTCATAGATGATTGATGTGTGGTAGGCAAGTAATATTAAATATTAGAAACATTAAAAAAGAGCTAATATTGTTAAATGGTTTTTATAAAATTGAAAATTATTTTATATATATAGGTGCAAACAGTTTAGACTCACATTGCCAGAGGGCTCGCAAATGCAATTCCGGCATTAATTCATAAGGAGTGATTTTAATCATTTATTTAAAGACTTTTTCCTTTTTATTTAATGTTTAACTTTTTTTTAGTTTCTGGAGAAACATTTCACATCAGCCCGACATCTTCCAAAAATATTTTATAACATATATTATATTGATATAAAGAAAGTTGACTAAAACAACTATACTATTGATAGTAAACAGATGCCTTTTACAGGTTCATTTAAACAAAAAAGCTTAAAGACATCTGCTCCTTGTACACATTTAAATTTACACTTTAACCTATTAATAATACAGTGCGATTTCCTTTGTCGTTAACTGTATTAGTAATAAATTAAGCAAAATCCTATCTTATGTCAGAGTGCGAAAGCATTAATTTAAACGTATAATATTTTTTGCGCAACGGAAGTTCTGAGCAGCTTGTGAACTTTTTGTTCAGTTCTAAAGTTCGAGTTAAGTAGAAATTATAACAATCCTTATAAATTTATTGTGTATAATCTTAGTTTACTACATAGGTTGGCTAGGTTAGGTTAGGTTAGGTTAAAAGAAAGGATTCTTAGAATATGAATTTTAAAACCGACAGATCTTCTATATAATTCTATGGACAGATATTCTTAACATAAGAGGGTAGTAAGTGTAGTAGTAGTAGAAGTGACTGCCGCATGTTACAATTCATTGGACCATTTCAGTTTACGTAGTGTCATTTTATGAAAACGCAGTTTATTAATATTATGTTAAAACTGTGTTGGTCATTAATCAAAATCAAACAGCATACTCGATATGCATTTGAGTTCTATATTTCTGTAGTAAATTTTCAAACTTTAAAGCTTATTTACATTTTTCTATAGGATATGTAAATTCATCTAAACATATTTACATGTTATATATTTAGTTCAGCCGCGCTTTTAATTACTGAAGCTTGTGTTAGTGGCACCGCAAGACTTCCTCCACTCTTCCCTGTCTTCGGGAAACCTGGCCGCTATGCTGACTGGTGACTGGTATGAAATGATATTGATCGGTCTATCAAGTTGGCCACCTGGCAGAGTAGACACGATAAGTTTTACTAAATTTCTTGGAGTTCCGTATATGTAGTCCACAAACACTCTTTTGGTACTAAAGTGTCAAAACAGGGTTTATCTGAAACCGTCTTAGTATGTAGACGTTTCTTTATCTGTCCAGGGATCTAAGCATCCGCCTTTATATATTTACAGTAATGTGTAATTAAGCGATTTTAGTCCATATGAATGGAATATCGAGATAACGGCATCACGCTGACTTGGCAAACAATAGGTTTATCACGATGACACAGCATCATGAATCTATGTCAATTGATCAGTCTTTTTAAACGAAAGAGTGTTGGGCCACGTATCTGTATCTTGATACATAGCTACTTAACCGGTTAGCAAAGTTTGTAAATGATAAAGAAATCATTTTAATTATTGTCAAATCCATAGAATAATTTTAAAAAATAGTATGAAATGTTTCATATATTTTACTGTAGTCTGTCTTACAGCGGTACTAATACGTCATGTGGTTATATTAAGAAAAGTAAAATTTAGAGGGTTTTTTGTTTCCCGCCAATTGTTAAACGCTATAATTTTTCACTTTACTACCAAATTGATGAGAAGAGATATATTCTTAAGCTAGTGAAATTCTTAATGTCAATTTAAATTCAGAAAGCACTTGAAACGGTAAAACATTTTTCTTTGTTCTAAGAAACGCTTTATAAAATAAATAACCAGTATAGTATAAACTTAATATTATAAAATCTATTTATTATTAAAACATTTATGTAATGGAACAGACAGAAACGTTTACATAAAATTAAAATTAGAATAACATTATTGAAACAGTTAACACCAACCTTGGAAATTTTAAGTTACGATTTTTCGTCGAAAGAAGTATGTTTATCAGTAATACGACTAATAAATCAATTTACTAAGAACTTAAAACTAGATTGACTGATGATAAAAACACAAACAGTTTAATTGCAGGATACGAGATAAAACTTTAATGATCTGTGAAAGCTGTAACAATGTGGACTAGCAAGTATACTGCAGCCACGCTTAGGAGGTCAGTTTGTCATCCATAAACTAACTCTAATGAGGTGATTTTAGTTGCTAAGTTAAAACTAACAAAAAATATAAATACCTACTAGTAAATGTGTGGAATGTCCAATGCATTTGCTTTAAAATGCAGAAGTTGATAGAAATTTGAGTAAATACTGCGCGGAATTAATAAACATTGACTGACTTAATGTCCTCTAACCCCTAGATGGGGCAGAGAGCGTACACACTGAATCACCATCGCGTTCGGTCTGGGGCTTCGTATTTCCTCTAAGTCTTTCCCGCTCTCTTTGCGTCACCTGCAACTGCACGACGCCAGGTTTGCTTGGGACGGCCACTTTTCCACTTTCCATGCGGGTTCCGATCAAGCGCCTGCTTAGGGATACAATTAGAATCTTCGGAGTGTATATCCATTCCACTAGCGTCGCTTGATAATCTTATTCTTTATAATCTTAATCTGTCCAGGCGTCTCGGCATCGCTCTTAAAGTTGCTCGTATATCTTCCCGGGCTAGTAGATTTCCAAAATATGGCGAAGACAGCGGTTGATTGGGACTTGGTTGAGATATTTTAGTGACCAAATAAACATGCTAGTAGGCAGATAAATAAAACGTCCAAACTCAAATAATATTACTTTTAAAATTTGATTTATTACTTTTCATAGCGCCTCTTGTTACGACGGACTCCAACGGCCCTACTTAAGGAGAACCTAATATTGTGATCGGGACATTCTGTAACAGTCACTAGAAAGCTTTATATAGTCTTACGAGAAAATTTACATTTCTTTTAATCAGTGAAAGTTCAATTTATCATCAAAAACATAATAGATACTTTCATTTAATGTTAAAACATTCTCTATCTAATATATTTATTTATATTTACTTCCAACACACTAGATACGTTATTTATAATATTTTAAGTAATGATAATGTGTGTATTATTTCCTCCAACATTGATTTCGTTCCTTTCGGAGTAGAGACTGTAGACCTGTGGTAGACAGTACCGATGATCCCAGTGCTGGTGTTTTGTTCGCTCCAAGTCTGTTTCACAATGTATGGATAAAGTATCAAATAGCTATGCAACACAAAAATTATTAATAGCGAATAGCGCTATCTGACGGTCGTGAAAGCAACAAACACTAGTTTATCCTACCAAAAAGTAATAAAAAGCTTATTTGGAACTCATCCGGACATTGTGAATCCCTTAGTAACGCAATGCAGCGAGTAAATGCTGTCAGAATTAATGTTACGCTGCGCCACAAGGATCAAATGTTTTAATTTTCTAATGATTTTTAAAAAATTTTGACTAATTATAATTATTATATTTTATAAATTTAAATTATCCGTCTTCCTGGCGTAACAGAAAGTCGGACGACTGTTTCTGTTATCTATTACCTCGGGTATATCTCCGTCAACATCATTTATTATAATTACTTTTTATAAATTCAAACAGCTATCAAAATATGTGTATCCATACCGATCTCATTGCAAAAATACTTTAACGTGACAAATAATTTATCTTGAAGCTTACTATATTGTATATAACTATTAATCTGCGTCTCTTAGGATTACTCCTCGCTTGATAATATTTTATAATAAAATTAAATTATTATTATTTATTCACACTTACATAACTCAAAGGCAACTTACTCAAACAAACGTCAACAGCAAAGATGTTAAATAGATTCAAAAACATTTACTACCGGTTCGCAAGTCAAGGGTAGGCAAGAAATGGCAAGAAACTCTCCGCCACTCTTTTTAATCGCCAAGTTTTGAGTCATACAAATTATTTGAATTGGAGGAAATCAATCCCAAGGATTAAAATCATTTGAATAATCGTAAAATTTGTAAAAAGCTTTATTGATTAATTTACGTTTCTCGAAGGTTTTGAATTTATTCAGTGACAATTCTCTAATCTAATTAAAAAAATATGTAATACGAAAGCTCGTTACGGTATTTTTATAAAACTTGACGCAAAAAGCTTGTTTAAGTTGTTCTATAACACTAAATATACCATAGGAAATGTGTATGATAATAATTATAGGCTATATTGTGGTTAACCTCTATTTTATTGCTTTTGAAAAAATACTTAAAACGGGTCTATCCTCGACCTTTCCTCCTTTCCCGAGCAACCGTGGTCAGTTAGAGACACATATTAATATAACAATAAGATTACTTTAATGTTTTTGAATAAAATGAGAACTCAAACTCAAAAATATCTTAATTCATATAGGTAAACATGTACAGTTATGAACGTCAAAAAAAACAAATTAAATTAATTGTAAATTTACATTTATAACCAGTTCGCAAGTCAAGGGCGTAGAGCGGGTAAGAAGAACTGGCAAGAAACTTTCCGCCAGTCTTTTCAATCGCCAAGTTTTTAATACAAATTGTTTGAACTGGAGCAAATCAATCCCAAGGATTAGAATTATTTAAGTATTCGTCACATTTATAAAAGGCTTTATTAATTAATTTACTTTTAACGAGGGCTATTTATTTAGTGATAATTCTCTAATTTCGCTTGGGAGTTTGTTGTAAAAACGTATACAATTTCCATATAAGGAGTGGTTTATCTTCTGGAGCCTGGTTGGTCGCACACTCAAATTAGTTCTATTGCGCGTTTTATACTGCTGAAAGTCACCATTTGTTTTAAAATCGTTTAAGTTTTTTGTATATACAACAAGGCTTCAAGAATATATTGACCGAATAATGTCATAATATTTAGTTACTTAAATTTATTACCTTTATTTATATTTAATTCCTTTAATTTAACGTTACATATGATTATTAAATAAATAGAACATTGACTAATTATTCTTTCAACAGTTAATTATGAGCAATGTTGGCCTAGTGGCGTCTTTGTGTGACTCTCATCCCTGAAGTCATAGCCAGGTTCAATCCCTGGTTATGCACCAACGGGATTTCTTTCAATTCATACACATTTACATAATATTTGCTCGAACGGTAAAGGAAAAAATCGTGAGGAAAAGGAGGAGATTTGGCTTGCCTAATAGATTAACAAATGGTCATGAAACTGATACAGATGCCTTTCCTTTATTACGAAATTAGATATCAACTTCTCGTCTTTAATCTATGATTAATAGCCAATAACAATTTCGGAAATTAATTAGTATATTTGGTAAATGTGTCGTATTTTCCTTATAGCCAGTTAATAGTTAATTGGCAACTTGAGAACATTTTGAGGAAGTCATGCAACACTTTAGGATATAGATTTTAGTACTCAATATTTTCTTGTTTTAGGTGACGAAATCTATTAATTTATTTTAGTATTGTATTCCTGGTTATTGTACTGTAGTATTGTAGTACCGGTCTTAGTAGAAGATTACATAGCTGCCATTGTTGATCATTCTGTGCCTGGTGCCTGGATGACTTTTTACATACCAATTTCCTAGTACAAACTTGTGTTAATTGCGAATATTGATTTATTGATGCTCAAATCCCTCAGGTTTGATAAACAAATTCATAAACACTTGAATGCTACCACAGATACCACATACTCAAAAATTGTTTGTTGTCGGCATCAATAACAAAATAAACACCAGGGAGTCATTATAACCATTTTATATAACTATAAATATAATATTGGTTATCAGAATCATAAAATTTGATTTATTAACGGATACCGACATAAATATTATGCAAAACATTATGTAACAAGTTTAATTAGGTTATTAATATCAATCGTGAGGTCGTGTGTTCGAATCACGGCCGTAATCATAATTCTTTCTATGTGCGTGATACTCGCTTGCACGAAACTTGGTGAGAAAACATTTCTTAGACCGAAAAATCGGTCGATCGGACCGGATCGGGCGATCAGCCTTATGTGCATGTCAGGCACATAAGGCTGATCACCTACTTGCATGTTAAGAAAAATAAATAAACACGAAACAGACCTAAAAAAGGTTGTAGCGCCACTGTTGTTGTTGAATGTATTTTTTTTATCTGTGATGTTTTTATTCTGTTATTTATTAACTTGTATTAACTTGTTATCAATTTTTCCTCATTCGTATTTTCATATAAAAAAGATTTACTATTTTTTCTTTATTATATTTCAGGCACAGTAGAATCTGTACCGCCGTATAGGATGCCGCCCGCCCCGGAAGCTGCCTTACCGGGTGCGCCTGCGCCGATACTGCCAGCCGCGATACACACACACTCGGCCAAGTTTCCCGTGAGTAACATACTATATTCATTACTTTTATTCAGTTTCACTGTACGTATAGCTTTAAAAAACTAAAATGATAATTTTCTCTCGTTTGTTTTGTTAAAATATACTGGAATCGTCGCTATAACGCGGCAGACCCGGATCGCGTTGAAAAATTAAAAAACTAGGAACTCCAGTTTATAAAAGTTATTTAGTAAATTTTTATTTACAACACAATTAAAGGTTCAAAAGTACCCAACACTAATTATGGACAAATCATTATAAATTTCAAACGACAGAAATATAACTTGAGAAATCTCGTTTTAAATAGCATAATACCGCGTTATACATAAGACGGAAATCGCGTTATAGTGGTTTCGCGATATCGAGGGGAATACTTTAGTTATTTTTTATTTAATTGTTTATTTCGGAAAACAAGGTTCCATATCTATGTTAATTACAACTTAAATCTAAGTGTTAGTAGGTTTACATTATATACCCGAATCATTTAATACAGTTATTGAGGTTTATATGGCTTAAATTGTTTACAACTCGGCGTAAAAGGCCGCATAGTGCCTCAATCATTGGATTAAAGAATCAGAAGGCAGTGCGTACCAAACTGATTCCATAGAATACGTAGACAAATGTCTTCGAATTCCTCGAATAAATAAAATAAACTATTATAAAATTAACCGTATTTACTACGGAGAGTATTCAGAGGAGTTGTTCCGATTAATACTTGTAGCTGAGTTTCATCATTGGATGTTAAGCAGAGTACGAAATTCCACCCGTATGACATCGACGTCCGTCGCTTTCGTCCCAAAACTGAGCGATTTTTAGACAGTTTTTTCCGCGCACCACCACTAATGTGGAGCCAGCTACCTAAGTATTTCCGAACATATTCGACTTAGGGTTCTTCAAGAAAAGAGTGTACCAATTGTTAAAGGCCGGCAACGCTCTCGCGAGCCCTCTGACATTGAGAATGTACCCTTTTTTTTATTGAGGGGAATGCATTTCCACACAGAGTGTGGGACTCGCTCTAAAAGCCCTTCCCAGTAAACCCCTCCCATCAATCACGTCACTGTTGGGGCAACTTTGGGTCGCGTAAGCATTCTACCAAGAGATTGTATTGTTTTGAAAGAAATTTATTTAAAATGTACACTAGCTATACAGATGCTCCTTAAGTATTTTTTTCCGTCCACTTGTTGTTATTTCTACCTGTCTCTTAAGACATCCCTACATTATATGATGTGCATCGGTCCGTACGTCAGGTGTCATTAGTGAAGTGGGGACAAGCTTGACTGACTGCATGCTATGAGGTCAATGCCGTCTAGGATTCTTTACAAGGTCTTTGAGGCTTTATAACTATTGTTAATTCGTATTAATATAGACTTGAAATTTGACAGATTTGTAGCTAAAATATTACATTTTTCTTGGCGGATTTCAGCGCTCAGGTCTACGTACGCAAAAATTTAGTAAGTTATTGTATCATTAGTTAGTTATTTAGCTTAGAAGAAAAGGATAACGGGAATGTTGATAGGCAGTAGGTATGTCATATCTAGCTAATAAAATTAATTAAAGATTATGATTAAAACATTTTGATATATCTCTTGATATATTTATTATTTAGATTAAAAGAGATAACGGGGATGATACTAATAGAATAATTTGGAGGAAGCCTTCACTCCGTTGGAGACCGTGTACGTTAAACATAATGACATGGACTTAATGTGATCCTGATTACGTAGTACTCAAAACAGGCTATTTTTATTTTTATTATTGAATACTTAGTTAAATTATATGTGGATGATAAGGTTATATTTGCTTGTACTATTTATTACATGTCTTCTTTTTGCCCAATATACGAAATTGATTTGCGAGCTGTTAGTAAATGTAAATTTAGAATCAATTTAACATTTTTTCTGTTGACGTTCAATAAAGTTATTTTGAGTTTGAACGGAGTAGAGTATTCTGGTTTAAGTGTAACTAAACCTCAATTGACACCGAATTCTTATTTTTAAGCTGATTTGAATATTTCTCCAAACGAGGGACATTTACGAACATCAATCATTGTCAGTCTCTGTACTGTTAGCAAAAATTGTCCCCATTCTCCACTATATTACTCACGCAGAACATGATTAAATTATTAAAAAATTACGACTTTTATTATTTATATTTACAAAATAAGGAACGGCTCAAATATAAAAGTCTTTCCTCCAAGTTGGATGTTGGTCCCTTTGGGGTGATGACCCTAGGCCTAGGGTGCTAAATAAAATATAAGTGATTGCCTGGCAGATACTACTAGAGTGACCCCAGAGCTGGTGCTTTACTTGCCCAACGAATATCACAATATAGCGTAGAAATACTGCCAGCGTTAAAGGAACCAAACTTTATATTTGTTACAATTTTATTTTTATCAGTTTATAATTATTATTACTATTAACATTTATGTGGTTACATCAATAAGCTTTTCAAAGGGGATCCATAGTTATCGAGTACTAAATATAATATATTAAAAAGCACACTAATCTTTACGTTATAGTATTTTTATGTTTAGGTACGCATACCCATATACGGCTTCGATTCTTGGCAAGACAGGAATTTCTACACAATACCAATCAGCCAAAAAAAATTAAGTCGATGAGAGAAGTGCCTAATACATAACCTTTAAGCACCAAATATCAGTTATTTAAATTTAAAAAAAAAACAATGGCGCCACATTCTTTTTAGGTCTGCAGCTCAGATTTCTCCTGTATCTGTTTCATGATTACTTATTAATCCTAGAGGCAAGTAGATGATCAGCCTACTCTGCCTGACACACGCCGTCGACTTTTTGGTCTTAGGCTAGCTGGTTTCCATACGAATTATTCGTTCACCGTTTGATCGAACCTACGACCTCGGGGATGAGAGTCGCACGTGGAAGCCACTACGGTAATATTGCTCAATTTTTTACCAATAAACATAATTAGTTTAAAAATTAATACAATAATTCGAGGCAAAGACGAAACATGAATAATAAAGAACCGAATTTTCTAAGCTTTAAACTTTCCTGGCTATTTATTATATTCACGAGCTTATGTAAGCTGGGGTTCAATGTTCATATACGCAAGTTTCTCCACACGAGTCGTTTTTGTAAAGTAATGATTCTGTAGATTTCTAGTGAAAGTAGGCATTGTGTCGGCATTTATCGGTTTAGAGTGACGTGTTAAAGAAATTATAATTTTATGGTATATTTTAATCTGCTACGAAATTGCTATAATTGACTTAAAACAAATGTACAGTGATTTATAGTGATGTTCGTGCATTTTTCGAGTGATAACATCAAGTCAAGGTATTTGCCTAGTAAAAATAAGGCATATATGTTATATATATGCAGTTGTGTATTATACGTAAATAATAATAAAAAGGCATCTAAACCTTAACCGGCCGGGTTATTCCACTCCTATTATCTCCATCTCTAACGTCCATCGTTCGATAACTGAGCGATTTTAAGGCAATATTTGCCGCGCACCACCACTATGTGGAACCAACTGCCCCCCGAAGCATTTCCAACCAATTAAATTATTCGACTAGGTCCTTCATGATGAATGCGGGCCAATTTCTAAAAGGCCGGCAACACAGTTGCGACCTGGTACTGTGAGGGTCCATGGGCGGTATGAATTAAAATCAGTTCGAGTCTGCCTATTTGCCCCGTAAACTAAAACAATAATAACCAATAACAAAAATAATCCGTCTTAAATAATGAATTATTACAGGTAAATCCTATCATAAAATAAATACAAAATTACTTTATCAGAAGTTTTTATCACAGCTGTTCGTAATACAAGTTATAACTGCTTTGCAATAGTACACTTAAAGGACATTTTAATTCTACACATAACTTCTAGTTAATTTAAACATACTGAGAATCAGGATTTCTCTATATAATGCAGGCCCGCATCAAAAACTTTACTGATATCTGAATATATCTATATGCTAACCCAGGTTACGTTATATAATAAGTTATAAAATCTGTTACAGATAGAACGTGAAGTGATTCTGTCGTCTGGTGATAAAAACTCGAAGGTGCCAATACTACAAGAGGCCAGAAAGCGAGGAAGACTTGGAGCTGTCGCTCCTGATACGCCACCTAAGGCTCTATCTGCGTGGACGCATGCTGAGGTATGCAAGGAACAAGTTAAGACTATACATTATCATAGATCGTTCAAATGGAAAATCATTTTTTAGGACTGCTTTGTATTTAAAGTAATTATAAAATCAGTTCAAAGGCCAGCAACACAATGACAGTGTCCATGTGTAGTGTCCACCCGTCCTACATTAAAAAAATGTACAGTAGGCTGTCGGGATGTAAAATAGTATTTCTTCAAGATGCCTGATAAACATCTCTACATAGTAAAACGTTTTCATTCGAGAGTGGGTGAAATTGTAACGCCTGGTTCTAATAGGTCAGCAGAATCTAGTCCAGCTGTAGCCATACGCAACGACCCTTTGAAATATAAATCTAGAAATTCTGACCAATATTTGGGATATGCATCATTCAAAGCTAAGGCGAACTCACTTTTTGGATTTTGTTTGGACTCCACAAGTATTATTATAACTCATACACATAGATAATTTACAAAGCGGTAATGAATGGATTTAAAATTACGAAAAATGCTTTTTGTTTCAGTACACAAAACAATAGTACCCTTAAGGTATTATGAAACTTAGTACATAGGTATTTGTGTACAAAGACAGTGATACGTTATGTCCGTCGGTGCCTTCCTGCTTAACGACCGTAACGACAGGCCGGGCATAACTATGTAGTTCTTTGCCCTTGCATGTGTTTAATAATAAGGTTATTTAGGCGTTAATTTAAAGGGTTTTTAAGATTATGTTTAAGTTATACACTGAATTGGATTTTAGTTTACAGTTTAGTTTTTTAAGCATCATAAATAAATTATTACAAATTAGTGCATACACTAATGTCGTTTTACAAATCTCTTAATAAGGTACATATAAATAAGAAATGTATATGTTTACTTCAATAAAATTAAAAACACCACTTTTATTCAGCGATAATATATGCATTACAAAATCTAAAAAGAAAATCAGTTAAGACGAATAAATCTTATCAGAAAGTAGATTTTATTTCTTTTGACATAATTGTTAGAGGATATTATTGCACGTGGTTCAAAGAATAACACTACTAAAAACTAATAATAATAAAAAATGTATGATATTAATACAGGAGTCAGGGAATTTGCGTATCTCAAGTAATAATTGACAAGCAGAGGCCTCTCATAATCAAGACCATGAGACTGTATGACCACGTCGTAAAGCTTATGAAAATTCAATCCACGACCGCTGAGCACTGTAGTGACGCACGTACAAACAAACGGTTTAGTTAATGCACGTGCGGGCTATTTAGGACAATTATTTATATCCTTAAGGAATTGTATGTTCGTCCACACTTATATTGTCAAAGTTTATTCATTTATAAGTAATCTTACGATATCCTATAGGTATCTTTACATATAATAGGAAACACTTAGGCAATATAAAAACAGATTACATTGATAATCAAAATATATGACAGAACCTACAAAATAGATAAAAATAAAACTGAAATCAAACAATAAACTAACGACAACTTAACATTTTAAAGAATAACGAAATTGTTATTTCTGCTAAATACAGTCAAGTCCTTGCCGCTTCGCAAAATATTTCCACACATCAGGTAAGGTGGAAAATGTGAAATATCTTCATAATTTATGTTATGTTTTACCCGAAACATTGGGGAATTACGCAGATAATTTGTGTTCGTACGAGACACACTGACCAATTGCGAATGTCTTGTCACATACGGGTGGAGGGATTCTTATAAAAATTAACGACAGCAAATAGAACAATCTATCCGCCAATTAAGAATAGCGTGCAAAAATATTTAAATTGTGTTTCAAATTTTAGTATACTTGTCTACTATGAAAAAATTTTTTTTACTTAGGCTAGCCTAGATAGTATCAGGGCGCTAACATTATGATATCACCACAGAGATCGCAACAATAAACGCTCATACACATCAAAATGTAAAATAAACAATACGTAAGGCAACATTAAAAAATGACCATGCAAATGAGTCTTACCTTGTACATTATGGTTATATAAAAATGTAAGATTTGACTCATAGTTTCAGTCAGAAGACACCTTAAAATGATGTAATATTTTTTTATCTCTATTTTTTAAATCATTAAATCAAAATTATCGATAAAAAGGCGTCTAAAAAAGTCTAAGAATTTTTCGAGTATCGGGCTCTTAATTACACAAATAATCACTATTCATAATTATAAAATAGAATACGGCTAACCTTTGCTTCGTGATGAAATTACTCTTGCATCTAATGACTTCTGGCAAGATACAATCTACTAACATTGAACTTTTAAACTATATTATTTTAAAAAATAATTCACAAAATGAAAGCCTTAGGTTTCATTTCGATAGAATATTATTACAACTAAATTCGAAAGTGAACAGCTGATCGTCATTTGATACGTTTTAAGGCTTTCGTGGGGATTGCATGCTTTGCACACCTGCTTCGAAAAGTAAAATTTTCACTTACATAAAAGAGTATTAAACTAAAGTACGCACCGCACGTATTAGTAAAAATGATATTAATAGATGTGAAAGCTTAAATCGAATCTGTGTCGTATCGAATCATAAATTTTCGTGCATGATTGTGATTGATGTCTTTATTTTGGAGCTTAAAATACTTTAAGATTTTCTTTCGCCTTCCTCTATAAAATTAAAAAATATACACGACGTTTTTTGTATAATTGTGTTCCAATAATTACGTAAACAGTATTAGACCAAGCGAAGCTAAAGTTACGAGTTTCAATACGAAATTATACCCGACGATCGTCGTTCCAGGACAGAGCGTTTAAAGGCAATTTAACGCACTACCTATGTAGAGGTGACCACTGAAATATTCCCGAACTCATTCGAAAAAAAAAAGCTTATCAATTCTAAAAAGGCCGGCGACGCACATGCGAGCCCTGTGGAAATGTGAATATCTATGGGCGGCTGTATTACTTAACATCAGATGAGCCTTCTGCTAGTAGGTTGTTATCTGTTTTATTTATATAAATCAGATAATAACCTACAATGATTAGCTAATTCATTTTCAAAAATATATATGAAACTTTGAGACAAAGAGATTATAGTCGCTTAGGGCGTGTTTAAATTAAAAAGCATATTCACCGTAACAAAGCGGCACACAAAGCACTAGTGAGGTGACTCGACTCGTGCGCGGGCGCATCCGGCCGTCCGCCGATACAATTTCTTGGAAATATTTAATAATCACGACTTATCGTATGAATTTTAAGCTGCTTTGTTTTGATTTCATTGTTTTTCCGATGCCATCGAAGGGTGTGCATGTCAGTGTCTGACAATAAAAAATGTCTTGATGTCTCAGTTTAATTACCGTCTTAGTTAAATTAATTTAAAAGTGCTAAAGTGTGACTTGTGAAATAATTTTTATAGTTCTTTGTTTTTAAAATGGTTGAGTTTGCGCTGGAAAATGTATGTATTTTTAAAATAATATTTTAAACTGATTGTACAAGTATTGTTATTATTAAACCGATTTCTTATTTTTGTTAACTACTTTAGCATACTCTGATTGGTTTAAAAATTTATATAAAGAAAGCTCAAGGTCGTTCGTAAGTTGTTGAAGTAATTATAATAAAATTAAATATAACTAACTTAGAAAGCTTTAAAGCTTTTGCTATAAGTAAGCCACGTAGCTTTAAACAAAGTCTTACTTCATACAACAGCTTTGTTTTAAGTTTCCCACAATAATACATTGTCTGATTAACGTGTCTTTCACCTGGTATAATTATGGTACGGGGTTTGATTCCCATCGCACACAATAAGCGACATTAACATGGGTTGCACAACAAAGCTGAGATTTTCTATTATTCATTATCTTAATTTTAGTTGTTCTAAACGAACAATAAGATGCATTTGTATTCTACGCTTGTGTAGAAACAAAATATCCACTCAGTGGAATCAGCTGCCGGATGAGGCCGGGTGTTGTGGGTCTCAAACCAATATAATTTAGGGACTATTGCATTTTTTCAGGCGATTATATTAGCTATCTCACAATTAATAAGTAAATTTTCGTCGTACTTATTTATTAAAATTAGGAATACTTAAACCCTATTGTCAATTATTATCTTTTGCTAACAGATATGGTTCCTCATCGCTCTTAGTAGCTGTAATAAGTTGTCTAAGTTAGATGTCAATGTACGCATAATTTATAATTATCCGTTTTTATTATTTAATAAACAAGTGCGGTTAGTCCCCAGTGTCTCTATAAATTACAGTACTCGTATTATAATGAAAGTAATGGTAACTTGATTTAGACAAACCAAAGAAAAGATTGCAATATGTATCTTCAAACCTAAGTGAAATTTCAGAATCAAGCCGGAACATCGGGAGACTTCAGGCAGTATCACGATCAGTACGGCTACACACACCATCAAGGTCAGAACTTAAATCGCAGCGCACAAAATTACGATTCACCCAAACCGCCTATACCTGCCAAAAACACACCAAACAACTCACACATGGTCACAGTCGTAGAAACAACTAAAGATAGCACCAGAGACGCCCCGAAGAGTACAAAATCTGTCACCAAAACGTACCACACTCTGAAAGACATGATCTCAAGTAAGTTTAAGGGCAAGGAAAATAATGAAGCAGATAAGGATGAAAGTCTTAATAATAATAATGAAGACAGAAGACGTGAACCGGAACCGGCTACGCCGAGGGAAGGTGTTAGAAAGGAAGGAATATACGGAAGACCAATGCAAAGACCCGACTTGCAGTATAACCATGGGATGACTAATAATATGGTGTATTCAAGTCCATCGCCACATAGGTGAGATAACTTATCAATATCTTTTAATACTATAAATAAAATACTACACGCTACTTTATACGACTTTTAAAATAAAAACCTCAGATTGCACTTACGTTTCGAAGTAGTAAAAGTATGTTAAATAACACGTATAATAACGGTTCAATACCGTCGGTGTAGTTAACCTGAATTCGAACTTAATTGTTTACGGCATTGACAATAGACTATTCCACAGACAATTAATGCAACAGCAAATGGTACAACAACAAATGATGAACCAGCAAGCGAGGTCCCAAGAGATGCTAAATCAACAGGCAAGGTCACAGGAGATATTAAATCAACAGGGAAGATCACAGGAGATGTTAAATCAGCAAGGAAGACCACAGGAGATGTTAAATCAGCACGGAAGATCACAGGAGATGCTCGCTCACCGACCACAAGCATTGGGCGCTGATGCGTTATACCAACAATATGGACCTCCCGGCAGAAGAAGCGCTCTGTATCAGAGGGATCTTGATGTAAGGTCTATGGCGAATTTTACATCCCTTAAAAGTGGACCACAGCCACAGGTGATTTTTTTGTTATTCCAAAATGATAAAAATTATTTAAGCATACCGATAATTTATGTCACTAAAAATCTCACAGAAAGCATAAAGAAAAGGGTTAATTTAGAGATTCTAGACCGATATTATCATTGTTTACAATGTTGCATTCTCAAATATTATTTTTTCCCACGAAATGTATAATTAAATAAATTACTTTGAGCGTCTAAAGAAGGTAATTATATGGTGTATTTAAATCTTATTTTAATTAAAACTCTCTATTAATTTATGATTTTTTTTTTCTCTGATAAATAACGTACAATAATAATATTAATAATGTAAATATGTTATATACCAATATTGTCAGTGTTTTCTAAAAGAAGAGAGATGTGATATTCAAAATGATTGTACGTTTCCAGCACGATAACTCAAATTCACGACTCGATTTAAGAAGTCCTCAGCAGCTGGAGCGTGAGATTGTTCAACATCGAAGACTTATTGACGGACGACGTTCCACTTCACACCCACATTTACTCGATGAACCCCAAAGACCTGAACCAAAACCGCAAGTGTACGATCGTTCTAGAAGAAATTCACACGGAAATCTTTTAGACGGAACGCCTAATGAGAATGGTCCACCTAGGAGTAACGATGAAAGAGAATCAGATGACGGTGGCTTCAGAATGAAATTAGCGGCCCAGGGCAGGTCGAGTTTTGAACGCATTCGTACCAGTGGACGATCGGTAGATTCCAGACAAATTCCAGAGGAATACAGAAGAACGCCAGACAGCCTTAGAGAATCTCGTCGGACACCGGATTCTATTAACCAGAGGCAAAAAGAAAGCACTCCCAATCCAGTAGATGCTGAAAGGAATGATGAAAGTGCTAGTCAAAAATCCGCAGACAGTGTTTACACATCGAACAAAGGCGAAGGATACAATCCGCAGCCATCATCATCCAGGCAAACACCAAGCAGAATAGAAGACTTAAAAGCACATGGAAAAAAAGGTACTGGTGGTTCAGCAGCTAGCTCAGGTAAGTTGTAAAATAACTATCGCCAAATATACCACAAATCTCAAATATTTGCCTAATACAAATAAAAAAAGTTAGTCCCCTTAAAAGTATAAGTAAAAAGAATAATATAAGTATAAAGAACAATTATTGTTGTCTTCCATATTAAGAAAAGGTTTTCAACGTTACAGATTATGATAAAAATGGAGGCCAATCATCGAACGTCGACTCCGGTAGAGGCAGTGTGGCGTACTCAAGTGGTCGACGCGCTGACGCCAGCTTGCACGACACTTCAGCAGACTCAGATACCGCGGGGACCAGAGAACTGAGACAGCAGCCGCAGCCCGGAACCAGCCAGCAGAACCCTCAACCCGGTTAGTAAATATATTTTTTTAAATTTAATATGTGAATTAAAATCCATTTGATTTTTCAAACGATAACAAAGTTTCGTAAGAAGCCATTGCTTCTTAGCCTTAACGAGCTTTTACCCGTGAAGGGGTCAATGGTACGGAAGAAAAGCTAAAATTACAAGAAAAAAATCTTGTATATATTATTTCTGTCGAAAAAATTAAAAATAAATAAGTCAGTGGCGCTACAACCTCTTTAGGTCTGGCCTAAGTTTCTGAATTTGTTTCATGACCATTTTTAAATCTAGTAGGCATGTAGGTGATCAGCCTCCGGTGCCATATACACGCCTTCGACTTCTTGGGTCTAAGATATGTTTCCTCACGATTTTTTCCTTCAACGAGCAAGTGTTCAATGCGCACAGAGAAAGTCCATTAGTGCACAGCCGGGGATCGGTTACAACCTTAGGGATGAGAGTCGCACGCTGAAGCCATTAGGCCAACACAGCTCATTGAAGGAATTATACGAGCTTTGATTATTATTTTTAAACTACTTATTTTGTAAAGTATTCTGATCAGATAATAAAATTTTCAAAGTGTTAGTTAATAGGACTTAAATCCTTAAATGAATAATATATTTTACGTTTTCAGCTGGCGAAAACGAGTGGGCTGATCTGGTGGAGTGTGAGTTACGTCAGATTTTGGAACCTAAATTGTCAAATATGAGGCTCGATAGCTCGGATAGTTCAGACAGTTCAATTACACCACCGCTGCCGCCACTGTCACCATCTTCGGACATGCATAAAAGGAATAGGTATGAAAAGCTTACCTTACATTTACTTTATTTACTGGAAAATATTGTCTTTATTATGTCAAGCAATCATATTACCACTTTAAACGGCTTGAAATAAAAAAAAATTGTGTCTCTCTTTGCTAATAGTTTCTTTTGCGACTAGCAAATCACTCTCATTGTTTAAATAAAGACTGTCCTCAGAGGCCGCCAGCACATCCAATAAAATTAGTGATCTATAGGCTGCGATGACTGCCTTTTTTGGGTGTTCCATAGGCTAGTTTCCCCTGCGTTTGGAATTAAATTAATAAAATGGCAGTGTAAATATTTAAAGAAATAAAAAATAATTTCAGTAATTACTAATTTCAAACCGTCGTTATATTAAAGTGTTTCCCCAACAATGAAGTCTGTGAGATATCAATAAAAATCTGATAATCACAAAGAAATTGACGGAGACATTCACCCATCATTCTATTTCAGTTTGCCAGGACGCTCATCAGAATACCCAGAAGAAAGGAGGCGTCGAGATGGAAGAGAGTCTCCTCGCTGGCATGGACATTCTCACTCACATAAGAAACACTCCTCAAAACGAGACCATCATTATAAAAGACACTGTATGTATACCCGTTCACCTCACCAGTCATTCACAAGGGAAATTGATTTGCTGATTAGTTGAATATCATCAAATCTTATAAAATGCTCGATTTTTAAAATCTTAGTATAACTATATTAGAATTATGATTAATGGTGGGTTGTTCTTATTCCTTCCAAAATTTATGTTCTTTGATATAGCCATGCTTTAATATTACCACCACCACAACTTTATATTACCAGACTACATTTCCGTGAACTAGTGTAAGCGTTTCAGCGACCGAAATTAAAATTTTAAGAAGTTTTTATTTAAACTGGGTTGAATATATAACATAACCAATAATCAATTTCAGTATTCGGCCTAGACACAACAGACATGACGTCCACTACTACACGCAGCCTGGATCTATCCTCTCTTCTTGACGGTCGAACTGACAGTGACGCATCGACGGGCGACGCCCGCGCAATCCGTCGCCAACTTCGAGGCTTAGAGAACATGTACGCTGAGGTGTTGCAACTTCTTGGGGTTAGGAAACCAGCTAGTTTAGCTAAACAGCCAACTTGGGAAGCTAGGTAGATATCAGCATCTCTTTAAGATATAATTTTAAAGTAGAAAGCATTCTTAGTGAAATTTGAAATAACAAAAATAAACTCATTTCCGAAAAAAAAGGGATGTTGTCGTTGGTCAGAACAGAAGGACTGACTTTCTCAGAAGCAATGAGCAGGTAGATTATATCTATAATAGATTAAATAGGCTGCTTAACAACTTGATATTAGCCTATATAATGCTTAATATGGTGGCCACCGTCTACAATCTAAAAAAATAGTTAAACAACTGGCTTATGAACACACCTTAAGCAGAGTTGGAGATGTGTCTGAGACCTAACGTGTAGTTTCACATTACACTTAATCACTCACTCACACGCATCCAAACACTCATTCATGCTCTCACGCGTGCTGTAAAGGTTTAAAAAATATATTATGGAATTTACTATTAAGTGTGTCGAATCTACAGAGGACTTATACTAGGGATATTGGCATGACCCTGAGGTTCTAAAAATTAACACTGACTCAGCGCATGCTTCTAACAACTCTTACACACACCCATTCACACACTCACGCATAGTTAATGTGTGTAATTAGCTGTAACACATTCTAGTTTTAGATTTAGTGTTACAGCTCATCAAAAACAACTCAGAAAACTGTGTTTTGTATGGTACATATACCACTGACTCATTGTTATCGAGTTACCTTCAACACAGGGACTCCTAGTGTGGGAACTAGCTATAGAAGAATTTTGTCAGTACCTATTCGTTATGAATGAAGTTTTTATTATTATTATCATTATTTATTTAAGAGCTGGGAACCCTGGCACAGGTATGTTTTGTTAAAAGGGTTCCCAAATCTTACATATTATAATGAATAAACATATTTTTATATTTACTGTGAGTTTTAACGGAAAATGTTGATATCAATTCCAGATTATCATCGAAGCGTCGTTACGGAAGTATGTCTTCCCTGCCTTCGAGCTCCGTAAGCAGCCGGCCGCAAAGAGACAAGAGACGATCCTCCGATC
Source organism: Pieris mannii (assembly GCA_028984075.1). Lineage (NCBI taxonomy): Eukaryota > Metazoa > Arthropoda > Insecta > Lepidoptera > Pieridae > Pieris > Pieris mannii. Next base: position 10,231,957 of record CM054794.1, read on the forward strand.
ATCGGAAGAAAAATGATTTGAAGGTTTGTTTATGACTCTCATGCCTAAGGTTGCAGGTTCGATTCCCGGCTTTACACGAACAGACTTTCTTTCTATGTGCGCATAACATTCGCTCGAACTGTAAAGAAACTACCTATTATAGGCACCAGCTTCTCACAAAGATGATCAATACCAGCACCTTGTAAACCCGTAAAATTAAATATTTTGAAGAGGCAAATAAAACAAACTAACATAGTTATAAGTTTTACTATAACTATGTTAGTTTATACTAACAACATATGGACTTATTAATTGGTCTGAAATAAATGATTTTTTTTATTTTTATTTAAAACATATTACTATTATATAGTTAGAATGCTAATTAATGTAACATATTTGCACGATATTCAAAACGACCAAGTCTTACAAAGTATTCCAAATTCCAGGGCATAAATAAACGTTTCCAACGGTTGGAGTCGCATGTGGTGACTTTGGCTCGCTCAGTTGCCCACTTGTCTAGTGAAATGCGGACACAACACCTTGTCATGCAGGAGATGGATAACATCCGAGCTGAGATTGCTGCGCTTAGGCATATGTACAAGTGAGTTGTTCAATCTTACAATAGTTTTTTTCGAGAACTACACAATCAGGATTCCATTAAGTCCATGTTTAACATTAGTCCCAACCTTGAACGTAGTTAAGGCCTCCTCCAAATTCTTCCACTAGTCTCTCGTCCTCCCTACAATTTTTCAATCCTTTCCCGCTATCCCTTTTATTCCTTCCCAGGTTTCTGGTTGGCGTCCTCTCTTTCTTTTTCCTACTGGGTCACTCCAAGTAAGGGTCTTTTTTTGTCATCTGTCATCACAAACGTGGGCTTATATGTAGGGTTTAATATGTATTTCAATCATAAATTACTTTGTATATTTAGCTGTTGTAACATTGTCATAAACCTTATGAAGGTGGCATCCTTAAGGATAAATTCCTAGCATTATAGAATATATGACTGCACGCGATACTTTCGGCGAAAACAACTTTTTATACGGCGATGCCGATACCGTTTTAATAAAGGAGGCATATCCCTTTGCTTTTTTGGACTTAATCTTCTATATCGTTTTATACACGTTGTCAATTTTTCTCCGTAGTATCTAAACGTAATCGACAGATGTGAAGGTGCTTCTTTCTTTGAGTAACCCGTATTTCTAATGATTCCACATTTCTTTCATGAACCTCAGGATAACATTAAAAACCGTTTGCGAAGTACTGGGAATCTATCTTACTTGCTAATGTCGCACTTTGGTAACTAAATCGCTATCCGCTTCGCTTATCAACGCCGGTTTTCTGGCTTATTTTTTACTGAGATGTGTGTGGATAGCGGTCTTGCAACCCATTGTCATTTTGAAATAATATTGATTACCGTGTTTATGTATTTATTTTATACAAATTCTTATTTAACAGATCGCAACAATACATAAGATCAGGTCACTCTCGGCACCTAGACCCATTCTCGTTCAGCAACCCCGACCGCGTCAAGAGACTCACCAAGTTCTTCGGAGACGAGCCACCTCTCATGAGACTGTTCCTCAAGAAACTTGGTTACGAGGTAATTTTGTTGTTTTATGTTTTCTACTAATATATAATTTATGGAGGCGCAGAAAATAAACACGTTATTTGGCAGTTTGTAGTCTAGATATAGTTCAACAGTCTCCTATATATTTAAAAAAAAAGGAAATTTACTATTTTGAAACATGTTTATAATATGTTAATAATACCTACATCGATTGTATTCCCTTCGGAGTACAGAATAGCAGGTATCTTGCCTGCCTATTTGCCTTTTGAGAACAGCAGCAGTCAGCGAGTTTAGGCCACTGAACTAAAAGACATCTGATATTTCAGAAATATGCTGCAATGTTAGAGAAGGAGAAAGTCGGTGCTGCTGAACTACCTTACGTAGGAGAAGACAAGTTGAGGGCTCTGGGTGTACCTTTAGGGCCTCGAATGAGAATCTTGAAGGAAGCCGGTATTCATCACGATTTACACTTCCCAAGAGATGATCCAAATACAACTACTACCACACTTGCTATAGTTTAAGAAATCAAACAAAATAAATTTTAATACTCTAGTATCTTATATATGCAGTGTATTTTTTGTTATTTGTACGGCACAAATTTCTGATTATATTTGTTTTTGTAAATGTTTATTCTGTTTAAAAAAAACTGCAACCTTTTTTTCAAATAATATTTACAAATATATCATATTTTAATAAACTTAATAAAACTGACGTGACACATTTTTCAACATTTTTAGTGTATTATTAATCGACGAAAATTATGTTTGCAGTGCTAAGTGACCTCAATATTTCACCTTTAAAAAATATCTTATGAAAGTGTTCATAATTTAGTGTTATTGTTTTGTTTATAAATTGCCTTTAATACTCAACAAGAAATGGGAGAATATAGAGGCTAGAATTTTGATTTTCTTAGGCTCGTAATTTAAAAAAAATCTGTAAGGCGATACTCGAATTTGACGAAGTCTTAATGTATACTTAAATATTTTCTTGAGATTCTATTGTTTTAAGATAGTTTTATGAGCTAAAACTTTTCGTGAATATATTTAAAAAGGATTAACTTTAAACGGGTCCTTTAAGAAAACAGCATACCAATTCTTAAAAGGCCATCAACGCACTTGCGAGCCTTCTAGCAATGTAATCAATGGGCGGCGGTATCACTGACATCAGGTGAGCCAACAAGCTGTTTGCCTTCATAAAAAAAACTAATTTCGTTATTAAAGTAAATAAGTGTAATATTTCACTGAAACGTCGCTGCTACGTTGATATTTATATTATAATCGCCTGTATAAATTTTGGAATATACGTTTTGGACATGCAAAATATTATGCCAAAGAATTTTCGGCATAAATGTACATAGATGTATATAATTAATGGGAAGCAACGAATCACAACGAATAAAATAATCATTAGTGTAATTTAGATTGTAAGTTTTATATATTTTCTTTTGTAAATTAGTAAATAAATATTTTATACGATACCCTATTTCTTTTAATTTCATCCGTACTCTAAACTTACTTGGCTTAATGTCCCATAACCCCTGGATGGGGTAGAGGGCGTCCGCAATGAGTCTAAATTGCGTTCGGTCTAGAGCTGTACTTATCCGTATTCTTCATAACTGGGTAATTTGTGTACGAGTAATGCTTGTGTATATATATATGTAGGAATATTTTTATTGCATTTCATATCATTTAATAAACTACTAATCAAATTTAGGTTAGGGTTTTATTTTTTGTCATTTTGTTGAAACGTTAATTATATACGTATTCTGTTACATTTTCTAAATAAACTATGTATTGATAAAACTAAACAGTAGGAATCACACGCCACGATAACCTCATATATTTTTATACTTTACCACTGTAGGGTATTGTAACAAAAACATTCTCAATTAAAAACAATTCTGTCTATTATCTTCGGCGCAAAGGTCGGATGTCGCTCGATGCTCGGTCATAAATATCTCATCATTTGGAGAGCACGGTTGGTCGCATCAAAATGTTTAAATTTCTTTTAATTTCCGTATTCTTTGGAGTAATTGCTGCCGAATCGGCGAAGTTCATACCGTGTGATGGATGTGAGTATTATTTTAATATTTTTATAACACATTTAGTTGTATGTCCAGACAAATGCTATTGACCTCTCGTCTCAACTATTGCTGTGCTAGCAATCATTTTTCTTGATCCGTAACTGAGAAACGATATAAATTATATTTAATTTTGATACGTGCATCAGGTTTTTAATGATTTATTTAATATTTAATTAACCGTTTAAAGATTCATGAAACAATTATATTTTAATTTACTGGATTCTCTGATACAGTTTTTGAATTATTAATCTGATTATGTATGTAGCGTTCTACCGATTTAATCTAATCAATTTTGTGTATTTGTGTTAAAATAAGTGTTGTTTGATAATTTGCTGTTTTAAAAGCGTACCGAGAGTTTTTTACGCCGGCTTTTTCTCTCGGCCTACACCCTCTGTCTTCTTTGCCGACGAGTAGGGATGCCTACAGGTTCAAATTTAATGACGTCGAATAAGTGATACCTTGATGATCTTATGTTCCAAAATAAACGTATTTTCTTTTTATTTTATTCCATTTTTTTAATCCTGTAATACTAATATGATGTTAGTAATACGTAATAGTTTACACATTTCTTCCAAATATGTGATGTTCTGTTCCTAAAAAGAAGAATTTACTTTTATCTCGAATAATTCGGATATTATTACTATTAATAAAGGCGATAACGGGTCACTACATCGTACCGACCCATTATCATGGGTTTTTATCGCACTAAACTGGAAACATAAAACGAAAACTTCTTTGATATAAATTTTATTTATGCCAACGCTCTTGATCCTTGTTGGTAATGTATTAACATTCAGTGATTTAATTGACAGGATTACATTTATTACTTCAAATCCACGCCTCACATTACAGGGTCGCTTGCTTGCAATTGTTGTCCTATAAAGAAATAAACTGTAATTATTCTATTTAATTCTATTTTTATATGAATTATATCATGTATATAAATATTGTATTATAATTAACATTTTATTTTTAAGCTTAAGACATGACCAATTCTGTAAATAAAAAAAAATATTTTAACGTTTATTAAAGGAGTGTCCTGATATATGTATTAGTATTTTGCCAGTTGTTTCTTTGTAAAAAGCTGTCAGCTGGTTTTTCTTGGGTAATTTCTCAATCCAAATATATAAATAGACTCGTATACGGAAGCAGAAATATTCTGAAAGAATATCAGGAACAGTATTATTTATAATTCTCAAAGTAATGAACCTGTCATGATACATATCATATACGAAGACAAAAATCATTTTTTAATATAAGAGATGCCTTATTTAATGTTTTAGCTTTAAATACTCATAATTACATTAGGTTAACGACTTTGTTATATCAATTCACACTTGAGTAAACATTATTATCTTTCTTTTCACGAGTACATCTGAACTTAAATGAAAACAACAATTAGCTAAATTAATTAGAATAATTAGCAATTGATGAGTTCTCTTTAATGGGGCATAGGGCAAAGACAGATCCTGTTTCACTACACATCATTATTCATAAACAATTAGAGTTTACGCGTGGATATAGTAAGATTACACAGACATAGTACTTAATAAACGATGTAATGTTTATGTTATATTTTTATGAAAGCACCACCATGCTCCATCTCAGAAGTGCGGATACATCCTTGCACCCACCCTGACCAGTGCAAGTTGAAGAAAGGGAACACATACTCCTTATCGTACGACTTTAAGCCTGGTAAGTTTAAAATCATTAAAATTGACTTGCAATCATTCTCCGAGCGGCTTGATCCATTGGGGTTGCGTAGAGATGGCATCACTCTGCATCTGAAGAGTGTTCAGAGGAGTTGTTCGGATTAATAACTGCAACTTTCATCATCGTACGTCGAGGCAGAATACGAACTTCCACCCGTATCACCTCGACGTCCGCCGTTCTACAACTGAGCGTTTTTCAAGGCAGTTTTTGCGACGCACACTTTGTGGAACCAGCTACCCACTGAAGTATTTCCGAACCAATTCAACTTAGGGCCCTTCAAGAAAAGACCGTACCAATTATTAAAAGGCACTCGTGAGCCCTATGGCATTGAGTGTCCCTTAACATCAGATGAGCTTTCTGCCTTTGCCCCCTGTTCTATAAAAAAACTAATGATACGAGAAGTTTTTTGTCTGTTTTTATGAAACTGTAAGGTAAGGCTTTCGTCTATATCAATAGACACTAGTATACAGGTTAGGCTAGTCTTATCTTGGGTGTTCGAAAATACACCTTCAAAAGTTATTGAATTGATTTTTTTGAAATTTTACTTCTGCCGGTGCGATAGGGAAAAATGATGAAAGAAAATTTTTGCGCACGCAAACGGTTCGAAAAACTGACACCCGGAAGTTAGCTATAGTCAACACTTTGGTTTTTTCTATTGTTAGTGTCGTTTTTTATACAAACGTAGAATAAAGCGAAAGATAAAATTTATTACGCCAAAGAAGTTCTAACGGATGTACATAAGTAGACACACGTTTTTGATGTGAAACATCTATAGCCGCACGTAAAACCGATTTCTGGCGTGGCGACGCATGCCGTGGCGACGCATCGCCACGCTATATGATGATATATACAAACAATCTATATGCAGTAGTAAATTTTTGTATTTAATGAAAATAAATGTTTATTCAATAAATAGTCATCGTTATCTGGAAAACAAAATCGTAATATTTTATTTTACCATTATGACATATTTAGTTCACAATCTGTTCTTTTCTGCATTTTAAAATAATTTCGATGTTTCACATCTGCCAGGCGTCCCGTGACGGCTCAATTTTTTTTATTGAAGTTTCAAAATATGAAATAGAAAGGCCTAAACTTAGTTTGCACGAGAACGTTTAACAACTGTTGAACCTTACGCAAATATATAATATAGCGCCTGAAAGTATATTGCAAATTGATAATTACCCACGTATTTGCGTTTAAAAAAATGCAGCGTTATACATCTCGGTACAAATTATTTTAAAGATAGAATTAATTCATTCCCATAAAGTCAAATAAAGTAACACAACTATTTTGTCCAGATCTCTGAATTATTGATTTTATTTTCAGATTTCTCAGCTGACAAGATGAAGGCTGGTTTCTTCTGGGCAAAGGACACTGAAGATATACCCTTCCCTGATATGTACAATGCCGATGCTTGCCAATACACGGCCTGTCCTGTCGTCGCAAACAAACTACAGACATTTGACTACAGCCTGCGACTCTCAAAGAAATTGCCTAGCGTTAGTATTTATTGCCAGAGACTTGCTAAGCTCCTTATAATTAGATTTCTCACATAAGTTACTATGAATATGGTCACTTTGTGCCTTTATATAGTTATGTTTTATTGGGGACAATGTTTTGGGTAAATAATACATAAGCGTAGAATTTTTTTAGAAATAATTGAGTTACATATTTTCAATTAGCTTTTTTGTATTTATAGGGCCAGTACCTTTTCAAACTGAAGCTTTGGGATGAAAATGACGCGTCCAAGAATTGCTGCTTCAAGACAAACATTGAACTGAGAAGAAAATAAACATGTTTTGTTAACTGTGTTTTTGTTAATTTGATTTGGTTATAGTATTAAGATGACAGATTAAGCTAGATATCATCTCAAGAAACTAACGCAAATTGGGATTATTTATTATTTTACACAATAAATAAACTAAATAATAACATATCTAACACTTAGTTGGGAGAACCTCAAGCCTATGTGTTCGAGCCTCGGATATATAGCTTTTTTATCTACTTGCTTAGAGAGAGATGTTGGCGAATGACTGACGATTTTTAAAACGATTTTTAACAACTCCAGGGAGCGGAAACTAAATCATACATTATAATAATTCAATTACTTGAAATGGAGGTTTAAAATTTGTCTGATAAAGATTCTTATTATATTTCAATAGAAGTTTTATTTATCAAATTATTAAATCACAGTATTAATTATATAGATTATCTGTGAGGCTTCTGAGACCTTTTCACTCGTCATCACGTAAGTTATCTCACGATATCCAATAATATTTATATGAAAGTTAATAATTACTTTAAGGTAGGTAATTTCTCTGAACAATCGCCCCTCCGCCGGATGCATTACAACAGTTTTTGCAACGCATTGCGTTAAATGGCAGACATATTGTGGGAAAATACTCAGGCGAAACGTTTCTGTACAATACTGATTGTCTATGGCTTACAAAACGATACAATGCAATAGGATTAGATAGAGTGGTAGGTGACTTTATTATTAAATATATTTTTTTATATATACAGCAAACAGATAGACACTCTCAATGCCTTTTAAGGATTGGTAGGCTCCTTGGTACTTGAAAGACCCTCAATCTGGTTTTGTAATACTTCAGAGGGTACTTGGTCAAAATTATATCGTAAAAGATTTTGAAAGTTAATGACCTTGTTTTATATTTATTATAATTCTTCCATAGTATTATTTAAACTTCAGACGACGGGAAGCAACTATTTAATACTTGGTAACGATTTCTATATCTAAGTTTCCTTCTTGAATCGGTCTATTGATGAAAATTTTGACTATATCCGTCGCATTTTATATACTATATTAATTTGCAGAGTTTTCTTATCTGCCGCGATTTAGATAAAATATTAAACACCAATGAAACAAAGTCGTGTTAGTTACACCACTTACAACTCAAGAATTGCTGGACTGGTGTTAATTATCTCTTTTTTAGAGCATTCTTCCGCTCCGAATAGCAGAATAAGTAAATTAATTAAAATTTACGAATGCAATAACCGTGTGGTGCCATCTGTTGACAAACTAGGCATCATTTTACATCGAATACGTGTCAGTTCAAGGAATTCCGATCTTGAGGGGAATGAGGAGATGATCAAAGACATGACGTCAACAAAAAATGTTGTTCATCAGAAAGTGCTTTAACATGCAGTACCGCAGTATTGGGGCTAGAGGGAAGAGGCTTAATGTGTCAAACTGCCATTCTACTTTCCCAATGGGAAGCAAGAAAACATTTCTGTATTTGCAAATAAGTTGTATTAATGTTATTACCGTTATGACATCCTAGTTTAAGTTTTACTAAATTTTTTAGACTATTCGGCGGAACGAAGTTATCCGGGTCAGCTAATAAATAAACACTTTGTTACCATGACAAAAACATCACAAAACGTGTAATAATAAAAGTGGACATGGGCAGTGTAACTGTTAGCAGTTTTCTCCAGACGATCGAGACGTAGGTTGGCTAACTCGAAACGTTTAATCCATATAATACTTACAGACTCGGCCAAGCGTTGCTGTGGCTAAGGTTTTTGTTATATTACATAGTAGTAAACTATTCAAGGGAAACGGTAGGAGAACTTATGTGAATGGTAGATAGCTTATGTGAAACGTTGGTACTTTTAAGACAGCGCTATCTGTTAGAATTGTATCAAATAATAAACGAATATTTGCAATAAAATTATATTGCGGGTATAAATTGAGATGAAAGCTATTCTATCTTTTACGTTAGATCAAAAGCCGCACGGTGTACAAATTTGATTGATATCGGTTCGGTAGTTTAGGAGTCCATAGCGTACAAACAACGTGACACGTAATTTATATATATATTAAGATTATAAAGAGGAAAGATTTGTATTAAAGTACAAGTAGGTATTTTTGTAACGAATTGGATCAATAAGTACTAGACCGATTTATAAATTCTTTCACCATTTGAATGCTTCATTATCACTGATTAATATAGACTATTTTAATTGTAAGACAAAAATAGGGATTCTTACTAAGATTACAATAATGTTATGTTATGGTTTAAAAAAATTCCTTATCTTTCATCGCATGCGCTGCGAAAACTATTGACGATAGAACAAAAAATATTTCACAATAATAAAGATCATACATCTGCCAATAATTAGAAAAAAAATGTCTATGCGAAACCGGGACGGACCACTAGTATATTATATAAATATACTAAAATACACACAAATGCCATTTAATGTTTGGTAAGTCAAAACAAACTCCTTATCCATACAATTATAATATTTACGAGAAGATAATTATTAAAACGAGTCTAATGCCTTCCTTATATGGCAAACAAGTAATGACAGCGCGGCAGGGCGTGGTGCAAAAACAATAAGTTGAGGCAATGAGGCTTTCACGTCTAACAACTTACAGCCTGTCACACCGGGACCTAACAGGCTGCTCCGGAATGCCTATGGTAGGTATCATTTAAGGATCAAAGGGATATGGGAATCGATTAGTTTAAGATAATATCAAAGTAGTTCGTTTCTCTTGTGTTTTAACTATGTACTAACAAAAATCTATAAAACAAAACGTGTTTTAAGGACTTTGTTTACATAGTCAAAGTATAATTTCTATAAAAAAGTGGTAAGTAGTTTAATTTTTTTTAAATGGTCAAATTAAAATAATGAAAACTTTAATTACGAAACGTAGGAAATACTGAAGGATTTATTTTAATATCCCAATCATAATAAAAATCATATATAGAATCATTAGTTGTTCTCGTAGTTGAAAGTTGAAAGTTTTATTCGATTAACGAGCTTATTCTTTGTGAACGTTATTTTAAAATGTCAAATTTGAGAGGTTCAAATATCACACGCTAAGTTCATTTCCAATGAGGTAATTGAAGACGGCATTGTCAGTACAAAACATATAGAAGAATATTAAGGTTTTGAAAAGCATTTTTTCCGTTACGTATTTATGTAAATTTTAAACAAATTTATGTGGTCTTTCATATCTATGTATAAAGAATTTGGTTTTTATTAAACAGGGGAAAGGGGCAGAGTGCCGCCGCCCATAGACTCTTTGCCAGAGTTAACTTTTGTTTGCCTATCATTACTACTGTAGCATTATGCATATAAATACCAAACCGTCATTATGATAAGAGCAATCATAAATTATCTACATAAATAAGTCTTTAATTTTACAGAATCATGGTCATCGGAAAGGCTAATAACCTTGGCTGCCCTCCGTCCAGCAACTTCTGTACCTACTCCACACACTATTTCCTAGGTTTTTATTGAAACTTTCATATCTATATTGAAATTGAAAGTGAATATATTGTTAACAGAAATATTAAACGAAAGAGGTTTTAGTTGCCTCAGTTTAAAATTAAACGCTGCCACCGTGACTTAGTGCTGTATAAAGCGAATTATATAACTGCATTTTTTTTACTATCAGAAGCGTTTTGTTTCTCCTGGAGTTTCTATGTAGGGTATCTAAAGATTCTGCAAGCCGTTATTGTAATGAAACGGTGTTTGGATGACTAAGATCTCCAACTTCGTCAAAGGGAACTGTTACAAAAGCGCTGTTCCATTGAATTATTTTAGAGTTTTCAGCAGATTAAAAATGACAAAGCCATTAGACTTAATGTTAGTGCACATTAGTGGTAAGTGCCAAGTGAAAAAATAGAATACCTACAAGGAGAATATCTTCGCCTTAATCCAGTCTGTGAGAATGGAGTGTTATGGGCTACTTTTTTATGTTAAATATCTGTTTAAGTAAATTGGGTAAGTTTCAAATTACTCACAAAAAAATCCTTTAAGACTTAGGGCCTGTTTCACAATGTATGGATAAAGTGCCAAATAGCTATGCAACAAATAAATTATTCGAAAGATAAAAGTTCCTAATAAGTTACTTGGCATTTCATGACAAATAGCGCAAAAATCTGACAGTCGTGAAACGCAAAAAATACTGTTTATCCTACAAATAAGTAATAAATAGCTTATTTGGAACTTATCCGGACATTGTGAAACAGACCCTTAGTAATGTATAATTAATGTACTTTTCACATCGATATCTTCTTAACAATCGATTGTACACAGCTTAACAAGTGTCCAAACGTAAAAAAAAACAGACATATAACAAATCACTGTATCTTAAGAGATTCTTCTTATTGTTAAGTTAATATATTTTTATTAGAATCTTGATCTTGAATTTGATCACAACCACTGCACTAAGCTAATGTATTTTTTATACGTTTTGTGTTTATTATATAACGTTTGGATAACGAGGCTTAACTTAGTTCAACCCTGCCAATAGCTGTTTTTAAGGTCTCCGATCATTTAAAATGAATATTCAATAGCCGTTGTTCCCTAATCCCATCTAATAAAATGAGTTCAGCAGTTAAAGCGAGAAAGCGTGAAACTTATTAGGATTTATCAATTCATCAAACGAAAAGAAAAGTACTATCAATACAAATTGTATCACTTTCACACTTGGCTGTCCATCACTCTCCGTGTATTGTGTTACCATTCTCAAGATACAGTTACGATTTCCGCTTTTCATATTTTGAAAGTAACGCTCTTTGAGATGATTCATTTAATTTTTTAAAGTATTTGTTTATTTAGATTGACAACAAATACAACTATTTTTTGTTTGTTAAATGTCTGAGCCGTGCATTTTCTACTCGTACCAAGCTTTGTAAGTTAACTACAAAGCCGATAGGGATTAAGAAGACTGTTATTCTATTCTCTTAACAAGTTGTCGTAAAGCGCAAGATATGCTCGCAAATTTTTACCTTTCACCACACTTAAAATCTTATATTTGTTAAATTTGTACATGCGTTCTGCGAGTATTCATATAAATGTTAAGAAATTCTTAATGACTTTAATAATAAAGCGTTTTATTTTTAAACATGTTACAATAAATAGTTTTAATACAAATTCTTAATTCTTTTAGAACTCCATTTTTTGGGAACAGACCTACTCCAACCCTTACAAAGTTCCCTTTCTTGGGCTTGCGGGTCGATGTGCCGCCGGCCCGCTGCAGCAGGTCGGGCATCCTTGTGCTGCCGTGTGAAAGAATTACTCAGTCACTTCACCGATTTTGTTCAGCTCTTGCGTGTCCGGCCCACCTTCATTTTAGGCTACATGTCAGTTCCACAGCATCGGTTGCATTTATTATTTTTTATCTGCGTTTCAGTAGCTCTTTGAAAATTTATAAATGTCTCTAGTAAACTTCCGTTTAGTGTTGCCCAAAATCGATCTTGGTCTTGCAGTCTTGGTCTTGTTCTTGCATTTTTGCAAGACCAATACCAATACCAAGACCGCCTTATCGTAGCAAGACCAATACCAAGACTGAAGCCTGCAAGACTTGAGCAAGACAATACTTAAGCCTGCAATACTCTTGCGTCTTGCAGTTAGGACAAACTGAGATTTGGGCGTTATCAAATTTCTTTAATAGATTTTCAACTTTATCCCTAGAGTTTTAAGGTTCAAGGTTGATTGGGAAGATGTGACGTTCTGCGAATAAACTATTGGTCGGTCGGTGTATTATATACCTACATATTTGATAATTTACCGACAAAGACGCCGCGGTTTGCAACAAGTGTATCACAGCATTTGACACTGTTTGAGCGCCGCATTCGCCGACAAAGAGTACGGACAGAGGCACACAAAATTGTTACCTATTTTGGTAGGGTTGGTACAGGAGGATAAAATTAAATGACCGTGAAGATGTCTAGCAGTAGGTAGGAATAAATTGAATGCTCTGAGTTTCTTGTACAAATACATTCTCACACTGGCTGTCGGGCGAGATGATAATTAATAACTAAGTAGGTATTGCATCTATTGAATTGCGAATATTTTGATTTCGAAATAATCATTGTTAATATCGGTAAATGATAGATAGTGAGTGATATACCTAGGTACTAAAGTGTGAGCAGCAACATTGAAAATTGTATATGCCATGTCAGTGCTTTCGTTTTATTAACTTAAGTTTATTTTAAAAAAGCTCTCAAGTTAGACTTAGAGTTTACTATTCAATTACACACAATAAATTATTGAAAAACAAAAAATTATGAAAAATATATTAAGACTGAGTACTTAGGGAATTAGTAGAAAAAATATTATATCGTGGATACCTAGTTATTAAAAAAGTGATAAACGTTGTGTTTACTTAATTTTATTTTTCTGTGCTAATGCCAACATTGACGACCCTACCAAAATAGGTAAAAATTTAGGCCTAGACTTTGTGTTGCCGCCATCGCGTCGCTTTCATGTCAAAGGTCGCCGCCACTGCCTATGGTTCCAAAGAATAAAATAGGTTTTCGGGTGCTCAGAACGGACGTAGATTATGTTGTCCTCGCAAAGAAGGATGGTAGTCGTAAGGATATTATAAAAAAATTGTTATAATAATATACCTAGTTTATATTATTATTAATACCTATTATACCTTTTTGAAGGACATTGCACAGCAAATTTGGAATTTAAACAAACTTGAAACGTGGATAAACTCCAAATATGAGCGACGTCATATTGCTTTACGCATTTGGTTTTAAAATCACACATTTCCAAAAATCGAGATTTGCAGTGTCGGTTTATCAACTTCTATCGTATCTACTCTAGTAGCTAGTAACCTCCATAAAAACAGCAGGCAACGTATAGTTCCAATTAAAAAGGAACATAATAAACAATATTATTTGCATAATTATCTACACTTTATTTTTGCGTAGGCACAAAACCTATCTGATTTTGATTCTGATACTTCTGTTTTTTAATCTTTCAAAGATTTATTCTATCTATCAAAGAATGCCGCATTTTTCTTTGTAGGTCTTCGGCTTGTGTGCTTATAAATATGAGTTTTTATTTCAATTTCAGTCATTTCCAATTTTTTTTTCCAAGTTTCGCTTCGAGTCTATCTTATTTATTATTCTCGCCCATTTACCTAGCTAGATACTCTAAATTCTTATTGCTTTCGGAGTGAATGTTTACAATTTGACATGAGTGACGAATAAATAGCAATAGGCTAATAGGTATTTACAAGTCTTGCGAGACTTGCGAGACTCTTGCTGCAAGATCAAGACCAAGACCAAGACTGAGAGCGCAATACCAATACCAAGATCAAGACCAGGTATATTGACGCAAGACCAATACCAAGACTGGTATAAGTCTCGTCTTGGTCTTGCATTTGGGCAACACTACTTCCGTTGAACGATGTATGAAATGATCGTTAAGAAGCCGATCTAACATAGAACAAAAAAATTATGTATGTGGAACAGATAGTTAATCTCTTTCTCAGTCTTTGAATGACTAGACATAACAGTATTTGTCTTGCGTTTAAGGTATAATGAGCAACGAGAGTACATTTCTACAGCGTACAGGGATTTCCAATAATAGATCTATCCTTATAAAGTCGTGGCTGACCTCTTCAGACCATTGTAGTGCCTACTGGCCTTTCAATCTGACTCATCGGTGGCCCCTTATGGTACATTGTTAAACTTGATATAGGTTAGTCGGCATACTTTAAAGTTTTCGATTCTGTGAAAACGCTGGGATCATATATAAATTAAATCTTGTAGCAATGACGACAAGTGATTTAGATTTATTAATTTTATTTTTAGTTTTTAATTATTTCTTGATATACTGGTTATCTTATGTGTTAGTAAATATTTTTAACAGTTAGTATTTATCTGGAAACCTCTTCGGTAAAGACCTTCTCCAAGACTTGTCATCTTTCTCTATGCCGAGCTATTTGCATCCATTGGGGACCCGCGATTTTTTTTAATGTCATCATCCCATCAGGCGTAAGTTATAACATAGTTTTTAAATTTAACATATTTTTTCACAATTTATGCAAAAGATTGTTACGGCTTAAACTATTTAATTACCTTTCTGAAAGGTATGGATCATGGATCATGGATCTGACGTGCAATTCTTTCCAGGGAAAGGTGATTAAATTTTTTAAGGCAAGGTGCTTTTATAGCGTGGCCAAGTATTTAGACTAGTTTTTACCAACTTACACATTTTTGTACCATATTCTTGCAATAAAGTTTTTGCAATAATTAATAATTATTATAATAAATCTTATGCTTGGTCTTCTAGAGAATGCCTAGAGGTCATCAGTCCCTCCCAGATTGTTAGGTTAATTAGGGACAAGTTGAAAATTTAATGAGACATCAGAAGACGGCTTAAATAAAACGAAAAGGTAATCATTAGTATTTGATAATAACTATTGATAGGGATATCGTATCTACAGATAAAAAATAAAGACATTGAATGACAGGCGCTGGGCCAAGGCGACCGGGTAATGTATTCTGCGTCAAGTGAATGTATTGACCAGATCATTTATCTGGGTAGGTAAACTCTAGATAAATAATAAATACATATAGGAACAATAAATTCGTTTATTAAAGGAATGCATATGTATGTACAGTATAAATATTTATACTGTACATAAAACTTAAAAACATAAAAAAAAATTTAAAGTTGCGAGGTCATAAGAATGTACTTAATTTTTTGGCTTTTTCGTGGGTCGCAACGTAAAAATGGTTAATAAAAAATGTACTAGATATAGCACGAATTACACGAAACAAACATTTTCTACATAGGAACGAACTTGTGGGTTAAAATTAGTTTAATAATTTAATTTAACAGTGTGTAAATAAATTTATAGTTAGGGAAGCTTTTATTTCTGTTCCACCAGTAATCCAGCTGTTCAGTTGTGACCATCTCCGGCCTTGACATACATCTCTCTCTTCATCTCAATGTCTTTCACCATGCATGCTCGTCAGTTGTGGATAGTTTAAACCCGGAATCCCATGATATTTTTACTTTGCTATTATATACGCGTTCAACTTGTACCTGCTCTGGTTTTAATGAAAGAATTCATTCAATAAACTTAAAATGTACTAAAAAGTACAAAAATATAATATTATTAATATAAATTAGAAAAAAGTTTTAAACCTATTCATAAAAATAAATAATTAATTCACTCCAACACTGTTGTGTTGTGCTAGACTGAAGAAGAACTGTCTCTATAAGTGAAGCACTTGCCTTGTAGTAAAATTTAACCATTAAATTTACCTAAATTCTTCTGAACACCTTGTAAAATAAAACTTTCAACAGTACATTATTCCGTAGATCACTAAGTCATCTTGCAAATTGTAATAAGTGTTGTCGATGTAACGTCGGCGTGTTTGTAACGAGCGGCGCCGCGGGCAAAGTGTATCTCGTTATGTAGCGGATGGAAAGTTAACAATATAATAGAAAGGTTATCACCGCTTTGATTGATCGGATTATTTTTTATGCTTGTAGTACACAGTAAGCATTGTATGAAAAAAATTAAATGTTACCTGCTATACAAGAGAGCGTCTAAGGCTCTCCCCACAATACAAGGGATGGATAGAATAATGTTATATCTTTAAACGAGCAATTCTTGTATATAAATATATATATGATTTCTAGAAAATGTCATTTTATTCGTGTTATTTATTTTTTATTATTCTGTTGTTAAGATCGAAAAATATTATTCATATTTCATCATTTTATTTGTGTCAAAATTAAAATTTTAATTAAAAAATTATATATAAGTATGAGTACTTAAATATAATTTCCAAAAAACACAATTTAATAAAAATACTGAGCAAGGCTCGGTCATCTAGGTACCGGTTATTAATATGTGAAACGTAATAAACATTAGTTATAATTTGTATGTTGCAATATGTTCCCACTATATTAGGGTTGTATTCACTAAAACTAGGCGGTCACTACGTAAAATTTACAATTCATAAGAGTTGCAAGCGCAATATTTAAGAACTAATGGGTCTAAAGATAAGGTTGAAAGCCTACTTAAGCCTAAAGCCTCGACTCTAAATCCTTATAATGGTCAGTTTTCAATTTTTATGTCAATAGCCAACTTTTGCCAGTTTCATGTAAAAAGTTTTTACATTAAAAAGAGTTTTGACCCGCTGATAATTCTCACCAGTATGCTGTTTCGTGCGTAATTTGTCGCTTCAATTAGTAAAATGTTGTTAATATAATGTAAAACTAAGATAAATAATTATGTAAGCTTACAAATAGGAAATATAACGATGCAATGGTCACCACTATAGGTTGATATGGTGAACGGCACGCATGCGCATTTCTTTTTAACTCCATCTCCATTACTTAAGGTTGGCTGTCAGTCTCGTGAAGCGTCTCTTGTCCTGTGCGAGATCCAGCTTCCTACTTATCAACGTGAACCTGGATTTAATTAATTGAAGGTGGTAGCGGTCATGGCGCAACACATGGCTTTACTTCCTTTTTGGTGAAATTTATTTTTAGAGTGTTGAGTCCTCGTCTGTCAGGGCTGGAATCCATAAGCAGCTCTCCAGCCTCCTTCTCACATAATGGCTCAATAATGGCCGCGCGCTGATACAGGGAAAACATCGATAAAAACTTCTTTAAATAACTCGTAAAAAATAAAATTCTTAATAATATCGCTAATAACAGCTATCGGCCAAAACGCGATGTAACTCAATAAATTCATTTGCCCCATAATACTCACCATGATTGAATAAAAACAAAATCAAAAGGTGGTTTTATCGAAGAACATTTACATTATATGTTGCCATTGAAGTCATAGTGAAGAGTCAATACATTTTTTTTATTAAAACATCACATACTTTGAATCAAATCCACGATGGCCCACATTCTGTTTGATGCCCGCACTAACTTTAATTTTGAAATACGGTAATAATCTGGTATTTTGAAGAAACTTTAAGACATACTATAACATGCTGATATTATATCTTTTACTGATCATAATACCTTATTATCTAAGTTTAAAATAAACATTCAAATAAAATTATTTGAATCACCGTTACTAGGTTGTATTAAATCGTTTTTTTATACAATATTGACTAGCTGTCTTTGTTTTTATTAATTGAGAATAGCTTCGCACAAAACTATGTTTTTTTACAAAGTCTTACATGACTAACACATCAATTTCTGTGTGTGAGAATATTACAATTTTTTTTAATGAATTATTGATTAAACTTTACCAATTAGTTATTCATAATAATCAATTAACATTATCTAAAATAGAAAGTATTTAAAATATACAAATTTCATCATGCGATGAATTAAGATGTTTTTTGTATCGTTAATTCAATGTAAGACACATATTTAAATAAGCTTTAATCTCTGCTTATAAGTAATTTTAATAAGACCAGGAACCTGTCTGTAGTCAAATATTGAGTATCCATACCAAGCATCTATTCAGAAAAAATCGTAAAGGTAATACGTGATATAAAAAAATACCCATTTTAATAAGTTATTAAGTCTTAGATTGGACACAAAAATTACAAACATATAGTAGAACCGAGGGCTCACAGTGTGACTGATAATGCATTGCAGGCAGCCGCCATTTTTGTCTCACGTTAGATTCCTGTCACGATCAAGTATTATAACATTTATATTTCCCGTCACGTCTTGCAATTTAAATTTATGTAATAATTATAATATCACTGTGTAATATCCGGATTATAATGATTTATTGTAAAAACAAATGAGTTTTACTTCATTACATGTAAATATGTAATTTAAATGAGTTGCGTAATTGTTACGTCTTGACAGTAATGTTTCGCTATTTTGTCATTGAAGTAGGTATTTTAAATGATTATTTTCTTCAATATTCTGCATAACTGTCTATTTTAAGTGTATTAAGTGAAACTTCTTTAAACGCATGTGGGTAAAATTCTTATGAATGAAACGCAATAATAAAAATATAAGCGTCACGAAGATGTGCAGCATTTTTGTCAAAGAAAAGGAAGAGAGCGATTAAGACCGATTGAGAGTGAGTAAGAAAGGGTGGGTGAATTTAGCATAAAGCAAATAGCCATGGAGCGAGAGAAGGGGCAAGCAAATGAGATGGATCGAGGGTGATCGAAAGAGAGTATTCGTTTAGTAGTTACATATTAGAACTTTAGATGGCAATTCTGCCGCATAACGTCTTGTGCACTAAACGCGGCTTTTGATTTAGTGTAAATATACATATACAAATACATGGTGTGATCATGTACTGGTACATGATTATGATCATGTCATATTGGGACTTTTACCTTAATTAATTTACAAAAAAGTTTTACTTCTGACTCGTGTACTTTGTACGGACGCCCTTTTTTTAACGATTAACTAAATAATTACTTAAATAAAGTTAATCGTTTTTGCTTCTTAGACATAGTAAGAAGTCGAAGTCGGTTAAATTTAATTAAATAAGCTTAGAATTATTAAAGTAACGTTAATACTATCACAATTAAATAAATCAAGGGTAAACGTGGTAAACTTGTGAATGTCGCAAAGTATCTATTACCGTATCTTATTGTTTTATTCAAACCACAAGACCTTGTTCAATTGAAGCTAAGAAACCTGATCAATTGACTTTGTAAAGTAGTGTGAAACAATAGTAATTCTGCAGTATACGTGGGTAACACTGAAAATTAAAAGAAAAGAACTGGCCAGTTATAAACATTGCTAATGAAATCTTTTTAAATATCAATTTAAGAACTCTTTGGTAATCTAATGTAGTATATATAGTAAACTCTGTTGCCACTGAAGAGCAGCAATCCTTGGCATCAGTAAGGGAAACTTCAATAATATACAACATAAACCAAGTACGTACTGACTACAGGTGATTCTGACAGTTATTGGAATTGTGCACATTCTTTTTTAATTTTTACCGGTTTTACAGGTGAATGACTATTCTCGCCAGGCCATAAGCACCGGCAGATGTGTGCAATTGATCTCGTGCCATCTGTTATCAACGTTTTTTAACGGCATGTGTCCATGCACATGGCGAATACCTTTAATCAAGAATTGCGATTGGTAATTTATTCTTAAACATCGAAACGGCAACGTATTTTCAACGTACAAAGTATTTTGGTGAATAAAATAATTCTTCAAAACATTAAAATGTTTTTATTCTCCTAATAAATAAAGTTTAGAAATATAACATGACTAAATGTCTAGCATACTATGTACACATAATTGTTTCGCAATAGACTCAATGTTCTTTCATTTGTTTCTAAATAAATAAGCTGCTATATATACCGGTAACTAGTAAAGGCCATATAACGTCTTACCCAAGCTAATTTATTGGTCATAATATGGGATACACTTTTTAACATATAAAAGTTATTTCAACGATTCACCTGTCGCCCGGGTACCTGCTCCATACCCATCTCTTCAAAAAAAAGTTTTAACCGATCCCAAATTGTATGCTTTTATGTATAACAGTAAAGGTTTTAATCCGTCACTTAATTTTTTTTTTTAAATATTAACGGTCCTTACGCGATAATAATTTACTAAAAATTTATTTATATCCTGAAACTTAGGCCTTTCTCCAGCACTATCTATCAAAAATTGTCATATATTAAAAAAGAAAAAGAGCGGAAGTAAATCGCTAAGGAAGTAAAATTACCGGTTTTAATAATAAAAAATATCCATAGGCATGCCTACTAGTAAATAATTTGTAAGAGCCACAATGAAAGTGAACTGGTAGTTATAAAAACAGCTACAAAAAACGTAAGTTCAATGATTGATGTTTTTTCAAGCTATTCAATATTAAATCATTGGTTTTTGTTACTTTGCAAAGGTTTTTAATACATACATTTAAGGAAAAATATTAATTGTAATTGCAGCTTTCTCATTTTTTAAAAGATAAATAGGTATATTCTATTCATTTAGTTTCGAATATACCCTATGAAATTAAGAAATAAATAGAACTCTGAAGCAGATTTAAAAAGATAGGTTCCTGTGGCAATGTACCTTTGATGCTAGAAGCAATTCCTCACAAAACCTAAGAATTAAATTCCATCAAAAATAATATTTACAACATTTTAAATTAAATACAAAAACTATTATAATGTTGTTATTTTTGAAAAAAAAAGATAATACATATTATGTATAGTCACACAGGTGTTCGTTTCCCTCGCGCCTCGCGCCACAGTTTTAATCTACGGCCAGTATCTTTTAAAGACTTCGTCAAGGTGGACGTTCGGCATTTTGCTGTGGTAAAATATCTTCAAAACTCTGTACGTAGAGGCGTATAGATGGTTTTGAACCAAATAAAGACATTGTGAAGTGATAGTTAAGTGAATTAATGTGTTTGTAACACTCGTGGGTAATTTGTGCTAGTTTTATTAAGTTTTCTCGAAGTTTTCGTCTAAATTTCGAGTAATACTTTGACTCAACTAAACAGTTGGATTAACTCATATTTGCTTTGGTAAGATAAATACTTAATAATTTATAAGTTAGGAAATTGTATAATAATACATGTAAATTGAGTACAAAAAATATGTTTACAAATTTTTGACAATTTCGTCGGTTGGCGTCCTTCCGAATTTGAATTTCGAACGTGAAGCGCATGCTAAAATTCTGCATTTTAATTAATGAATTGTTTAATGAAATTAATACGGAAATAACATAAAATCCCACGTCATCGGCGACAAATAAATTTTGTATCGGAAAGCAAAACTGATCTCAAGGCCATCAACATCATCTGTCTTGACGTCACATCACATAGGTCATAACTTATGTAAATTAATATTTAGATTACCTGGGCAATCTGTTTATTGTAAACTGTAAATAACCATTGAACAGTGCATTAGCACAAGATACGAACCTTTTATCTAGTTATCTTGACACCATTTACGCCTCTCATCGGACGTCAATACCACCTAGGTATAATATATATTTTCTTTGATTAGTATTAAAACTAATCGAGTCTTGTGTTTGTGAAAGGAAATCAAGCAAATTCCCTCCAATGCCATTTTAACCAACTGTTATTGGCCATCAGAAAAAAAATAGCACCAGAGTTCAATATCATAATTTAGTGTTTAGCTCTTCCATAAACTAACTAATACATAAACTACTAACATTTCTATTAAACAAACGCGTACTAGGTAATGTCATTTTAAGAGTTAGAATGGTCTACGTCATTAATCTAGAAAAAAGTTAGAAATAGTATTGATAAATGACCATATTAAAAAAAACATGTTTGATATCGTGGCCGTGCCTTCTATGAATGGTATGTTAGCGACCTAGGCTAGGTTGGATATAGGCAATACCAGTTTGTGGAGGTCACCGCCCGCCGCCAGAGGACGCGTTTACGCCTTTATGGGTCCGCATTTTTTATTTAACCTTTTCATCTACCTGCTTTCATTTACGTATATAGGTTTAAAATATGCTATTTGTAAAGATGAGGCTGCTTATCATGATAGAAAAAGGTTATTAATAACCTCAACTCGGGATTCCTAAAGTGAAAGACAAGCCCTTGGGGTCTAAATAAGTTTTCCACAGCTCATATTTTGAGTTGCTTTAGCTGATTTTTGATATTGACGATAAGTTCTTAATTTATGCCAGATCAATTTGACCAATGGCTACAGGGGTGGTTATTTTATAATTTTTCGTATACACATCAGTATTTTTTTTCAACGCCTATGTGATAATCTCGAACGCATATTTTTCCCTTAGCCCAATGCATACAGCGTGCATAAAAGTTTTTTTGTTATGTATGTTGCCTAATGAATAATAAAGCGCATCTTTTGAATCAACATTGCACCAACACGGCAGGTAGAGGTCACTGACCTTCTTATCTCACTGGGGTCAATCTAGTTGTTTAGAAGTGAAAGCACATTTTTACCGTTTTTACGATGCACCATAGTTCTCATCTCACGGTAATTTTAGTTCCAAGTACAAAGACTATATTGGGGTCGTAAAGAAACATAAATATTATTTAAACTATGTAATAGATTACTACTTATGTAATAGGAAGTAATGATTCCACTAAGATATAAGCACATAAGTGTGACAAGAATAGTACTATATTAAATAATGCCTTTACTAAGAGATCAGTTTATTAGTAATTTTTGCAAACCATTTTACTTTATTGAAGACTAAATTTTCTATTAAACTTAAGATATTTAAACAATTGTTGTTAATATAATAACTAACCCTAAAATGTAATTACTAAAATATATTATTAAAAGGAGTCCCTTTAGGCAAGGTTATTAATTATTTTTTTTATAATAGCTATTAATTGTTATTGCGACCTTATTCAGGCATCAATAGCAAGCAGAATTAAACTCATTTTACTGTTTATTTTTAATACTAGGTACATAGCTTAAAATCTGGGGTGGCAGGGGCTAAAAGAACCCTCCGGATATTTGATACACTCGACATTTTACAAACATTTTTTCAAAGTCAATAAAATTATGACGTACGATGACTCCGAAAACGCTTCAAGTTCAAGTTATAAAAACGTTTTTATAATATTAAATGTATCGAAGATTAACCGTATTCCATAACTATGATATTAACATACAAAAGGAGTAATGAACGACTATTTAAAAGCTATGAATGGTAAATCCTCGAATACTATACTAACGCCATCTTGTCCAGTATCCCCTATCGGTAACATGAAGTTATTTTAAACAGATACAAAGAAGTGAGATTAAACTAAAACATTAACCCAGTTTTGCTTAAACAATTTGCCCTTATCAGTCAACTGATAAAAATAGCAAGAGATAAATACGTCATGTATCGCATACACAATTGGGATTAATACAAAATGAACTAGTCGGCAAATTCGTTCGGAAATTTTAATACAAATAAAAACCAGTACGTATAGATATTTTTTTAATTAATTAAAAATTGAATTAATGTTATAGTTATTAAAAAATTAAAATAAATAAATCAGTGACACTACACCCTTTTTAGGTCTTGTCCTCAGATTTCTGTATCTGTTTCATGATCAATTGTCAATCGGAAATAGGCGAGTAGGTAGCCTTCTCGCTAGATCGTGCCTATAACACGCCGTCGACTTTTTGGATCTAAGGCAAGCCAGTCTCATCACGATGATTTCCTTCACCTTTCAAGCGAATGTTGAATGCGGATATAGAAAGAAAGCCCATTGGTGCACAGCCGAGGATGAAACCAACGACCTCAGAGTCGCACCCTGAAGCCACTAGGCCAACACTGCATATTTATAGAAATAATGAAATACGATCATTTAAAGTTCTAGAAGTTTGCGAAATTAAGGCTTCTATACGAGTACAATTGAACTACGTCCATAGGTGACGTCATTTGGATATTTATTAGGCTGTCCTACGCCCGAACCCAATTAAGTCTTTCTTTTTTATTCTTACACTCGACGGATTGTAATAGCCATCTGTCCATACAAGCTATCCATGGTAGGTCGGATCGGTGTATGTGGATAGACGTTTCTATGAAAATGGCAGTTGAAATGTGCCAATATCCTATCTCAAGATTTTAACTTACACCAGTTTTTTAAAATAATAAAAAGCTATTTGATATGTTTTAAACATAGACATGTACATTTTAATATTATTTTTACGGTTTTATTTACTTCATTTGGTTTATATTGATTAACAATAATGGGTGTAAAGAGCGAAGAGATTGCATTCTATCAGTCCCCAAAAATGGATTGTCTTTGTAGGGTTTAGTTATTGGAATCCAGATAGGTGATCGATCTATGGTTACGATCTGAGATTGTGGATTAATTATTGGGTTCGGGCGTTAGTCCGTCAACTGATTTCGCGATAATCTGCTTTTGTCGGATATCCGTCCCTTCGGGTTATGGTATAGAGAGTGCACTTGTAACACACATACAACACTGCTATATGTCTATATATATATAGTACATGCATACGGCAACATATAGGTTCCAAATAAATCAATGGTGCTGTAAATCGTTTTGATCAGTAAGTAAATAATCCAAGGTGTGAGATATGTTTGAGGCATTGTAATTATATCGTTATTAATTATTTTTTTCTGATTTATCTCAATGCACTGTACAGATGCTTTAGGATGATGGGGATCTTACGTTAAAGATGCATAATTTTACTTGATGTGACGTGAAGTGCCGTTTTTTATTTTTATCGTGGTCTTGCCTTCGTTTTTCATATGTAATGGAGGGTGGTTATAGCCTTCCCCAGGGGGTCAGCCGAATTGGGGAGGAGATTATGTAAACGTAAAGCTTGGGAGATCTGCTAACCAGCATAAAATAAAAGTAGTAATTAGCCCTAAAGTAATATAGAAAAGGTGATACGCGTAACACTTTTACCTTTACTACGAAGTATGTCGGTTCAATTCCCGCGACTAAACCACTTTCGCCGTTTGTTCGATCTACACAATGCTGTGTGAAAGATTCTCATTACAGATTAGCTTTTTAAATATCAATTCATTGAAGTTTAGATGCGCGTGTCAGTTAAAGTTTTATATAATAGTTTAGTATTTGTGTAAATAATAATTATTGGTGTCATTTTATTGGCGTCATCCCTTGTTCTACGCCGACGCATTAGGGATGTACATGTTTTTATTACTTTATCATTACATAATACATAAAGATTTACAAAGATTTATCGTTAACATGAAATAAAATTATTGACATAATTAATTCATTTTAAAATATCAAAATCGGGAAATAATCCTAATTATGAGTGTTTGCTTGTAATAAATGAATAAAATAAACTAGCAAATGTATGACAGTTTAGGAAAAAGATACATCATTTCTCAAAATATATTCAAACATTCTAATTTTTAAACGTAACTATCATGATCCATGCAAAATAAGTGCAAATGCAAACGTGAGCAGTGTCACAGCAATGTTCAAGTTACCATCACAAATCAGGAGAAAGGAGAGGAAGAATTGCTGCTAGTCCTGCTAAAGGGACTTTTTAATTATAAGAACTTATCACTTACAATTATGTTCGATATCCTATTGAAATTGTGTAATATGAATATTATTTGATGTTATCTTTTCCACGTCGTTATCGTGCAACCTTGGTATTCTGTATTTAGCTACGTCTATTGATAATTCAAATTTACATATTTTTCAAATAAAATATTTATGCACATTATATCATCGTGTTTATTCTCGTGAACAAACTTGAATTGATTACTTCACAGAAACGTTTTTTTAGCTAAAAATATTACTCCTCTCCACAATTGTTGTATTATTTATTTTTATGTTTTTATTTAACATAAACACATATTTGTGAACTTAACATGGAGGTAAAATAATTTCTTAAACCATATTGCATATCCGTATTTGCCAGAAATGTCTGGCTCACCTTTTAAAAAAAAATGAACACTCACATTTAAAGCATTTATGTATATTTACGCCATTGCGATTTGTTACATATATACTTACTTTTAAGTGCGATATTTATATTTAGCGATCATTTTATGGATCCCTCATATTAATTTTAACGATATCTATTAAAAACCCAGAATAATTAAAAAACACGCAGCTATTATAACCCAATTAATATGTATTTAAGATTTTCGTTAAAAATAATGCGTAAAAGTCAAGAAATGTGTTTTCTTCGATGAATGATCAGATCAAATCAATTCAAAAATAATTTATTCATATAGGTAACATAATGTACACTTATGAACGTCAAAATATACCTCATAATATCTGCCTTTTATTACTTAAATTTGCCAAATATTCTACAGCTGGGATCAAACCCAATTAACTTAACCTTCATTTGTTTTATTCTTAGATTTTTAACTTCAAAAACATAATTCAAACGTGTGAAATTTGCTTTTCGTACTACAAACCACTAAAGGATTTTAGCTACGGCATAATATTAAAGTTATGTTTAATTTAAATTCACCATTTCTATATTTGAATAGTGAGTAAGAGCAACTACTTATTTAAATTGCATTTATAAGCGTTTTGAAAATACATTTCACAATGTGTAATTTTTTTATGTGCAAACAATACAGTATTGTGATGTGACCCAGTAAACATGCGAAATCAGTTGCATTGTTTATTTCCGCTGTGGTAGGCATATTGTTAGCTTTGCCACATAATAAAAAGTCACGTTTAAAAAGATACATATAAAACTAGGAAAGACATTAGTCGATTTAAAAAAATAAAATTAATTTCAATTAACTTCAATCTGTAATATTTGTGTAAATTATTAGTTTACTGTGTTTAATTATTAATTAATTGCGTTTTAAGAAAAGAACGTACTTATTTTAAAAGGCCGACAACGCACTGGCGAGCCCTCTGGCATTGAGTGCCCACGTAAGTCTTTCTGCTGACTAAGGCTAAACTTTCAAATTTAAAGTATGTAGTTTTAGTAATACGAGATATTCAAGTTTACGAAATATGACAAAGATATCTTATTGCTGTAGCAAACGTCTTTAATACCTGACTTATTGACAATTGATATTTTATTTATTTGAATCTAAATTTCAGGATTCGCGATGCGGTGTTGACCCCGGCGTGATGATGAGGCTCGAAGCGTCTGAGAAGCAGCATCGCTACCACAACCTATTAGATGATGATCATGCCAGTATGTATCTCAAATATTATTTTGCACAATAGTGACAAATTGCTAAAAATAAAAGTTTTTTTATGAAACATCAAAGAGCAAAATATTTTTAGTAGCAGTAAGTAACATATAATTTTTACTTTTGAATAATATTTTACAGACTTTCGTAATGGTATCAAACAATATGTTTAAATAATTAATTATATTTGTGGATAACACTTTAAGTAACTTTATACGTATACAGTGACACGAAGAAATTTCATAATGTACGTTTACAACGCAATTACAGTAATTACAAAACAAAGGCTGCATTCCGAATACTCACTTTGGCCTACATCCGAGGAGATTGCAAATCTAGACGTATTTAACATAATATCAATGTTTTTCAATGCGATTCCGGGTATAATTGATACTAAGATTTTATTTAAAATTTCTTTTTGATTAATTTTCTGTTTAGGCGTAAAAATTTCAGTGGGCGCCTAGTGGATAGTAGATGACGCCAGAGCTAGTGCCTTCCTGGCTTAACGATTAAGTATGTCAAATCTCAATACAGCCAGCCAAAAATCAAAATCAAAATTCGTTTATTCAGTTTAGATGCGTCTTAGGGCATGCTTATGAATATCATGATTGTTTACAAAATTCGCGAAAGAGCAAAACTACGCCATCCGTTTGCAAAACCTTGTTCTTGGCCTTGTTCTGAGAAGAACGGGCAAGAAACTCAGCAAAGATTTATGAGTCCCTAAAATTTGTCTTAATTTTCGATTTATCAATTTTTAATTATTGTTTTCATTACTATATAGGTTAAGAATATACTGTATTTACATACAGTATATATGCGTGTTAACTTTCCTTTGCAATTATTGTATTTCATTTCTAGTCTCAATTAATTGAAACAGGGAAGATTGCTTTTCCCCTACACCCGACTGGAAAATATTAAACGCTTGTTGCATTAGTGTTATTAATCTTAACTAAACTTATACAATATACGTAGATAAAAGTTCCTTTTTTTCTCGCATACACCGGTTTAAACTTTTTTTGACACTGTTATGAATTCAATCCGAAAAAAACTTGGCGATTAAAAAGAGTGGTGGAGAGTTTATTTCCAGTTATTCTCTTCCGGTGTACGCCTTGATTTGAGAACTGGCAGTAAATGTAAAATTAGAAGTATTTAATAATAATTTTTTTGACGTTCATAAGAGTATATTGTGTTACCTATATGAATAAATGATGTTTGATTTTGACTTTGATTGAAAAACTGGTCCTATCCCACCTAAGTAATGATGGTATTTCACGTGGGAACTCATTGTGGGAAACGTGAACCGAAGTGATAGGCCGCCGAGTCCTATTTCTGACATGTAAGAATACTGTGTAAATATTTCCGTGCAGACGTACTATATATTAATATGTATATACACATATGTATATTAATATTAATGATATGTTTTAACTTTTAAAACTTTAAAACTTATATTATTATTCTAAACTGTAAATTTAACCCATCCTACATCCGTTATTATTTCACGTCACTGTAACACTTTATAAACAGAATGATTCCATCATTAATTTGTTCACCATAGACATTGTAACCACACCTCACTTCCGGTCAGTGGTCGGTGATATCCGGTGTTTTGTGCACGGGAAACGAACCCGCAACGCCGTCACGGTACACTGCTTTAGATGGGGCACTTGATAAATATTATTTATGGTCATGGGTTTGATAAGACTTGATTTATATCACTAGAGAGTTTACTAGATAACTGCTACCTTTGATTTAGTATTTATATTTAAAATTAGTGTAGTTTAGTCATAAATTACATTACCTAATTAACTAAACTTCTCTGTCTTTTAAAAACAGACATAATGTATCGTCAATTGAAAATCAAAATCATAAAAATACTAGCAAAACAGTTAAGAGGGAGGGAAAGGAGGGGAGGGTTAGTTTTTAATTAGCATGCGATTCTTATCCCTGAGGTGGGTTTGATCCTCGGCTGTGCACTAACGGTAAAGGGAAAAACGTGAGGAAAAAGACGATGGCGTGTGTCTGGCACAGGAGGCTGATCACCTACTAGATTATTAAATTGATCATGAGACAGATACAGACCGAAAAGACTGTAGCGCCACTGTTTTTTTTAATAAATATGTTTATTTTGGAATGTAAGATATAAGTATCACTTATTCCACGTCATTAAATTTGACACAAAAATGTTTATTAAGGGTGATTGTTTATTGCACGTGTCATAGTGCAGCAGTTCTCTAGCAAATTAAGAAGACGTTTCTAGCTTTGTCCTTATCTATGTTTTCCATAGCTAATCATTGAGGCACTTCAACAAAGACCGCCCAATTAGCTCGTTCGGCCAATCGTCTCGATCAAATATGAAACTTCATATAAATGTTGTTAAAATACTCTTGATATATTTTATTAAACGGGTCCTATACTAATCCATCTTGCATGTCACAAACAGGCTTACAATATAACCTACATACCTCGCCCAGTGGGTGAATTATTGCATAACGATACAGCCGATTGTGCTTAACAATTATCACTTATTGCATGGCATTGCTACATTCTTTCACTGTCATATCATCATCATGTTTATGTCGATTCATCAATTCATTTTTGTAGAAGAAATCTATAATACCAACTGTGTGGATACTTATTAGATGTAAAAAAAATTTTACGAAACTAAAAGTCAATAAAAATAGTACATAATACAAAATTAGGATTGTCAGATATGGAGACCTATAATTGTCTTTCAGATCAGGGTAGTCTATCGACCCGGACTTCTTCCATCACTGCTCCCCTACCATTATCAGATACAATCTTTTTTTTTTTGACCACAATATTAGGACAAACACATGTCAACATTAAACATACGAAAATATAAAAAGCGGTGTCGTCTCTAAAACATGTGGACACGACTATCTTAAAGATAGTACAGAAATTTAAAAAAGGAGTGACGACTACAATCAAATAAAAATAAATTCTAGAACATTGTGTCACGTCCCACGATATGCTAAAATGGCGCCGCGCAGATCTATGATACTTGTCAAAGGTATATAAATTATTTATGAGTACATTTTGCTAATTACGCGCCATTTATAGGTGTTATTTGTATGAGATGCGCATTTAAATTATTTACTTACCGTAAATGATCTTATTTACTGTGAAAAACATCAATAGTAATACATTTTCTAAAAAAAATGGTATACAAATTCTACTTCCGGTAGGTATATTTACTGTTTCAATAGCAAATTTACTTTTTATATTTTTCGCAACCAACTAGTTTATTAGACGTTCAATTAACAGCCTAGGCGTTTAACCTATATTTTCAGGTTATATGTATTTGCTTTTTCTAACAAAGTATATATATGTATATGTATATTGGACAATGTCTGAATAATTTTAAATAAACATTCTATAAGTGACAACTTATCAACAATATCGAATGTAATCAAATTCGTCATCTGGGAATTCCGTTGACAATTGATAAAAGTCTATAAAAAGCTACAACCGAGTCCGTTATATCAGCTGATCAATCTATTTATTTGTGGCCATAGTAAATTATGAATGGTTGTAAGTTCTGAAAGTGAAGCGAATGTTGAGTCATTGCGGCGCAACAAGAATTTATCGTAGGCCAATAATCTGTAGTGAAGATATATAGATACTATACCTTACTTTAATAGAAGGGTACTTACATTGGCGTAGGTACTAGTTATTAATCGCGCATCAAAGATAGTACGTTATATATTACCATTGCTACTGCCTTTTTTCCTGTACATAATTGTATAAATAGTGTAACGAACAGTGATATTTTTGCTTGCCATGCAACAGTGATATTTATGAAGCGCAATTAACTTCTTTTATTTGTATCTGCAACGTCTGCTTTATTTCATCGAGATTTGATAAGTTAATTTAATGCTAATAACAATATCATCATAAATCAAAGATATATGCAACAATTAAAGTTGAATCAGAGTGTACTCCCTAAAAGGCCGACACACACACTAAAAATGTGTGTCCATGGGCTGCGATGACCCCCTATTATATATATATATATATAAAGCAATATAATCCACTCATGAAGACTGATAAGACACAATAATTATCATTTAGTATTGATATAATTTAGGGGGAAAAAATATATCTTTAAAATATCTTTTTAAGAAACTTAGTAAAGTGTACATTATGTTACCTATATAAATAAATTATTTTTGACTTTGACTTTATTGATTAGTGATCTGAAAATGAGTACTTTACTCTTACATAAAAAACAAGATGAATTCGGGAAAACCGCGAGAATTAAATGATGTAAATCTCATCTCATCTCGGTTTAGCAAAATGTCGTTTAGCAAGATTCTATAAACAGATATCGATTGAACAACATCGCGGTGCCGCGGCTAATTACAAGGACAAACGAAGAACATTCATTTTAATTAATGCAAGCCTTTAGAAAAAGGATGACAAGATTCTTCGATCCATTGATTTGATTTTAATATTATTGTAAATGTTAAGGGTATTCCACGGATTTAACAAGTCGATATTCATTGTTTTATTTAATTAAATTCATTTAGAAAATGTTAAATCGTTTAACAAACATTGAGTAGACGCTAAATAATACTTAAACATAAAAAAACATACAATATTATGAAAATATACACTTACCTGATATAACATATGTTCTGTACTAACCAAATACAGACAATATGTATTGCTAAAGGAGATTCAAAGGTATTTGGTGCGTGCACTCTTTACCGTATTAAATAAATAAATTTGTGGCGCTACAACCTTTTTAGGTCTAGGCCTCATATTTCTGCTTCATGAACATTTGTCTATCTAATAGGAGAAGTAGGTGCTCAGCCTCCTGTGCCAGACGCACACCGTCAACTTTTTGCGCCTACCGCAAGCCCGTTTTCTCTCGATGTAATGTTAAATGCTCACATAGAAAGAAAGTACATTGCTGCTTAGCCGGAGAACGAACTGACCTGACATAACCTCAGTGTTTTGTAATAAATTAACTAATTAATTAATCTGGAAATGTAGAAACCCCTATATATATATTTACTGAAAGTAGGTAACATACACTTTCCCACATTTGTGTTATAATGCGGCGAAAGTCCATTGAAAGAAAATTAAATTTTCCAATTCAGTCTATAAACAAGAGTTTATATAGTAATCTAGATTTCGTCACATCGAAACGTGAGCCAAGGGTTGGCGTGATTAAGTAATTGCCTAGACTGGTCTAGAGGCCGTGCGAACCGTTATTCGATACATTCAATTACAAGTTACTACTTACAGTTAGCGCATAGCTGTATTAGACTGTTACTATACGGCCGTTAATCCTGTAAATTCGATACTAAACTCAACTTCGTTAAGCTCTAGTTCAACAAGTTTGAGTGAGCAAAGCAACTTTTATCAATTATCCAATCGAGCATAGCAAAAACTTGGCATTATATTATATGTATTAGCACATGTGCTGACCATGCAACCTCCTTGTCCTGCCAGAATGTAAAAGATTGCCTATAGACCGGGCTTAAAGTTGCTAAACTAGAGTAAGCTACCAAATACTTGCTGTATATTGATACGTTAATGCAAAAATACATTCAAAGCAAAGTTAAAAAAAATCTGTTTTCCTATTTAATAATAGTCGCCATGAATCATACAATAAATACATTGAATAAATTAAGCCCATAGATAAACAGCGGTCACGCTTAGCGCGGTGCTGGAGGACAATAGGCGTCCATGCGTCGGGTTGTATCTCTCCCTAAAATAAGGCGAGGGGGCTGGCCATGCATTACACTCGTGAACGGGTGCTACTTGTGGTCGTACTTGAATGCGGTGATGTTAAATATTTCGATTATGTATTTGCGTGTTGTTCCCACAAGAATGTAAGTGCGTGCTCCTATTTGACCATGCGTCTTACTGTTAGAGGATCTCTGACAATCTGAGACAAATTTTTGTTTTAAATTTATTTTATTTTTATTTATTACTTAAGATGTCATGTGGACCATGGTGTAGGAGTTGCAGCTTCTAACAAACTTTGTGAAAAACAAAAACTTGGCGATTAAAGTTTATTAGTTTATTGCCAGTTCTTCTTTTCGTTCAAGAGCGTAGGCCCTTGATTCGAGAACTGACAGTGAATGTAAAATTAGAAGTTTATACATACATTTAATATACATTTCTTTTTTGATGTTCATAAGTGTTCATTGTGTTCCCTACATAAATAAATAATTTTTGACTTTGAAAACTGGACTGGATGATTTGGACCAACATATCGAAACTTGTAAGTAGCTCTTGCAACATATCGAATACGACTGATGTCAATCGTTACAAAACATTGTCAAACAAGTTTTGAATGTATGTTTAAAATTGTTCATTCATCTTTAATGATTTCATCGTCTTGCGTAATTGTAAATAAATTTATGTTTAAGCTTATTCAAAGATTAGTTATATTGTATGCCTTAAAAATGTATTTTAACAAACTATAGCCTGACACATGGCTGATGAGACCCAACGCCAAACATTTTTTTCCATATAGGAAGATTATAGGAACTCCAAGTAAGAACTGCATTCTAATATATTGACGTAAATGCGTGGGCTGCCCTGGCGACACACTGGCTCACTGTGAACTCCTCATAAATCAATACCATTTTCAGACTTCAAAATAACTACTTATTCTGTCAAAATTCTTACTAACCAAACAATGTACTAATAATTTATTTATCATAAACAATTTCATACGGTTTTATGAAAACTTAAGCTATCTAAAGTTTTTAAACCAATGAGAAAAACATGTAACTGAAATGAAGTCTTTTATTATTATTATTTATTATGAAAGATAAATGTAGAAACTGTATTCATCATTGTTATAAAAAAAATATATCTATGTTTACTAAGTCGTTTTATAGAAGTTGCAATTCATTCAGTAAATTCTTATCTCAACAATTCTAGGCTAATCGTGATCATTTTATTCTTGATCCGGCTGTGTTTCTCTAGTAACACTTTTTCCAATGTATATATATAACTTCTCAGTCTTTCGCTATAAGTACTTCTTTGTTGTCAAATGCTTGTTTCAAGGTTTTTTATTTGGTAATCTTTTGTTGTCCGTTTTTGTAATTTCCGTCCTAGATAATCTTGAAGGATATTTG
The DNA here is from genome assembly GCA_028984075.1 of Pieris mannii. NCBI lineage: Eukaryota > Metazoa > Arthropoda > Insecta > Lepidoptera > Pieridae > Pieris > Pieris mannii. Next base: position 10,266,764 of record CM054794.1, read on the forward strand.
CCAATTTAGTTGAAAGGAGTACAACGATAAGGCTTTTACGATGTTGTATACTTACATAAATAACATAATACATAAAAATATACTTCCGAAGATACTTTGAGTAGCTAGACCAATTCCTTATGCGAGGTAGCTGCCAGCTTCTCGTTCTCCTGCGATGTCGACTAACCTTTTTGATAATTCCCTAAAAAGCCGTTGCGCTAGGACCCCGCGGACCAAGGGTCTCGACACCGAATGGGAGTCGAAACCCTTGGTCTACTTACATATATATACATATATATATATTGTATAGTGTTCATAAATAATAATAAGAAATAACTAAAACAGTAGCTTTACACTTCCTGCCTGAATCACCTGATTTAAATAATAAGCCGCGCTTTGCCTTATTTATACTGTCTGCTATATTATATTTACTAATATATATATATATATATATTACATAGAATGGCTGTTTATATATATATATATATCGAAAAACCATGACATAAGACGTTAGATTTCCTGCTTCAAGAGTTTTATGAACAGGATTGACTTGTTACTTTATATAAGCTTAGTATGTAACTTACACCGTATATACATATATATTCCGATTACATCCATACAAAACAAGGCGCTGCTTAAATAGATAAAAATAATCTATTTATGGTGTCATTGACACTGCGTACATAAACCTGCATGTAGGTGGTCTGCCGTCCTGAAATTCTGGAACTATTTCAAATATTTGCTTCACGCACGCGCACATTTCTCTACCAACTTGGATCTTATTCCCATCTCACAAGATACATTATTCGCTATGTTCATATTGGGAGACCCCTAGCTCATTGCGCATGCGTGCACCATCTTACCCGGAAGTATTTCCACGCACAAATTGCGCTCGAAGCCTTCTATAAATAAGGTTTCTTTCGAAATTTATTCGTGGAACAATGTCGGTGTTTGATCAGCTGTCCCAGTTGATAATTCCGTTAACACAATGCACTGTCTACCGGCTTACTGGAGCCTGGCTTTTTATCTAATTTAATAAGTCCTCGCCGGTTGTGAATAAAATGTGTTTATTTCGTGTTTGTTTTGAGGTTATGTGACGTTGTCAGAGCAACTGCTTTATAGGCCCATAGCAACTATGTTTAAATGAGATGCAGTATTGCATTTCAATGCTATAATTGGCGTAGGATACGGGAAATCGATTGAGTGTTTAATTGAAAGCGATTAATTCTTTCCGGGTTTTTACGTCGCGTTTAAAGCAGTGAAATTTATACGTGGTAATGTGTAAGTAGTGGAATAGCACAGTTGAATGGGTATGTTTAAAATACAATACGGTCAGTAAATAGCGACAAAGATAAAATAAATATCGTGCATGGAAGTAAATAGTTTCCAATTCTTTGCATGTTATAAAATTTAGACTATTAAAAATCAAAATCATTTATTCACAATGTACACTTATGAACGTCAAAAAAATATACATGTATTAATTGCTTCTAATTTTACATTTACTGCCAGTTCTCACGGGCGTAGAAGAGAGGAACTGGCAATAAAATCTTCGCGATTGTTTTTATTCGATATAATTTTACTAAACAAAGATCGTCAACAAAATCGCTCAGATGGTCTAATTCGTTTTAATGTGTCAGAGATTCCTACTAAAAAAAATATGTGAAATGCGAGATGATTATGATGAGTGAACAGGCTTAGAGATACGACTTGCCTTAATATGAGCTGAGTAATCTTAGCGGTTATGCGTTCAAATTACCTTAAGATCGTCAGATTGTTGTCTGTGACGCTAAGCGTCGTAAGGAAGTTGCCAGCGTGTCATAGATCTAACATCACCCTTAACGAAATATGATCAATAAAACAGACACAGAAGATGTGTCTACCTCTCCACCCACCCCATTGGAGTATTTAGCTAATTTTATCGCTGCTCAAATCAGCTTTTAGCTTATCGACAAATCAAGCCCCTAAATTTAAATTCCTCGTAATCTGTGAAGTGTATACTGGATGACTTCATCTATATATAACCTAATCTATTCCTGCAATCTTTTATTACAGTCATAATAATAATAATCTATAGACTAACATATATATACATATGACGAAAATAATGTCCACAGTTTTTTTATATGTTAAGAACTATCATAACACATAATATGTCCGGCTCGGTCTAGATTGCCTCACAATAGGATTGCCACACCCGACATTCCACACGAACGTGTCTAGTACGTAATATTAATAAATTACGTTTATATATTTATTTTGTAGTCGTCTTTGCTGCACGCACATATTTTAATCGTATACTTTAATATCCTTTAACTATACTACTCGACCATGAGTCAATCATCATCATTGCTCCATTGCCAATGATTTATTATCTTAGTGCAACCGCGTATTGTATTACTAAATATATGTTGCATGTACTTAAGACAATAGTTCAGTATAATTCTAATTTAAAAGTCAGTCGTCAGTCACAAGAACACATAAATTGTTTGAAGTTGTAACGCGTAACCTTTTGCTGGCCTTGCGAGTACTAGGGTAATAACAACCCTTCCCAAAACACCACACCTTTATTGCCTAAGACCACGTAAGCAAGTGTTTCCACAAGAACTAAGTAATTACTTATAATTAAAATTAACCCAATTGGGTAGGACGCACGCTTGACCTAGGGAGTAACCTGGCGAACGCGTGACGTAAGCGTTACGAAAAGTGTGATCGGGCAAGGCGAACGGAAGTTGAGTGGGGGATATAAGCAAGAGACAGCAGTGCGCGCGCATTTTTTCTTTCTCTCTTTCTCTTATAGCTAGTAAATAATAGTAGTTTTTACCAATAAAAACATGAAATAAATTTAAATATTTTTAGAAAATTAATATATGTATATGTACATACAAATATATATATTTATATATACAGATGGAGCAAAAGAAGTTTCACTTTAGTCGTTTTTTGTGGTGTGCACTTAGACTTTAGTCATCCTACATCATAAGTTTTTTGTCATCTATGTTGTATGTTATTTATTAATACAATAATCATATGGCTTAACTCGGAGTCAGTTTTAATAATGTTGCACCTCTTTTGGATAAAAGCACCTATTGTTATACGTCTTTCGCTTAGGTAACATCAATCACTAGATTCCTTAAACAACAACTGAATCTTTACGTCCATATTGTTAATAAATGTCAAATTAAATAATGCTATATCAGTATATTTTAAAAGCTATCTTTCCTACAATATATGACAGTTTTGGTAAATTTCAATTTTACAATAATTTAAAAATAATAGTGATTTTTACTTTCGCAAAAAAAACTACTAGTAAAACAGCGGATTATGATGCGCCGATTATTCTTAATTATTAACGTTGTATTTGAAATTGGTTGATTAAATATTGCTAAAGGTACTTCACGGTTGTGTATGTTCATTATAAATCAAATAGAAGCAGCGCATGACATCATTGTATTGTCCGAGGACGAGTATATGCCTATAAATATTATGATTTATTTACGAAAAACCATAACTTAACGTCTAGCATAGTCTATGGTAGTGGTATTATATACTAATGTTCATTATTAAGCTGATCCATACTAGCTTTGTGTGTATATTTTTAGGAACAAATACAAAAAAATATTTTCTACAAATAAAAATTGTACTGAAACGAGTATCGGTATTGAAAATACGTAATTTATATAATTGTAATAAAACGATATGCGTTGAACAGTGTGCGAGTAAGGGGAATACCTATCCTAATAGCAACTCATCTCTGCTTAACTTATGATTACGCAAGATTACACCTAAGCCAATTAAAAACAATGTTCATTCATACTTATTTACTCCACTGGTTCAGGAACCCAAAAATTGTCATGGCCGCCGAAATGAGAATCTTCCAACGGTCCCTTTTTTTATAGAACAGGGGGCAAACGGGCAGGAGGCTCACCTGATGTTAAGTGAGACCGCCGCCTATGGACACTCTCCCTGTCTTATACTACCTCCTGCCAATTACTGACCGTCCTCCTCCACCCTATTTATTCTAGGTACCTTAGGCCGATCTACTGGTCTCCGACTACTAGGTCGGTTTATGTAAGGCTCCTTAAATGCTCGATTTTGGCCAATGCGCTGAAGGTCCATGCTTTGGATGGCTCCAGCCCTGATGGTCCTTGTATTTGCCTATAATATTGCGCTGGGTTAACTCATTCATGTCGACATTATAGTGTTTTTACAAAACAAAAAACTTGGGTATTAAAAAGAGTGGCGGAGAGTTAATTGCCAGTTCTTCTCTTTCGTTCTCCGTCCTTGATTTAAGAACTGGCAGTAAATGTAAAATTAGAAGCATTTAATGTACATATTTCTTTTTTGACGTTCATAAATGTACATTACCTATATCAATAAATTATTTATGACTTTTTCTGATTCTATAGTAGTAAAATATTATTCTATATACTATGATGTTTCTCTGTGAAAAAATACATCTACTCATTTGGTCTTTGAAAAAAAATACATTTCACTCGTGGATCCTCTAAATTTTTACCGACCAGTGAAATCTCAAATATTGATAATTGTTAACATTGTTTCGCAATACAATTTCACTGAGTTTCACTTATATTTTGGATATGAGTGCCATGTACGATCGTCACGCATGGATTCGCTGTCGGCGATGACTATGCATCAGGAATACTGATCGAGTGCCTTGGGCTCGGCCGTAATGACGTAATAGTCACGGTCAAGAGAGGACAAATTATCTTAAATTTTAGTAGGAGAATGTTAAATGTGTGCTTTTCTACTCTCTGTTTATGCCCTTGATGGAACTGGTGATAAAATGTGGCCTTGATACAGGAAGACACGACGGATGCTTCATATCTTGATTACGCACAGTTTTGCCCCTAAAATCATAGAAGATTAAATAGGTTTTATTAAGAAACACAAAAAAGACCACTACTTTGAATGCAACTGCTATAACTTTTCTTTAATTAATTTATTTTTCTATGTTTGAGAACATTTTTATAATCGCCAAAGTAGATGAAAAATTTCAGATACTCTTAAAAATATTTAATAAAAACCTTAGGCTCACCTGATGTTAAGTAATACCGCCGCCCATTGACACTCAATGCCAGAGGGCTCGCAAGTGCGTTGCCGGCATTTTTAGAATTGGTACACTCTTTTCTTGAAGGACCCTAAGTCGAATTGGTTCGGAAATTCTGAAAACATTTGCCTTACATTTTATGTTGACTGTTTATTTAATTAAATTCTACCAATAAGTGTTGAAATCATTAAAAAAAATAAACGTTCCATCATACACTCTTTGTTCAACTTTTCTCTAAGAATCTTCGCACGAACTTTCGCAGTCGTGAGAATTTCGATTAAGCATCTCTCTCTTACACTTGATGTTGGTATGAGATACGCTATTCGTGATTTATCTTTGCAGTAATCAGATGTTACGGTTGTCGAAAATCCAATGTAAATGTTATATCCGTTTTGATTTAGAGATACCGGACTAACTAGAATTTTCAACTCATTTGCATGCATTTGCTATATTATAAGGTACAATAAATGGATAAAAGGAAGACAATTTAGAAGGTGCCTAGACCAGATTTAAGTACCAGCAGGCAAAATATGGTAGAGAGTGGCGCAGCGCCACCAGAAATTTGTAGGAGGTCTTTGCCAAACGAATGAGATGACAGAAATATAAATATGTTTATGTGTAAAGTTATCTGAAATAAGTTTTAGGCTATTATTACAACATGCTATGGAATTTGAAGGAAATGATGAAAAATACAGGAAATCATCTTCTCTCGGCTTCGCACGGATAAAGTATTCTATAGTAAAAAGAAATTTGAAGCCCAAACATAAATATTTAAGTTAATCCGTTTTCATGTAATCATATTTTCTCGTTTAACAAACAACAAATTCTTGAACTAATTTTATTTTATTAATAATATCAAATTAATTAAAAACACGCTTTTACCTCGTTTGTAAAGATGGGTAAGCTTTCTCGTTTCGGAATAATAATTTGTTTTCTCTTAAAAACGAGGCATAATGACTACTTATTGTGTTAATTTAGGTATTAGCATAATTTTGAAGAATCTTTATGATAATCAAATTCAAAAAGGTATTGAATATTTTATTTTTTTAATAATAAATGTATTCAGGTGTATACTTAAGACTAAGTATAAGGGATTTAGTACCTGGTAATAGAAAGAAATACCCGATATAGTAGAAATATATCCCCCAAAATAGTTTTGTATGTGCGTAAGCATTATTATGATGGCATTATACTTCATTGATTAAGGCTTCTTTCATCTCATTTATTATTATTTGATTTTATGCACATCTATTAGGTGGGCTTAAAAAAACATAAATTTCGTAACATAGAACTTTTTTTTATACATAAAATTTTATTATATATAGATTTTATTATTCAATATGCCTTCGCGATACAACGATTGTATGATACTATTTATAGTACAACTTCTTTAGCCTCAAAAAAGGGTTCAAATGCGGTGATTACCTCTTCATCAGTGCAAAAATTCTGTCCAGCCTGCATTCTCTTAAGGCCTGAGAATCTATTAACATTGATTATAAAAAGGTTTTCCAATAACACAGAATGAAAGTGCTCAAGTTACATAAACATTAAAGGGAAAACGTATTCATTTTAAATTTTAAACGAGCTAATTACGTTCACCTAAATAAATACCTTTAAATGTCGTAAGTTCAATTATGAAATAATTACACACGGTACCATAAGCAAATTAGCTGAAAAAAATATTCTCAATTATTCCAATTATATATTTATTATTTTTATCTGAGTTTCAATTTGCTGACGAATGTAACAAATGGATATCGACATAATGATTACAACACATAAATTAACTTTTGTTAGCATATATTTAAATCATGTTTATTCGACGACAAAACAATTTATTTTTTCTCAGCTTGCTATTAAAATCATTTTCCTTGCTGACAGTACCGATTTTATTGACTCAAAGACCTGAATTTAACATCTTTGCAAACCACTTGCGAATTATATTGCGCGTAAGTTCAAGGCGATTGCGAAAAACATCAAGTGACTATGACGGATAAATTAATTATTAAAACGTTTCATAAGTATTTTTATATAATTAAAACATGTAGTAATTATAGATACGTAGACTGTACTCTAAAGTTACTATTATTTTATTTTGTTAACTATTATTTATGTGTATTAAAAGTTCTGAAACAACTTGCTTGAAAGATCAAGAAAATATGACGTCACAAATATTACACACATCCATAAAATTTCAAACTAGCAAGTAAAAAATTAAACACAAGCAAACAGTTAAAAACTAAAATTAAATCGGTATTTGACGAAATGCACCTATGTTCTAATAGTAACAAATACAAGCTAAATACCACCATATGCAGTCTATAACAATCCATACATTGACAGGTGTTTCCAGTGTTTTTCGGCTTTTCCAAACAGTTTATGAAATGAACCACAAAAGAGTTTCCACAAGGGAGAATCCACAAAAACCTAAACAATAAATATATTTAAAGTATTTGTATTTTCCGTTTGTAAGGCACAGTTTGACCCACGAACTAACAGTATTTCCCAATACACGTGTTCAAATGTTTTACTGCACTACAACCGTTATAAGGCATTTAACATAAATTTACAAGCTAACTACTTCTCTGTCACTTTGTACATACAAATTTTCTACAAAGTAACTTCTTGACATGAGATGTTACAAACGTATTCTATATATAGTTTATTATATTGTATGGACTGCCTAATTCCAATCGAATTTCTTGGAAGAGTCCAAGGGATTCCAGGTTTTTCTATTTGCTTTCTTCTTTATTGGGCCCATCACAACTTCCTCTACACATTGTAATTTAGCACAATTGTTGGTATATTATGATCTAAACACTAATCCCTATTTATAAAGAACTGACATTTTATCTAGTATGCTATGCTGTATGTCCTGTGAAAAATCTCTGCGTCGGTATCAATAGTATACTCACAGGCAAGGTGATTAAAATCTATATTATATATATTTAATATCTAAATAATCTATTTACCGTTCAACTGTCATTTTTATATAAGTATTTTCTTATATAAAATATATAACTATATTTTATTTGCCTTTTTGTTTCTATTATAAACGTAGTCATGTTTTTGTTTGTTTCCTAATACATATATACTGAATTTGAAAGAATTATTGTTTCGTGGATTTTGAATGTTTTGTCTACGGTGTACCGTTCCTTTACTTAAGAATAAAAATAATAATTTTACTTTTAAATTCTCTTCTATAGGATACTATGATATATTTTTAATCGTTTCCTACAATGGAGTAATACATTAAAGTCAAAACAAACAAAAATTGACTTGTTTTTGCCCGATTCGTTTCGACTTTAATTCGTGTTCGGCAAAACGGTTTTTAAACGTTGTTCGTAATTTTCTTAATTGTTTATTTCTATTAGCAGTCACTGCCGGATTACATCAGAAAGTAGACAATTTATTACAGTACCTAACTTAAAAAATGCTATATCTACACATTTTCTTCTGTTTTTTATGTAAAATGCGAATAGCTGTCATGAATTTAAAAAAAAAACATATCATGAATCATTTTGTTCATCGCAAATTTTTGGGCATCCTTCAGTTATTTTGTTGTAAATAAATAAAAATATTTTTATTGTCTACTAACTCTCTTCGGGCTTTCAGTGGCCCGATTTTCGATGGAGATTTATTAGTATCGTTGATAACAGTTGCTCTAACAACGTTACAGGAATGCCAGTTCACAATATTATTCGGTGTTTTACATTGACAATATACAAAGCATAATTAAACACTTTTTCTATGCATTTATTAGGTAAAACTAATGCATGTAAAATAAATCCTACGTTGCCATGGTATGGCACATTATACTCAGTTTATATCCAGAAGTATAATTAATACCTAGTGACAATACCGAGTCAAGAATGGATAGCCAAGAATCCAGAAGTTCTCGGGCCAGCGATTCCCCTGGAGACACTATGAATGATGTGTATGCAGCCTGGCGTAAGTCATTTAGGTTTAAAACTGTAACTTCACTCAAACTAGAATATTCAGTCAAATAATTTAATAGTCCATTATGACCATTAAATTATTCAGACATTCACAAAAAATACAAAGCTATTATATATTACTATATAAAATATTTAACTTATTCGATAAATACAAATAAGTTTTCAACATCACTAAATTGTATTTTATTGTAAAGTGCTTTGGTACCATAGTTAGAGCTTCTTTAAAAATAAATCCAAATATGACGGTTTTACATAAAATAAAACCGATATTATGTGCCGAGAAGGAAAACATACAGCATTGTATATTGAAGAAGCAATGTATACTTAGCCATGATGTGCGTTACATACCGAGTGAAATAGTTCCTCTTAAATACAGTAGTTGGCGCTGTAATCGCCTCAACTTCATACTTATCTTTACCAGCTAGGACGTTGTCATTTCCACCGTCATAGAGTCTTCACCAGGAAGAACTTCCTACAATGCTGTATGTTTTCCTTCTCGGCACATAATATCGGTTTTATTTTATGTAAAACCGTCATATTGATGTGCCTCTGGAAAACATACAGCATTGTATATTGAAGACGTGTTTGTTATCTGCTGGTGAAAGTATAAAACACAACGCTATGATGATTATGAAGAATAAAAGTCGGGGTTCTAGTTATAACCGTTATTTTTTACTTAATTATTTTATTTACTTGCCAATATTCTTAATGAAACCATAAGTACAATTATTACTCAACCATAACTATTTTCATTAAGATTTAAAATTAACATAGTAATATAGACATCCTATAATCATATTAAGGTAATAAAACTTTATTCATTTAAGTACATCATAAATGAATATTCAGGTATTTCTATAATTACGATGGTTCAAATGTATCAAAGAACAAACTACAGATTTCTCTACGAGAGTATCTCGCGGCAGTAATGATTAAGGAATGTATTTGAAGATTTCCAATCACCCCCAGCTAAAATTTCATCTATTGGTTGAATTTTCGACCCAACCCAAAGAAGCTACTGACTGCTCTACAACTCCCTGGAGATGCATCGATTCCACTATCTTTAAGAACCGTGTGCACTCAATTATGGTTCGCGAAGCAGCTTTTATTTTGCTATTGATTGATTAATGAAAATTAATCTAAAATTGAAAATAATTGAAAAAGATTGTTCAAATTTTTTACTCGAGATCTCCTTGTATTACTCAAAGCTATTTGGAGTCAAAATAAAAAAATAAAAAAAAAGTCAAAGTAACGGGGCATATGTTTTTTATCGTGGTGTTTAGAAAGTTTACATGTTGACTGGCGTCTTGAGTGTGTATCTGTCTTAGATCCCAATGCCGGTGTCAAATAAATGTTATCACCATCATCCACGATATGTTCGGCCGCAGGCTAATTTTCAATAAAGTAAGATCGTGAACCCTGCGTCACGATGCTAAAAGCAATACAGTGGCTGTTCTGCGAGCCGTATCGAATAAAGTTTCCCTAGGAGGGTTGGAAGAAAGCCAGTCTAGTACTATCCGCGGATCCCACGTGACGGATGATTTCATGACTTTTGGTTTAGCTACTCCTATTGCCTTGTCCTACAAGGGGACCGCAAAAAGCATAGGATAAATTTTCTTTTAGAAAAAGTGACATTAAAAATTTTGCAATATCGGCTGATTGAGGGGATTATGGGTCCACTCGAGAATTGTCACCCATGAGAGCCATTTGTTTATTGCGGGTAAATAGGTGGACAAGGTGGAGTGACGCCAACTCTTCAAAAGTAGATCTTTTTTCTGTGAGGACCAGTCTTTTATTTGGGCACCCCACCCACAATTTTAAAAACTTTTAGAGTCAATGCTTGTATTTGTGGAGGAGGCAGTGCCAGTTGTCATATGTAGGAGTGTTTCCGATAGGTGTTGAATTTCTTGGTCTAGAGATCTGGATTTCAGGTCCTGAAACCTCGCGGCCAATCTGGAGCAACTATCAGATAGGTTCCCGTCGCGCGGTTCAGGTGAGCTAATAGTCTGGGTAACAGACTTGGAGGCGGGAACACCCATGCTACACGATAATGCCATGTTCTGCTGAAGGCATTTATGTAATTTGCGGATCAATCTGCAATTTATTGTTACGTAGTTTCTTACTACTGCAGTCTCCTTTGTTGCAAATAGGTCTATCTCCGGATGTCCCCACTTCCAAAAGATCTTGGCTGTTGCTTGGGGAAAAAGGTGCCATTCCGCAGGCTTTTTTCTCCGTGATAATCTGTCTGCTATGATGTTGTATCTCCATGGCAGGTAATGTGCCGACAGAGTTATGTTGAATTTGTCCGTCAGGTGCAATAATTTGAAAAGGTTAGGGTTAGTAACCACATCGATTTCATTCCACCTTTTTGAATGTACGCAATCAGAGTTCAGTTGTCCGATTGTATTAACACGTGGGTGTTTTGTAATTGTTTTACAATTATTTTTATTACGGGTATTACTGCATATAGCTCTTTTTTGTTGCAATGCGACCTTTTCAGTTGTTATGACCATTTTCCTGATATAAGGTTCCCGTCTAGATGTGCTCCCCAACCCCAATCCGAAGCGTCCGTCGCTAGGAAGTGGGTTGCAGGTTCTTTGTGTATAGGCGTCGTCTGACGAGTAGCTCCGAGCCACCACATCAGTTCCTGCCCTACAATTTGAGGCAGCAGCTGGCATCGACGAGGTCGCATCTTGTTGAGTTGTCGCAGAAAGATCTGTACCTGGCGACAATGAAGCCTCCCGCGGGGCACAACAGTTTGCAAAGTTTAGTTGACCTAGCAGACTTTGTAACTGGCGGAGGTTGATGCGACTTTTTGACAGCGTCTGTTCTATTGTATTGTTTATGCGCTGTATACCTTGGGTAGCGAAATCACATTGTCCGTAGTATTCCAGCGAATTACAAGGTTTTTAAATTTTGGGTTAGTACCAATACGGATTGTTGGTATTTGATTTTCCAACCCAGGTGTTCCAAGGGTCTCACGGCCTCCGCGGCCTGAGAACCTTACTTGGAGTGGTCTTGGTAGACCAGAAAGGTAGTCGTCTAGTAAGACTAGCACTCGACATCCCTTAGCACGTAAGGTCTCCGCGACCCAACATGATACTGCAGAGAAAAGGTGTGGTGCTGACGCTAGCACAAAAGGAAGGCATGTTATTTCGTATAACTGCCCTTTGTAGCTGATTCTTAAGAAAGTTCGGTGTGATCTCGCTGCTGGTAGATTGAAATAGGCTTGTGATAAATCTATTTTTATCATCCAGTCCCCTGGTTGAATAAAGTCTGGGACTAAGCCGTGCGAGATCAAACGAAAATGTTTTGTCTTCACGAATCGGTTTAGTTCTCGCATTTCAATCAATTTACGCATCGAGCCGTCGCTTTTCTTCCGAAGAAACATTTTGGATATAAAACTGGGAGTTTTGTTGAGAACTGTTTGTTAGATACCTTGATTCAACAGTTCTTTCGGTTCGGTTGCGTATTGACTTATGATTCGATTTGTTGGCATTAACAAAGGCGGCTTCTTGTACAGAGGTATTCGGAATCCTATTATTGCGGATATTATAAATTTGTTGGCACCCAGTGCCTGCCAACGTTTTTCAACCTCCCTTGAATTGTGTTGGATAGTCATTTTTCCCGCCTTTGTTAGGAAATGGGTATTTTTAAGTTGTTTATCACTATCGCTTTTCCTGTTAAACGTTCGCTTCGTTTGTTGTTTTTGTGGGTATCACGAAAATTATTTTTTTTCATTTTGTGCCTGGGGTCTGTATTTATGTATTATATTATATTATGTATATATTTATTTATGTAGATGCTGTCGATTCTTTGTATCTAGGTTTAAAAAGCTCTCTTACTATTGGAGGTTGCGAAGGGAATAAACAGAATTGTAGCCCACCGAGGGATTGTACGAGGGACGCGAGTTTATTTTTTTCAATTAAAACTTCCTCGCTAGGAGGTATGTTACTAAGCGCAGTTTGAATACTTTTGTCCGAAATCTCGCTAATTAATCTTTTACGATTAGTTTCTATACATTCCGCTCGTTTTCAGCATACAATTTGCAGGGTTTGTTAATGCAATTTGTGAGAAGTTAATTCACTATTTCGGTACAATTTTTAAATACAATAATACATAACTTCAATCCGTTAAGAAAGTGCTTTTCTTTAAACGTGTAAAAGTTATGCTAATAAAGGCAATACTAGGTGATTCACTACCAAAAATATCGGATATTTTTGTGAAAAGAATGTCGGATTACAAAAGCCTGCAGAAGCCAGCATGTCTACCAAGGCTTTTTTGTATCTAATATGTTGCCACGTGGGACTATTAAAATGTTGGACTTTTTTAAGCTGACGTAATCGTTTTTCATCGGCCGTTTTAATAGTCTTTTTATCGTCAATATTTGTGCTACCTACCCCCAACACCAGAGTTTTCGATTTTTTATTCGACGAATGAATTAAAAAATCGCTATCGTAGTTCGTCGGTTGGTGAGTGGCCTCGTCATTGGACGCACTGGCGTTGACATTTGGTACATATTGTTGATGCATTATAGAATTTTTAAGGAAACTCACCTGGTTATATAACGCGTCGATCCGGGGATCGACCGTTACCTGTGGTATTCGTTTCCTTTCTTTCGTGGCGGTTCCACGCGCTCCGAGTCCCTATCAGACGCACTGCTGGTGCACGTGGAGTCCTCTTTGTCTTGCTATTGACCTTGCTCGACACTTTTTAGACTACCTGCCTGGTCGGCCCCGGTGGCGGCCTCATCGGCATCGTGAGTCGGCGCGGAATTCGTGACGCACGTGTAATGTATATATTAAACGGTTTGCTAATAATTAACACCAAGAAGGTCTATAGGAATAGTTGACTATGCACTGATTTTGTTAATATTGAGTCGTTTCGGTTTTGACCGCACGCGGCGAAAGTACACAACGCTATGACGGTGGAAATGACAACGTCCTAGCTGGTAAAGATAAGTATGAAGTTGAGGCGATTACAGCGCCAACTACTGTATTTAAGAGGAACTATTTCACTCGGTATGTAACGCACATCATGGCTAAGTATACATTGCTTCTTCAATATACAATGCTGTATGTTTTCCAGAGGCACATCAATATTATAATATTTGGATATACCTACCACAATATACAGAAAGCTTTTAGTTAGTGCACGATGAACTAAATCTTATTAAATTTTTGTACAACGTAAGCTATTATGTTGAGTCTTTAGACCGCGTCATCCCAGGTGAATAACTAAAAAACCTACATAGAAAAAGCAAACAAAAATTAATGAAAAATTTCTACCTCTACTGTATATAAATCTATTCACCAGCATTCCGACTTCGCACTACCATTGCAGTAATTACTTTGCAAATTTACCCAGCTAACATAAATCTCTTGACCTTCATGTACGGCCAAACGCAAATGTCTCATTTGATACAAGGCTGGTATTTAAGGACTTATGCAAAATAAGATTTACGTAACTGTTAACAATTCTCTGTTCCTCGTTCGTATAGTGAATATTACATTACAAATAGGTTCGTGAAAAACATTTGATTTGTATAAATTAGTGGGGGCGTCAGTATCATATATTTTGGATATAAACTCACGGGCTCTGAAGTATTCTTATATCGTACAAGAATTTTTGACAATGTCACAGTCTGTATATGAGTGGACTTTTTAATGAGGAAGAAAAGTACATATATTTAAGAAAATGATTTATTGTTATTTAAACTGGAACTAACTAAATTGAAATTGAAAAAAGATAGGTGGGATAAGAACAGTAGTGTGTAGTTATTGTAATACATATATTTACTAAAACATGGTTTTGTTACAATTTAAAATTACTTTATTTCACTGTTGTGATTGATGTGTTTCTTTTAGTTTCACCGTTACAATCCAAGAGAAACAATGTCTATTTAAAGCTAAATTAAAATTGATATTTACTATATTGCTCTAGAAAGTCATGGCATATTGCAGTCGTGACAATATGTGATTGTCAATCTCATGATGACAAGAAATGTTTATTTCTTAGTCATAAATGTTGCAAATTCTCTAGTCAACAACTCGCAAAATACTTCAACTTTTCATTTTGTTGGGTTTTTTAAAGTGAAACTTCTTTAGGTGCATTATCATAAGCATGTAAACAGTGTGAATATATTTATACAAATAAATGAAGTGCTCACATACTGGTATATGAGTTTTGAGCTTTTACCTTAGTAATAATTAATTTACAAAGAAGTTTCACTTCTAATATGTTTACTTTGTACACACGCACTTTAGTGTAGGACCTAATTACGTCGTAAACAGTTTACGTGCCAAGGGTTTATTGAATTATATTTTCGATAGCATAATGATTTGGTGTAAAAAACCTACATGACATGCGCTAGACTATCCTACGTTCCGTTAGCGGTTAGACCAATCACATACAAACGAAAAGCGACGAGGTCTTTTGATTTACAATTTCATCTTCGTTACGATTTTTTCAATTTAATAGACTGGTTTACGTATGAGATAATGTAAAGGCTTTAGACCAAACAGAACTATAAGGGAACGTAAAAATGCAGTCGGAAGCTTTTTTTTCAAGAGTGTATCGTGCAATCAGTCTTCTATGAGCAGATGCAGATGCAGTATGATAGAGTGTAGAAGGATTTGCGGGTGGAGTATCTACCATAGTAATACTAGCACAGACAATGTTGCTAAGCTCCAGGGTTCTTCGTCTATTGAGACAGCTTATGCATGCAGTCGGAAGCTATATTAACAAAGAATTTCTTTGGGGCCGGCGTAATTGGCGTTCACGGACCATTAATGTATTGGCTATAAATTGAGTGTGTGAACGTTTCTAAATGTACCGGTAGTTGGATAATGATTCAAATCGCCGGAATCTATCAAACGGACTTCTAACGGGTATTGCTTATTTAGATGCAACGGTCTTGTAAAATTAAGAAGTATTTACGATTTAGTATTATGTAATTCCTTTGACAGCTTTGAGTTTAACATTATGATTTATGTAAAAACAATATTATACAGATATTTATCTATTGCATTTTGTTGTTTGAAAGAGAAATAGAATATAAGATATACATATAGAAATAAAGACAGAACTTTATTATACATAATTAAAAGGGATATGTATTTAGTTAAGAAATACGTTGAAATTTTGGACTGGTTGAGAAGATGTTGTTTAAGGTTTTTAGTGAATGTTTAAAGTTTTAAATCGTTACTGAAAATTGACGGATCATTAAACATGTTTATATACTTAATTAAGAGTAAAATATACATAATACGTATATATTTTTTTAATACGTGAAATCTTATCACTACATACACACGTAGGTACACCAAGAAGTGTTAAAACATATAAATACACCAAACAAACAAAAACTTGGAAATTCCGAACATAGAATTTGAAATGAATATAGAATACAAGACAATGTAAACAGGTGTTTAGAAGAATCTATGGCGTCGTCCTTGTCGTTTTGAAATTACTAGTCGTTAATAAAATGCTATTTTCGGACAAAAGCACGAACCACAATATATGGACGTAGACTCAGTTTCCGCACTTAGATGAGCATTTCGTCTGTTGTGCGTCAAACAGAGCGACCAAAATTCAAATTATATTGTGATTAAAAACATTCATCATCTTTAGAAAATGTGTACTCGTATATGCCTCATAAACGGGTTGGTACATACAATATAGTCTCGCAATTGTGTTATATGAAAGTAATGCTAGAAATCCATCGTATTGATTGATGATTTAGCTAAATGTGTATGTTGATGGAAAATTACAGTATAATTTCACCTTCCCTCGGATTCGTTATAACCTATTAAGAATACAGCTATCATATACAATGTTAGATATGTTTGAAAATAGGTTTATTTAAAAAAATATAAATTACAAAACATGATCATCTTAGCGCATATTTTTATAATTTATTTTGATTTTGATTTCTTGACTAAAATTTCCAGTTCAACCAACAAGTGTTTAAAGTATTTCCTAACAACTTTATAGCGTAGTTGATAATTATACCTCTTTTTCCGTGTTCTATACGAATAAACAAAAGAAATAAAGAACAACCAGTAAAACCGAAACCCACACCTTATGTCAGTTTTAAGATTGTCGACTTATTTCTGATCTTATTTTTTTCAGATGAAATGCTAGAAAGCGAGGGGGCAGGGTTGGCAGCCAGGGTAGCGGAACTAGAAGTCCGATGTTCTCGGCAAGCTGAGGAGCTCCTGTGCCTTCGTTCAACCTTAGCCGATGCACTTAGAAGATTAAACGTTCTAGAAGGCCGAACGCCAGCCACTACAACCTCAACACAGAGGAATGGTGCTTACTCAGGTAAATTACAGAGCTATTACAAGAGAACTGATAAATAGACGAGCTTAAATTTCCTGCTACTGTCATTTGGCTTCTGGTTTATTTAATACGTTCAGCTCAAATCAAGCAAGAAGCGAAAAATATACATGTTTACATTTTTTTTCTAGCAAGTTAGATATGGTAAATATAGTAAGTAGGTAGGTTTAACAAACATTTCTATATATCTTACTATTTATGTTATGAGTATAAAGAACAGAAGATTTAACAGATAAAGGATCCTATGTTTCTATTTAACAGACTACATTTCCCTTTTTGAAGCGAAACTTCTTTAGGCACATGAGGGTAATTTTTTTTCTGATGAAACGTCACGAAGATGTGCAGCGTTTATGTCGAAGAAACGCTAAAGAAGGGAGAGAGCGATTGAGACCTATTGAGAGAGAGTGACAAAGGGAGATCGAGAAAAAAACACGCTATTAGTCGTTTAGTAATTACATATTAGAACCTTAGTTGGCAATTATTTATTCAATTGCAGTATTTATATTATCATCAGCACATATACAGTGTGTAAACCGTGTGAATAAAGATACATAATTATATGGAGTGATCATATACATGTACATGATCATCCATTGGGGCTTTTACCTTAGTAATAATTAATTTACAAAGAAGTGTCACTTCTGACATATGTACTTTCGTACGCACGCACTTTTTTTTATGAAAACATCTGTCATTAAATTACATTTTATTTATCATTATCGTATATTCCAGGATCAACGGGGGGGACACCTACTCGGGAGCTTCGCATAAGACAATCTGCTTATCGGGAACCAGCAAAACGCAGCTCCAGTTATGGCTCCAGTGCTTCATCATTACCTCAACGGTGAGAATAGTTCTTTCCATGAAATCATGACTTACTCGGCGATATCACTTAACATGAGGTGAGCCTCCTACCCGTTTGCCCCCTGTTGTACACATCAAACGTATTATTACTTTTATTTTAATCGCTAAGTTTCATTCCTCCAATCATGCTTTAATTTTCTTCTATATGATAATAAAGGACTTTCATCTTTTTCAGACGCGGTCCACAGCACCAGTCCACCGGATCCCTGCAGTCGGACTCACCGGCTTCTTCGTCTTCCCTCTCCCCCGCGCCTTCCCCATCACCCCGTGCTACGCCCGCCCCGCATCACGTGCCGCAAGTCTCCCAGCCTTACAGGTAATTAAAACAACCAGGTAGCAAACATGCATGGAAACAAATTACAAACAATGATCGCCCTAGAAACCAAACGTAGATAAAGATTTATTATCATATAGAATTTACGCATAAATATAATGTTTAAAGAACTTTATTTCTCATTACAAAAAAAACAGAAATATTTTATTTACATGAGAAACTTAATATTAATATGTATATATTATATTATATACATATAAATGTTGTCTTTATGGGTATGGGTGATAAGAGAATCGTAATCACGATTTAGTTACAACTTTCTAATAATATATATGCATATGTGCGTACAAATCCTTATAAATGTGTCAGTAGTCGTGTGCAATCCCCGCGTTATATGTAGGACTGAAATCGCGTAAAATGAAAATGCGTTATAAGGGTGTTAATTGTCTATTGTAGTGCTTTTTACACGAATACGTTATTATGAAATAGTAGCATCTAGAATAAAATTATGTAGTTTTTCATATATATTGTTACTTTATTTTAGATATATGTATATGGTTATGTTTAAAATATACTACAATAACCAAGATACTTAGTTCTAGGTGGCTTGCTTTCTTTTTTTAGATACATATTATTTATATCACCCATTAGACCCACTATTATATTAGACGTAGTAGTCCCAAGCTTGCAATCTCAATAACAATAACATGCCTATTATTATTATTCGCGTCAAGCAAATGATCTTTACTTCAGAATATATTTGTCTATTGTTTATCTGTGGTATATAAATTATTTTTAATATTAAAATATTGAATCGTTTACTGAAGAAACTTTATTTATAGACTTTAGACAAAACGAATAGAAATTTGTTAACACAGTAAGTAAATTAATAAAAACCTTTATTAAAATTGTCCCCCTGTGGGGCTGGCCTAGACACAGCTAAGACAAGCGAGATCTGGGGTCTTCTTTAGTAATAAGCAAGCATATACTGCGGCGCCCATGTTTAGGGAATTGAAACGAAATACACTGTTTCTATCGAAAACCCCTAGCATTTGTAATTTATGTTGGTATGTTATTGATATTGTCGAACAGTAGTAACGCAACCCTTTCGTAGATCGCGCAATAGTTCCACATCAAGCAATCAAAGCCCCTCCCCAGGAGTCAGCCTCACCAAGAGGTGGAGCTCCACCGGGGACTTCAACACGCAGGGCCTTTTGCCGAACGCAAGGTAAGTTGCTTCTCTTATAGTTTAGTTGTTTTAGAGCTAGTAAATCCGATTCAAATGATTTGTTTCATCGCTGTGAATCAAAATTAAACAGATGTTGTATGAAAGTGATGATCTCGACTTAGACTCCTTCAAGAAAAGAGCGTACCAATTCTTAAAAGGCCGGCAAAGCACACTAAGTGTCCACTTAACTTCAGATGAGCGATCAGCCTGTTGTCCCCTGTTCATGTTAAAAATCCATAATTTATTAAATTCAATAAAAAAAAATTATTCTTGTTTATGGTGATTTTAAAACCACCATTTGGAGCCTTCAGTGCTTCAAGGCAGTACAATGACTAATTTCGTGTATAAGGAGCGAATTTATGAATTATTCAAGAAACTTAAAAGCAAATTCTTCATCGTTTCGGTCTGCGTTTATATAGTCCACTATAGTTAACTAAATTTGAATCGGATAAAGCTTGTTAATAGCGCCATCTGTTGGCAGTATTTTTTGTACGCTAATTATTTTAGTTTGCATTTTGTTTATACGTTACTTTTGTCTATAGGTTTACAACTACAAAATCGTTATTAAATCTTTACTCTAAGCCGTCGCAAAATGGATCTATATTGAAACATGGGTAAGTTGTTTTTGATAACGGTGGTGGGATCAATGCTAACCAATTTTCCGAGTTGGATATTTCTTCTAACATTTCTATGTATATCTATCTATCTATAGGTAAAAGGTTCATAATGCGTATGTTTAGTTCATGATACAAACATAAGTGGCGCCATCTTTACCCTAACAACTTTACGGTCTGTTAATCTATGGCTTCCAACAAATACATATTATCTGTCTAAAGTTTCGTCAAGTATGTGAATCATTTCATGTGAATTTTGGTTGAGGAACCGCGCTTTTATTCCTTAGTTTAAAGTTCCTTACACAAAAATAATATTTATTACAACATACATAACAAAAAACTTACATGGTACCTTAAAAAAATTACTTGAAAATTGAAAAAAATTACATTATACTCAGCCTTTCCAAACTTGTTACAAATATCCAGTTCTCGTGCAGAACTGAGGAACCGGCTAAACAGGGAGATCATAACCCTAATCAGTGACTGCTGGTGCAGTTTGTGACCTCCACTCAGGCACTGAAATGCTTTTTAAGCACATACAATCTAAGCAAAAACGCAGATGTACAAAAAGGGGTAATAATAGTATTATTACTAGTCTAATATGTTAACAACCCGAGTGTTATGGCAATAATGTTGATGACAAAACGATTGTAAATGTCTTCTATTGTCTATTCTTTTATATAAACCTCTCCAATGACGTAATATTTGATTATTACAATTGTTCATGACTATGCCAAACGATTTTACCTGCTTCTTGTTGCGTTTGAACCACACGCCTTTTTACCCCTTGTAAAAGGCTTCTCTCTGCTTTATCAGATACATACCGACTACCTATCTATGAACCCAAAGCATTTTTTCTTCCGAAAATCCCACCCAGAGTTATATGAGAAACCTTTAAACGTTTAGTCAGTAACACGCTTCTAAATTATGCATAATTTAATATGTCTTAAAACGAAGCTATTCCAGCCAGAAACATATTCAAAATAACTTCATTCATAAAGGTGACCAAGTACACTTATGAACGTCAACAGAGTAGATGTTAAATTTACATTTACTGTCATAAGTTAAGGGCGAAGTGGGGCAAGAAGAACTGGTAAGAAACTTTGGTATCTCAATGGCGGAGAGTTTCTTACCAGTTCAGAGTCTTTAATATCCTTTAAGTTTTGAGTTCATACAAATTGTTTGTAAGGTGAACCTTAAATATTTGACCAGGAACAAATCCCAAGGATTAGGATCACAAATTTATGTAAAGCTTTATTGATGAATTTACGTTTAACTAGAGTTTTGAATTTATTCAGTGATAATTGTCTAATTTCGCTTATGAGTTTATTATCAAAACGAATACAATTTCCAGTGCTTATTCTTCTGGAGGCTGGAAGTCAATCATTATAATGTGTAAACAATATTCTATCAATATAAATCTGTTTTCAATCCCCAAAAAATACAAAATGATATCTAAAAATCATACAGTTGTTGTGACTATTTTTAACAAAACCTATATTTTTATAGGAGACCCCTACCCACACAAAATAATATAAATAAACAATTACTATAGGAAAATAAGAACTCAATATGAATTAGTAATAATATTACGTGAAATGGTAGATGTGAAGTGAATAATGCGAATTGAACGTGTCACAGCTGAATGACAAATAGATCGATTACACTTAGGTATCAGATAAACTACTCAAACACTCCTAGATTACACACATTTAAAATAAATATTTAACATATTGATAAATTTACTATAGATAAGTTTTTTTAATGAAAATATGAATTTTTGTAAAACCGTTTTTCCAAAACGATGCTGGCATTCCGAATGATAACATTTTCTAAATGAAATCCAGGATATCGGATGTAAACGAATTAAATACTCTCGCCTGACTGACTTAACTGTCTGGTTTCTCATATATTATGTTAGATCTGGTATACCAGGTAAAAAACATTTTGAACGAGACTGTCTCATTTCCAATAACCCCGAAATAAACTGTGGGAAACAAAATAAGTAACGCTTAAGGTAGGGCCAAGATTTGGTTATTTTATCACATACGAAATTCTACCTGTATCAACTCCAGATCCGTCGTTCCACACGTTGAAGCTTATTAACAAAACTCGGTAGTGTAGAGACATTTAACAAAACTAAAAAAAATAAAAAATGACGTCCGACCATATATCCTTATCAATGTGTATATATAACCTCGCCTGAAGTATAATGAAAAAACAGATGGAGTGATATATTTTACACCAGATCTTAGGCTATCATTACCTAATTAATTTAAACACAAAAACCCGCTGAGAGAAAGGAAAAGTCACCGAAAGTGGTTTTCTCGCGACAGTTATTAAATGAAACAGTTTTCTTGAAATACTAGTTACGTAAATGTTACGTAAAAATTACATTCGTAAGGTAAATTATAAAGATTACATTATATTAAACAAGCCTACAAGGAGATCGAGTTTACAATAATACCTTATGAAGTCCCTCGACCCATCTCATCAGACACTGGATTAAGGAGTCTCCAATTCCAAGTCTGTCTGCGTAAAGAAACGAACTGATTGCCAACGATATGATTTCGTCAATTAAGTTAATCGATGATCCACTTTTTGTTCAAATTGCGGTAGATCTAAAAACTGATAGTAATTGGAAATATCTCCTGACTTTGACCTTCAAGCTAATCGTAGACTATTGTTCACTTGCATTACAAACACCGTCTTCGAATCGTCAATTTACCAACAAGTTAGTTACCAAGATGAAAACGTCATTGGTGACTCATTTGCGTCCGCTTTAAAATGTTAAAATACATTGCATGTTGTACACTATGACACTTGTATCAGATAAAGGCCGGCCCGCAATAAACTTAATACATTGCGACGTTAACATAACAACGGGTTTATTTTCCGTGGATTTTGTTGATCTCGCGCAGTTCGTTAATGTTTGTCTGCGAAACCGGCCGTTTTTCGTGCAATTTAAAAACCGGTTGAGTTTAATCTGTGTCTATATTTGGAATAAGTGACATAATTTTTAACGCCATGGAGGACAGGTATCATTAAAAATCGCGCAATACTTTTTACATTCTTATAGCTTGCGTATTTATTTATTTTTTATTTTTATTTTAGACGTATCAACTAACTGCTTTGGGATTTTCAACGTGGGTTTTAGTTTTGCATTTGCAGTGTCTACACGGAATTTAAAACTGTAATCATGTCATTCACCTCAATGTAAGTTCAAAGATGTTAGAATGTTTGCGAGCAAATTTAAATTTCAGGCGTTTGTGTTAATTTTCAAAGCTACCTTAGTTATTATCAAACTAAATGTATTTAATTAAATATTAATGAATGATTAATTTGTTATTTTAATTTTTTTGTAGAAAAAGGATTTCACGTGTTCTGCATGCTTTGAAATGATATATCAGGATCCCAAAGTATATATGGTATATAATGCCTAATCAACGTTTCATACTAAAGTATATTACAAAGTCTAAAACATAGAAGTATTTTTGATTATAACTAGGTTAAGAATATTGTAAATACTGTTTATTTGTATGTTAAAAATAAATAATTTCCTAAGTTTTAATCAAAAAACAGACATACAATTACAAATCAGACCAACACACAGTCACATCACAATGCTAAGTTTAAAAATACATAAAAATAACATATATGTACACATAGAAATATAAAATAAATAAAATGCATTACATACAAAAGAATTAAAGTTTAATATTTATATTTAAGCTCATTAATCTGATGGTCAGTTAACTGACCATATGGCGTAATGATTCACTAAAGAAAGTAAATGCCAAATTGCTTTAATCATTTACCAAATAAGGAGAATTCAAAGGTTACATTCGACCTTGTTTAATATATCTGCTGTGAGACTAAAATATTCTTTAGTTTTTATTCAATTGTTAACGTTATATTAATACATTACTTGTAGACCTTTTAAATCAAATAAAGATTAATAGAATTGGCACTAATTACACTTATAAACGACACTATTTAAATGGAAAGTAATATCTAAACTTATATTCACTACCCAGTTCCCAAATCAAGGGCCCAAAGAAACTACGCCTCTCCTTCATTACCAAATTTCGGTTTAACTAATGCAACCAATACGCCTTGGTTCATATGATATTATAAAAAAGTAGGCAACTTAACCGATGTCGTAAATACTTTTAGCCTTTAACAGATTAACAGCAGACGAAAATGAATATTGCTTTACCATCGATAAACGATTTCTATCATAAATAAGACAAGAAAGTTTAAAGAGGCTTTATCTCCTATATATATTATATATATAGCTTGTACATTTCCTAGTTAAATAAATCCTTTTAAAATCATAATGCAAATAACATCAGGATGTTAATAATTAACTATAATCGTAAGCTAATTACTATAATTAACAAGACTAACCTGTATCACTTTTAACATATTTCTAAGACTAGATAACATTTACTGCAATAACATTAACATTGATTTCATTTAGGTCAAGTTTAAAAAAAAGAAAAAAAAATTGTTCATAAAGTACTTTTTTATACGTGTTATTTAAATCGATTTGAACTTATGATCTAGTTGATATCTACTAATTTTTTTTATGATACCTATGAAAGTTTTATCACAGAAAATTTTTAGGGTTCACGATGATTCCTTTATTATATTAGACAGTATTATATTCCAGTACCCACACCTGTCAGTACAATGAAGAAGACGGCTCCATGAGGATGTACATCCGAGGTCGACCGGTGGTCCTGTATGGTCCCAGCGACCACGATACCTTGGACCCTGCGAAGGTCGCTCCTCCGCCGCAAAGCAAACTCAAGCTGGAATGGGTGTATGGATACAGGTAGGTCTTTTATATCCTTTTAAATTATGTATCGTAATTACTTCCACATATTTTTTCATAGCAAAAAGTCATTGGAAATGTTTAATTTAATTATGTTTAAATTAAACATATAACACAGAATTTCCTCCGCCTAGCCGACAGTTCAGGACATAACTTAAGAAGGGTAAAAATTAACCGACTTGGATATCACATCTTTTAATACAAGTTATGTTTTTATTGACATTAAAAATGTTAACCATCAAAAGATACCTCAAAAGTGTATATTGATTTTAATTTATTAAAAGTCACGTGAAACGTCTAAAACTGGAGTTATGCATAGTCCAGAAAAAATCGAACCTTCTTTAGACTATATAACGAAGGACGTACTTCTATATTTGCAAACAAATACTATTTAAATACAAATAGATATTGACGTCCGTGCCAAATAATAAAGTATCGTCACTAATGTAGAAAATTGGTTCAGTATAAGTTTGAAATTATAATATTTAATGTCAAGGGAACATATCATGGATTATATTACCTTTGTGTACTATTGATTTGCTTATTATCTGCACGATAAGGTCATCGTTGAAATAATAATAGTTTTATACTATATGTGGGCAAATGATAAAAGTTTTAAAAGCTACTATAAGCCCATTAATGTTTTGTGATACAATTAATAATGGAGGAAGCAATTTCTCGTGAATCATTATGTCGTAGTATTGTGGTTTATATGAAGTAGTTCAATTAATTTCCTAGAAAGGTTTTATTTACATTTTGAGTCTTCATATTAATATAATTATTAACACTAAATGTGACTACTACAGTGCCTTAGCTTCAATGTACCTGATCAGTACTTCAGGACACGACATCGTCTGCCGTTACTTCTTACAAAGCTAGGTCTAACCTTCTGGACGGCAAATATGATTCGATGTATTACTTTAGTTCACGAAATACATACGTTAACGGACCTTTTATCGTTGAGTGGACTGTCAAGTCTTCTATTACTGATTAGTGCCTTTAATAGTTTGTATTTATACGGTATAAAGAAAAATATAAATGTAACTTATGTAGATATTCGGAGACTAAGATCCATTGAGAATAATACTTGAGTTATACTAAAAATAATTCCACATTAATAATAAGAAGATTTCACAGAATATACACACTTATTTTATTTTTTCAAGGATCTCTTATTGAGTATAGGTCTTGGCCTTCAATTGGTTCTCTCTCTTTGTTGTGAGATTACATTATTCATATAAAATAGCAGTAAACTTTAACACCTCCATTGACATTTGACAAATTTCAAACATTGCATTACGCCCACCAGGGACTTTATATTGGGTAATTTTTTATTAAACTTTTGCGTGGTACTTAGGTAAATGTTTCTATTTAACCAATTCCATTATACATTTCAGTAGTTTCTCTCTGGAATTCACATCCCGTATATAAAAGTATAAAATTTGGTAAGAACTTTTTTGTTTTTACAATAAAAAAATATGTTTATAATGGATTATAAGATACAGGTATTACTTATTCCACGTCATTTGATTTGAATCGGTAGATATATATAAAACTATTTAGTAGTTAATGCTTAAAACCATTGATTACGTCATATAGATAAATGTTGACCCAACCCTTGATTCTAGTAATGTAACACGAAAACATTACTCACTTCAGACAATTACATTACTAGGTTAATTGACTTATTATTCATAAATTAACGAAAGTAACTGCTTTTAGACTAATAACTTCACAGCGTCAATATTGTCCAAAAATTCGTTGACAATTTTCCAATTGAATGATTTTCAGTTGCAATTACCACCTACGAAGATGCCCTTTTGCGTTTCGTTATTACGTCATTAATTATCAAAAACGTCTCTTTCAATTGATGGCTTTAAAGTTTCCGGCTTCAGGTTGATACGCCAACGGTCATTCATATTTATTGTATTCGTTTAAATTTTGAACACTTTTTTTTCAACGATACACTACAATAATACACAGTTTGTTTTATCACTAATAAGGTAATCATAAAAAATTTCAACAAAAGGTTAGCGGTAATTACTGACAGCAGTTTCTATATACATACAGTGATAAAGACAAATAAACTAGTGCTTTATTTGTCTTTATCACTGTATGAAATCATCTATTGAAATGAGAAAGTCCATTGGAATTTTAAGAAAATACACTATCGAATCAAACGAATTGTAGGAGCCACCCAGTACCCAGAGCCCAGTACATTTTGCTCACTCAGGCTTTCTTGGTTTTATAAGCGTGGCGAGTTAGGCCCCATAAGTATAGCCAGACGTAGGCACTCTCTTCGATTGTTACATTGCATTTATTCGTAGCAATGAACATTACATTATTTCGCTTATATTATATTGTTGTACCCGAGTTAATATAGAGTAAAACTAAAATTCTCTATTATGTAAAGCGCCCAGATGACTCAGGAATCGTATATTTTGGTCCCTCAAGCTATCCGGGAATAACGGATCTTGTTACTAACTACTGCAATTGCAATCGCTCCTACTCTAAGAGAAGTTTAAAGTCTAGATTTAGCACAATGATATAAAATAAACTTTACACAAAACATACTAGACGCATAAGAACACTGCTGGATATTTTGTGAGCCAAAGGCTCAGCTTGTTGCAAACGAAGCCTATTAACCGAGTTGGTTTACCTGCAATGATTTTTAGTTCAGTTCTAGTTCCACAACTAAAAGTATATTACTTCCACTGTTGCTATACTCTTGTTATAAATTTAATAAGTTTACTTAGTTGAAATAAAAATGCAAATTAAAGTAATCTATTTCTTTTATAATCATTGGTTTTCCGCAGTGACGTTTTTAATACCATTTAAAAAGCGTTTCTGAGGTAACGTTTTACGCAAAATCTTGGCCACGTCAGTTTCGTTTGATTTAATTGTATAAAATAACGTTTATTTCTGGTTTTGAAAAACTGTCAAAAACTGTTTATGACCTTGATTGCCGACATATTTAAAGCGTAATTTTCCGTTCAAGATAGGGCATGAGTTGAATTAAAATATAAAAGCCTATTGAGATCGACATATTTTGCTAATTTTGCTGATATGTCGTAATATTTCATGCATCAACTGCAGGTCCAATTGGCACTTTATAATAGCCGTGACCACAACTTTTGTCCGAGCACATACATTATTTATTACAAATTTCAAAAATTTAATCTACCTTAATGACGTAAACGCTTAGGCAAAAATCGTAATTTCCGCTCACACAAAGCAAGTAGATGGTTACAGCAAGGCTAGCGATTCGCTCCAGTGAGATTGAACGAGATGAAAGGATAAAAGATAACTATTGTTTCAATGTTTATCTTTACCATGTTGCACGCGACTTCTACATTATTAAATTTTTAGATTTAATAGCGTAATTTTTTTTAAAGAAACTCTAACAAGTATTGCAAATTGCAATCGAATAAGTCGTATTACTATAATTCTGCTTTTCTAATTATAATATGCTGTCCCAAACATAATGATTATATTAAATAAATTTTTTAGTATCAATTTGGCAAGTTCTTCCAAAGTACCCTTACATAGAACATTTGAAAGGGTTTAAAAAATAAATTTGCTGATTAATTTTAAATATTTCTTCTCTAGTTTAAATAATATTTGTTAAAGTAGGAATATGCACGAAATTATCTTGTTGTAATAACAATATTAAGTTGGCGCCTGAAAGGTAGTACCGGTGACCCCAGAGCTAAAAAGATTTTAAATTTGTTTTTATTTTCTAGATTCATTATTATTATTATTACTATGTCCATACCATCTTTATTTGAATACGTTTTCACACTTCTGAATAATTTATTTCAGAGGCAAAGACTGCCGCAGCAACCTATATCTGTTGCCAACCGGGGAGATAGTTTACTTCGTGGCAGCTGTGGTAGTACTCTTTAACGTGGATGAGCAGTGTCAACGGCATTACACGGGCCATACTGATGACGTCAAATGTATCGCAATTCATCCAAATAAGCTGATCATTGCCAGTGGACAGTGTGCGGGACATGATCGGTTGGACGCCAGGGTAAGTTAGGATAAAAAATTATGGTTTCGTTATCATATAATTTTTTGCCATACAGTGCATATACATTCGTAGAAATCTGACATTTCGTAAGTGTTGCTACTAAAAAAGTTCTCCAACGAAAACGGGACAAATTAAATGAAAGGCAATAAAAAATAAAATGTGTTTTTTTATGTTCTACCTACAAAGTTAACTTGATATACTTACTCAAGTGACGAAGTGACTTAGTGTAGAGATTGTTATTGAAAAATGTACCCGGACATAAAGGTTTGTAATCTCTGACATGTCAAAAAATGATAGGTGTCAGAATTCTACGGAATTAAAAAATTAAAAATCAGAGTATAGTAGTGTTTTATTTTTTAATATTTGTATTCTGAAATATTTAATATTTATTCCAGCCACACATCCGGGTTTGGAACTCAGTTTCTCTCGCGACTCTGGCCGTTCTGGGATCAGGTCACATAGAGCGTGCGGTAGCCTGCCTCACCTTCTCGAGAGCTGATGGCGGATCCTTGCTGGCTGCTGTCGATGAAGGACCAGACCACACCATCAGCGTATGGGAGTGGCAGAGGCCGGATAAGGGGCACTGCGTCGCTGAAACTAAGGTACAACATGTGAAGGATAAACCAGTTTTTTCTAAAATGTTTAAATAATAACGTAATACGTATATCTTCGAAATCTTATTCTTAAAAGGGTGGCAACGTATTTGCGGGCCTCCGGGTGTCCATGGGCCATTGCATGACTTAACATCAGATGAGCCTCCAGCCAATTTTCATTAAAAAATACGAACGTCCGAATATCGCTCACTGATGTCGATACAGCTAAACTTGTTTATTTTAGTTACTTTCACAGCTTAATGACGTATGGCTTATTATTATGGGGTCATGCTGCTGATGTCGAATCTATTTTTATTCTGCAGAAGAGAGCTATTCGTGCAATCTATAATTTAAAATGTAGGGAATCTCTGAGAGATAAATTTAAGGAAATTAATATACTTACCTTTCCCTCGCAATATATTTATGGAAATATTATGTATGTATACAAAAATAGTGATAAGTATACTAGAATAGAACATACGCACAACGTCAATACTCGGAACAAACGCAGGCTGCAATTTCCCCGTACTAGACTGTCTAAAGTTAGTAATTCTTTTTTGGGAAAAGGGATACTCTTCTTTAATAAAACCCAGAGGCTCTTTTATCTCTGCCTTTTATTAAATTTAAGAAATGTATTAAAGCAAAGCTGTGTAAAAAGGCTTACTATAAAGTTAGCGATTATCTAGTTGATAAAAGGGCCTGGGACTAGAGCTGGGCAGGCTACTTCTTATTAATTTTCTATATTTGTTTTAAATATTGTAGAATGGTTTGATGATTTGCTTTTTTTTAAAAAGAGTACCGAGAGTTTTTACGTCGGCTTTTTCTCTCGGCCAACACCCTCTGTCTTCTTTGCCGATGAGTAGGGATACCTATAGGTTCGAATTTAATGACGTGGTATAAGTGATACCTAGATGATCTTATGTTCCAAAATAAACGTATTTTATTTTATTTTTTTTATTTTATCAATAATATCGGTTAGGTAGTTCTGAAGATATCAAGGTGTATTTGATTTTTATGAATATTTTTTGTAATAAATTTGTATATTTTCCAGTGCTCAGTAGACACAGTGGTAGCTGCAGAATTCCATCCGCTGGACAGAAACCAGATCGTGACTTGTGGAAAGGGTCACATCGCGTTTTGGACTTTGGACGCTTCCAACGTCTTATACAAGCGGATGGGCATCTTCGAGACCAGGGACAAACCGAAATATGTCACTTGTCTTGGGTTTAATCATAATGGTGAGGAATTTTTTCAGCTAAAATCGGAGTCTTGGGGCTTTATCGTGCGACTCTCCTCCTTGAGGTCGTAGGTTTGATCCCCGGCTGTTCACCAGTTTGGCTTCTTCTATGTGCGCATTTAACATTTACTCGAACCGTGAAAGAAATCGTGAGGGAACCGGCTAGCTTTAGACCCAAAAAGTCGATGGTGTGTCAGGCACAGGAGACGGATCACCTACTTGCCTATTAGATTTACAATTATAAAACAGGTTCGGAATTCTGAGGCCCAGATTTGAGTTGATTTGGTTTTCTAAGATTCTTCAACATTGGTTACAGGTGACGTAATCTCAGGCGACAGCAACGGAAACCTCATAGTGTGGGGCCGTGGGACCAACACCATCCAGAAGATGGTGCGAGGGGTCCACTCTGGCTCCGTGTTCAGCGTGTGTAGTCTGAAGGAGGGAGCCGTGGTCAGCGGCGGAGGGAAGGATGGGCGGCTGGTGCTCTTCGACGCGGATCTGCAGCCCACTGCTACGGAGAATGTGGTGGGTTAGATTACAAAGAAAATAAATATTATTGAAGTGAAACTTCTTTAGGCGCATGAGGGTAAAATTTTTTTGGAACGTCACGGATATGTGCAGCGTTTTTGTCGAAGAAAAGGGAGGATCTATTGAGACCGATTGAGAAAGAGTGAGAGAGGGAGATCGAAAAAATACACTTCTACTAATTTAGTAGTTCATATTAGAACTTTAGATGGCAATTTTGTCGCATAACGTCTTGTGCAATAACCGCAGATTTTTTATTATATTTTTATATTATTTATATTTTATCGTTAGCACGTATACAGTGGGTAAACAGTGTGGATATAGATATACTGGTACATGATTATCTATTGGAGATTTTACCGAATTTTCACATCTGACACGTAAACTTTGTACGCACGTACTTTTTTTGAGCAGCATTAACAACAACATTATAATATGTTAACTTACTTAACATAAATATATATGATACTAGTGATACGCCCCAGCTTCGCACGGGTGCAATGCTGATGAAAAGCAGGTTTTTATTACGTATCGTTATTTCCGTCGCTGGAAAGCTCCGATAATATACGCGTTCGATCGCTGCTAAATAAGCTGTAATGGGCTGTATAGATCTATATTAAATGAACAATGTATTCAAGGTATTTGATTGGATAAGGATTAATGCTGTATAGGTTAAAATCGCTTCGAAAATTAGCCATTATTTGTCGTAAAAAGTAAATGACAAAAAAAAGTTATTGTGGGTTATCCATAAGAGATAGACATAATTATACCATCACGGACTTTTCTGTAGACCTTTTCAATGTGTACAATACTTAGTACATTATTTTGATAAAACTCGTAGGGTTCAGCCTGCGTTTGCAATGTAAGCGGAAAAAATGTAATTATTTACGACATCATATTAGAAACCTCAAAAATAACAGTACTTCTCCACTATTTAATGGATGTTATTATACATATAAACCTTTCTCTTGAATCACTCTATCTATTAAAAAAAACCGCATCAAAATCCGTTGCGTAGTTTCAAAGATTTAACATTACAAAGGGACATAGGGACAGAGAAAGCGACTTTGTTTTATACGATGTAGTGATTGTAATCTATAATTTACTGAAGTGAATTGAATTAATTGAAACATAATTAATATTATAAGTTTATTTCCTTGTAACATTTAATTATTAAAATGTAGAATATCACCGATTAAATAATAGTAAATTTATCTGTGGCAGATTAACTCATCAAACATTAAAAAAAGAATTTCCAAATCCCCGTATCAATGTTTATGGGGTGCTACTTTCTGCATACATTCAGGTGTTAATCATCTATAGCGTAAACTAGATATTCCGGCTGCGTCCCACTCAAATTTGATAATGAAAGGGCTCCAAGTGTACTGCTGAGATAATGTAAATAAGTATGCAAATTTAATTCCCAAGTCCGTTTCAAATGAAAGTTTTTCGGGGGTTTTAAAACTTAATCTACAATATGTAAAGGAATCTAGCGATTATTATCTGAAATGACGCACAGATTAACAGTAATGTATACTGTTTAATATATGAAAATTGATTAAAAAGGAAGAAAAAAAATCCAAAAACTAACCGAAAGTAACCGAAAATAACCGTAATTAACCGAGAATAACCGAAGCTAACCGAAGCTAACCGAACGTAGCCGAAGCTAACCGAAAGTAGCCGAAAGTAACTGAAAATAGCCGATACTAACCGAGAATAACCAAAACTAAATGAAGCTAACCGAACGTAGCCGAAAGTAACTGAAAATAACCGTAATTAACCGAGAATAACCGAAACTAACCGAAGCTAACCGATAGTAGCCGAAAATAACCGATACTACCCAACAACAACCGAAAGTAACCGAAGCTATCCGAAAGTTGCCGAGTGTAACCTAAACTAACCGAATATAAAATTAATAATATGTTTATTTTGAAATATAAGATACAGGTATCACTTATTCCTCGTCAATAAATTTGAATGGTTAAATTAAATTTTACCCACATGGAATAAATTGACTGAAAAATCCAAAAACTAACCGAAACTAACCGAAACTAACCGTAATTAACAGAGAACAACCGAAACTAACCGAAGCTAACCGAATGTAGCCGAAGCTAACCGAACGTAGCCGGAAGTAACCTAAAGTAACCGAAGCTATCCGAAAGTTGCCGAGTGTAACCTAAACTAACCGAAAATAAAATTAAAAATATGTATATTTTGAAATATAAGATACAGGTATCACTTATTCCACGTCAATAAATTTGAATGGTTAAATTAAATTTTACCGACATGGAATCAATTGACTGAAACCTTCTAGTAAAATTTAAAATTCATGATTAGCCTTTTTGGGAATATTAGATATCACTCGGTCGTTAAATTAAATTAATATCATTTATAGCATTCATTGTTTTTATGCGTTCTACTTATGTTAAACTGAAAATAAATATTTCACTATACTATGTTAAACCGAAAATAACCGAAAGTAACTGAAAATAGCCGATACTAACCGAGAATAACCAAAACTAACCGAACACATTAGAAACCTCAAAAATAACAGTACTTCTCCACTATTTAATGGATGTTATTACACATATAAACCTTCCTTCTTGAATCACTCTATCTTTAAAAAAAACCGCATCAAAATCCGTTGCGTAGTTTCAAAGATTTAAGCATACAAAGGGACATAGGGACATCTCTGTCAGAAAGCCACTTTGTTTTATACTATGTACTCGTAATTTAAACTTCATATCCCAAATATGGTTTTCAGATCGAAGGACACTACGGCGGCGTGCGAGTGATCGCAGAAGGGCGTGGCTCACAACTCTTCATCGGAACAACCAAGAACTGCATCCTCCACGGAGATATGGAGCTCGGCTTCCTACCCGCTGTTCTCGGTAACGTTTCAGACAAAAACGGAATAGTAAATATAATTTTGTCTAAAAACGATAAATCTTGATTCACCTTGTTTCCCCTCAGGTCACGTGGATGAGGTATGGGGCCTGGCCGCTCACCCCACTTTGCCCCAATTCGTGTCAGGCTGTTGGGACAGTTTATTACAGCTTTGGGATCCACTCAGTCATTCCACTGTATGGAGCAAGGATATTGGGGTAATTAATTTTTTTTTTTGTACAAGCCGACAGTCTACAAATTAATTACTATAAAAGATGTATTTATTTAGGAGCGCGCTCAAAGCTGTGCCTGGTCATCAGACGGCAGCGTGATAGCGGTGGGCTGCGTGTCAGGCAAGTGGCTGGTCTTCGACCCCGTCTCCAGGGAAATGGTCGCGCACCATGTCGATGGGTGAGAAATTATTTTTGTCTGAAAGAGATCTATAAGTTCCCTTGGGATGAAACTTATTTGAATTTGGAATGTTTTATTCATGGCTGGGGAATCCCCGCGTTTTATTCAGTTTTGTTGACTCTCTCCCCCACTTTGTCCCCGCGTATTCCATTTTGCTAGACACTTTTGTTGGCTTTTCACTGCTGTTGCGCGTAGTATTAATTCGACATCAAATTAAATTAAATACAGAATTACAAAAATGTTTGATTATTAACACTTATTTATTTTAATTTAATTATTACTCTTAATTCTTAATTTTTACTTAATTTAGCGCTGGTATTTCTTTCTATATAAGTATTGGGATCGTATCGGCCAAAAGGCGCATCGATGCTTACCTAATTTTAACCGTCTGCAATCAGCCTCTTGGCTTGTATCAGATTTTATGACATGATCTCAAAGAGATCAGACGTGACAATGTTTGCAAATTTAAAACAAATTTTCAATATAAAATTAAAAAGGCGCGAAATGAATTCTTTCTTTTTTTGTTTAATACATAATGGTGACCATTGTATATATAAACGTAATTATATTTTCTTAGTTAGACTTATTTTCTCATCAAGGTCTATCTTAAACTTTCAATCGCTTCTCTATGGGTGCAAAACAACCTAAACTAGTGGTTTGCTTCCTTGGCCAACACTTTCAACCATTTCAAAGAACTCTCGCCTAGAACTCAATCATTTCAAAGAACTCTCGCCTAGAACTCAAT
Source organism: Pieris mannii (assembly GCA_028984075.1). Classification (NCBI taxonomy): domain Eukaryota; kingdom Metazoa; phylum Arthropoda; class Insecta; order Lepidoptera; family Pieridae; genus Pieris; species Pieris mannii. The sequence goes on from CM054794.1 coordinate 10,302,363, forward strand.
CATTTCAAAGAATTCTGGCCTAGAACTCAATCATTTTAAAGAACTCTCGAATTAAAGCATGCTGGAATTTCAGTAAAAACAGCAAAGATATTCTGGCCCCCATCTTTTCTAGACAGTATGATATGGAATTTATGCAGCGATTAAATAGGCTTCATATAGACAGGCATGCCCTACAGCAGACAGTTCTGTATAAAATAACGCATTTTGAAGTTTACATCTTGACTTTCAGCGTGGAACCAATCCAGACCATCCAATACTCTCCAGACAACAAGTATGTGGCGATCGGATCTCGGGACAACTTCATATACATCTACCAAGTGGATGACAATTGTTCCAGATATTCCAGACTTGGGAAGTGCCTTGTGAGTCATTAAAACTAATCTAAAGAAGTTCACTATTGGAAATAGGGAACCATTTTTTTATATTAGGATATCGTTCCACACGATATTAGATATTAGGAGTAACAAAATATCAAACACGATTCAATGTATTTCAATAGATTTTTCTTTAAGCATTAGTTTAATTTTGGGTGAGGTGATCAGTTCAAAAAAACAATGTCAGAAATCTGGATTTTTTCGTTTGAAGGAAGGAGAAATCTAATTCTTAAGCATACAATTATGTATCTATTTTGACTTTATATCTATTGAAACATTCATTATGATAGATAATAGAAATTAATGATTTTTTCAATGCCTCTCTAGTGCACGGAAAGAAAACGTAGAAGGGTAAACCATACTAACATAAGTAGATAGAAAGTAGATCTGTCCGGTTTCTATATTCAAACCGGCCGTTAGTGTAACGACAGTTTTCCGCGAAAATTTGACAGATTCCTGAGAAAGATATACGATTTGAATATACGACCCGAACGACATTACAATCTCTGAAGATGTGCTTAGCTCATTAAAAATATATATTCGATAGTAGACCCGCTTCAGATGCATGTGGTTTAGGCGCCTGGTAGTGCAGCGATATACTTGGAAATGCTTGAATAGTTATACGGTGTTAGTTATTTCGGTTAACTTTTAGATAAAAAATAACTTTCTTAATATAGGTAAAAGAACTAACGTGTGACTCATATATGCGTCGAACGAGCTATCTTGCTTTGACTGACATACGTACGATTTACGGCCAAAAATGTTTACCTACGAAGGCGTACAGCTGTATAATAAACTACCCGCAAATAAACAAATATTACTTCTATCAATTCATTCAAATCTCTGAATATGTGAGACGAAATTACTTTTAAATTCATTTCTTATAATTCATATGTCTACTAGTTACTTTTAAGTTTATTGCATGTACGGCTATTGACATTTTTGTCGTTTTTGAGACTTTTTTTTTAAATTAAACTGACTGTATACCTGGTGGTGTACTCCTATATCTCTACAAAAGATAAACCGATTTTGATAAAACTCCGTCTAAAATTACTAGTAGTAGTTTTCGATCATCAATGATGAATTATTTTTTTAAGTCCGTTAAAATATTTTTTTTTATTATATGCATGTATTAGAAATGCTGGTAGAAGAATATATGTGGCTGTAAGTAGTTTGGTTAATAAATTATGTTAAGGTAACACGTATAAAATAATAAATGATTTCAGGGCCACTCTAGCTTCATAACCCACTTGGATTGGTCTGAGGACAGCCAGTACATACGGAGTAACTCTGGCGATTACGAATTATTATATTGTAAGTAATTTCTTATATTGCTTTTGTTCTTTTCATAAAATCATTTAACTATTATTGTATTTGGGAGTAGGGCATTATGGTTCAAAAATTTAAGAAAAAGTGAAGTTTACTAAACTCATATTGGAGTTTACGGTAGTTACATTTCTGTTTGTTTCATTATTCATAGAAAAAGTAGATTAAGTTCGCATAACTACAGTATAAAAATAGTGTTTTTACTGCTATATGTTTGCAACCTCATCAATACTCGCTAGTGTCGATCTTTTAGTAAAATCCATAATAAAAATTTTAAGTAGTTTTTGGGGGTATCGCGTTCATACACACGCAACCGGGAGACTTCATTTTATATGAACAATGAGAAATAGCGAGTTTTAATCGATTCCAGGGAACGCAACAACCTGCCGTCAAATCACGTCGCCCACGTCGATGCGAGACGTGATCTGGGCCTCCAACAACTGCCCGATCACCTTCCAAACCATCGGGGTGTGGCCCGAGAACGCCGACGGCACCGACATCAACACCTGCACGAGGTGAGGGCTGCACCTTTGGCTCTCGGCACATTTTAATTGAAATGTTTTTCATAAACTAGATAAAATTCATCGTAAATGTGGCGCAAAATTCTTAAATTTTCATATGAAAAAAGCTACATATTCAGGGCAATTTCCCATTGCCAAAATATCTGGTGGCCTGAATATCAAAGCAATATAAACAGCAGTCAAGAGGCAGAGATCAAAGGATATGGCACACTTTTGAAGCTTTCTTAATTGAAAACACAGCGCTATGGTGGTGGCTGACTATTTTGAAATTGATAATTGTTAAGAATGATTAAATTTGTTTTCAGGTCCCACGATAACCGATTGGCGGCGACAGGAGATGACTTTGGCAAAGTGAAACTCTTCGCTTACCCCGTCACACAACCCAAGGTAGGCATTTCTATTTCAATAGTACATACTTATCTAATGAGGTTTTACATTCGCTGGATATATTCGGTAGTGGGTTGTTGTTTGTTGGGTGCCTTTCTCAAACTAACTGAGCTGTTTTTCTGATGAGTAAACCTTTACCAAAAATTTTTGGTAATTTTATTTTGTGCTTATTTAATCTTATATTTATTTTTAGTAACACTTATGTTTACTTCAATTTTCATACAGTTTATATTGAAAATTTCGCAAAATATTCCGTGGATTTAGTACTATGTAGATGTGATAATCTTAGTAAATAAAGTTAATGATGATTAAAGGTTTAATTAGATATTTAAATGCATAATCAAAATCCATCCAATTGCTAATATGTACTTTTTTATTTCAGTCCTTGTGCCACCAATACGGCGGCCATTCGTCCCACGTGACGTGTGTCCGTTTCCTTCTCGATGACTCGAGGCTGGTTTCCGCCGGAGGACTGGATACGAGTCTTATGCAGTGGGTCGTAGAATAAACACAATAGATGGCGCTGTTTAATTTGTCATAAAAGACAACTTTAACGTTTATTTGGAGAGCTTTTCTAGTACTCAAATTTGCTAGCAAATCAAAAGTGCACATTAGAAATGTAGATTTAGGGTCCATAAATATTAATTAAAGATCAGCTAGGAATTTTTATATAAATTTTAATAGCTCTTACATTATTTATTTTTGAATAAGACGATTCACTAACGAGCTTATAATATTGCAACACCTTTTTTATGTATAATGGACCTTTTTATTTTAATAAAGAGATGCTAAACATGTACACTATGAAGCACATACGCAATTATGGAAATTGAACTTTCTTAAAGTTCAAACAAAATTGCATAGATTAACATTTAATCAAGCACTATTAGAATTGATAATCAGATTATCTCGAAATGTAACCGCCTGAGTATTATCTGCTTTTGCTCTTATCAATTTCACTAACGGAGTAATTGTTAGGTTTAGTATTGAATAGAGTGCATTTTTTTCTATTCTTTCTGATTTCTGACGGTGTTGCGAAACCGTCAATTATTTTGCGTAATAAGTACATTTTACAATATTTTTTAAATAGTACAAAATGTTTAGGTTTCGTGGTTGTGATGTGTTCAATTCGCAAAGGGTGACCGATCCGTCGAATTATTTTCCTACACAAAGAATTAGGCAACACTATTATATTTTTACACTTGCAACACTAAGAATATTGTCAATTGTGATTTTAGCTTTTCAAGATATTTTTTTTTTTGACAAGATTCGGGATTTTTATGATTTATGGAAAAGTGGATCATTTTATATTTTATAAGTTTAATAATAAATTTATTTTTAAGATCCATCGATCAATTTTGTATTAGGTTTCTTAAGTAGCATTTGTTTGTAACCTAGTCACGGTTGAATCGTTTCATCTTAATTGTGTTGTCATCACGTATTGTAAGCTAATATTTAGATATTTCCTGTATATACAATTATATATGATGGCTCTGTCCGTCTTTTGAATGTGCCTAATAAAAATGTTTACTGAATCGAATTTTTCATTAAATCCTATTAAAACACGAGTTTATTAACGAAACAATTTATTAACAGAAAATACATACAAAACCCACAATAGTATACAAAAATAAATACTGTATTGGGTGAAACGGTTGATGATGTTTGTACTATTCACAATAGTATTACAAAATCTACAGCCATATGTAAGAAAATGTATTTAAATTAATCTTGTTAATAGGAAAATAAAACCTTGTTTGTCAATTAACATTTAGAAATGATTAAATTTCTGTTTTCTTAAAAGTTAACATAGTTTACTTGAAGCATACCATGACAACATCAACAATTATTAGCAAAGAGTGCTAAATAAATCGCGTTTGTTTGACACTAAAGTGAAAAAATAATTTATTTCTACACTTGAGGGCATCACTTCAGCAAATTAATAGTGAAATATGTAAAATTTACTTTAAATGTCACTGAATTGAAATCTACTTTCTTTAGAACTGCACTGTCAAGGTACAATTTAGTAACGCATCTACTTCGAACGGCACAGGTACTACAACCAACTATATCAACTGTTCCACACTGTTTGCTGATAATTCGAGCAATCTCCAAGCCGCTTTAGGATTCAGTTCCTGTGGATCCCTACAAAGTACCCAAACATAATTCACCCTCATTACTTTATCGGGATCTCCCTCTATCACTTTGTCTTTGGAGTCTCTTACGCACATAATTTGCTGAGACTGGAATGTTATCACTAACACTGGACCTTGATCCATCATTTTCCCCATCACCAACTCGATATTCTCAATATCAAGTATTTTGGAATCTAACCGGTAACCGAGTTGTCTGCACTGCTTGATTGGTGTAGCCAAAATATTGAAGACTCCCTCATAACACCAATCCTTTAAAATCTCCAAATCGCCTCTCACCATAGCTTCTAGTATATTCGGTATGATATCATTTCCACAGTCTTCAAGGAATTTTTGAGACGTAAAATTGGGATCAATCTTGCATATCTCTGTTAGTGTTTTAGAGAGTTCTGTCTTCTCAAACATGTTGCCAAATAAGTTACCAACTTTCTCAGAGACGAAACGAGCGCCTCTAACCATTGCGTTATCTGACTCTTCATATCGTATTTTCCAGTCTAAAACCTGCAAAAGGGCAAATTATATAAACAAATCTACAAACATTAACTCATTTCATTGAAAATACAACTTTTCATTTCATCCATTCATCCCATATACAAACCTTATTGACATACTGGTTGTTGTTTTTAAAATTTTCCCATTGCTGGTAAAACTTTGAGTCCTTGTGTAGTTCTACACCAAGTGTTTCTGTATCTGGTGCAAATGTTCTTTCCTCTTCGGCCACCTAGAGGCAGATAAATTAAATTTATATAACATGAATGAATGCATTCATAAATTGAAGACAATTTCTTCAAATAATTTTTAAAAGAAATTACATTTAATGTTCTATTGTAATGAAATTTACCTCAACTCGTTTCCGAAGCATGATAGGTGAGGTGTACACACGACCTTCGAGCCCTCTAGGGGACATCTCATTCCGCACTACTTCTGTAGCCTGAAAAATAATTTTTCATATGATAAGTACTCACATTATCGAGCACACTTTAATTATGGTGCCTTAAAATGAAATTATTTACAAGTAGCAATTTTAAGTGCTAAAATTTTTCATATGTAAAAAATTTCTATATTCACTTTTGCAATTACAATGCAGTTTCCAGTTTATAATATTAAATCCCATATTACCCACTATCCTTAAAAAGTAGTTTACTACTGACAATGTACCTGTGAAATAGTTTTAAAAGCTGTGGACTGTCCTAATTTTTGACTTCTATCAGCAAGGCTTTCTGCTGCACCTTTTGCTGACTTTGAAAGATCTTCTGTTATCCTTCCTGAAATTATGTTGTGTGTTATTTCAGAAACAATGGCCTAATAGAAATTAAGGTAAAGCATAGGGGTACTAATAGATTTTTCTTTATATTTAAACAAATATAACATGCCTATGATAACTATGTCTTAGATCTAATTGACAAGTTAAAAACTAAGCTCCTGTTTCAGAATAATAAATAATAATTACAACTAGATTCGGACGTGTAAGAAAAATACAGTTAAAGGCCCAAAGGAGTTTATAAAATTAATATTGTATATATTTTTGACTCTGTAATGTTTATGTTTAAACATTGGGTTCTATTTGTAATATAACTGTAATTAAAATTGTTGTAATATATGTATTTAATTATACCTTTCATTCTAAAATTATTTCAATTGAGATTAACTCAAAGAAAAAAGTTTTTTTTGGTGTTTTCCCTACAAATAAATATTTGTTCATGCTGATTCATGATGTTTTGGATAACATTCAATCTTGACATCTATAAATCATGTAACAGTCAGGGATTCCAAGTCACAGTATTTAATAAGTCTCTTTAGTTAGTTTTTATACAAAAATACAGATTGTGTATAAAATATTGATTGCTCATTTCTAAAAACCACTCAAAGCTAAAAATAAATGACGTACTACAACAATTATTAAAAAGAAAATTTTTTATTACAATTAATCAGTGACAAATAGTATTAAATGGACTATATAATAATAATATTAGGATTTTTTTTTTGATGTTAGTGCCGCTATGTTTTGTTTAAGAAATTTATATTATACAAATACAATTTGCTTACCTGCCTTTTTGGCAATATCAGTTTTACTTGCCTCTTCTAAAACATGTTCCACTTTTCCTTTAATTCCTTCAAGTGTTTCTTTAAATACCTCTGAACTTTTAGAAGCCTCTGATTCAACTACATGAAATTTTTTCCTTGCTGCTTGTAAAGCTTCAGAATTTTCTAATTTTTGTGCTTCTTCTCTAAATTTCTTTATGCTTTCCTTCATTTCTTTATTTTTAGCAATGTCCTCTTTAATATTTTCTATGATTGAAGAGAAGAAACCTTTTCGAGCAGAATAGTGGCGACATTCTATTGTATACTAAAAATTAATCATATTATTAATATCGAATAAAAGCAATGTCTGCATAGTGGTTTAAGCGACTCTCAACCCTGAAGTCTTGTTTTCAAATCTAGGCTGTGCATCTTGGCGAAGGAAATCCCAGAAATCCGCACATAACTTAAATAACTGCCTCAGTCAAACAATTTCAAGGAGCGAAAAGGCAAATAGCCTTAAATACTGCTGCTGTTCACATACCTGATCTGATTTTAGAGGAATTACGGACGATTTTAGATTTACAGGCACTACCGTTTTCCAGCGGGCTGGACTATATAATATTTGTCGACACGAATGCTGTAAAACAAAACGTATTTTAATTTTATATTGTTATCGAACTTTACACATAACCTCTTCATAACTGATGCAATACCATTACCATGTTTTTGTTATTTTTATGAGTTAAATTCAATAAATATTGTCCTCAAATAAACGTTTATCACTTTTAGACTCAAATAGATGAACTAAAAAAGGACATTGACGATATTTGTCCGTATACCATTCCTCTAAATCAAAATTTATAAGGTGTCATTTAAAAAAAATTATATGACAATCTCACAGATCATAGTATATCGTTTTTTTGGCACTGACAGACTATTTAGAAAATGTATATTTTATATATAAATAAAAAACGTAGCCACTTTCTTTAAACTATTAAAATCTCTGATACTGTAAAGTAGTAGTCATATCAACTATTTCTCTGTGCCCAAAGATATTTCAAATAAACCTCATTGCACAGGTAGTGAAAGCAATCATAGAGCATAAACCAACTTTGACATTTTGCAACATCCGGTAAGAAATTAATGAATTTGGTATTTATTTATGAAAGCAAACAACAAATTATAAATTTTAGCTACTAATCAATTTCTTTACTAAATTCAGCAATGTTATATAGATTCTGGCAAAATTATCCAGTAAATCAGCGTGGGATGTTATTCACTTCAAATTTTAAAAAGTTTTACATCCGGTGTGAACTTAGTTCTAGAAACATATGAAAGTGTACATTTTCATTTATTTTCTGTCGTCATATTTAGCCACGGATTCGCGTGCGCGTTAGTTACATTCAATATTTTGTTTTATGTTCGTTTCTTGTTCGATTCTAAACCGTGAACGCGTTTCGTGATTTTCACGGAGTTGGATTCAGACTTGGCAGACGCATCGTCGTATTGGAAGGTATATATTATTATCTCTACATAATATCAAATGTCTTTAGTCTCTACTCTTCACAGTTCACTCCATATTTACTTATATCTATGTGATAGGTAGCAGATACCACGTTTTCGCCAGCTGGTGCGTACGTTTCGGCTCAATAATTATTTTGTGTTGTATCGAATATTTATGTGTTTGTGTAAGTGAATGGTGGATTAAATATTGAATTGTGGCAGGTTGGTGTGGCCGACTCGCGTTTTCCTGGTGCAAGTTTCACCGAAGGTTCAACAATTAATCCCATCAGTGAGCTCTCGTCCAGTGGGGCGCTACCGTTTTATATGACTTTAGCAAGATTTACAGGTAAGCAGGAATATGTTAGATGAATATTGCATGTTTTCAGGTTACCTTTCTTTAATCTGCAGGGGTTATTTATATCCTTCTACATCATTGTTAAAAAGAAAATTGTATACATGCAGTAACTGATAAGACTTCATTCTAGTTAAGTACATGATAAGGAAAGTGAGCAGTGTCAGTATGTATCTTCAGTTAATTTTCTTTTGTAATTCAATTTTCAATAAGTATGTTATAGGATCATCTCATATTATTTCACACACACAATGACACAGATATTACATATATTTATATCAAATTTTTTGTGGTAGTTTGTAATAAGATTAGGTATTATTGCTTTCGCAAAAGTTTTTTTTGTAAGCCAGGTTTAGTAGCTACGGTATCCACCTCACTATATATTTAGTTCTTATATAGTTATAATAACTGCTCATAAAATTATTTTATAATATACAATGTCTATGTGTCTCAATATTCCTTAAAGTAATGTTCTAGATTTTATAAAATTTAAGACTGTAAAAATGGGCTTGTGATACAAGTAACCATAATGTATAGCTAATTAGGTCATATGCATATAATATACAGGTGTACAAAACCATAACCATTTATCAAATACATGGAAATTGTATTTATTTATGTCTGGTGAAGCTTTTGTAGGTTTTTAAATTATCTTATTATATTAAATTGTGTTTCTGCACTTGGATTATATTTAATATTTATCAATAAGATATTGACTCAATATGAATTTAATACTTCATGCAGTAAATTAAAATGTTGAATTCCCAACAAACACATAAATATTGAGAGGATTTCAAGCTAACGGTTAAGTTAAAAGTTTTGCATTGTTAATTAATGAGTATCTTTCCAGACCAAACTAAATCTTTTTATGACTAGACATTTATTTATACACTTAAGTATATTTTATATATTCAATGTAATATACATTTCCAAATTTTATACTGTTTAGCCCAACTTTTTATAAAAAAAGATAAATACATACATATTACATATGTAAAATTTTTTTCTGATATATTATAATGCAGTATAATTTTGTCAATATTAATCTTTTTCAGAAAATATATTTTCGTTATAATATTTGAAAAAAAAAAGACTATACCCGCGTATTATTTCATTTATTATAATAATTTCGGTCTTATGTCGTTTAATTTAGTAATAACTACTCTTTTTGCGTTATCGATACAAGACCTAACTGTCCTGCGTAGATTACAGCCTCCAAGCGTGGTTGGATCGATAGTTACTTCACACTGTTACATCTAGACTATTACGTAGTACATAGCTTATAACTGGATACCTATATGTAATAAACGTTATACACCCACACCACAAGCACACAATAGATTGATCTCAAGCTTTTCGATCACAATTTAGGCATTCTTGTGGAAAAACGATAGGGAATTTTTGAAGAAAAGGATTTAAACGCTCGGAGTAGTAATTGTTTTGTTTTAGTCATTCAAAATTCAATCGTAAGGGTACATAATTCATGAATAAGCTTCAAAAAGAAGTGACGCTTGTCACTTTGCGTTGGTTCGTTTATATCTAGATCCGCGCTAAAAATAGTAGTTAAAGATAAATTTTAACTTTGTTCGTTGTTGCGTTGGTTTTATTTTTTTTAACCTTTCTAGCGACGCCTTATTAAGAAATCTTACTCTGACTATATTATTAAAAGAATGTTATACTTTTAGATCAGTTTCTACTAAACGTGTAGGGTACATGTAAAGGGGCTTTCACTGTGTTTAGGATGGAATTTAGTTACCCTTGTATCGGTTTATCATCTCATATTTGATTAGCAATTTTTGTAGTACAGTATCGCTGTTTAGGCAATGCTTCGCCGAAACTTGTTATGTCACAGAGGTCGACGCTCTCGCCTCTCTCGTCTAGCACACAAACCTCATTCCCCACCCCCACCGTGCGCCAATGATTGATGGCAACTTGGTCATTTTTCATCTTTTTATATTTGCCCGTCACAACCTGCACAGATTAGTGTAGATTGGGGACGTAAGTGGATCAATCCCTTCTAGCTTTTTTGTCTTCAATTATATTTAAGTACATTTTCCATATCCTATTTAATAATTACATGCATACATTGTGCCTACATTATCAATATAAATTTATTGATGTTTTAGTACAGATTAGTATTGTACCAACACTCGTATTAAATAGTCGTGTCTTGAAGAGCCTCGTTTAATTATAATACCTCGGTACCTTATAAAGACATTCAAATGTCAAATAAGGTACAACATTAATTTCATATAATTTTGTTGAAACAATACGTTATACGTTAGCGTAATTATAAATCAAATGGTATCTTTACTATTGACGTTTTGCCGACATAATAATTGTGAAAAATTTTCACATATTGAAGAGATTGTATGCTAGGATACTATTTTAAAGAAATTAAGGCTGTGGGAGTACAGTCTAGCCAAGTCATTCTTAGATTATTTAACACTGAAATTCATACCAATGGGAGCAAAATTTGCATTAACAATGTCGCTATTTCTATTTAGCTAACAACAATTTTTCTAGTCAGAAGTTCCTTTCACTTGCTTGTCTTAAATGAATGTTAATTTCAATAATACAATAAATAATATTACATATATTATCGTATATTGTACAATCCGATAAGTCTTATCGTTTTGAAATAAATAGTAGAATATTGTTATCTATATTTACTTATTTGTCAAGAGAGCAAGTTAGTTTTGAATAACCTTTTAGTAGACTCCAAGAAACCCAATCTACATTTTGGATTTTCGAATATGTAATGATAAAAGTACTTGTTACCATATTCGATCTGCAGGTTCTATATTTAGATGTAATATGGATAAAGTTAGCGCATTGAGTCCAGTAGAGCGGAATTCGGTCCGACAGTACGACCCACTTGACCCCACCGTCCCCAACATCGCGATTTGAGACGGTTCAATGACCTGGCTTTCAAATATTACAATGGAAAACCGAATAATAACTTAAGTACCACACAATTAGATTTCTCTTATTCCGTTTGACTGTAAACGCATGAAACACCGATCGCAATCTATTCTTTTTGAACTGAAACTTTATCGGCGTTGCAAAAAAATTTACCGACACATTTACGTCACAATATATTTCATATTTCAATTACTATAAGCCATTAAAAAGAAAAATATATAATAATGATAACAATGATAGTAATGATTCTATTACAATTAATGAATTTCTGTAATAATAAGGTAAAATGAAATAATTGTATTATTTATATTGAAGTCTATGACATTAAAAGTCTTTTGCATATAGTAGATAATTTTTCGAAAAATAAGGTTATACAGAAGTTTCACTTCTTTACGTCTGTAAACATCGATTTTTTTTAAATTGGCGCATATAAGGGTGTTTCAACAAGAACTTTGTTTTCTAAAACAAAATAAAACAAAGAATTTAGAGGAAAATGAATAAAATTTTTATTGTATTACAAAGAGAAAATTATGAATGAAAAATGATATCTGGCAAATGTCCACCACGACCACGCTGACAGATGTTGATTCTTTCATCAAAATTTTTAATCACTTTTTGGCAAAATGGAGGGTTTATTTCGTTAATGACATCACGGATTTTGAGTTTTAAGGCTGCAATCGATTCGATTGGCTCCGTATAGACTCTGTCTTTAACATAGCCCCACAAAAAATAATCCAGTGGTGTTAAATCACACGATCTGGCTGGCCACTTAACAGCTGAATTTCGCGAAATTATGCGCTCGGGAAATTTGGTTTGCAATAAATTGATCGTTTCATTGGCTGTGTGACATGTGGCACCGTCCTGATGAAACCACATTTCAGTGATATCCATGTCATCAATAATAGGCCAAAATTTTGTGGTTAACATCTCGCGATAATTTATTTTTAATTTTTGATTAATTTATAGTGTGGACGCTGTCGAACCTATTCTCTCATTGATACAGATATATTTTTTAACGTGACGTCGCATACACAAACTACATATTTCCACGATGTTGGGCGTTCCTTGCATATGTAATGCGCAATATCTCCCTGATCTAGGTGACGAGTGGAATCTCATGCTGATTCACTCGGGAAAGCTCAAGGCCAATGCGAGGTTCGAAACGCATTCACAACGTTTACTGATTCAAAATTCCTCGTTTCTATTTGAAAATATTCTGATATGACATAATAAAAAGTATCGATCGGAATAACTTCATTAAATAATGTTTTGATTGAAGGCATACAGCCAATATTTTGATTTTTCTTTATATCAAAACCTACAGTTAACAACAATTTATAGTAAGACTTAAGCAACTTAACTGATAAAACTTAAGTCCAACGATGCGAGGGTTTGAAACCCGTACTTGGAAAACCTGCTACGAATACAAAAGTGGTGATTTTCTTTGAACGATTTATTTCCTACGTGAAAATGTAGGGTTACGTTTTTTGTTCAGCCATAACACAAGTTCTATATGTTTAATACGTGTGCTATGTTATTTGATGTTTAGTTGAAATGAAATTGCGCATACTGAATTGCTCTTAATTTAATGTGAATTCATCAGGTGAAGTATTGTAATTTGCGGTATATATACATTAAAGTTATAAAGAGTTTTTTGCACATTCTTCTCCACATAAAACTACCTTTTGGAATCATCTTTATATTTTATTGAACGTTCAAAAGTGTCAATTTAGGTGGTATAATTGGAATAAATGATGACTGTCTTAAAAATACAGTTTTTTTTTTTAATTTATATCGCTTTGAATACATTGTTCGATAATTACAACTTTATAACAGTCGCAATTATATACGAATAATATAACAGAATGTTAGTTGGAGGGAGCAATAGTAAAATCTAAACCAACACGTAAGCGCCTGGACCGATTTTAAATAAATATTAGAAATATTATAAAAGTCATTATTTCAAAATATTTCTAGACTTACGAAGTTGGGGTAGGCAGCAGTACTAAATATATTAAAAATATTTATTATAGAGTTCTTAATCATTTGAAAACGCTAGTACGGCAGGCTGTAGTCGCAATCGATAGAAAGAGCGCATGCGTCCTGCCACTACACGCCAACCCCTTTCCACTTCCCTGAGGCTATCCTGAATAGTCTGGTATGCCTTATTGGCAAAGTTCTGGAATTCTCTACACTTTTATCACACACCACTGGTCACAAAAGCATCCCATAGCTGTTTAACATAGAGATTTATATATTAGATTAGATTTTATATAGAGCTACTGCGATTTTGAAAATTACTATTTTTGAGGGAAATTATTTGAAAACCAAAATAAGATTGCTTGGTTTATTTTCTTAATACTTATTTACCTTATATGTATATAGGGAAGGCTTCCCCCACACTAAAAAATTGTAATTTTAGCCATTTAATAGCGATGACGTAGTAGAACAAGAGAATGAAGTATTTTTATTATCCAAGGTTTAGGCTATTTATAGAAAAAAACGCATCCGCTTTAAAGGTGTGGGAATATTACATTTTTTTCTACAAAGATGTATTAGTTCTAAATCCATATTTTTGTCTACTGTTACATTTAAGATAATTTCATTAGAAATGATAGTTATAAAGAATATAATATTATATTAACTATCGATTACCTAGTTTAGTAAGTTCAACTCAAAAACGAAAACCAATTATACACATAAATAAAATAATTGTCATTCATTATCAATTTAATCACACTTTGTAAATAAATATTTTATATTTGACGCTTAATTTGACGTTTTCCTACACTTGAACACAAAATAATGTCTTATTTGTTGATAGTGAATGTTTTCACAACCACAAGTATCGTTTAATTTGTTCCGCAAAACAGATCGCGTTACCCGCTCAAACATTTCATTTGCTTACAATTGTATCACAGTATTACATCACGTGTCTCACAACAATAACAGTCGCAGGAAACCACTGTGTCATTGTAGAACGGATTCAAATAAAAAAACAACAGCTAACAATGAATCAAGTTGCTGGCTTTTAAGGAAGATGTTTAGAAGATTTATAGATTACGTTTTAATTTTGATATTAATTACACAAATTAGAATTTACATTTCTGTTTTCGTTGATTATATTTCCTTATACGCAAGTTGGTGATTAAACTTATGTCTCTTTTCGCATTTGATATTTTTCTTCGAGTGAAAATTGCGCATAAAGAAAAATCAATAGGTGCCCGTCTGGAGATTTAATGCACGCTCTCAGCATTATATCGTAAAGTTAGCACTAGGTAAATATTAATCTTAATTTTCGAAACTTATCTTAAACGTACTAGACTATATTGATTGAAATAAAAACTTAACACTAACATTTTTTAGCAGGCACAAACAGCTGAGATTGATAAAATTCGAAGACTGATTAAAATTAGGTAGTACTGAAGTAGGTACTCATTTGTCTATATTCATAGCACTGTAAACTATTTGAGAGAATGTGACGAAAAAGTCATTAATTTAGGTTTTATGAATGATGGACAAGTTATTCTACATGGACGGACGTACTCCCTGGAATATATAATAGACGTTTTAGTTAACGCCATTATCAACACAACGATAGCAACTTGCTGTCCTTACAATAGCATGGTAGCATCAAAAGCACTGATAGATGTGTGGTATTTCTATAAGTATTGTGTATATTTGTCACTGAACTCCTCCATCGGAGCCAGTCTGTATATTCTGCTAGCTGAAGATTATTATGTGTCGCGACTGTCTGTTTTCTTATGGTATCTAGCGTAATTACAATATCTTTTGTTTTATCAGGAATAATGTATCTCCTGAATGAATTCTGTTTTCAATTCACAGTAATATCCCAAGGCATGCTGTATTAATACATTTACTCTGCTGATTCCGAATTTTTAATAGCTAACTTGTTCTGTTGCAAATTATAACTTGGTCTAACGCCACATCCAGACATAGTTACTTCCGGTTGTCGTTTCATAGACAATACTCGTAATGTGTCGTGGGTCGTCACAATGCATCGTCAGGATATGGTCAATACTACTTGTTAACAATTTCCTTATAACGCTTTAATTCTTGGCACATTATTTCTTTGAAAGATATAGTAGTTTCGAATAAGTTGTCGTAAGATAATATTGACTACAACTATTCTCAACCTATAAAATTCGGATTATGAGCTAGAAAAAATCATCTCAAGAATCGAGGTGGCAATTGCAATAAAAGTATATAGTGTACTGTATGATTTGTGCTACATAATCGTGTATCGGGCAATCGTAAAGATAAGAAGCGTCGTGATTAATAGACGCAGGTTAAATTAACACTGTCAACTGAAACGTCACACGAGTCAAGGTTAAATCTAGCTGTTGGCGGGAAGTGTTAATCTAGTGATAATTGACAGGTAATCCTATTATGTCTATGGCTAAATTCACTATATTCAACGCCATTAAACCTTCTCGCTGTATTATCTGAGTCACGCTTTAATTAAAGTCCCCTGCTCGATTATCTCCTATAGAAAACGATTATGTTACATTAATGTCAGATTAATGTTGGTTTACCCAGGTTTCTTAAGATGAGATGAGTTATAATATTAGAATACAGGAAACAAATAAATTGAATAGACTTGATCGTTATAAGTTATAACATATGAACAGGCAACGTAAGGCGGTAATGAACGGATGTTTTGTCAAATGTGGTATACGACCATATCCAGGAAACCTCGGCAATGCGGTCTTGCTGAAACTACTTAATATAAGAATAGCTGTAAATAAAAAGTTAACAATCAGTGAAATTAGGTAATAGTTGGTATTTCCTATACTTTTGATCACGTGTTGCCAAGGGTTTTAAACCTCGTACCGACGGCTCTACGGTCAACATACGTCACAGAACAGCGCTGCAATGCGGCAAGCACTAGACTCGAGGTCATCATGTCACTTCAACATGAGTGCTCTTCTTATTCTACCCCCTTAACCCACATCGACCTTAAACCTTCCAAGAGAACACGCTCTTTCCTAACTTTAGTGCCAAAGTAGTTTTCTTGTAACGTATACTATTCCTAATCAAATATAACGGGTATGACAATGAATAAGTGTTTCTAAGTTTGTATAGTCTGTCTATTGTCGTCCCAGCGTAAACTCAACGTATGCGTGCTTTAAAGAGAGTTAAAGAAATGATTTTGTATTCGGATATAAGTATGTTAAGTACAGATTAAGAGCGATAAGTTCTCGTTAATGTTCTCTTCTAAAAGCTCTTATATGTCTTAAGAGCTAATAAAAACATCACGTCCTCTGACGTCAACATTTTGTTAACATTTAATTATTTTGTAACGTCTCTAGGCACACGTAAGTCAGCCGATTTAATCTAAAAGCCGATCCTCGGATGTGCACCTATGAACTTCTATTCACGGTAACGGCTACTCGTTCGTGCCAAAATAATAAAAACTTAAAAAAACATCGTGACGATATCTGGTCTTAGACCCAAAAAGTCGATGGCTTATGTCAGGCACAGGAGGCTGATCACCTTGAAATTGAGGCCCAGACCTTAAAAGATTGTAACGTCACCTGTTCATTATAGTCTTACTGCTCATAGATTTACTTAATTACACGTCTTGCAAATATTTGTTTACAAACTAACGAGTAAAAAAAGGATTCGACGGCATTTTATTTGTACTCGGTCGACCAACCACTTTCAGCATTTCAAGGACATTACCTTATTCGCGAGTACTTACGAGGTGCGCGAAATTGTTCACGCCAATTTCGATTTAACAGTTTTCATGTTAGGTATTAAATTTTGTTATCGTCTGCGTTACACGTGGTTCGACTCGCGGCCAGCGTATGTCAACCACTTACAACATGCGTGAGCGATATAGTGGCGGTGGATTTTGTAAGTTTTTATTATTTTGGCACGAACGTGTAGGTAGCCCTGACATTTGATACGCACGCGATTGTTACTGTTTAATTCCTCAGCCCTTGAACATTTAGAGACGCAGCGAAAGCTTGTACAGCGAGTTTGTAGTGATTTTGTAGTTTAAAACATAAAATTGAACATCTAGTATATCTGAATAAGACTGTCCAACCGCAACAGCTAACGCATGTGGTTAAAACTGAAAAAAATATGTAACGGGGATGGTTATGACATGCATTAGTGGACGTTAAGCATAGAAACTTAACGCCATATTTTATATGTAATTAAGACATATAAAATATGTCGTACTTAATAGAATATTAGTACAAGAAGCTGCGGTGAAATTATTGATCGTATATAACCAACTCACTACTCACTACACATGCTACGCAAATGTTTATTCAACTTACCGGCTTAGTGTTATAAAAAATAGCGATAACTTATATTTGCCCGTATTACGTCGTTTACGTCATAATAAACTGATAAAAAAAACACGGCACTTGCGTTTTTTGCCTATTGAAATGTTTTCTTAATAAAATTCAATTACAATAAATTGAATAGTACAGTTATCGAAGGGAAATACAATCTTAAATGTTAATTACCTTTTGTATTAAATATTCAGTTAATTCATTGAATGTCTCTGTATTAACTTTATATTACGTAATTGATTACGCTACATGGTAAGCGAAGTTTTTCTCAAATTTTGTATTGTTACTAAAATAATGAATGACGAGATATTAATTTTCTCTGTTATCATCAAAACTTATAGAGAATTTGCAATTATTGCAGAGACTACAGTACTGAGCGAGGAGAGTGGTCGGAGTGTGGTCGCAAGTAAAGCCGGCTGTCGACGAGCGTGCATGACGCTTCACATAACTAGTAATACTGCCCGCAGGTTAGATACGTAAGCATTCACACATTTACACACTGTTTTGCACTTTTCTTATTTAAGGGAAAGGTCTGAAGCGCAGTAATACGTTGATTTATAAAATTATATAAATATATAACTTCCGGTTTTGTTGGCAAATGAAAGAAGTTATAAAAGTTAAAAGTTAGATTTGAAAGAATGATAGCGACCGGTTTGGTTGCGTCAGTAGTCGCGACGCTATATGTTGCAGAAGATCAAAGTTTTGCAGTAACAGACATCGGAAGCTGCTGCCGCTGCGGCAAACGTGACTGGCGCGCCCCGCGGGTGCTCCCTGCCCGCATGCCCTTTTAGTCGCCACCGAGCGCGGTGAGTCTGCTTCTCTTCACTTCATCACGAACCCCTAAAGCCTCTTTGTTTAGGCTGTGATAGTGTTTTGTAGTAAAAGTAATATTTTGTGTTAGAAAGTTTGCTCATTGCCAAAGCTTGTGATCCAGACTAGACTAAATTACAAATCCGTCTAGACAAACATATGCCCAAGAATGATAAGACCAGTGAAAACTAAACGAGGTCGTTGCTTATAATGCACCCGGGACGCGCTAGTCACAAAACTTCGTAATTTGATCGTAAATTGAAATAATTACATTTTCCAGATCCAGTGTCAAGAAGAAACCGCCTCTGGAATAATTAGTTAGAATAAGAGATAGTATAATGGGGTCCTTAAACGTGAACCGGAATGTGGCGGACGCGTTCTACCGCTACAAGATGCCGCGCATCTGCGCCAAGGTTGAGGGGAAGGGGAATGGCATCAAGACTGTCATCGTCAACATGATCGAGGTGGCCAAGGCGCTAGGACGACCTGCCACGTGTAAGTATTCACTTTGACCTTTCCGTAAGTCCTTCATCTTGACTAGAGATAGAGACCTTATTTTGAATCTTCCATGTACTTTGCAGGAAAAAAGTTTGATCCAATTCAAGTAGTCATGCAAATACATAAATTAAATAAATAAATCTTTGTGAGCTAATTTTTTCTTTAATTTTAGATATATTCTTACCATTTTCCAGATCCGACCAAGTACTTTGGTTGTGAGTTGGGAGCTCAGACGCAGTTTGATTTCAAAAATGAGCGTTTTATTGTCAACGGAAGCCACGACTCTTCGAAACTACAAGATCTACTTGATGGGTAAGTTTAGTGAACACATTTTCTCATTTATTTTGTGTGTATATTTATCACAATTCAATTTTAATGGAAGAAACAGCTTTATTATACACAATATTCAGGTACCGAAGTGCACTGGATTCCCTAGATTCCCTTTCTAACTGTATTTTACTTGCTAATTTCTACATAACACAAATTTATAAACTATTTTTAAGAATATTTTCTGTATCAATATAGGACAGGTTAACAAGATATTGTTTGAGATTTTAAGTAAAAGTATGTAATGTGAGTTTTGAAATATGATTTTTTAAAGGCTAACTTATGTAAAAATAAATCATTATTTACTACCATATTGTTGAAAATAAACTATTATTAGTGTGTATATTGTATAGATGATACCCAATTAAGGTCTGTAGGGCTTAGTATTTGTAGGACGATGAATTTAAATAATATTAATAACAGCAAATTAAATATGGTATTGTAAATTGTTATTGGTGGTACCGAGCAAAGTTTAAATGTAATTCAGCATATTCTTATATGTCGGCTTACATTTCCAGCTTCATCCGCAAATTCGTGCTGTGTCCGGAGTGCGACAACCCAGAGACAGAGCTGATCGTGTCGACGAAGCGCAACACGATATCGCAGGGTTGCAAAGCTTGTGGGTACCACGGCCAGCTCGACTTCAACCACAAGCTCAACACCTTCATCCTCAAGAACCCTCCGGCGGCAGATCCGGCCATGCAGGTGACGGCACTGGCCATTCTCCTCGTCGCACGCGTACCTTGTGTTTCATACAATGAAGATGTTCATAACTCTTTTATAAGCAGGGCTCATCTCTGACGGAGGGCAACCGTGGTAAGAGGTCCAAGCGAAGCGGACCAGCTGCTAATGGAAACCACGACGGAGAAGCAGACGCCAAGAACGTTAGTATTCTTCGATATAACAATATTTTTAAACACACAGATTACAAGTGAAAAAGCTTATATAACCTGTGTTTTTTAAATTATTTTAAGTTAAATTCTGGTATAACAAAACAAAAGCATTAGAAAAAGCAAACTTACATTATTATGTCTTAGTTTATCACTGAAGTAACGGGCACATCTGTTGCGTAAATTTTAAATTTAATTATATTATATTTATTAAGGAACATGTGAAACATAAGTGTTTCGTCATTTCAGGAAAGTGACGCTCCCATAACCCCGACCGCGCCCAACCCCAGGAAAGAGAAGAAGGAGAAGAAAAAGGATGACGACGACGATGACGGCAACTGGACCGTCGATGTGAGCGAGGCAGCCGTTAGGGCTAGGATGCAAGGTAAGGATTGCTGCATTTTGACTAAACCAGTATGAAAACTGCATTTTTTCTATAGAGGAAGTCGTTTTTCAAATCGCGGCGTGGCTTTCATTTTACTCACAAAGGTATTACGTACACGCTCATTCTCACGATAAAATACAAAGATTGACGTATACATGTGTACTTAACTTATTATTTAATTACTTAGTAGAAATTTAACTTTATTAACAATATTATTGACTTTACTTTTTAAAAATAAAGTTGCAATATTAAAACATGGGGGATGACAATGCGTTGTGTATTTAATATAAATGTATTTAAACGTAATACTGGTGTACGTATTCCAGATCTGACGGAGGGCGCTAAAAGTATGACCGTGTCCGAAGACAGTGAGAAGAACGAAAAGCAGCGTATGGATTTGTTCTACTCTTTCCTCAAGCAGAAGGCGGACGCTGGAGATCTGGATAGCAAGGCCATCAATGAGATCATTCACGAAGCCGAGAGGCTCGACGTCAGGTAATCGATGCGAAATTTCTCTGTTGCTGCTGCGAGGTCCGAATTCCAGGTGAGGAGGTGGTACAATGTTCCGAGATATAATAATACCGTGTCGTGATAATCAGGTCCAAGGCACCGCTGGTGGCGTTCGAGATCCTGGTGCGGGCCAACAGCCTGGCGGGGGACGTGCGCAAGCACCGCACGCTGCTGCTGCGCCTCGGGGCTCTCGACCCCCGGGCCCCTCGCGCCGCCCTGCACGCGCTCACGGCTCTCGTGCACCACAATCCCACGCTTCTGCCTCGCGTGCCCGCAATACTCAAGGTACGGAAATCAATAACCATATCATCATGTTTTTATGTAGGATAATAATTGATGTGGGTATTATTTTGGCGTTCTATCGAATTAGTACTAACTGTTAGGTTAGAATAATGTAGTGAAATAAATAAATATCACTAATAGTCCTCTCTATTCGCACTCAATCTCTTCTCTTCAATGTTAATCCTTGGGTAAAATATTGGACGATGTTCAAGAACCTTTCTAGGCAGAAATTGTACAGAGTAGCAGGTCTATCCTTCTCGCCAATACACTGAAGTATTTCCGAACGTCCCTAATTTGAACATCTCCTCAGCTCTTGTACGATCTGGACATAGTAGAAGAAAAGACCATAATTGAATGGGGCGCGAAGCCTTCCCGCAAATATGCCTCCAAGGAGGTCGTGGCGGATATCGGTCGTCGCGCACAACCTTTCATCGACTGGCTGCAGCAGGCCGACGAGGAAGACTCCAGCGAAGATGAAGAGGATATTGAGGTATTTTTAGTACTCCGGCTCGGAGGACCAAATTGTTAATTATATCTTGTTCATTTTTAAAACTTTTACTTATCTGTAGTACAAGCTGTTGTCGTTATCCGTTTAAGTTTTACGCTAGGATCCGAGTTCAATTCAAAAAGCTGCTGATGTACTCTAACGTACTAGTTATAAACAAAAGGCTTATACTTTAGCTAAAATAATGAAGTTGTAACTTTAATGTTCCAGATTGAATATGACGACCGCGCAAAGGCGACACCCATAAAGGCCGTCAGTGCGGTTCCTCCAAAACCGGCGCAGAAAGATGAGGACGGAGACATCGACGTCGACATCGATGCCATATAGACAACTCTAACCTCACGTCGCCCGTGCTTCTTCTCTTCTCCCTTCTTCTACCGGCTGAACTCTTCCATTACATTGGCTTACAACATTTTAATCTATTTCTCGAAACCTCCCGAAGCACGGTCGACGCCCTCGGCCGGACCCCGTGTACATTAAGTCATTAGAATTTTTACAAGTCATTAAATTTTAATGTAAAGAAATATTTAATCTAGCGCTTCGTTAGGAATTAGATTTAAATTATATCTCCGTGGATGCGCACGTACACGTCGAACTGCCGGTTCGCGTAGACCGATGTGAACTCTAGAGGCCGAGCGTTGGAATGCGATAAAAACTACTTTAGTAACGTAGAGAAGATATTAAATATATGATTATATTCTTTTTGCGTGAATTGTGTAAAAATTGAATTTTCTAATTGGGTTTTGACGTTTCAATCGAGTAATCGCTAGCGGTGTTGTTATTTGAGGGCATTTACAAATGTGATAAACCTAAACGTCACAAAGTACCAATTGTACTGTTTGATTTGTATGAGTTTTTACGTTTTAGTATTTAATTGTGAATCGGTGATGACGGCGGACCATATACGCGCATTTAACGAGGTCGTCGATATATATGTTATATATTATATTAAATATTGGGCGAGTTCACAAATTGCCGAGGCGGTTGCGGGCTCAAAAATACATTCTATTCACAAAATGAATATATACAGGCTGTTGGAGAATCGGTCCTATATAAAAAATTAAAACACCTGTATAGAACTAGTACGAATAGGATACCTGGGAACTGCTTGCGTTGCCCGAATGAATGAATCGGAGCCGCTTTTGCAATCTGTACCCGCCCAAGCCGTGCGAGCGTTCACTTGGTATCGGAAATATTCCTAGATTATTTTAAAATTGCCACCTTTATTAGATTTGTTTTTATTCAATACATTTGAATTCGAATATTGTTGTTTTATTTTTATTTCCTTTATTGATAATTACGATGGAATACGTGTCAATAGAAGAGAAGAATTAAGAATGTCAATCACCTGTCACTTCGTGCGGCTCGATCTCATGGCGTTGCGTAGAGATTTGGGGTCTCTGCCTCTTCTACCTCAATAACCATTAAGAGTTCAGAGTTGTTCGGACTAATACGTGCTGATCGTCAAAATCGGACATCAAGGCAGAATACAAAGTACCACCTCGACGTCCGTCGTTTCCCATCTAAACGTTTCTTAAGACAATTCTTGCTGCGCACTATCACTATGATGAACTAGATGCTCACTAAAGTATTTCTGAACCAATTTGACTTAGTCCTACACGAAAAGATTGTACCAATACTTAGCAGGCTGTGCGACGCACTTGCTGCAATTCAGGCAATGTGAATTGGGCAGTATCACTTAACATCAGGTGGGCCTGCTATTATATAAAAAGCCGCGCATGACAATTGGCTGCTACCTCTACCTATTCAATAGAAATTTATCAACATTGCTTTTAATTAAAAATATATCTTTAAAAAGCAGAATCGCTTGTCGAAGTAAAACAATTTTTTTCCCATGGCGTAGGCTATAGTCTTTCGTTGAATTTTTCCATTGATTAGGTTTATTTATGTCTTTCGTAAATTTTAATTTCTATTCAAATCCATGTTTTAACTTTCAAGTTATGTTAAATCGAAATCGTTACCAAGTTGTATCAAATGTATCAGTTGTTTTGTCGCTGGTCAAATCCGGACAAATATCATAGTATAAAGAAATAAAACAAGTTTACCAATATATACAAATAAATATACTTCAATAAAAATATCTTAAAATTATGTAACATTCAAATTTCAGATTTCTGGTATAAGATCTAGATTTACATGAGATTCCTATTATAACTTATTCTTATAGTAAATGCATATAAAACAGTCAAGTGTATATTATTGGGTCATTTTGAGCAACATTATTATGCTTAACTGAATATTGTTTCAATAGGGCAACACTAGACATTGTAGCAACAATAATATATTTTTGTCTCTGTGACTTCAAAAATTAATTTAATAACATAATAAAGCGGAAATTCGTTTATGGGTTCAACATTAAACCACTGAAAAATAGCAGAAGATTCTAGGTCATTACATTATATTGTGTAGAGCTTTCTAGTCCTTTCTAATTATGATAATAGCACCTTAACATAAACTAAACTTATGTATAGTCAAATAGTAATAAAATTGATAAAAAAGACTTGAGCAACACTCCATTGCTTATTTGGAACTTTAAACTTAATGTACACTTGAATAATATTCGTAAGATACAAGCTCCGTGACTGTTTAACTTCTAAAGTTAAGGTGTAAGTACGTATTCGTTTGGGATACTGAATAAGACCAAACCGAAAAGTTTAAGCTAAAGGTAACTATCCCATTACAAATAGGAAACCAAGATAATAATTAGCAATATGCAATAATTAGCTTAGTACTATCCACCGCCAGTTGAAGCTACCACCACAGATGTCCCTGGAAGGCCCGGAGTGGCCACACTAAACGAAGTAATGAACACATTCACTATTGTTATCAAAAACACGCCGAGTACCGTAAAGTTATTAATTTTGTCCGCCTTGCAAATGTCCTTGTCGTCTTTCACGTTGTATCTAC
The DNA here is from genome assembly GCA_028984075.1 of Pieris mannii. Taxonomy (NCBI): domain Eukaryota; kingdom Metazoa; phylum Arthropoda; class Insecta; order Lepidoptera; family Pieridae; genus Pieris; species Pieris mannii. Next base: position 10,327,390 of record CM054794.1, read on the forward strand.
TATTCATAATTAGACCCACACCGACAGCGATCTAAAAAAAGTTAATATTAACGAGATTAGAAATTAAAACAAAAACATTGTTAATCTTATAAACCAAACTAAATCACAGAAACTAGCAAACATCTTGAACAATCCTTGCCTGCGCAGGCCGCAGAAGCGATTTGCGGGAGAGTCACGTGTCGAACTTTCCCCCACTCCCTCTTCCTTTAATGCTCAAGAAGTTTACCGGTATATTAAACGGTAATATTATCGTTTATATAGAATTTATTTAGTATTTCTTTATCATCCATCTCTTTTAAAAAGGGTTATTCTGTATTTTGTATAAAATATTCATGTACTAACCTGTAAAACAATGCTCATTGCAATAAAAGTGAGACTAGGGTAGTAGTAAGGATGCGAAGATGCAGATTCCAGCACATATCGAAGTTGGTTTGCGTTGGCTGAAAGCAGTGCGAGATCCATCATACCTTGAGCCAAGTTTTTCTTCTGCTGGTAGGTGTTTACGTCGGGGATAGACTGTGACAGAAATGTGACGGTTGAGATCAATGGCAGAGTTTTCTGCCCCCGTGGGTTAATGAAGCATATTGTGTCAAGTTCAGTCGATTTTCGTTAAAATTATTGTTAGGACCACCTGGTTCTACCTATTTTTCTTTTTTTATTCTGGGGAAATAACTTACGCATACCCTAGTGGGATTCGCCACTAAAACCCCACAGCACAAAAAAAAGAAGATTCTGTGTCAATCCCAGCAAAACAATAATGATTCAAGTAAGAAAGCATAAAATCTAAATATAATGTATGGGAAATAAACTTAAAAGACATTTTTAACTTACGCCAGGTATCATAGGGGAGCCGGGCCGATCATCAACGTTGAACCTGTAGCCGAAACCATTGGCTCCATCTGTCCATTATAAAAAAAATATTATTAGTAATAGAAGATGTATTTGTGATAAGCCCGCTTAGGTGTAGCTTATGTTCTGAAACAATAATACAGGCAGTCCTCGACTTACGTCGTTTCGATTTACGTCGTTTCAAGTTACGTCGAACAATATTTTAAGACTATTCCTCAAGATACGTCATTTGTTTCGATTTACGGCATAGGAGAATTAACTTGTCGCAAGGTCAATGTCCGTGGGGACGGCACACCAAACAATCATCAATCTCATCAAGGAAGTTATAGCGTCTTTTAAGGCCTATTATCTCAGGAGAACTTTTTCACAAGCTGTAAAGGCTAATGAAAATGATGGCATGGAGCTGAGAGATTTTTGGAAAAGGTATAATATCTTGCAATGCGTAAAAATTATTGCTGCTTCATGGGATGAGGTGACACCCAACAATTTATAAGGAGTTTGGAAAAAGTTATGCCCACTTTTTTTAAGCCATCTAAAAGTTCTTTATCCACAGATCAACCAAATATCGATGAAATCACAACTGACATTGTTCATTTGGCTAACCGTTTGCCTGAAATTGCAGTTACTGCGGATGATATTGATGATCTGTTATGCTATAGTTTCTTTAAGCCAAAAGTTTAATTTATTATTTCTCATTGCATATTTTGATTACATATTAAAGTTTTATAATTATTATTAAAATTAATAACACATAAATACCAAAAAAATATATTTTAAGAACTTACTTTTGATAATAAAGTATGTATATCCTTTGTTCTAAATGCAGTTTTTTCTTTAAATTTCGAGTCCGTATGGAACCTAACCCTTGAGTTTTACATGTAAACATATGAAAAAATATGTCTCGACTTACGTCGTTTCGATTTACGTCGCGTATTTCGAGGACCTAACATGCCGTAAGTACGAGGACTGCCTGTACTTCTATTGACTTGTTTACCGAATCTTTTGTCTTTGTACTATAATCAGTTATTAATTTATAAACCTTACATAAATTTACAAGTACTTTTTATTATAACAGTCTATAAATTAGCCGTTAACTATCTCGACGTTTTATTAGCAATTTCTACGTAGTTCACTAAATATCCGTAGAGTTAATGTCGCTTTGGAATCGCGCTATAAGAAGTTACCTACAAAGTATCGTACAGATCCTTTCTTTCTCAGCCTGTATTTTAGCCGCAATTAGACAGCGATTTGTGCTTAGTGGATCTCATCTTTATGTATATATAAAGATGAGCTATATAATATAAATATATATATGAACCTACTGTGTTTGTGCATTACACTTCTCAAAAATAGCTGTACCGATTTTGATGATTTGTTTTGTTTGTCTGTGTTCAAGTGGATTGGTGAATGGTTTTAACGTACTATTGTTTCATTGAATACAAACGTTCAGGACAATTTTTTATTACAAAAAAATATTAATTCGAAAGTGATGTACTTTATGTTTCAGGCCGCTATTTACCTGTAACACTTTCAACTTGCCAATGTTTTAATTATTCTTGAATTAATTGAATGAAAATATAACAATGAGATATTCATATATTGAACAGAGCCAAGTAACCGATTACTTATGCACACTTCCTCATTAAAATGCACCTATTTGATGATTATCAATTCAATACGATGAATCAAACCCTTTGTAAAAGATTAGTTGCTTTATAAAATTTATATAGAAACACAAAGACTTGCAAATTTAAGGGCTCCGTTTGTTTTTAACTTCTCCCCTATAATACATAAATTATATTTTTGGTTTAGTGACATAAATATTAAGCACATAGCTAGTAAGAAAATGATTGACTAAGACATACTTACGTAATGAAGCTCAAAGTCATATTATAAATTCCATATAAAATATAAAATTATCCTTCATAAATAAATTGATTAAGATAAATTATAATAACAACATGCACATATAAGATGATTCTTGTGAATAATAAAAAATGAATAATTGTGATCATCATGCGTAGTATGTTATGGTGTATTCACAAGTTACTTTTATAAATATTTCCCTGTAATTCAGAGCTGGCCAAAACCAAAAATTATGCATAGGTGAAAAGGTGATATGATAAGGTTCCTAGAATTATAGAAATGATGTCCCTTAACATGCACATAATAACCGCCTTATTATAGAACGTAAACTAAGCCAGTCCATGGTTAGATCGGTTACCATGATAGATAAATGGTTATCATGGTGAAATTTAGTTGACGTTTTATAATAAAATCCATAATACATAAAGCATATACTTTGCCCAACTATCCGTGAACCATTCGCCTTTCAGATGACTTTCGTTTTTTTTTAATATTTCCGTAACGTGAGAATTCTAATATTCATTATTGCAGTGTCCATTGTTGAAAATAAGCATCATATATTTAATTTGTAAAATCATTTATATAATTTGTGAGAAAATTTTAACCACTCTAATCAAATTCATTTTAAAGTGAATTAATCAATAATATTTTAAAGTATTTTAGTAGACTTTTGTCTATCCTGTTTTTAGTGTGAGTGCATGCCAATCACCGTAAGGATAGTCAGGCTCGTCGGTGTCTGGATAAGGCCATTTACCGTCGACTGTACCGACGCCGTCTTCGCGCGTCGAGTGGTCGGATCCTTCGTGCTCAGGCTTTTCGCTGTCGTCTGTAATTTTTAGAACATGGATTGTTAGTTTTAATAAAAGTATTCTTATCTATTTACTATATTGTACTATGATTTATTTACTATATAGCATAAAGCAGGGCTGAAGCTTACTAAAATTACGACTTTTATTATATAATATAGGAGTGTATGCATAAAAATACATTCAGTTTATAATATTCTCCTCCTTTTCCAATGGGTTTCCTCCTAATATTATTTTTAATAATATTTTTTATTTTTTTCTACCCTTGGTATATAGTATCAGAGACTATAAATAGAATCATCTTTATATTTTATTTCACGTTCAAAAGTGCCATTTTAGGTGGTCTAATTAGAATAAATGATTTAAATTGATATTAGATAGATTTAATACGAATAGATACTATAATTGTTAAATTACTTCAAAAATTAATAATTTACTCCTAAACAAGCCAAGTATCAGAATTTGCGGTCAAGAACGCATAAATAGGCTATGTGCCACATCCTGTTTTTACTGATAACTAAATTGTAAATAGTGATATTACAAAGTTTTATTTTTTTACGATATAAACAAATATATATATATATATATTTTAAAAAAATTAATGAAACATTAATCCGTTATATTTTAGTACATGATATGTACATACTTACATAAAGGGGTCTGTTACAAAAATAATTTTATTATTATGTGGAATTGCAATCCCACATAATAATAAAATTATTAATTACTACTCAAAGTAAGTATTTGAAATTACGGAAATAATACAATTAATTCAATAATTATTTCTGATAGTTTTAAAACCTATTCTAACAAAATTTTAATTAACGATGGAACTTTATTTTTAATGTTGAATGAGCCTACTGAAAATAAAAAGTAATTTACGTTTGTCGTGCGGCTCCAGTTTGTCTCCAGGTTCCAAAAGTCCATCATCGATTCCCGGGTATGGAGTAGCGTCTGCGTGGGGAATATCCAAATCGTCTATCTCTGGACCTTAAATTAAAATAAACTGCATTCAGTCTAGGCCATAACATTATAATTTATTACTTTATTTATTACAACTGACGGCCATATCGCTTTCGAGCGATCACTTCCAGGCAACCACTGCGAAAATAAGAAATATAAATAAATAAAATTAAATAAGGCAAGCAAGAAGTGCAGAAACACATAATACATAAAGTTATTCAGACATAACTAAAAATAGGAACTAAAAAACAAAAACTAACCTAAAAATGACACAATAAAATAAAGAAAAATGCACATGAATCACGATAATTTTGGATCAGTCTCACATCTAAAATCAAAATTAGGATACGGTGTGGACAGGTGATGTTTGTACAGTAGAGATTTAAAGCAAGATAGTGAAGGAGCTGAGCGAATAGTACCAGAAGTGAATTCCATAGCCTCTCTGCCTCAAACCTTAATGGATTCGCCAAGAATAATGCCTAATGATACTGTGTAGTTTACTAGCACTGCATTTTAAAATAATATTCCTCTAAACGCTAATATCACAAAACCCGACGTAAAGATGTTTCACAAAAGTTCTCATAAATATACTAAAAACATTTATTGGTAATACTGTATAAATGCAAACATTAATATTCCTGACTCCAAAAGCAAAAACTCTACGCTGGCTTCTTTCTTATCTTTTATTAAGATAATCAAGATGGATCACAACTGCAAAAGATTAGGTGGAGGGAAATGTAACCTTCTTCTAAGATGTTGATTAGTTTAGAACTCTGCCTGCACACCTATTTTGCCCAAAAAGTTGATCGTCAGGTACACAAAGCTGATCTACTTGCCTATTAGGAAAACAAATGATCACGAAACAGATGTACGAATCCGGCTCACTTAGACCAAAGAAGTTATATCGTCGCCGGTAGTTTTTGGTAATATTAAGACTATGTTTTCCTGTTGGCGTTCTCATTGTGAGTGCCAAATGTCGTTTGCACTAATCAAGCAGTGAGTGTTTAGTACAAGATCTAAATATAACAAAATAAATCATCTCGTTTCATATGACGGATACATTTTAGTTATTTAAATTATTTAATTCCTTTTTCCTTCACCGATTTCTCCTACAATTTGTTCTATCTATAAAATAAGTATATTATTAAATTAAGGGCCTCTTTCACAATGTATGGATAAAGTACCAAATGGCTATGCGACACATAATTTATTCGGAAAATAAAAGTTCCAAATAAGATACTTCGCGTTTCATGACGAATAGCTAAAAAACGCTATCTGACAGTCGTGAAACGCAACAAACACTAGTTTATCCTACCAATAAGTAATAAATAGCTTATTTGGAACTTATCCGGACATTGTGAAACAGGCCCTAAGGATAATTAATATGAAACAACACTAAAAAGTTTTAACTGCGGCTTTATTTAAAACAGTTTTGTCTATGAAAGAAAATTTTGTCTGTTTTTCAACTTGACATTTGCATGTCAGAACTAACATTGGTTTATCGTTTCGCATTTTTATGAATGGCGTTCAGATTAACTAAAGTTCTCTTAAGTGACAACCTGGCCTTGAGAAAGTGGTGTTACAACTTGGCTGGGTTCAACAGGTATGGTTTAATGCGAGACGACTGTTTGTATGAAACCGATGACGTCATCGAAGCCATGCGACGCCTGCCATCCGAAGTCCTGGATGAACGGACCTTTAGGATGCTGAGAGCAGCGCAATATTCGGGAATGAAGAGGTTACTGCCGAAAGAACAGTGGATCAAGTTTGAGGAAGACATTCTGTACCTCACCCCGATAGTTGACCAGGTGATTCGAGAGAGGCTTGAAAGGGAGAAATGGGAAGAGGAATATTAATTTACCGCTTTATATAAATGGCCTGCAATAAATGAGTTTTTTTCTTTTTACCGTATTTCCCTCTCTTCTGTTTATTAAAAGTCTTTATTCGTGTGTGGTTTTTATTCGTAAAACCCAGTGGCGATACAATTTAATTTTATAGATTATACCCGCAGATTGAATCCGATTATTTGATAATTTATATAGACATACATAAATAGTCTTCTGTGTCAGACTAATATTGTTATTTTTGAGTCTAAAACATGCCCATGTCCTCGCAATGATAACCTTAACCGTCCGAGCAAAAATTGATTGGGAACATATTAAGTTAATCCGCACAGCTGTGATTCGTACCCACGACACCAGAGTCGCACGCGTCTCTCCTATTCCTCTAGAATGATTAGAATGTTGTTCCTGGAACTTAATATCTATTGTTATATTTAATAATCTACCTGCAAGTGGTGGTGATTGTGGTTGTTTGTCTGGTTCAAGTAGAGGCTGTGTTTGATGAGAACCTTCTGTTTCATGCTTCTTGTCCTGTTTAAAGAAATAGTAAATATAATATAATCACATAACAATTTGACTTATATTTCTATAAATGTCGATTGAATTTTAATATAAAAGGGTAAAATCTAAAATTATAGTCCTTAATATTGTGTGTATGTTAAACTTGATTTTTACTTGACAATGGTTTAAGGCTGCAACGGAACCTGAGAACTGAAAATAATAAATACTAGAAGACTTCATACTACACAGAAACTTATTTTACATATGTCTAACAAATACCAAACTACTCTTTCCTAAACAAACACAAATGCCTTTCTTAACCATCACCTAGCTGCGGTCAAAAAGTCCTGTTGTCATGGGTCAGTTACGAGGCCTTGGTTCAATTTATATCATGACACGTTCACAGGATTTACCCGACCACTTCCTATGATTCATTACTCGGGGTTATTGTTCGTAAACTGTTATTAAGTAATGACTTGAGTAAAACAGTTTACCGCAGTTGTTATTGTATTGCTAATTCAACGTATCATCTAGTGAGATATTAATTAATAAATATAATTGTGTATTTGTACTAAATAACGTAATTCTCGGGTAGATAGATCAATTTGCATTTTATATTTATTTATTCAAGTTCACCACATCAAACATAATATACAGCATATGTCATAAGCTAACTTTTCTAAAATGAGTCAGTTATGGTAAACACAAATGTTACTAAAAATTAAAATATTACTTTCAATTTAAAATTAAAACCAGTATCTTTTTTATATGATCAGCCCACGGCCGTATGTGGCAAGCTCTCGATAAGTAGTGTTTATTTTGTTATATTCGAGAAGAATTCCAATAAGATGGGCCTGAATTCCCTGATTGGTTTTTCCAGACGGAAAGTGGAAAATTCAGCTGATTTTTAACCTTAGAAATAAGAAATGACATGTTTATGTCCTGTAAAAGGTTACTGTTTTGTATTTGACCATTTAACAATTTCTTTAAGAATGTAACATCGGCTAGAGATCTCCGATGGTACAGTGACTGGTTAGAAGAACGTCAAACCATTAAATTGAAGTTTTAGTAATAGACTATAAATAAATGTACACTAAATTTTTGCATCAGTTCGAAAATTGCATTGAGAATTGTTCTTGCATTTCTGAATGTTTTTAAGACTTTTTGACGAATTATTGTGTTTCATAGTCTAAGTCCTAAGAGATAGATGCAGCAACCATCGAAATTAAATATTTCTAAAAGAAGGCAGGCATAGTCATTGCCTTTTCAAACCTTTATCAGTTTAGTGCTAGTTGGTTAGGGATTATGAAAAAACATATAAAAGTGTGAACAGTACGGCAGCTTTATGACAGCATAATAATAAGCTTTTATGATATTTTTATTTAGCCATCATTATCGTAAAAATGATTAGTAGAGACAAAATTATAATTTAAGGACTTGTAAAAAAACAATTAGATCAAGATTAGCAAGTTCAGCGATTCCATTTTTTTTATGTAAAATTTTCTGTAGTTTAAAGAAAACTTTGGGAAAACCGCAAATAGTTATGCCATAAAAAGTTTTTGTTGCGTTTTTCCTCTAATTATTATTTATTACCAGCGTGAAACAAAATTGTGGTAATTTTTATTTCTCTTTCCTGTTTTTATAATCGTTTAGAGTAATTTCCTTAGTACTTGCAACATTGTGTTAAAAAAATGCGAAATATACAATAATGGATCGATGGTAACCTGGCGACTTTACGTGTGGGGTCGTGCGTTTCAACCGCAGCTGTGCACCAATGGGATATTCTCTAAACAGACGATAAATAAAATAAAAGGTCTCAGATGGGGCATCTATATAAAAATATCAATCAACTGATAAAAATTCGAGCATGCATTAAGATTCTTCATCTCTAAAACAATTTCACGCTACATTCAAGACGCGACATAATTTAGGTCACCCAAAAAACTGCCTTCCTTATTAGCATAACTTACTAATAGTAATTCCCTACAATTATATATTTTAACAATAATTTTGTTTTCTTTCAATTATAACACAGTAAACAAATGTATGACGACACAGTGTGACTGCCGACTTTACCGTATGTATAACGTCAGTGATCTTAAAGATACAATCATTTTAATGTTATTTCCTATTTATAGGCAACACGCGTTCAATGGTAACTACTGTGGAATGTAACTTATGATTGGCTGCGTTTGCGGAAATATGTTATAGAAAGGGATTTCATGATGTATACAGTATATAACCTTAACACAATGAAGTTATTTGCGGTCAAAAATGTTGAAATTCATTTAATAAATAATTAAACAGATTAACTCAACTACATATTTAAATCTTCGAAAATTTGTTCGTTTTATTTATTAACTCTTCTTTGAATTAACATAATTAAATGTATAGGAGGGCAACTGGTGGTTTTACGTTAATATTACGTTATTATAAATAAAAGTAACACAGAGACTTCTTAAATAGAACTATCACAAAGTAAATACAACTTCACTTAGTTTTCTTCGGAACACTTGTTCACTATTTTCTATGAACTGATTTATAAAAACTTACAAACATTTCAACTACTTGATAATCCATCCGTCGAGCCATGGCAAAAACACGATTATCCGTCCCTTATGAGTGACTATCTGCGACTGACGCGTTTATGACTATGACTGAGAATCAAGGCCAAGGCAAAGTAATTAGTGTCATACCTATTAGACATCCAAAATATATATCTGGCACGCGAAAATCAAATATTGAATTGTCGAGGAATGCATTTAAATAGGACACGGAAACTACGCTTATTATCTAGAGGTTTAGGAATATAAATCAATATATTAGGTTATATGAAATTGGGGTCTTGTATGATAGGAATATATATTTAAAAAAATATAGAATTTAATAAATTAATTAAAGTATGTACCATTTGTATCTATATTATATGTAGTTGAATGATCCCTTGATAAAACGGAACCCTTAAAGGTTCACAGGAGAATCAATAAAATCTTTGAAGGCGGTTTTGACTGCCCCATCAGAGTTGAAGTTATCCAAATTTCGAAGAAAATAGTAATCTGTTGGAGCAGAGTTCGGGGAGTACCTACGTTGGTAAAGGAGCTTTAATTAGAATGTCTAAGGAATCCTCCAGGTAGCAGTTTGTTTTGAGACACCGCCGATATTATAAATCCTTCGAGCCGTTTCTGCAGCACTGATGTCACGGAAAAATGAAATGAATTATGGTTTTCGAAAAACAGTTACACGAGTAAATAGCTGTTCAAAATAAAATTTGGAATTTCTAACCAAATATGACATATTTGTGGTCAAAGTAGCCAAAACGCCAATTTCATATTATATATGTATTCCTAAACTGAAACGTACGTATGACGTTTAATAGTGGTGCTGGGTTCTATTGAATAAATCCTCGCTTTGCGTTGGATGAAAAAGGAAGCACACGACGATATGTATGATAACGAAACAGACAGAATTCTTGCTGCCTTTTTTTATAGAAAAGGGGGTAAACGGGCAAGAGGCCGGATGAAAACTTTTAATGCCAGCGGGTTCGCTAGTGCAATACCGGCCTTTTAAGAGTTGTAAAGTCTTTTCTTGAGCCTTTGCCTCATTACCAATTGTGATTGTTTTGAAATATTCCATTTTTACTAATCCTGATAAATACTAGTACAACTAATCTGTATTTCGTTTTTCTTAAAAGATAATATTGCTTAGACAAAACTAGTTAATGATTTATTGAATAGTAATAGTTTATACAAGAGGCTGGTCCAATAATTTTAATATTCATGTTTCAATGTAAGTATAGTGTGTGGCTCTTAGAAATACACGCAATTACAGAGGCTATTCACATATGTGATAATAGATCAAAATGAAGGCTTCTGAATTCTAAAATCATAGCTCACTGGAGATTTACAAGGTAAACAGTTCGAAGGCCATTTGCAAGGTCACGTTGATTGACTCATAAGGGTCAATAAACTTATTTCATCTGGTTCTAAGTAATTGCGAAAATAATTATTCAACTAAAATTCCCAAATTGGGTCCATCATGGCTCAAAAGTCGCCAGGCTAATTAAAAAATCCGACGTATCATTGCAGTATCTTTTAAATATATCAAACAAGCGATCAGGCAGGATTGTGACCAAGAAGCTAAGCAGCAGGAGAGTGTAAAATCTCCCTTATCCTAAAAAGGGACTTTCGTTACTTTAACTAGGTCTGGTGGGTTTGGCGTCTTCCGGGAATATCCGGAAGTGTGGTGTTCATATAATGGTGCAAGGTATCGTTGTGAATTTATAGGATACTGAGCATATTTTTATTTGTATTGTTTCGTCTACTGGTACGTTAATTAATTTCTTTGTCTTAATTTTTTATCCACCTATTCGATTTTTATTAACGTAAAAAATGCATTAAGCTTGGCCTCGCGGCAATTCGAGTATATGTGACGAAATAGAATAGAAAACTACTATTTATTTAATACATAACATAGTCATACAAACAACATAATAACAAAACTTTGAATATGTATCGAAGATATAAACGCTGAGGCTTTGAGAACATTAAGAACGCCAAATGTCCGAAAAAATTTAAAAAAGCGTAGGCGAAGGACAATGATTGTTCGCAAATGCACAAAAAATAACACAGCCTTTAATTAAATGAATCATATCTAAAAAGTACTTTTGATAACGTCATCTTAACAGTATGTATAGCAAGTTGTGTAATATTTGGGTATAAAAAGTCCCGTAATCTCCAGTCCATCAAGCAGTGGACACATTTATGCGCCAGTTTCACGCTTTAAGATATACATTCGTTGAATTATTATTTTAAAAACCAACACTGGGTTTATTAAACAGCTAAAAGTACATCAGAATAAATATCGCAACGTAAATCGCGAATACCCAGAGATTGTATAATGTAAACCAGAAGATTTGTTGGTGGCGTGTAGTTTTAGTGGTTTACGTTTCGTGGAAATACATCAGGGAAACTTTTGTTTGGGTAAAGTCAATCTAACTAAAAAAAGAAGATTAATGAGCTTCATATGGAGTCTGTACGCCTGTTCTTCATAACATACAAAGCTTAAATAAATTAGTATTTCTCTATTGGTATGAGTACTTTACTAAATATACAAAAAAAAATAACAAAATAACAAAACGTAAAGATAGTTTCAATAATAATATAAATTACATAACTTAATAATATACTTTTCATTAATAAAATCACAGAGGCTCATTTATCTGTGCCTTTTAACTTAAGAAATTATGTATAAAGTTAACGATTATCTATTAGATAAAAGGGCCTCTGACTAGTGCTAGGCAGGCTAATTAATTTGCGATATTTGTTTTAAAATAATTGTTTTTGGATGTTTGCTTTTTTAAAAGAGTACCGAGAGTTTTTTACGCCGCCTTTTTCTGTCGGCCTAGGTTACCTAGGTTACCCCGACAGGACCCTCTCTTCTGTGCCGATGAGTAAATTCCAAAATAAACATACCTATTTTATATTAGTAAAAGACATTAGTAGTTTATTGAGAAGAGCAATGACCCCACCATATATTGTTTTGAGCCGTCTATAGGAGGCTATATATATTTAATAATATGTACAAATTCTATTGTGTCTTACTATTATGTACATATGTACTTATTAAGTACATTTAATACAACTTTCTTACATAGTACCACAGCTTTAGATATTGTTTTTATTACACATGTTGCTACTTAAATTTAATTGATCACGTTTTAAGTTGTCATTACTTTGAATATTTGCAAAATAAAACACGATTATTACTTTACTTTTTTTTATCACTAACCTATTTCTTACGCACGATATCTTCATACAAATGAAGTCATAAAAATAAAAGCAATGCAGTTTAAATTATTTAAGAAACTTTTACCTTGAAGTATAGATAGTATAGAGTTTTTTTTTATACTGTGAACTTCTCTATAAATATCGCATTTCAAACTCAAACTCAAAATATCTTTATTCATATAGGTACACTTATGAACGTCAAAAAAAATTAATTTTAAATTTACATTTACTACCAGTTCGCACGTCTAGGGCGTATTGTGAGCAAGAAGTTTAAGTATATATTCCCGTTCAAAAGCATTTATATTATTTATTAGGCAGTCGTTATATCTAAATTGTCAGCACTAAGGTGTCAAATGGAACCCAGAATGGACCGCATAGAAAATTTGAAAAAATATTATTATGCCTTGTGAGTAACAAAACATCGCTGACTTCTATTGCAGAAAAGCTCTGAGAACATGAGGTTATATATATGTATATGTACTACAATGTCTGATTACCTCTGGAACTAGGGTAACTAGGTAGGGTTTAAGGAATTGTTTTAGATTGCAATGTTTTAATACTTTACGTCGAAACGAAAAGTGCACTATTAATTCCATTCAATGAACAAAGTATCCATTAATTCAGTTTTTCTCTTTGATTTCTCGTGAGTTATTCAACTTTCTTTCTACTTATTAGCAATTGAATTGATTTCGTGTTCGCATCGATATTGTAGTTTTATGTGCTTCAATTAGTAATTGATTTATAGATCATAGGAAGTCATAGTTTAATATAATATATTATCAAGGCAATCTCCGCAATTGAGACAATGTTATCTTTATACTTTTCTCTTGAAATTCTCTAACCTTGTTCATTTGATTATATTAAAACTTTTTCTACACGGGCCATGTTATAATGTAAAGTCTAGATTGAGAATAGATACACTGTATACATTTTTTGCGCAATGGGACCGATTACCGAAATGTTTCGTGATTTTATGTCCACAACTGAGGCCCGAAATCTTCTTAACTTAATAATTGCAACATCTATTGTAAGATTATGATAGATTTCTTTCAAGATTTTACTAACCTATATCATGAATAATATTGGTACTTTTTAGTATTGGGTTCGCCCTGGATTTGAACCCAGACCTGACGATCTGCAATCCATTCTGCTAACTGTGAAACCGCTAAGGCGGTCGTACGCTTATTAAGTATTTTTTTACTAACGTTGAAATATTGTTGTATTAAAAGTGTAGTAGTATAAGTGGTAGTCAGAGTAATAATTCTCTATTACAAAAATAAAAGATATAAGGGTTTATAAAAAATCATGAATAATGCAACTTATTTATTATATTATAAACAACTTCCACCTGCTTTTAACTTTAAACAAATTTTCAAATTGTTGTCCTTCTTAGAGTTATTAATTTTATTGCATTTAATATTTTAACTTATAAAATTATCTCGTCTCAGTAGTTGCTATACTCCTGATATCGTAGGGAAACAGTCGTACAAGCATTTGTTTGTATGTAATTATTAATTTGATGCATTAGGCATTGATAAAATTAATCATACTATATTTTAACTTCTTCCAAATGAGAGCAGCTCAATGGTAAGTCTTAACCTTTAGCTGGTGTTCTAGTACTGTACAATTAACCACTGTTAATTGTATAGTTCTATGCAATTAACAGAGGTCCATACATCCTGAGTAGACAGTAAAAAAACAAATTTATTTTTGTTTTAATTAATCAAACGGAAAATACACAATTCCATATTATAAAGTAATACAGCTTATTTGGTTTATCAATCTGTTATGAACTTTGCAGAGTTAACAGCTAATTGTAAACTTACTGTATTTTTATTGCTGCTCTTTTCATTTTCAATAATAATATCAGGTCGGGCAGATTTGGGAGATGCTGGTGTACCGAAAACCATCTCTACATCGTTCAAATCAACTTTTGATTTCGGCGCGTCCGTTTGATTGTTATTCTCCATTTTATTCACAATAGAACGACAGGACACTATCTAATTCTTTAATATAATAAAGAAATATACACATGAACACGTCTGCCTCGTCGCGGGCGTTGAATATAACTAAATAATAAAGCTAAAGTCATCGCACCAGTTAATGAGTGATCTCTAAAAATACCGGTATCTGTGGTGTAAATATATAATGTACACTTGGAAACAACAGTCACGGTAGACGGTATACCCCGAAGAATTGGCATTTCCTATTACGTTTTCTTAAATAATTAAATGTTTTCTTGAACCCTTACTGATTTTAGGTGAAAATCGTGTTTGTGGAAGATTATGTCCTGGTGTGGTACTTTAGTCTCACTTCAGGCTCTTTGGTGCTCAGAGTTTGGTTGGTATTGTCTTAATAAAAACACTCAAATATAATTAAGCTAACAAAATATGGGAAAAAGATTTATTCAAATGTGTAGAACTTACATACCTCAAAGAAAAAATTTCAAAAAGTAATGTTTGATTACTTTAACACACAAAAAGATATTGTTATATATAGGTATATCGAAAGCGATAAGGCCGCCAGTTGCTCTCCTTTTCATTTAAATATTTTTTAACAATATACAATAATAACACCTGTACACAAGAAAACATTTTATATACCTAAGGAGTAATACAATTGGTAATGGTTGTTGGAGTCATTTTCCAAAGGGTTTAACACCAGGAAACAATTAGATTATTGCTTAAATAATGTATGCGAAAATGCATTGCATCAGTTAAAGTAAGATTATGAACATTTAGAAAACAAGTTATAGGCTGCTAAGGGAAAAACCGACGCGAAACCGGTGCGAAATAAGTGGGAAGTAGTCGTCACATCGTCATTTGTGACGTCTGTTTCAAGATTTGGTTTATAGAAGTGTATCTACGCAATTTACGCACTATACAGCAAGTCGAAAAAGACTTTCTTTTTTCAGTATAGAGGGTAAATGGGCAGGTGGATGATGTGATGTTAAGAGATAATGCCGCCCATGGACACTCATTGCCAGAGGGCTCGCAATTGCGTTGCCTTAAAGGAATGGGTATAGTCTTACCTTACTACTACACCCTTAGTCGAATTGATTCGGAAATACTTTAATGGGCACCTGTGGTGGTAGTGGGTGGCAAAAAGTTCCTTAAAATTGGGATGATACGGATGAAATTTCGTATTCTGCCTCGGATGATGTAGATGATAAGATGTAGACAGACCCCATACCTCTACTCAAGCTTTTATGAGGCTAATTTCTTCGTTTATAAGTTTTCTACCACCTAAATTTAGGAAAATTTAACAGGAACGTTAGAAAATAAATGTAAAAATGTTATGTATTATGCATACACACCTAAGGTTGTAGCGTTATAATAATAGCACATTACAAAAAATCAAGCTCAAATTGATTGGGCCCATAAGCATAATAACCATAACCACTTCGATACGAACCATACTACGTCGATACACAATTTTATATTAAAATAATAACTTATAAAATTGAGGACGTAACTACATATCAACAAATATAATCTAACATAATTCGAGTGACTAAAGTGACTCTATCCAAAAAAAATACGATTGCCGAGTAAAAATATTTTCGAACACTATAATAAACTAATCTTAATATAATAAACAAAAATTTTGTTTTCTTAACATTATATATAGTGAAATTGTTCATGTTGGAAATATTTATAAAGTAAAAAAAATGAAATATCTCTTAATTTATATTTTCTGACACGTTACTAATCAAGCACGCAGAACTGAAGACATAAACTGGTAGTGAACTCTGCCACACCTTTTAAACGACAAGTATTTTACAGGTTTTGCAAGATTTTAAGTAGTTGCATTACACCTTGCTCCAAAATATAATATGGAATTAATGACTAACTTTTTAACTTTTATAACAAAACTGAATGTATGGTTTTTAAATTCCAATGTTAGATCACACCAAAATTATTGGAAATGAAAGAGGCATACAACAGGTCCACAAGATATGTATAAAGTACTCATAATTGTGTTAACAAGAGGGTTATTTAGAATTTTCAACTAAATTTTAATTTTCAGAGAATGCCGCAGCAATTTAAAATAAGGAAAAACGTGTTTGCGTGTCTGATAGTGCTTATTATACTACAAGTAGCGACTTCACTGGAAGTTAAATTTAATTTTTTTATTTTAATAATATTGTTTTATTCTCAAACTAATGGATGAACCAATGTATCGTGTTTTATCCAAGAACTTTTATGTATGATATGTTGGTGAAATGGCGCTACTGGTATCAGCTGCCATTGTCATTAAAGTTTAATAAAATCTACGTCCAATTAGTTAATTGTTGGTTTATTTAATTTGTCAATTTCAAAAAATCAGATTAGAGTAAAAAACCGCCCTTTTCGGAGAAGGCCATTGCCCTCCCGCGATAGCCCAAGCTGAGAGCCGAGTCTCGCAGGAGACGCCCTTGCACTAGTTTATGACGTCAACAGCCGACGTCATTATCTTCATTAATTGATCGGGAGGTCCTGTTTTTGTTAATTCAGAGCGTGTTTCCGAAACATTGTTCATCGTTAATAACCAAAGTAATAGCTTTGTCAACAATCGGTCTCTGTGTCTTTCTCCTCTGTCCTTACTGTCGCTAGATGACAATATTCCTATCGTTCATAGTCATTGCCTACCTCTGACTGCCTACGTGTATCTTCCTGCACTGTTATTCAGGTGCTACCCTCGTTCCTCGATTGCATCACTACTCACTCAGTCATATATTTAAGTAGAATTTAGTAGTAATAGTAATACGTAATATTTTTCTTTTTATACATAGCTACAACACGAAAAAAATGTCTTACTTCTGCATCTATTACACATAATACATAGATGCTGGCTCACCTCCTTTGTTGAGAATCTGAAAGGCTGTGCAATATAATCAAGTATTCCTTCCGAATATCTTATTGAGGATTTTTCTTATAGACATTTCTCGCGCCTTACATTAAATGTCATTCAAACGCATACGTTATTGCTAATAAGAATTTACAAATCGGTCTATTTAGTTAAGGGATTTAATTAAAGCAAATAACGTATAAATATAATCACTTATCACTCTCAATATTTTGCTAATTATACAACAATGTCATAACAATGAAATGAGGTTTTTCAGTACAATAGAAGACCAAATTTTTTATTTTATAATTACCGGTATTCTTCGGTTATACTCCTATCAATCTCTAATCACGTTACCTATGCCCCGTTAGGTAATAGGACTGCATACAACAACTTGATAAGCCTGATTATTACATATGAAATTGGCATTTTGTATAGGAGGAGCAATTATATTTTTTATTTATAGCGTACCAATTAATAAAAGGGCGGCAGCGCGCTTGCAAGGGCTCTGGCAGTGCAAGTGTCCATGGGCGGCGGTGTCATTTAGCATCAGGTGACGCTCCTGCCCGTCTGCCTCCTCCTCCTTTGTACCACTAAAAACACTTCAAACCATTCGGACAGAAACCATTTAAATGTCTATAACGATAAAGAGTTTTTATTATGCCAAATTAAAGATGTGACAAGGAGAATGTCAAGCACGTTATGTTAAAATTGCATCCATCACTGTGCCTATTAAAAATAAATGAGTGTATTTACACGAAACGGAAAAACAAAATTCAACAAAATATTAGTCAGTGGAGTGATACATAAACCAATGACTCTAAGTGCAAACCGTTTATCTACTGATAAAATCATATCACCGCCATTATTTTTTATTCAGTCAATATTCATACTTCGACGTGACCAGTCTTATTTAAATTAATTTGAATAACAAGAAATAAAAATGGGTTGCGGCGAATTCCTCGTTAAATATATTTTGTTTTTTGCGAATCTATTTTTTGCGGTAAGTTATTTTTTTCATATAGGTTATAATGATAAAGAATCTTATCAGTGTGATGTGTGTATGCGCAGAGATCCCGTTAACAGTGGTCATGCTGTGTACATACAGATAATCTTAAATCTACATTATTCATTACACTGTTTTAACAAAAGCATTTCAACAAATTGAATTTAATTGTATTCCTGCGTAATCGTTATGTATGTAGATAGTTTTAAGTAATATGTGAAAGTTTTTTGTTGGCAACCCTACTAAGTGTATAGTTATTATATTACTAAAGAGTATGTAAATAGTTTATAACTATATAACAGGTAGGATATTAAGAATTTTAAATTATTTGCCTATATTGTTAATTGCAACTAAAGTTTTTAATTTTATTAATACAACACAATAATATTTCAGGAGTTTCTCGTATAAGCAGAGAGTAGCCAGTGTTATTCTATTACATAAATATGTGTATGTATTACACAAATGTGTGTATAGATTTTGTATTAGAAAAGAAAATTCCATAACTTATAAATGTATATAGCGTATATTAAAATAATACTAAACTACATCTCTGTTCCTTAGTCGTAGTAGTGGACTCATGTCCTTAGTTTCTTCGCAATTGATAACAGATAAGATATCAGATATGGCTTTTAGGGCGTTGATTATGTTCATATATATATACTGACCAATGAAATAGTAAATATATTCACATTTACCCTAAATAGATAAATATGTTTAATATTTCATTTGAAGATGGGTAATTCATAATGAACATGAACTTTTTTTACTATATTTGAGATCCCATTAATGTTATTAATTTTATCTATCTTTCAAAGATTTGTCCTCTATCAGTAGTAGTCATAGTAAAATAGGAGCACACTCTTACACTCGTGGGAACAACACGCACATACTCGAATTCACTTGAACTAACTGGTCAGTAAATTTTAAAAAAAGTGCGTGCGTATAAACTACACTTGTCAGAAGTTAATCTTCTTAATTATTACTAAGGTAAAAGCGCCAATAGATGATCATGTACCATGTATTTCTATATCTATATTCACACTATTTACACACTACAGGTACGAGCTAATAATAATAAAAATAATTTAAAAATCTGCGTTTACTGCACAAGACGTTATGCGACAGAATTGCCATCTAATACTAATATGTATTAGTACTAATATGTAACTACTAAACGAATACATCAACCAATAGCGTGTATTTTTTCTCGATCTCCCTCTTTCACTCTCTCTCAATCACTCTCTCCCTTTTCTTCAACAAAAACAGTTTCACTTCAAAAAAGTCACAGTCTTGGTAAAACTCGAATAAAAAATCGATGGAGTGTGGAATTTAATAGCAAAATTATGTTTTCAGCTGGCCGGTCTGGCCCTGATCGGCTTGGGTGTGGCCGTTGAACTTCAAGTAAAGGAAATAATCAATGCAGTGGAATCCAGCAATTTCCACGTCGCACCAATTGCGGCGATCGTAGTTGGTAGCGTAGTATTTTTAATTGCTTTCTTCGGATGCTGCGGTGCAGTCAGAGAGAACAACTGCATGCTTATCACTGTAAGTGGTTATTTGAGTAATTTAAAATAAAAGACCAAAATTTTCCCGCTAGAAACTATATTTGCTGATTGAAATGTCAGCTAAAAAAGTAATGAAACTGATATATTGAAATATAAAGAAAAAAACTTCATCATAGCATAAAACTTGCAGTTTTAGAATAGAATAATACTTTAAGCCATAGCTTGGCTTTCATGCTGGTCAGAAATTGTAATCTACTTCTTTATATCTTTTTTTCAGTACTCTATATTCATGCTGATTTTGATGCTTGTGAAAGTGACCCTCGCTGTTCTGATCTTCGTTAACTTGGACGGCTACATTAAGCAGATACCACGTTGGCTTAACGAGGCCTTCACCAGAGACCAAACTGGTTTTCACGAAATTGAGAAAACGGTATCTGCTCCATATACAAAGTTACTAATGTAAACGGAACGTTTTCTTCTTTAATGTAAAACAAATTTTACTATTTTAAGATCAATCATCAACAAACTACGGAATCGTCGAATCAAAGCAAGAAATACGATATACTGGTTTTAAATTTATAAAGGCAAACCAAATGAAACACTAAAAATAGCTCTCTTAGTTACATAGAAGAATACTTTCAACCATCATCCTGAGAATAATAATATGAATAAATTTTCATGCTTTTCAGTTCAAATGCTGCGGTCCTACTGGTCCTCTGTCCTATGGCAACCTGGTGCTTCCAGAGACCTGCTGTGCATCATCCCCCTGCACCCTATTAAACTCTTATACCGGCTGCTCCAATGTTGTCGAGGACTTCTTCGAGACATTTGGAGTAGCAATTGGTGCATTAGCCATCGCCGTTGCCGCAATTGAGGTAAATGGACTTGATGTTGGTGACTTTAGAAATAAATTTCTCTTCTATAACATACATATATTAATTAATGTATTTCTTATTTCGCATATTCATAAAAATGCACATTTAATAGATAGGATTGTGGTATGATTTCGGTTCTCGGTAACTGATTCATGACTGCTGGAAACAAACGACTAATCCTCATGAAACTATGTACAGAGAAGATACTTAATATATATTCTCCCTTTTTGTTTCAGTTGGTGGCAATTGTTTTTGGTTTGTGCTTAGCTAACCACGCCCGCAACCAAAGCAGGAGGGCCCACTACTAGGTTATTGATTATAACTTAGTCTAAACACACAATCATTGTATGCTATGGAAGCAATATCTTAATTTTTTCAGCAGGCACTGTAAATTCGATTAAGTGCCAGACAAAGGGTGCAATTATATTATATCTATTGAAATAGAGATTTTTTACTTGATATGCTTAAGGCGAATAAGATTAAATATTAAAAAGGAATTTAATAATTTTAGTTCTTGCTAAAAATTATTATCTGTCACAAAACCGTATCTATTTTTTAGTTTGTGTTTAGGATTTAAATGTGGTTTCTAGTGTACACTTGGATAACATTTATATTTAACTTTTTAACGCATGTAATCGTTCCACATTTAGAGGCAACATCAAGCCTTCAAAAATGTATACACTAAAACCACAGTATTATACTTAATATAGGATTATAATTTTTGCTTATATTAAATTATACTATAAGTGTTTTTAATAAAGTAATAAAAGAAGATTGTTGTAATAAAAATATATATAAAAAATACAATATTTTACAATTTCTATTATAAGTTAAGTGTGTCCATATCATATTCTACTTAAAAATCACATCTCAAACGAGATAGTTACTTTCGTATGAAAAAATATATAAACTTTATTTTCAACAATAAACTTATTATATGATAAACCTGATATATATTACTTAATATCGCAAATGTGATGTCTATTCTCTGTCCAAGAATATTTCATAAAAATAATAGCGCCTTATGATAAAAATTTAACAATAATTACTTCAAGAAAAATTGCCCAAATAGTCAATTTTTTTTTCAAAATTATTAGTGTGTTCATATTTAAGACTGTTAAAATAGTTAAAAGCTAGCTAGTAAATGTACAGTAAAAATATATTATGAATTACAATTATTACTTTTAAATATATTTATACCAAGGCTCTTTTAATTGTTATTATATATTATATTCTTAATTGTTATTTCAAACTTATATAAAGAAATCCTTTTTGGTTTAGATGAAAAACTATGTACAAGAAATACGTACAATATCTGGGAAATGTTTAATTTTATTTTTTTGCTTTAAATTTGATGTTAGTAAAATGTTTGATGTTTATTTTACTTTAGAAAGACAATTAGAAATTTATGAAAACATATACATATCGTGGAAAAGTGTCTGGCTGAATGTGACAAGATGTGACAAGGGGGGAGGGGGGGTATAGGGCAGCGTGACGTGATTATCATACTCAGCAGGGGGGGGGTCTTAGTTTTTGTGACGAAATATTTCTAGGGGGGGTCACAAAAAGTGTGACACAGCGTGACAATGGGGGGGGAGGGGGTCAAAAAAAGCTGATTTCAGTGTGACGTATTTTATGAACGGCCCCTGTAAATAGTTAAAACTGAGAAACAAAAATAAATTAAATAAAAGATAGAGTTACAAATACGTTAAGGAATTTATAATTAAGTTCGTAATAGAAGAGCTGGGAATTTCCCGGGTAAGGGTTCCCAAATGTTACACATTGTAATGTATATTACGTACTTATAATAAATAAATACATTTTTACTATTTGTTATTACATGTGTGAAAATGACATGAGATGTTAAGAAGGTGCAAAGCTGATCAGGTGCATACAACTTCCTCATAATCGCGTAGGCCGCAATATCGCAGCACACTCTCTTAAAAAAGTCACAAGGGCCCATATGCATCTGCGAATAAACACTGTAAAAAAGTAATTCTTAATACAGATAATAATAATAAAAGCAAATAATTAACACAACACATGACAAACATCCCAGAAATTTTTGAAACTATTTCATTCGTACAGTCTCGAGGGCTGTCTCAGTACTCTGTAACTTCTAACAGTGGTAGTCTCTTGACTTCAAAATTGTGAGTTTTCTAAGTCAAAAATCATTTATTCATATAGGATAACAAACTTATGGCCGATTTTCATATATATTTTATAAATTTTCAAATATATTCAAAATATATGAAATATACATGAAAATCTAAAAAAAATAAAAATAATAAATCATAAAAATATTTTTATATATTTATACATTTTTAATAGATTTTTAATATATTTATAATATATTTTTATACATCTTGACATTTATTTCTTTAATATGCCATCAAAAACACAAAAAGTAATGGATAAGTGATTAGAATTGAAGATAAGGTAATTCCTCTTCGAATTCGAGTTTTTGCATTTTCTGAGAAAATTTACAATATGTAGTAACATTTTTTTTTTCACTATCGGAAAGTAGAGATTTCAACGAACAGAAAACATACCAACTTTTTTAAAAATAGCTGATATTTTGACGGGTGAATTTTCTATTGAAAATAAGGGTGTTTTTTCGATATTAATTCAAAATAAGGTGAAAATATAAATATTTTTAATCAATTAAATTACAGCGTATTTGGGACATAAAAAGGTAAGTTTTCACCAAATTTCGTTGAAAAAAAATTTTTTTTGTAAAAGATAAAAACAAAAAACCAAAAACTTGGTTTTTTGAATTTTTCACATAAATTTTGAGGTTACGTGAAAAAAATGTAAATTTAGATCTTTTTATCACCTACAACTTTGCCATTTGACTTTTTCGATAGGACTTTTAGTTTTGCCGGAAATCGGGAAAAAACATTTTTTATCCTTCCTCCCTCACCCCCATCCTCTTCCCGACCTCAGATCGCCTGTAATTTATTTTTCCTTTCATTTCTATAATATTCCGCTCCTTTTGTAATGGGTTTCATCCTACTATTATTTTTTTTGGTTTTAAAAATTATCGACCCTGGTCTAAGAGACGAACTGACAATAATTTCTCCGCCACTCTTTTGTAGTTTTTGTTTTGTTTTACAGAAATTTTGTAAGGAGCTGCAACCATTACACCATGTTCCACATGATATTTTAAGTAATAAATAAATTAAATATAAAAAAAAATAATAAATAATATAAATTAAACAAAGATTTGTCTCAGATTGTCAAAGATCCTCAATCAGCAGGAGGCATGGTGAAATAGGAGCACGTACTTATATTCTCGTGGGAACAATACGCAAACACATTGTCGAAATAACTAACATAAAATCGCATAAACGAATTCAGGTCCAGTCACCACAAGTAGCACCCGTTCACGAGTATGACGCATGGCCACCTATGGGACCCCTCGCCATATTTTAGGGAGAGAGACAACCCGACGCATGGACGCCGCCACAGGTAATGATATTTAAGGGAGCATGACGATCCTTGAAATGTGAATTTGGCTCCATAAGAAATATACAGTCAAACCTGGATAAGCGAGAGTTCAAGGGAGCACAATCTCATTCTCGCTTATAGAGGTTTCTCACTAACCCGAGTTTCTCGCTAATGCAGGTACATGTGTAGCGTTTCTCTCTTATAGAGGTATGCAGCAATAACAAGACATATATTCATGCACTATGTAAGTTTATTTTATTTAGAACTTATTTACACTTTAAAAAATCCGTCAATTTCGTTTGGGTTTCTGTTTTTGTATTTTGAACGTTTTTCTGTAACTCATACATTTTGTCGAATATTGCTTGATCAACAACTGCCGCGTATTCAAAGTACTGATGGACCGTCTCCAACGCATTTAAAGCTAGCTTCATTGGAATGATCTTAACAATGGTAAGAAGTTCCACGAAAGTTAAGAATGAGTCATAAAATAGCAGATGTTAAATTTGTCATTTATTCCTCCTAAATAATATACATAAATAAATGAAGCTCGACTGTCGCTTATAGAGGTATAGATAAGTATAGATATAAGATAACTTGGGAGCTTAAATTGTCGGGTCCTGGCTATTTCTCTCACTTATAGAGTTTTCTCTCTTATCCAGTTCTCACTTACCCAGGTTTGACTGTATGTATATATATTATAATAGGACAAAAACGTATACAATTTACTTGGAAAGAATTACTCGTTTTATGCAGCCTTGTGGTTAGTGTGCTAATCTTCTTTATTACGAGTACCATAATGATGGAAGCTACTATTATTTTTAAAGATATCTATATTTAAAGAAAAACACTTTTTTAACGGATTGAAGTTATGTATTTTTATAAATAATTTAAACATAATTTTAAATTTAACCGACGTTTCGCGTCCTTTACAGCGTGCATGGTCACGGTGATATCTATATTTTTCCGCACATACAAAATATTCTCATAAATGTATTGACTTTGTCAAAATATGTAATTCCTTAAACTTCCTTTGGACTGACTCCTATGGGGACAACAAACAGATCGCTCTTATAGCCCGCTTTGCAACTAGGAATATCCATTTAATGTCAGATGCATTACCCCACAAAATAACACCATATGGCATGATGCTATGAAAATATCTGAAATAAATGAGCTTTGTATTCGCACCCGTAAGATCGCGTATCTTTTCCACTGCGAATGCTACAGAACCTAGTCTATTCGAAAGACCTTCTACGTGTAGGCCCCACTGGAGTTTACTATCTATCTATCTATCTAAAGTAATTCCCAAGAACATCGCATTACCAACAAAGTTTATTTCCTCATTTTTCATTATATTATATTATGCGAATTACTACTTTTTAATTTGTAGTTACAAATTTAATAAATTTTGTGTTTTATTCGTTTAGCTTAACATTATTTGTATTAAACCAGTGAACCACACTGTTCACATTATCAAGTGATGGATTTCGTTGTTTAACTTTAAATAAAAGCGAAGTGTCATCAGCAAACAGTAGTACTGTACTCTAGTGAAGTATATATACAAGAAATTGTAGGTCATTTATATAGATGAAGAATAGGAAGGGACCAAGTATGGGGCCTTGCAATCTACTTATAGTAACAAACGATCCCAGTGATATAGCTTCTTAATTAAATATTGTCCACTGACCACAGTATATCACTTAAGGTAAACTTGCCGTTCTGAATTGTAAAAATTATATGGTACCTTTAAACAGTGACTACAATAACGACGTCACTAACTGATTCATTATCTTATTGATCGCTTGTGAAGAGAGGATTGCTGTAATTTATATTTCAAGTGGTACTTACCCCTGCTGATAAGAATCTCGATGTTAACGGGAATTTACACTACTCAATCTTCTTAGTGTGTTATTACAGTTTAATCGATCAAAATGTGTCTATGTTTGGGAAAATGTGTTGTCCGGTACTTTTTAGTCAGCATAAATCTGATATTTTTTGTAAGTTTTGATGATTCTTCTTATTTGTTAGTTTGCATTATTATAACAATAAAGCCACTGTAATTCTTATACTATAGAAAGTACAAATATAATGGGTTTTAGTTGTGTCATTATATTTAGTCTACGTATTCATATTTCTATAACTTCGTGTTCTAAAGTATGGACCCCGTTTGGGTAAAGCCCTCCTCTAGATCTTTCTATTTGGATATGTTCTTTGCTTCCTCCAACTAAATCCTCAAAACCCTTAACGATGTCGTCAGACCTTCGCCTTTGAGGTTTTAATAAATATACATTATGTCATTCTTGAAGCATTTAAAGGCGTTGGCTGCATATTAATATTCTTTTTAAATACTCAAAAGTCAGGTGTTCGTCATTATCTGTTCCTAGAATCAAGCCTTAATTGGGCACATAAAAAAATTCGTTGGTGTGATTCGAACTCACGACTGTCAACCTAAGCATGATAAAAAATAATTTCAAAATTGTATTAATGCTTAGCTTGGTTTTCATGATTCCATAATTTATATGTTAAAGAATAAATATTTCGGGTACGTAAGGACAAATTCCCACAGTTGATACAGATTTGGCTTTGACAAATGAAATGGTCACAGAAATGAGTATTTCCGTCATTTGGGCTTACAGTAAACTCCTATGATAAAAATAAAAAAAAATAAAAAACAGAGTGTTGTTTTGAAAAATTTGTAACTTAAATCTTTTATGATAAATTCTTCAAATATTTATTGAATTTTAAGACTTTATTACATATATTTTTTTATAAGTGGATAATTAGAAAATTTGTAGTACAAATGTCCTTAACAAAGGAACTATTTTTATGCATGATTAATTCTACTTTCTTACTTACTAAAATGATTATGTTATCTTAAGTATACCTTCGTTAACATACCTCATACTCTATAGCCCCTAAATCGCAAGATTCAAATCGAAATGTATGTATTACTTTACGGAACGAATTAAATTCTCAACATCGATATTAAATATTTTTTTTTAAGCTTAGGATCGTGTTCAAAACCAATTAATTAATTCAATTCATTCAAACTTAAACTAAATCATAAGGTGAAAACATCACAAGATAACCGCCACGCCTGAATATTAATTAATTGTATTTATTCCTAAATATGTAAAGATAGTTGTCTATTGATTCATAAATAATCAAGCTGTATACAGTTCATAGGTGCAGCCATCGCAATTGCTGGAGGCATCTTCCTATACCAGCTAAAGACCAATTCACCCCTGGACGTACAGGACTATGATCTAGGAATTATATTTGTCATAGTTTTAGGATGTGTCATTGCATTCATCAGTGCCATGGGCTGGTGCGGAGCCTGTGCCGAGAAGAAACTGCTACTATACATAGTAAGTAATGTCGATAGCCCCAGTTACTAGGAAACTAAGTACATTCATTACATATAAAAAAATATATATAATTTTATATGTAATGATATATATATATCAAATGAAAGCGATACTGAAATGAAACATATTTTTGCGGATCGTCACGAAGATGTGCAGCGTTTTTGTCGAAGAAAAGGGAGAGAGCGATTGAGAGAGTGAGAAAGGGTGAACGTAGCATGAAGCAAATAACCATGGAGCGAGAGTTGGGAGAGATCTTTAAGATTAAGACAGAAAAATAGTAAGGAAGATCGCGAAAAAAGACACGCTATAAGTTGATGTATTCGTTTAGTAGTTACATATTACTAATAGAATTTTAGATGGCAATTCTGTCGCATATCGTCTTGTGCGGTAAATGCAAATATTTATTTATTTATATTATCATTAGCACGTAATAGTATGCAAAGATACACAAATACATGGAGTGATCATATACAGGTACATGATCATCTATCGGGACTTTTACCTTGGTAATAATTAAATTACAAAGAAGTGTCACTTCTGACATGTGTACTTTGTACGCACGCACTTTATTTTCCTATATAAATACGCAAGTACTAATTTATTTATATCTCTTTTGAGCGATTTTACTAATTTTACTAATCGTGGTCAACGTATACGTAATACGAAAGCGTATTACTCCCGTAAATCAAAGACAATATAAACGAATAGTATGTCAGTAAATTCTATTTATAATCTATGATATGTTTTAAAATGATTGAAACATTTTTTTGGAGTTGACCGGCTGAGCTAAGCCCGGCTGAGCTAAGCTCGCCAAAACAGCCCGTGCTGAGCTGTAAAGGCCCTTAAGGCCAACAGCGAGATTCCATTCTTAAAAAAAAAAAAAAAAATTTGGAGTTGAAAGCGAACATAGTTTCCTAAGCGAGATGATGAAAGAACGAATAAAACGTCTCTTTTAAAACGACGTTATAAATACAATTTTGTAAACCTATTTCAGTATTCGGGTATTGTCGTGGTCCTTGCAGCTCTACAGGTGTATGTAGTGGTAAAACTCCGAAGTGCAGATGTTATCTCTGAGGATAAGATTATTCATTCGCTAGAGAAAACCTTTAACGACACCAGTCAGCGAGAAACATTTCATGTCTTAGAGTCGTCCGTAAGTGACCATTATATAGTTTACTTTGAATTCCCACAAGTATTCAAAACAATTGTCTATGTCAATATTATAGTATTTTTACTAAGTCATAATTTTTTAATACAAATTAGTCCTTAAGAGCATTTCTAGTTAATAAACAAACGCAACAATTTATCTGTTCAAAGGAATTTAGTTCGTCACCACAAAAACCACACACAATCTCAACTAAGTA
Source organism: Pieris mannii (assembly GCA_028984075.1). Taxonomy (NCBI): domain Eukaryota; kingdom Metazoa; phylum Arthropoda; class Insecta; order Lepidoptera; family Pieridae; genus Pieris; species Pieris mannii. Next base: position 10,356,400 of record CM054794.1, read on the forward strand.
CGCTGAAACGGGCGAACTACCTTGTAATGTATTACCTAGTATATTAAGTGATGTATTATATACGCTGTCTTATAGTAACTTACATACGTTTATTCAGAAATTTTCGATTAATAAAACTATGAGATATCTATGTTTATCCCAAAGACTCATGACACAAACAAATATAATTCAAATTCAAATTCAAAAATCATTCATTCATGTTGGTAACATAATGTACACTTATGAACGTCAAAAAAAGAAATATTCATTAAATGCTTCTAATTTTACATTTACTGCCAGTTCTTAAATAGCGTAGAACGAAAGAGAAGAACTGGCAAACTCTCCGCCACTCTTTTTAATCGCCAACTTTTTTCTTTTACACAACGTTTGTAAGGAGCTGCAACCATTACACCATGTTCCATATGACATCTTCAGTAATAAAGAATAATAAAATAAATTAAAACAAAGATTTGTCCTCTATCAGCAGGAGGCATGGTGAAATAGGAGTACGCACTTACATACTCGAGAGAACAACACGCAAATACATAGTAGAAACAACTAATTATCATTGCATTCAAAATTGCAGCTACATTTATTTACGTTCAGGGCATAAACATACACCAATATGACAGTTTTGTCAAATCAAAGCTTGCTTACTTCATTCATTTTATTTTAACCATTAACTCCCAAACCCAATAACCTATCTCAATCTGAGATAGCCATCTTAATCCAAATAATATTAAAAGTGTGCCAATCGACGGATTGTAATAGCCATCTGTCGATACAAGCTCTCCATGGTAGGTCGGGTCGGTGTATGTGGATAGACCTTCGTATGAAAATGATAGTTCAACTGTGCCAATATCGTAACTTAAAATTTTAACACCAGTTTTTAAAATAATCAAAAAGCTGTTTGATATGTTTGAAACATCGACATGTATTTATATTGATTATCACATATGAGTTTAAAGAGCGTAAATATTACATTCTATTTGTCGCCAAAAATGGATTGTCTTCGTAGGGTTTGGTATTTGGGATGCAGATAGGAGATCAATCGACTGTCACGGTCTGAAAATTGAAAACAATCTGAGATTTAATTGAAATGAAATTAATGATATATTTTGTTTTTTTCTACATTATCATCAAATTTCGGATAAAACTTCGGCTATAGTTTTGGTTTCAAATTGCATCTTTAATAATCACCTTTTACTTTATTAATTAATGTATACAATGGCATCAGTACAGGGATGTTCATGTAAATGCAACTACTTTGTTTAATGGGTAATGTTACACTAATGATGGTTTACATAAACTTTTATTTAACATTTATTATATTACATGTGGTATTTCTATATATTCGTAAAACAGATTTTTTTTTTTTCTATATACATGTGTCTTCACTAAGACATCATGGAACATTACGATCTAGCCTAACTTAAGACTAATAAGTAATTTAAGTCTAACCTAATTTACTAAAAAGGATTATTATATAAGTGAGTGTCCAATAACACTACTTACAGTCTCTATTAAAGGGAAGAAGACACTCTGTTCTTGTGTTCTATTTTGCAGACACTCTTTAGCACTTGATATTTACGTACATTATCACTAAATCACTAGTTCAAATGGTTTTGTCCTTTTCAGTCTTCTCACTAAGCCCGTGGTGTCAAGGAGTTGGATAGCCTCGACATTCACGTGATGGTGGAGCCTATGTTCGTGTGCTCCAGCAGTCTTTTTTATTACTGTAGCGACGTCCTCTACATTAAGGTCCCGGTGGAGGTCGTAATTGCGAATGTACCAGGGAGCATTGACTATTCCCCTGAGCACTTTGTTTTGGAAACGTTGGATCACTTGGATGTTACTATTACTGGTACAGCCCCACAGCTGGCAACCATAAGTCCATACAGGTGTCAGGACTTGTTTGTATATCAATAATTTGTTTTGTACTGATAAAGTGGAATGCCTTCCGAGCAACCAGTACAATTTAGTGTAACGGACAACAACTCTTCGCGCTTCTTTTTAACATGGACCTTCCATCGGAGTTTAGTGTCCAGCGTCATACCTAGGTACTTAGCTGAATTTTCGAGCGGCACTTTGTCGTTATCAATGTATACTGGCAGGTAATTTGATGTCTTGTTGGAAAAGTTAATGTGAACTGATTTCGACTGATTTAGTCTTATCCGCCACTTCTTGGTCCACAAGCCAACAATATTTATAGCTCTTTGTAGTTTTACTACCGCTTCCTTTTCAGTAGCTGCCGTAGACATGATAGCAGTATCATCGGCAAAGGTCGCGATTATGTTATCTTCTAGTTCAGGGATATCGCACGTGTATAAGAGGTACAGGACCGGACCTAATACACTCCCTTGCGGCACCCCAGCTTTTATTTGTTTCAGTTCTGAATAATCATCTTCTTGTCGTACCCTAAACATTCTTTGTGTTAAATATGACTCGAGGATATTTGAAAATTGACGAGGCAGTAGTTTCTTCAATTTGTAAACAAGTCCTCGGTGCCACACTTTGTCAAAAGCCTGAGCTACATCCAGAAAGACCGTGGAGCAGACTTTTTGTTCTTCTAGTGCTATTTCAATTGTTTGCCTTGTTATTTGTAATTCTATGAACCTGCTCTATGGTAGAATGTTTTTCTCTGAAACCGAATTGGTAATCCGGTATGAGCTGCTTTTTGGCAATAATGGGGTTAAGACGTTTGAGAAAGAGTTTCTCAAATAGTTTTGCTATAACAGGTAACAGTGAGATTGGCCGGTAAGATGTTACTTCGTGTGGTGGTTTTCCTGGCTTGGGAATCATTATAACTTCCGCAACTTTCCACATACTGGGAACATGTTGAAGTCGAAATGAGGCATTAATTAAGGTTGTCATTTTAACTACGGCTTTACGGGGGAGATGCTGTAGTACCTCACCCGTAATTAAATCAAAACCTGGCGCCTTTTTCTTAGTTAAACATTTAATTTCTCTTATAACTTCTTTCGGTGTGACTAGACGGATGATTAACTCTTCTAACGATGTTTCTTCGAAGTCAAGTGAATCTTCTTCATCGATTTGAAATATATTTTCTAGGTGATCAGCAAACCTCCTAACTTTTTGTATGTTACTTGCAGCCCAATTCCCATTAGGCTCTCGTAAGGGAGGAATATGTGTTGTAGGTTTTTTGATATTTCTTATCGCTTTCCAGATGGAGTAGTTGGTGGAACCATCAGATGTTAATTGGCTTAGGTATTTATTTATTGAGGTATCTTTATATATTTTTATCTCTCTCCTTAGTTGTTTAGTAAGATTATTCAGATGTTTTTTGTCTTCAGGACATCTTGTGGAATGCCACCTTTTTCTTTGAGCTCGTTTTGTCTGTATGAGATTTATAATCTCTTTTGGAAAGTAGTTGTTTTGTACCTTTTTCTTAAATTTAGGAGTATTGCTCCAAGCAGCTTGTTGGATGTTCTTTGTAAATTTATTTACTTCAAATTCTAATTGTTCCTCGGTCTTTAAAGGTACTCTTAGGTCTATCATATTCTCAAGATAAATTTTGAAGCTGTCTCAGTCCGTATGCGGGTTCACGAGAGATGGATTCAGTTTTCGCTTTATAGGGTCTTCGCCAATTGTGAGTAAGATTGGTGAGTGATCTGAGTTCATATCATTGGCTTCCTCTATTTGGAGAACATTTGGTGATACTTCTCTAAATATGAAGAAATCTATAAGATCTGGTATTTTATTCTTGTCTGTTGGCCAGTAGGTAGGCTTTCCTGTCGAAATTGCATCACATCTCAAATCTTTCATAGCATTGAACAGTTCTTTTCCTTTAGTCGATATTAATCTTGATCCCCAGTAGGTATGTTTTGCATTGAAATCGCCTCCCAACACAAATCTATTTCCAAGACTTTCTAGTAGGCTTTTGTACTGATCATACTTAAGTGCATGTCTAGGTGGGCAGTAGATAGATGAAATTGTTAATGGACACTGCTTCATTGCTACGCTTACAGCCACAGCTTGAATATGCTCTTTTTCATATTTAAATGTCTCATGGTGTTTTAAACTGTCCTTTACTATAACTGTACTTCCCCCACTGGATTTATGACTGGGATGAAGGGCATGGTAGGCTTTATATCCTTTAAGTTGAATGTATGACTCCCTGGTAAAATGCCTGGTAAAATATGTAAAACAGATAAAAGATGTTTTATCCGGTCTAATTAATATTAAAAAAATAATTCCTATTCCTACACTACAATGAAGACGTTTTCAAACTCTAGTTGAAATGCTGTGGGCCAACCGGCCCAGATTCTTACATCGGAGTGTATGACCAACTACCGCCCTCGTGCTGCGTCAATGCCACCATCATGTCAGATCTGTACAGTCCCGTGATAGTGGACCAGATCGGCTCAAAGGCACTGTCGTGCTCGCCTGATGACGCTCACCGCGGATGTAGTACCGTTATGATGGAATTCTTGGAAATGGTCGTACATTATCTGGGATTGGGATTTATCGTTGTTATAGCTGTTGAGGTTTGTGATTTTAAGTATATTTTTCTTAATTAATATATACTGTGGTCATTTCATAGATTATTTATTATTTATTTATTTATTTTTATAGAACAGGGGGCAAACGGGCAGGAGGCTCACCTGATGGTAAGTGATACCGCCGTCCATGGACACTCTCGATGCTAGAGGACTCGCGAGTGCGTTGAGATCTGCAAAACATGAAAATTATATACAATACATAAATATCGCAAACTTATAAGGAAGAAAAGAATATATAAATAAAGAATACATCATTTAGAAGAGATGTTAGAATAGAAATAAATTAACTTAAGTAGAAATGGGCGGGTCATATGACAAGAGAAACAGATTTCGCGCATTTATTGAAATCTTAGTATTAAAGGAAAAATAATAGAGTTTAAAAATAAACACCGCAACACAAATTGAATCGCGCCTGAATTACAAAATATAACTGGGTCTGAAATTTTCAGTTCCTTAAAACTGTGAAATATCTATGTCTATTGTATATAACTATCCTTTGATTTTATATGTAATTTATGTACACTAGGTTTAATTGCGACGACAACAATAATAAATAATCTGACATATATAAATCAGAATAAATACACATAATATTGAATATTCTCTTTATTTTCAGTTACTTGCGATTGTTTTGGCATTATCGCTTTCCTGTTGCATTGCTCCAAAGACTGGTTAACAGCGAAAACTATTTTAAGCAAAAATTGTAAACATAAATATTGTTTTAATAAAAAGTTATCACTATGTGTACTTAAAATATTTATTTCTTTATAATTTAACAGAAGTTTACAAGTCATATATGTAATTTATAAAACAAATTCGTGTTTGTTACTGATAAATCTTCTGCACCGATGTTAGTTTCTTGGTGGATTCTTCTCCGCTCCGAATAGAATTTTTTTTTTTATAGAACGGGGAAAACGGGCAGGAGGCTCACCTGATGTTAAGTGATACCGCCGCCCATGGACACTCTCAATGACAGAAGGCTCGCGAGTGCGTTGCCGGCCTTTTAAGAATTGGTACGCTCTTTTCTTGAAGGACCCTTAGTAGAATTGGTTCGGAAATACTTGAGTCGGCAGCTGGTTCCACAAAGTGGTGGTGCGCGGCAAAAAATGCCTAAAAAACGCGCAGTTGTGGAACGGTGGACGTCGAGGTGATACGGGTGGAATTTCGTATTCTGCCTCGACGTCCGATGATGAAACTCAGCTGCAGGTATTAATCCGAACAACTCCTCTGAACACTCTCCATGGTAAATGCGGTAGATGATGCAGAGAGACCCTTCATCTCTACACACCGCCAAAGTATCAAGCCAACCGGAGAGAGTTTGGTCGACAACGATTCGAACCGCTCTTCGTTGAATGCGGTCAAGTGGAAGGAGCTGGTACTGGGGAGCACCCGCCTAAAGGTGGGAACAGTACTCCTTGTGGGGCCGAATTTGCGCTTTGCGAGTGAAGTACCGTCTCGCCTTGCTGAGCACACCAAGCTTTTTGGAGGCTAATTTAGCCTTTCCCTCCAAGTGACCGCGAAACTGAACGTCGTTCTATATGTCAACGCCAAGTATTCCAATGCTGGCTGTGGCTTTAAGGAGAGTGTTTTCGAAAAGAGGAGTAGCGACAAAGGGTGTTTTTTAGCAAAAAACGCGCAAACTTGTGTCTTTTTGGGGTTAAATTGGACTAGGTTTAGTCTGCCCCAGTCGGAGACTCCACGTAGTAGAGTTTCTACTTCAGACACAAGTTTGTTCCGGTACTCATCGACATCTGCCCCAGAAATACTCGCCCGGCCAGTGTAAAGAGTATCCTCAGTGCTGTCATCCGCATAGCAATGAATGTTGCTAAGTTGCAGCATATCATTGATATGCAGAAGAAACAGGGTCGGGGATAAAACACAGCCTTGTGGGACCCCAGTGGTCACGGGTTTAAGGTCGGAACATGCTCCGTCAATGATAATAATCTAATTATATTTATAGGCAATAGAGGGAATTTAAACAAAAAAGAGCTAATTAACTGCTATGAAAAATTATGCTCACTTCATCCAAAAAATCTGATTATGTTTACATTCCCTTATAGTAAAAACTTCACTCAACAAGAAAATAATGTAAGACATATTTTAAATCAGACAATGCATACATTTGCTATGTATAATAAAAACTTTACACTTATTGATACCAATAGGTACATAAGTTGTAATAATTACTTTTTGACAAAGGATAGATATAATCTACCTACATATTTGAAAAGACAGATAGCTGATTCGCTATCATATTTATTGTTTATAACAGCCAAGAATTTGGCTCGACAACCTGCTTCTATTGAGCAGGTTTTAGTTAGTAAGACCTTGGAAGATATTCCAAGACATAGTATTTATAATTTAAATTAGTTACTAAGACAACAGAGAGTCTCTCTGGCAAAGAATTAGTCAGTAAGATAAGTAAATTTAAGAATAATAATAATAAAACTATCAATCTGGTTCACCAAAATATACAAGGCATGAAAAGTAAATTACTAGAAATTGAGTTGTTTTTGAGCAGTGAAAATATTGACATATTGTGTATTTCAGAACACTGGTTAAAGACATGTGAACTTATGTTCAATTTTTGCAATCATCAGATTGGTAGTTCGTTCTGCAGAGGAAATGCAATACGCGGTGGCTCATTAATATTGCTTCATAAAAAATTAAAATTTAAAGAAAGGAAGGACATAGTGAGCCTCTCTGTGGAACGCCTTATTGAAGTATCTTGTGTGGAGCTGGAGCAATTTATCATTGTTAGTTTGTATAGCCCTCCTTCAGCTCAATATGATAGTTTAGAAAAAATATTAGAGCAAGTTCTGTACAAATTGCAAAAATCCAAGAAAAAGTTGGTCTTTAGTGGAGACTTTAATGTAAATTTGCTTGACAACTGTAATTCAAGTAAACGTATGCTTAATCTGTTTAAATCATATAATTTAATTAATAATTTTATTGTACCTACTAGGGTAACAGCCACCACGGCAACATGTATTGACAATATCTATAGTAATATAGTTCCTCTCAACACCTGTATTATCAACAAACTTACATCTGACCACTCTGGTCAATTGTTTGAATTTCAAAATATACTTAAATGTAAAGATCCAAAAAAGACAATATGCACAATTCCTGTAACATATGATCGGTTAGACAAATTTAGAAAAAAAATTATATTTAATACGCCATTTTTGCGTAGTAACCAATGCCCTAATAATTTATATAACACATTCTTTGAATCATTTATTGATGAATTCAAAAATGTGTTCACTCCAAAGACTTTTTTGGTCTCGGAGAAACCTACCTTTTGTGACTGGGCACCTCCGGAACTACACAAAAAAAGGCTAAAATTGTATGAATTGTATGATGAAAAACAGTATAATGACAGTGAAGAATTTAAAACTCATGTTAGGACATTTTCAAAAAAATTTAGGCAAGAGTGTAAAATCACTAAGGCAAAACACTTAAGTAATAAAATAAACAACAGCTCTGATAAGATAAAGGCTACTTGGAAAATTATAAACGAGGAGACTGGAAGAACCTCCAGAAAGGATTCTGAATATAAGATGAACATAAACGGTAAAGTAATTAGTTCCGACCTCGAAGTAGCCTCTGCATTTGAAGAGTTTTTTACTAATATTCCACTAAATACAACCAGCGTTCTAAATTCTTCGCCATCAGCCGCCCTTTTATTATTGCAACAGAATGTTCCTGTATGCAATCGTGAGTTTATATTTAGCCGCATTAGCTGCAATGATATTATAAAAACATTTAAACAGCTAAAAATAAAAAAAAACTAAAGATCTTTGGGGTGTATCTGTTTTCATTGTACAATCGGTAATCGATGCTATCAGTTCAGAGTTGGCTATAATATTTAATGAATGTATAGATTGTGGAGTCTTTCCAGACCAGATGAAGTTTAGTAAAATCACACCGTTATTCAAAACGGGCAGCACTTCTGACCCCACAAATTTTAGACCCATATCTGTACTGCCTGCATTGAGTAAAATTTTTGAGAAAATAATTCTAGATCAATTACTGATACATTTTAATAATAATAAACTTATGCATAGCCAGCAGTATGGTTTTACAAGAGGTCGCTCTACAGCCGATGCTGGCGTTAAATTAATTTCCGAGATTTTAAATGCTTGGGAAAATTCTCATGATGCCATTGGAGTTTTTTGCGATTTATCAAAGGCTTTTGACTGTGTCCATCACGAAATCCTTATCAAAAAACTTCAACACTATGGCATTAGCGAAAAAGCGCTAAATCTTATGGAATCATACCTGAGCGATAGAATTCAGAAGGTAAATGTAAATGGAGCTATATCACAGGGATCGTCTGTTACTATGGGCGTACCGCAGGGCTCCATACTTGGTCCCTTCTTATTCCTCGTCTATATAAATGACCTACCATTTCTTGTAAAGGAGCTTCACGAGATAGTACTGTTTGCTGATGACACTTCGCTTTTATTTAAAGTGAAACGACGAAATCCATCACTTGAGAATGTAAACAGTGCCATCTCCAGTGTGGTTCACTGGTTTAGTACAAATAATCTTAAGTTAAACGAGAAGAAGACAAAATGTATTAAATTTGAAACTACAAATGTAAAAAGTAGTCATTCTCAAATAATAATTAAAGACGAGGAAATAGACTTTGTTGATAGTGCGGTGTTCTTGGGAATTACTTTAGATAGTAAACTCCAGTGGGGCCAACACATAGAAGGTCTTTCGAATAGGCTAAGTTCTGCAGCGTTCGCAGTGAAAAAGATACGCGATCTTACGGATGAGAATACAGCAAAGCTCGTTTATTTCAGCTATTTTCATAGTATCATGTCATATGGTGTTATTTTGTGGGGTAATGCCGCTGACATTAATTCGATATTTGTAGTGCAAAAACGGGCTATAAGAGCGATCTGTGGGTTGTCCCCACGGGAGTCAGTCCGAAATAAGTTTAAGGAATTAAATATTTTAACTTTGGCAAGTCAATACATTTATGAGAATATTTTGTATGTGCGGAAAAATATAGATATCTTTAAAAAGAATAGTAGCTTCCATAATTATAGTACTCGTAATAAAGACAAAATTAGCGCACCAACCACGAGGCTGCATAAAACGAGTAATTCTTTCCAAGGCAATTGCATACGTTTTTTCAACAAAATCCCTAGTGAGATACAAATATTGTCAATAAATAAATTTAAATCGTACATTAAAGTAAAACTGCTTGCTAAGGCCTATTATAATATAAATGAATACTTAAACGATCATAGTGCTTGGATATGAATTGCTTCAGTATAAATAGGTAACGCGATAGAATCTCTCGGCTGCATTTTCAGACTATGGGGCGATCGTCGACATCTACGACTTTTTTTTAATGTAAAGTGGGAACAAACCGTGATTCATGTGGTATCAAATTATTTCAGTATAATTAGTATTATTACTATTTTCTTGTGTAGCCAAGTGCACATTTCAAGGATCGTCATGCTCACTCAAATGTCATTGCTTGTGGCGGCGTCCATGCGTCGGGTTGTCTCTCTCCCTAAAATATGACGAGGGGGCCGATGGCTGGCCATGCGTCATACTCGTGAACGGGTGCTACTTGTGGTGACTGGTCGTACTTGAATTCGTGTATGCGGTGATATTAGTTGTTTATACTACGTATTTGCGTGTTGTTCTCACGAGTGTGTAAGTGCGTGCTCCTATTTCACCATGCCTCCTGCTGATAGAGGACAAATCTTTGCTTTTAATTTGTTTTTTTATTCTTTATTACTCAATATGTCATATGGAACATGGTGTAATGGTCGCAGCTCCTTACAAGCATTGTGTAAAAAAAAAACTTACTTAAAAAGAGTGGCGGAGAGTTTATTGCCAGTTCTTCTCTTCCGTTCTACGCCCTTGATTTGAGAACTGGCAGTAAATGTAAATTCACAATTTTTAAATTTTTTGACGTTCATAAGTGTACATTGTTACCTACATGAATAAATCAATTTTGTTTGTTTGTTTGTTTGTTAATGACGACCTTGATGCCCCGATCGGCCAGAAAGCTGGAAATCCAATCGCATAATTTCTCGGGAAGCCCATAGGCTGGAAGCTTCGAGAGCAGTGCTCTGTGCCACACCCGATCGAAGGCTTTCGCTATGTCCAAACCTCCCCCTTGGACTCAATTCCCTCCGCCCATGTATGCGTAAGGTACATGAAGGTCACCAGCCGAACGACCACGACGAAAGCCGTACTGAGAGTCACTTATCAGCTGGTGGCCCTCCAGATACCTCAAGAGCTGGCCATTTGGAGAACAAGGATGTTCAGATCAGAGCGATCGCCTTTTTTAGGGATCGGATGTATCGAAGCTATCTCCAGCACTCCGGGACAGCGCCAAGCGAATACAGGTACCGGAAAAGGCGCGTTAAGACCGGAGCCAACTCAGGAGCACAAGTACGCAGCACAATTGGAGGAATACCATCCGGCCCGCTCGACTTATGTATGTCCAAGGAAGATAATGCTTTTCGGACAGCACGTTGCCGGAATGTAACTTCCGGCATCGAAGAATCAATCAAAGAAGAATCAACCGTGAAAGGGTCGGTGGTGATCTCCCTCGTTCATACAAAGTCGAGTTAGACGCGAAGAGACAGCCTAAAAGGTCGGCCTTCTCCTTCGCAGTGTGGGCCAGCGAGTCATCCTCCCTGTGCAATGGTGGAATGGAGGGCTGACAAAAATTCCCTTGGACAGCTTTGGCGAGAGACCAGAAGGCTCGAGTCCCCGAAGGGAGTTGGGCCAAACTCTCGCAAAATCTGGCAATGTGCTCTGACTTTGCCTTAGTGATTTCCCGTTTGAAGGACCTGGAGGCTGAGTTATATACTTTTTTGAGTTCGCTGGTATTAGCATCACGAGATTTCGCCGCTTCTGCCCATGCCTTAAAGCATTCTCGCGAGGCCGCGTCGAAAGCGCCTTGCCTAGTCTTGCAAGAACGCTTAAACCAGGGCTGAGACTTGCCACCGATCGGCACCGCAGAAAAAGGAATAAAGAGTTCCATCCCCTGCAGAACCACTTCGGCGACAGGGCAGCGACGGAATCTGGAGCTTCAGACGAAAAGCAAATAGGCCCCCAAGGGTAGGACGCAAAGAAAGACCGCATCCCGTCCCAATCTGCTGACTTGTAGTGCCAAATACGGCGAAAACCCAAAAAGCGCGACCGCGAAGGGCGCGTAGATGGCACAATAATCCGGACCACACAATGATCCGATGAACCCAATGGCGAGTCAACAGAGACTTGATAGTTCTCCGGATGCGAAGTCAGCAGAAGGTCCAATAAAGAGCGTTTATGACCATCCACATCTGGTATTCGCGTAATCGCAGGGACCATTTGTGTCAGGTCGTAGGCTAAAGCAAAGTCGTGAAAGGATCTTCCCGCGTGATCGGTGGTTTCAGAGCCGAGCCAATCGGCATGGTGGGCGCTAAAATCGCCAAGTATCAAGATTTCGGCGGTAGGAACCCTTTCGAGCAGGGAATCTGTAGCCATTTGGATGTGCTCGATGAGTCGGTCAGTTTCGTCATTTCCGATATGGGACCTATACAGGCACGCATAGAATCGCGGATGGTCATCGCAGTCTACGCGGAGCCAGAGGTTAGATAGGTCCCTTCCTTCAAGCGTCCCAAGGTGACGAGAACAGATATCTTCTCTGACGTACACGCAAACTCCCGCCCGCGGCACAAATGAATGTTCCAATTTGAACCCCGGTTAGGAGAGGTAAGAAGTATCAGCCGGGGAGGATATCTGAGTCTCAGTAAGGAAGAATAAGGCCGGCTTCGCCGTTTCAAGGTGAAAGTGAAACACGTTTAGGTTAGAGTTGAGCTCCCTAACATCTGTAAAGTCCACTGTGAGCGTGGAAGGGGTTGCCTTCGGCGAATTCTTCCGTTTGCCCCGAGATCGAAACCTAAAACTAGATGTTAATTTGTTTTGAGCGCAGTTTTTGCCCCCCCTAGAATACGAAGGGCAGCCTGTGCATCCACCACCGGATACTGATTGTTCCGATGATGGACGCCCAGAGGGGCTTTTCCACGTGTGGTACCCCCCTGGGGTTATCTTTGGGGAAGGGGGGGGGGATGGGCTCTGGGAGTCTCACTCACCGAACGAAACGCGAGTACAACAGGATAAACCTATTGCATCACTTCACGCCGGTTTTCTGTGAGACAGTGGTACTGCCCCGGTCGTGCCTGCCTATTTGGCTGAAGCCCGAAAGCAACAGCATGGCACTCCCACTAGGAAGGGGGTTGACTGATTGCACTCTTGAAATAACCTCCTTCACAGGTTATTTCACCAGTGGGCGATGGGGTCGTCAGGTCCCTACGCCTAAAAAAAGAATAAGTAATAAAATAACCCATAAGTTATAGAATAACAATATACAAATACATTAATTTTACGAATGCAAACAGCATGTGGTGCCATCTGTTGACAAAAGTACGCATCATTTTAAATGGAATTCAGGTCAGTTAAAGATATTCCGATCTTGAGGGGAATGAGGAGATGCATAATAAGGCTTTGATCTTGATCGAAGACATATGTTACTACATAAAAAAATTATGTCAGAAAGTGCTTTAACATGAAGTATGCAGAGGAGGCCTAATGTGTAAAACTGCAATTCTTCTTTCGTAATGGCAAACAATAACATTTCTGTATTTGCGAAAAAGTTGTATTAATGTTATTACCTAAATGAAACCCTAAAACTTGTTTAACTCTAATAACAACGATATTATTAGATTGTAAGGAGGAACGAAGTTAGTCCGGTCAGCTAGTAAGAAAATAAATTGTAGTTAAATTTATTTTAATTATGCCCCCGACTTACTTAACACATTAAGTGCTCTTTTCTCGGATCCGAGTAGAGCGGGGTCATAGTAGCGATGTCGTCCAATCGGATCCGTGCGAGCGTCCCGTATATTTTTTAAACCATTGCCGTCCTTAGATCCTCTCAGATCCGAGTAGTGGGCACCCAATGTGCTGTACGCCGGCCACTTGGATCCAAAAAATGATTTTTTTTAATAAAAATAATAAAATACTTTCATACATATTTTCAAACATTTATATTTACTTACTACTTCGCCATAAAAAGTTTTGGTTTCCGGCTATTACTTTGTATACATTGTTTAAGCATTCAATGTGTTAACTTGTAGTGACAATGTATCCAAGTTACTAACTACATTTACAGTGAAGTAAAAGCAAGGCGTGATATTTTCCCGGCCCGTATTGTCTGAAATCGAGCGTTTCAGACCTCTTCTCATAACACTTGAATCTGTGAAATAGATGTTTCACAGATTCTATAGATATAGATATCTACAGCTCAGCTATTTTCTTATCCCAATAAAAAGGCAATCCAATAATCGCTAATACATATATAATAACTTTAATTACAATGATAGGTGATATCTGATATCACTGGTTTTAAATGAATCATATTGGTCATAAACTTAGATATATACAATTGTTTGTGTTACGATGCGTCATCGGTCATGTAATTAAAGTCAAAATGTACTTACTTCACTATTGTTATTACAAAGGAATATATAGCGGGGTGTGGAAAATGTGGCCTATTTTTACTAGTAATCATTTAATCATCTCTCAGTCGTAATCTTCATGGCTGAAGATCGGGTCACTGTAAGGTTCCTGCTGCCCTGCTAGTCATATCTTTCCTTTTTTCTTTTTGTTTGGTCTATATGTTTGTTCGCAGCTGTATATGTATATGTTTATTCGCAGCTGTTATGGGTAGACCCGTGAGAATCATGACTTGGTCACACCAGCGGGTTAGTCTGGCCCGCGGCCTTTTGACTTGGAAGTCGGTTGACGGACAAGTCAAGGTGGATCTTGATGACGCAAAGCTTGTCCAGGTTATCTGGTTTGTGACGGGCGATATGACCAATAGTAACATCTAATGCGGCATTAAAATAAGCTGTGTATGCTTTGTGGCTTAATTGTGCATACGAATCTCGGTGCACCAATAAACATGTAGGTACTCGCTTCTACGGTAAAGGAAAACATCGCAGGGGTTGTTTTTACAAAATATTTTTCAAAATCTCACAGTTTAATTTAATTCAATTATTTCTTAAAATAAATAAAGTACATTTAATAAAAGCCTGTAGCTCTTTTAGATACTGGTTGAATCCTTTTTCCCGAGTTAATACAGTCATTAGTTATGGAGCCAAAGCCTTCTTTGAAAAAATTACTATAAAATACTTCTTAATGTTAAGAAATCATAATCGCGTAAAATTTAGATACAATTTAATTATTTTATTAATGTAATTTTGAATATATATATAATTTTAAATAGTGATTTTCCAACAAACTAGATATCTTTACTGTCAACCACAATTTATCGGACGACAAGGATTTCTTAAAAAAATATATACTTATCAATGAAAATATATTATTGTTATTATATTGTGTGTCTTGGTACACACGGTACATTATTACTAAGCCAATCGAAACATCAATGCATAATAGGTTCTATGTAACAAGCGGAGGCTCATCTGATGTTAAGTACCCTTCTGACATTGCCAAAAGGCTCGCAAGTGTTTTGCCGGCCTTTTAAGAATACGGATACTTGGTACGCTCTTTTCTTGAAGGACCTTTTAAGTCGAATTATTTCGGATTTCTTTTAGTAGGCAACTGGTTTCTCATAGTCGTGGTGCGTGGCTAGAATTGCCTAAAAAACGCTCAGTTGTGGAACGACGGACGTCTTGGTGATACGGATGGTATTTTGTATTAACTCTGGTAACGGATCAAGAAACTTGTTTTAGACGACAAATCTTAGACTTTCTATATGTCTGTATAGGGGAACAATATTATTTACTTTAATTTATAATACTTAAGTGTATTTTTTATATTTGTGTAAAGGGATTTTTAAGTTTAATTAAGTTTTGTTAGTTTAAATAGTTTTTAAATTTAAATTTAATATTTTGTTAAGTCATTATATAGCGAGGTTCCAGGAAGTCTTTTAAATTAAATAAATAGATTAGACAAGATTATTTAAAGTAATACAATTTTAGCAGTTTTCGGAATACATTTTGTTTTCCTCGACGTTTCCTGCCTGTACCAATACTACGAACATAATCTTATCGACGCTCGTATCAGTTTTTCAGATAGTAAATCGATAAGTAACCGTATATCTATTTTTGTATGAAAAATTAAGTTCAGTTAGAAACAAAAAACACGAAAAACATGTGTTTCATTGTAAAATACGTACTTTTAATCGCCAATTTAATATTTACAGTAAGTTCCGATCACAATATATTCATAATAATGGTTCAAGCTCGAAACGCGCTTAAAGACCAGTAAGACACCATTTCTTTGTGTGCTTACTAATATAAAAAAATCTAATTAATCAAAAAAATCTAACTGAAAAATAGTTCACACAGCCTGCCTTTTTTATAGGCTTCTTTCTGTCTCTTCAATGTAATTTTTCTGTGCAATGTGGAACAAACTTCTGAGTCCGTTTCATAGATAATTTATAATGGCCATGGTCATTAAAAAGGGTTATCAACTTCATTAAGTAACATAAAAAAAAATATTTTTTTACAGCTAGCAGGCATAACCCTATTTGGGCTAGGTATAGCTGCTCTAGTGAACACATCAGATTTATCCGGGGTCGCTACAACACCTCTAAATGTGATTGCTATATCGATCATCGTCTTGGGAGCTGTCGTATTCCTGGTAGCGTTCTTCGGATGCTGTGGGTCTATGAAGGAGAATAGATGTCTTCTCATAACTGTGAGTGTCATTATTTATACGGAAATAAAATAATTTTACTAGCTCAATCTAGGACTATTTCAGGTTCTGATAAAAATCCATTATTGATGACTTAATAAAAAATAAATAAAAATAAATATATATGTCGTAGCCAACTAGCTTAATCAGCCGTTCAACTAACGGCCTCAAAGATATTCAGCCGTAGCGTTTGTTACAACCTTTAAGACACTGACTGGCAAATGCTTAAGCCATTCGATTCAGTACGATAAAGTCATTATTTGGCAGAAATAAAAAGATGAAACATTTGACATAGAAAATATTTCTTTTAAAATTAAATTTCTTGAGTCAAATTCACATTATTATTGTCACTACCAATGTACTTGTTGTTTTTTATGAAACTTTAGAAACACCATCAAAGTTGTGGTTTGCCAACACCATATTGACAGTGTAAAGAGTTTATAAAGTGATATTAAATTTTAATTAAATAGTGAACAGGCTAGGCAAGTAATGAAACGTCATAGATCTTTTATCATAGAAGTCATTTGCCTAACTGTTAACTCATCAACTGGCTAAACATCTTTCAGGCCGCTTCTCATAAGGCGCCACTTTTCTGTCAATTGAACGGCTAATTACACTAGTTGGCTGTGGCATATATTTACTAGCGGTTCCGACAGACGTTGTCCTATTCACACATCTTAAATACGAAATTTCATATTAAAAGCAAACCAAAAGCTAATTATAAATAATCTGAACTATTCTAATCCACTTAAACACTCATCATCACCGGTCCACCAATTCAATGCATTACGGTTTTGTCAGAAAATATTACTTAATATTAAGATCGGCAGGATTAGCTAATAGAAACTCGAAACAAGCTGATCACCGTAAATAATTTTAAATTTTTCACTATTGCCATTATAAATTGCCAATTTTTTTTTTGTAAAATACGTATTTAAATATAAATTATAGTAATAAAAATCTATTTGTCCATTAGAAAATAATGAATTTAATATAACAAGTTGTTAAACTTATTTGACTTGATTGATTGATTTTCGTAATCATATTATGGAATTTTCCGTGATAAAAAGGCGGCTTTTTAGATAAACATTGGTCAGTAGATAATGAAGATATAATTATAGATATGCTATATTGATTTATTCAGAGCAATGTCCCTGTTACTAAATCAGTATAAGAAAGAGGAAAGAATTATACTTTCGTATATTTGTAACGCATAAACTCAATAACTACTAAACCCGATTCCATAATTATTCACAGTTAGAATGGTACATTATTCCTGAGTA
Source organism: Pieris mannii (assembly GCA_028984075.1). Classification (NCBI taxonomy): domain Eukaryota; kingdom Metazoa; phylum Arthropoda; class Insecta; order Lepidoptera; family Pieridae; genus Pieris; species Pieris mannii. The sequence goes on from CM054794.1 coordinate 10,373,933, forward strand.
GCAAGGGCTAAAATGTTTCTAAGAAGTGTCCAGCCGTGCGTGGCCGCTATTGTATAGAAACAATTCATTGAAGAACGATCACCTAAATACAGAGCGAGGGAAGCTAATCATCACCAACGAATTTAATTTTGTGTTTCAGTATGCCTTATGTCTGTTGCTGTTGGCCGGTGCAAAAATATTTTTAGTAGTGCTGATGTTCAAGAATACGGATAGCATCGGTGATCTGGTCGATGATTGGATCACAAAAGCATTCTATAAAACCGAAGGGAGAGATACCATCCACGCTATTGAAAATACGGTAAGTTTTCCGCACACTGTGTTATACGTGAAAAACTGTACTTTATATTAAGCTTATACTTTTAAACTTTGAACATCTTCCGTACTTTACTGGTAAACTTACGAATTTTGTCTATTTGTTATTTGATTACATCATAAACCGTGCAAACTTTTAACAACATGTTATAATGTGAATCATTCGCAATTCATTCAACAATCTTTACACATATAATCTTTCAGTTCCTATGTTGTGGTACTACCGGCCCTAACTCATACATTGGTATATTACAAGCATTACCGCCTTCATGCTGTCCATACGATGCCCAGCAGTGTGTAAGCAGTAATGCCTACGGAGGCTGTATAAATATTGTCACTGACTTCTTGGTGAAATACAGTGATGTCTTTGGCGGTGTTTTAGCATCAATATTGGCTGTTGAGGTAAGCCATCCCAAAAGGGTTTATACCTATTTCTGCTAGACGTATTGATTGATTTTAGAGCATCGTTTCCCAACGTGGCCCACGCCACACAGGGAGGCAATTTGATTTTTTAAGGGGACCTTTCCCTTTATTTGGGATTATGAAATACTGAATTTTTTCCTAATACCTATCTTTTAAGTTACTTAAGAGAACAATTTTTTTACTATTAAACATTATGTATGTAACATGGTTGCATAAGAATTTTACATAGCCTATGGTGAGCACATGAACGGTTGGGAAACATTGATTCTTTATCTGGAAGATATTTAGACTCTGCTATATTAAAAAAATAACGATATAGGAATCAGAATATATAATCGTTATAATATTATATATTGTTATAATACGTATATAATATTATTATATACGTATATATATATATTATGTAGTGGTGATACTACTGATCGTCGCTATCTCACTTGACGCCGCAACTCATAAGCGATTTCTATGATCTTTAATATTTTTAATTTAAAATATAGTTGGTATGAAGAAAGCCTCAGCCCAAGTTAATATAAGTCCTGTTTTTTTTTTACAGTTTGTGGCGATGTTGTTTGCGGTAATGCTTTCATGTAACATTGGTGCCAAGAGACCATAAACAAACAAAAAGAGTTTGACAAATCTCTAATAACAGGCAACAAAAGAAGCATGCTTCGTACTTAAGCTCATGGTAGACCATGACCTTAGCTGTACTGGTCCAGTATTAATTTGAATTGGCATTAATCGTAATTGTGTCTTGATTCCCGATGTTAAGGTGCATTTTACAACATAAAATGAACTGTTTTCTCGCTTTGAAGGTTCTGGCATACACAGATCTCAACATTACCTCAAAAACCAGAACTTTATATAAAGGCTGCAACTCACGGGCGTCATCGACACGATGGATATAAAATATTTTGTATATTTGTTTGCTACCTATGACATTAAATTGTCTACATTACAATTATTGATGATTTAGATGGAAATATTTTTTAATCTTATTTATATGTTATGTTATGTTAGATTTCTATTGTTTTTTAATAAATATTCACACAATATTTTAACTATTTATCATTAAATATAATTCTTAGATGAGTCTTTAATACAAAATAATTTATTTTAGTTGCCCACTTAATAGTCCGAACCAATTCAACTTAGGTTCCTTCAATAAAAGCCTTTTGTAAGTGTCCATTTGGTATGTTGGCGTTTAAGACGCATGGTTTAAAAGGCTTTATTAAACAAGCTGCATAAATACGATAGGAACCGGTCAGTATGCCGTTATACACACCATCGGTTAAGGTCACTAAACTTATTATGTATCTCCTATATACAAGTATCCATTTCAGCCAGTATTTTGACTATATGTAATTGAAATATGGCACAAAATGCAAAGGACAACCTTTGAGAAGCAATTTGTGTTTGAATGATAAGTTATTTTTTTAAATATTTTAGGTGTTTTATTGTATACAAAATCAGAAAAAATTAGTTTCCACCACATATATTGAGATGTGTTCTAATAATTAATTCCAAAATTCCAACTTGAATTCTAGTTTTTATGAACCGTCATATGTACATAAATTTCTAAATGTGATAATGTATTTGTCGCAAGTCAAAGCCAATTAATGCAAGGAAGAATTCATTTCAATAAAATAATGTTTTTATTTATATAAATATTTTTAAAATGATTTTTTTTTGGTTTATTTATTTTATTTATTTATTTACACTTCGTTGCAAAGAAACAAAAATAAAACAAACATAAAAATTACAAGGGATGCAACGGGCGGCCTTATCGCTAACAAGCGATCTCTTCCAGGCAACCTTTTAAGTCCTCTCATTTGAACTAAAGAACACAATCTAGGTTTAATCGCTTATTATGTAAACAGTACAGATAATACAACTGTCAACAAACTAATTATATGGGTACATTACCATTATATACATTATGCAAACAATACAGAGGACTAAATTGACAGAAATACTTTAGCTCATCAAGAGTACAGGCTTCGTTCTAAATTATATATTTAAAAAAAAGAAAAAAATATTAAACAATTAAAAAGCTCGCAATTCCCGAAACTGTTTGTTATAATTCTTATCTAAAAAATACAACGATTTAATCGTAAGGCTTCTTTTTCTTGTATTTAATAACATCTGAAGTGATGTTCCCCGCGTTAATTTCAAACTTATGATCTAGGTACTCGCCCACGCTATAAAAGCACCTTGCTTTTAAAAACCCAATCCAATACAATTAAAAAAACGATGAAAATTCCCTCAGTAACAGACTTTATTTATTTTTATAATATTAATAAACATATTTTAATTTTAGAGTAATTAAAATAAACTAACAGAATCGCTTAGTATTAAAAATATTAAGCATCTATAAAATGTAAACAAAAAATCAGTGGCGCTACAACCTCTTTTAGGTCTTGGCCTCAGATATCTGAATCTGTCTCATCGTCATTTTTTTAAATCTCATAGGCAAGTAGGTGACCAACCTCCAGTGCCTGACACACGACGTCGACTTTTTTGGGTCTAAGACATGTCGGTTTCCTCACGATGTTTTCCTTCACCGTTCGAGCAAATGTTAATGCGCACATAGAAAGAAAGTCTATTGGTGCACAGCCGGGGATCGAACCTATGTAAGTATGAGAGTCGCACGTTGAAGCCATTAGGCCAACACTGCTCTATAAATCTATACAATGTAAGCTTATGGTGAACTTTTGAATGGGTTCTGTTCAATATTCAGTTAAAACCGCTTACGACGACATCTTTTAGAACAACATTCGGGTTATATTGACCAAAATCATAGGTCCCAGCTGAATTCTATTGTATTCAGGTTCTAAATAAAAACGTCATCGCTGTTACGACTATCGGTTTTTACGGCCAAATATGAGTAGTCCCTACGATGTCCTGATAACATTTCTACTGTACATATATATCTATAGTAATGCTATCACCATTGGAGATACGACCCGCCATTGGTTTAATCAAAATACAAAGGTCAGAAACGCCTCACGTGTCATGTCTTGTTTCTATTTATTTTGGAAACATTATACACATGAGAGAAAGTAGAAAGTATTTTTTTGGATATCTTAAACATTTTAGTATGTAATTAGCACTCCGATGCCTAGATTTTTTTATTACTGGCGTTTAAATAAAGCATTTAATATTCTAAGTAATATCTTAACATAACGTTCCATTTAAGTTATTGAAGTAAATGACTAAAAATGTACTGAAAATAAGAGACTATATTACTACAAGGTTCGGTTGGATTAATGCTAATACTAATAATACTTTCAAATTCCATTCAATACAGAAATAAAGTTTTAATTCTAATCACAAAACGAATATGAAAGCATAAACAAATATTAGTATTAAAAATAGAATAGTAAAAAAGTACTTTTAACTTACTAATTTTTAAAATTATAAATTTATGTCCCCGATTCTTGCCCCGACATATATTCATAGGCAAGGGGGTATATCAAAGACATATATGTATATATCAAAAGTGTAGGGTACTAGCGCGTATGATGCATTGAGTGGCGGATTTTTCTATTTTATTGCAGAAATCTTCCAGTTGTTTCTTAATATTTCGGGTAACTCGGCAGTATAAAGGTATTATATCGATTTGATGTTCCAAGTCGCACCTGGAGCCTCCAAATACTAAACATTCCAAGACATACAAAATCTCATCACTTGGGAGTTTTAAATTTTTCTAAGCATTTTAGTGCTTTATAATGCTTGATTTTTTTATTTTTTTAAAAGAAACAAACATATGGAACTAGCACCAAAGCATAGTAAATCTTTTCCGTATGTAATGTTAAATTATGTATTGAGTTTAGCGGGTCTATGTGGAACAATGTTCGTAGTATAATGTTATTGCGATATTTGCAAATGTCCGTTATACTTCGAACAGGGCGCGTGAGTGGAATTTATAATTATATATAAAGATTTCTTCATAATAATAGGAAAAATTAGGATTTTTTTAATTTACTTTAATTAGGACACTACGCAAGTTCCTACCTAGTTCGGATAAGCTGTTACTAAAAACCTTTCCAGTTCGGGAATAAAAACATAATCTTTCATTTTGTCCACCGTTTTTATCGTGTACCTCCATCAAATTGTTAGACCTCCCGAAATCCATTTCTCAAAACAGTTGTTTTAAATACGGAAATAATAACCCCCAAAATATTTACAAGATCGTTACGCATAAAACTGTCTTACTTTATTGATTATTTTGTAATGAGCGCCTACTTGTAAAAAAAAACCTATTTAGATAACCCTAGATAGATTTGCTTAGGTATATAAATACCTTAGGCACTGACCATTATGAAATTCATAATTCATTAAAAAATAAATTATAATTGTAATCAGAAAAAAACGAATGTGTAAATATTTATAATTACGCCTTATAAAGGGAGCTTTACAATAATCTAATAAATACAAACACAAACGATTGGAGTCCACCAAGTAATATATAATAATTTAAATATTTATATATATAATAATTTAAATATGTATATGGATCACACACACGTAAATTCAATTTTTTATATTTTCAGCCATTTATCCCCAGATTCCTTCATTTCTATCCTAAATTACACTTATATAAACGAACCCTCATTTCTTCTAAAAAAGCTTACAATAAGCTCTCGAAAAAGTTTAATTAAGTAAGTATAACGGTAGAGACGAGGTGGCCTGGTTCGATGACCGGTGTATTTTGATAATACTTTGCCAACGTTTACCTCAAATATTTATTTATCACAACTTGTTTTAATATCTTGGTCATTAAAATTATTCATGCTTGTAAATTTTTGTATCGAAGGCGCCAGTGGAGCAAAGCCTTTCCTAGTATGAATTTCCTAACTCATTAAAATTACAACAATATAAAATAATAAAATTAATTAAAATGAACTATTGATTTGTATTTTTTTTATTATAGCAGTATTAGCGTCGCTACCGTGAAATTAATTCTTTACAAATAAAAATCTTTTATTAATTCTCCGGTTTATCAAATGTCTGACATAATATTTTGATATTCCATTTAGAGAGATATATATTATCTTTTTAATATAAATAATTTAAATATAAATTGGAAACAACAATTAAAAGTAAATTGTACGACTGCAACGCTTAAATGCATTATGAGTACAATGCCCCTTGTTACATATCATTATGACATAAAAAAGTTGCATTTAAAACCAGGAAAAACTGGAAAGACCACTTCAAAACAGGTGAAGTTGAGAAGGTAAATATTTTTGTTAGCACATACAAAAGCAAATGTACTACTTAATTCTTAAAAAAACTTTCCATGACTCGATTTAAGTTGGGTTCTTCAAATATATGTTTCAATAAACTCTTTGAAGCTGGGTGTCAACTAGTTTTAATCAATTTAAAGTTGAGCTTACAAAATTAGTTCGGGTTCGAACACTAGCCTAACAAAAAAAGTAAATTGAGTTTTTCAGGGGTTCTTACATCTAAGTGACACTTATGTTACCTATATAGAATGTCAGTCTACCTATTGGGCATTATCGAAAACGAGAATGGTTATTACAATTTATGAGAAAACTAAAGGGCTCATTTTGGCTTCAAGTTTGCGAAAATGGCTATCATTTGGTTTGCGAATTATGAACAAATATATATGCAGAATACTAGCTTAATTACCCATTCAATTAACAGCTTAGCCTTTTCACTAAACGGCGACGTTTAACTAGCGGCCTGAAATCAAACAGCTAGGCAAATTACTTGGATCATTACATTACTTACCTAGCTTGTTGACTGTTCGTTTAAATTTTATTCCACTTTTTTGCCACCTTTGAATAAGCACCTTACATTACTTATTCACTGTCGATAAAATCACCTTAAAGATGATGTCTGGTATATATTATATTTAGACAAAAAACATATAGTCAAAGTAGTGGAGTGAATGGGTGCGAGGCCGCTTCCAGAATATGCTAACACGCTGCCACAAAAATAAGGATACAAAAGAATGTATATGGACTCTTGTTGTGAGAAATATTTCAGATAATTAAGTTAGAATATTGTTCCTTGTTTGGAAGAGTGTTTCTTAACCTTAGAAAACTTAACAATATAAGGCAAATTTTGCATTAATGTGAAACTTGTTGTGTGAAAAATTGTGTTTAAATACTTTAAATGCTTTAAATTCATACGATGCGTCGTTATAATTGCTATTCGTCGAGGTAGCGACCCGACGACCCAGACGTTCAGATAACCTAGTGGATATCTGAGAGATCTGTTACTGACATGACTTTAAAGTAGGTACTTTAATTGCACCAGTATATTTATTGTATACTGTACCAAACGGTGAAACGATTGTATTACTAGGCACTTTATTTAACACCCAAATTACTGAATGAGCATTGTAAGATTGAATTAAGAATTAAATTATCAAACTCTCATTAATGAGAACAAAACACTAAATTACTCATCTGTTTCTTTCTCTCTTTGCATAAACACGATTTGACAGAAAGACGAAAGAGTTCTTTTTTCAAAAGTCCATAAGACTGATAAAGGTTTTTCAAAGAGGAGGGTGAGTATCATTCAAACTCAAAACTCAAATAAAAAAAACTTTATTTATGTAGGTAACTAAGTACACTTATGAACGTAAACAAGAAAAAAAAAATTTTATTTATTTATAAAAACAAATTAAAATTTACAGACAAAGCATAAAAAATACACATACAAAATTATATAATAAAAAATACAAGAAATTAACTAACTATAGGCACTAACAAATAATACAACTTTTGACAGTTCACTCAACGGACAATGAAAAAGGACCAAAAACCTATGTAATTCGTTATCTAAAGTGTAACTAGATCATATGAACCCTTTTCAGAAGGTTAGTTCTAGCTGATGTAACTGCAGACAATGTCGCTTTCCGACGCACCCATCAGATTCATAGCCAAGGTACTGAAATACTGTCGAATTACTGTTCTTGCCATCATCACAAGTAGTGCTCTTCAATTACTGAAGGTCATTCATCTTACGTCTACAAGTTCATACATTGCTTTTTAGTATTTTTGGTCAGATTTCATTACATGTGATGTGGTCGATTTTTAAAATCTCTACTCCTGCGGAAAATAAAATACTCAACCAATTTCAATTCGGTTTTGACCTGCAAAGACATCTTTCCGCAAACTTAGTTAATTCACCTTTCATTTTTATTATTTAGGTAAATATTATTTACATATATTTATAATTAAATTATTTCGTTCTATTGCAAACAGAAAGTATATCTTTATAAATCTGGAGTTATAAATAAGAAAGCCATAAAAAATCCTTTTCTATCAACATCTCGATGTTACTATAATTAAAATAAAAACTAGAATTTGTCTAACGGTAAGATAAAGAATTCGACTATCAATTACGAAAAAACACGCCGTTACTTAAATGTATAGGAATCTTTTTAATTTACGTTTTATTAAAATCGTTCATTAACGTATTATTTGTATTTAATTATTTTTGTATGTTTGTTTTGGGTCTGCTTCACCATGTACTAATTGTAATCTAAGTATCGTTTATTTATTCGTACTTATTTTTATGTAAAATTGATAACATAATATTAGTTAGAAATATATTTAAAAAACTGCGTAATCAAATCATTTCACTTACGCACAAACTTTTACTAGCGATGCAGTTTTAAAAGGAAAAGCGATACTCACTAGTGCTAGTTTATAACACAAATAGTGACAAAAACATTTAGCGTTATGCGGCGCGGGAGCCTGCACGAGGGCACCGTTAGGCGCGCTATATATGCACACATGCGGCCCTCTCGCCGCTCACACCGCGCTGACATGAGGCTGTACGCGCTACTCGCTCTCTGCGTGTACGCACGCGCCGCAACCATCTCCCTACCCGACAGGAAGATTGATGATCTCGATAATGTCGACTTAGATAACCTCGTAAGTGAACCAGAGCTTGTCGATCAAGCCAACACAGTAAAAGACATCGATAACAGCCTTCGCAACGCTATCCCTGTGAAAGTGATCCAGGATGTCAAGAAAATAGATGAAAACTCCAATGATTACATTCCTGAGGGTGACAGCCTTGACGTTAAACGTGCACCGATCGATCTCAATAACCCAGGATCACCTCAGCGGCAAGAGCATGAGACCCAAAACCCTGAAAGTTATTCGGATGCCCAAAAAGCAGTATTTGCAATCAAACAAACCATCGAAGATACACAAGAAGTGTTTACACTCGGTTTAAAGGGCATCTCTGAAAACTTTAACAAATTATTCGCAAATAATGAGAAGCTATCGACTATTCAACAAAACATTGTTAACTTGAAAAGCGCTTTCAACGAGCAAGTTCTAAAATTAAACAATACAATTAAATCTTATATAAAACCAGACAAAGTTGAAGAGGCTGAATCAGAAGTTAAAGCTGTCGAAACGCGCCTAAGAGTGTTGGAAAGTAATTTTGAATCGGGAGTACACACATTATCTGAAGGAGTTGAACTTCTTGCTATCATGAAAGAAGAAGACGAAGCTGCCAGGGCCGAAGCCGATGCTGCTGGTAATCCTCAAGTTACCAGCTCAACTCAACCACCAGTTGCTCAAAATAATCCAGTGATGCAGTTTCTTTATAACTTCCAACAAGGAATGGCAAACTCTATTGCTAACTTGAACAATGCCGTTCAAGGAGTTTTTAATCCTAACGCGAATCAAGGCCAACCCCAACAATCAACTTCTCAACCGGGTGGCAACTTCGTGGGAGGTTTGTTTCAAGGTATACAATTGCCATTTGGACAGCAAGGACAACAGAACGCTCAAGCGGGACAGGCCCAACAAAAGCCTCCAGGAACCTCAGCAGATGAGCCAGCGCAGACAGGTTGGAGGCCGCCAAACATTATTCAACAAGTTCAGAATCAATGGAACAACCTTGTTAATGGCGGTCAAAACCCTCAGCAAGCGCAGCAGCAGCCTAGCCAAAACCCAATTGGACAGGCAATTCAGGGCTTCGTTAGTATTTTCTCAAGACCAAACGGTAACCAGAATCAGCAATCCACTCCACAATCTTCGAATCAAGCTGCTGCTAACAGCGCGGGATCTGTTGAAAAGCCCTCTGCTGATGTCCCACAGGGGGTCAATGTAGTTCCAGTGGATCCAGTGCCCCAACAACCTCAGCCAGCAGTACCGATAGCACAACCGGAAGCTGCCAAGCCAGTCCAAACCGCGGCAGCGCAACCAGGCCCCATTCGGCAATTAGTCCAAAACAACCCTATTATCAAAGGCCTGCAGACGGTAGCTACGCGAATCACACAGCCAGATAGACCTAGGGAATCTGTAGACAAGAACACAGATAGCAAAGGACATGGTGGTTGGGGAGGCGGCGCAGGTAACGCAGGTAAAGTTTATTACACAATGTAACAATTATTACAATTGAATTCATTTTCTATATCCTGCATTATTACACTTTATCAATATTTATTCTTCGTATTGTTTTTACACATTGGAGAAGCTCATTATGACCATATAATTTATTATATCATACCTATACTTTGTCGGTTTATTATTGATAAATCCTTTTTGCATGCATACCAAAATCCTTTTTATCTTCTATAGTGACAGCGTGGGGCAATTTCGTGAACGGTCTTATAGGTACTATTGGTGCCACTATTAATGGTTCCACATTATCTGTCTCGAATGCTATCAACGGTGCTATAAATACATTAGGCACTAATATTCAGGTATAATTACTCGATTGTATGTGTTTATTTATGTGTTGTATATAACGTATATGTGTATAACATAAAATAACTATACTTGTATGTGTTCTGTATTTTTTAAATACATAGGTACATTAATTTATAATACATATACACTGTAAAGCTTTTTAGTTTCATTAATTTGGTAAATATGTGATGTACTAACATACGTTTTAAAATTTGTCGCTTAATTTTCTACTAACCAAACACTGTCAAAGAATAAAAACTGAAATGGTACAACTATTTCATAACTAGTTAATGCGCGCCCTATTATGTACGCCTTGCGAAAAAATCATAAGGTAACATGTACAAATATCTTTTTAATACTTGATATTTTCAGATTTAAAGTTGAAATAATCAAAGGCAGTGACTAACTGAAGTTTTTGAATTGGATTATGTAACTCCAACGGTTTAACAAGTATTTTGTTGTTAATAATTACAGGCGATAATCCAAACGGCAGCAGGATAAATGAAGAACCGGAGAAAATTGAGAAAAAGGAGGAAGAAAAAATCTCCGAAGAGATCTCGCCAGAGCCCGCCAAGACTGAGTAGAAAGTAGAAAATAGTGATTTAGTTATTATAAGTATCTACAATATATTTAACAGACACCTAATAAAATCTAAAAATTAATACAGTTTTTATTATTACCATCAAAGCCAGGTCAGACGAATAAATTTGACGCTAACAATATGGACCAAAAATAATTTAAATTCATAAAACATTTGTTTTAATATTACTTTACTTTACGATTATTACCTAGAAGAGAACAAAACAAAACGTATCGCAGTAACATTACTTTTAATACAAAAAAATGACAATTGACTTTTTGTAGGTTATTTTTCAAGTTTTCCGCCACGATGATTTTTAATGATTTTGTAAACAATAAACATTGACATACAATACAGCGCGTAAATAATATTTTGTAAACCTATTTTTAATATATAAAACGTTCCTATTTCCTACGCCAAAATGAATGGGTTGTCTTTAAGAATAAACGGTGGAGGATGTAAAATCAAAAATCCCATAGGAGTCGAACCTATATTAATTCCAGAAGGTTATATTAGTAACTTATGTAAGTTAAATATATTTTTTCAATTAGTTCTATATAATACTTATGTATTATCTGAGATTTGCTTTTAGAATTTGTTAAAAAAGTTGTTACCTACAAATGAAAAAGTTGTAATATTTGTAATTTTCAGATAGAAATGAGCATCACAATAACTTTCTAAAAGCTACTGGTGTCGATCAACAACTTTCTTCTTTAAAGGACATATTTTCGTCCGAACCTTGTAATAGCGAAAATTTAAGGTTTCTAGTTATTGTATTTTTACAAGCTGAACAAAAACATCCCGTCAAAAGTTTCCTAACACGGTATTTATTTTTGAATAACTTATATAAATTGTAATATTTTAAAGTTTGTCCAAATTTATCTTAAGTTTTCTGTATCTGAAAATGAATAGATAAAAGTATAATTTTAAAATTAAAGTGAGTAATTAAAATTACACTACTCTTAATAAAGTCTTCCAAGTCTTAGGAAAGAGAAATAAGTAAATTAAAAGGGTAATTAATTTTTACAGAGGTATAGCTAAAAATATTGATATTCAGGAGGCATTTTCTGTAGAGCTTTCAAAGGAAATAACTTGTATGATGCAAAGCCAGTTTACCACCTATAGAGATTACAAGGATGTTGTTACAAAACTAGCTACTTGTATAGAAAATTTTCCGCCAGGGGCTGCCTCTTTTAAGAATTTGGAAGTATCATTAGCTGATTATTTTAGAGATTGCCTTAGTTGCGCGGTTTCTACATTAAGGTAATTAATAAAAGTATATTCCTAAGAAACTTTATCTTGAAATATCTATAAAATTTAAAGAAAAAACTTGCTATACATAAATTAATTAGTAAAATTTTAAGTAGTTTAATCAATCTAAATGATTAAGGTTTGTTTCTGTCAGATGAGAACCTATTCAGGAGCATTGAATTCTGGCATTCCTTTCAATTCTATATAAAATCTTTTATAAGTTGGTATCTTTTACAGTTCCAATACATTATCACCAACAGAGAAAACAGAGTTATTTAACTTAGCACATTTGTCATTGCGGTTATTACTTTACATAGTCCAGAAGGTTGGTGAAAAAGATAAAATTGTCTATACATTTGAAGAGATCACAAGATCAGTGAAATATATTTTATTTGATGAAGATGCCCCAATGGACACAAAGTCAGTGTGTGGAATGTTGCTTGTGGCAATGTATATTTTAGAGAATGGGGATAATTCTTGGATTCATGTAAGTCTTCTATAAGATTTTATCATTGATAATTACTTAAATATAAAACAGAACAGCACAGCACTACATTATTTACTTGATATGCTTGTAATAATTTATTATTTAATTTACACTTCCCAGCTGTTATCCTCATGTGCCCATAATTCAAGCCTTGAAGAACTGCTGTCAAATGACTCTGCAAAGTTAAGTCTGTATTCAGCAATAGCTACAGTGGTGCCAGTACAACAATTGCATTTGGCGTGTGTGGGCACTGAAATAGCTGTAATAGTTCTTATTGATCATATATTAGCTATAGGCGAGAGGTAAAGCTCAAGGATTATTTTGGTTAATATAGTGCTTTTACAAGTTTTAATTTTATTAGCTAAGTAATTCATACATTTGTTTGCACCAATCATTGTGATATAGTTCAGACTTTGTGCCTGATTTGTGCCCACCAAACAATTATTTTTAATTCAGAATGAGAATACTTTTTTGCATACAGGTGAATTACAATTATGTATGTAAATAGGTCAGTAGATTAAATTGGTAGTATGTAAACATACAATATTAATAAACTTAAATAATTTCAGGATGAGTTCAGACTCAACTTTTACACTAGGTGTAACCCGTAGCCTGGTACACATTAGTAAATCGCTAGATAAGTCATCGATGGGTGCAAGAGTGACGGATCGCCTTCTAGTATTTGTTTGGACTCATCTAGAACATTATATGGACAGTGTGAGACACCTGACGTCGCAGATGTTGAGTAATATTGTGAGGTATTCCGCAGGACTAGAGAGACAAGGTGAATATTTTATGTAATGTGTGGATTTTTGAAACAGTAAACTTTTTATATCAATTTTAATTGGTCTTATAAGAAATCATACTTATATATAATCGCTGTGGTGTTTTCAAGATCAATAAATTCAACCATCTCTTAAATGCCCTATGTTTCAAATTAATTCCACCACCACATTACTATTCCACGTATCTCCGTGGCTGCAGCTGTTGAATTTAGGTTTATTTGGAAAATGGAAACCAGAGGTTGGAATAAATTTTCAAGTTTGTAGATTTTATGCACACTAATCAATTTTCATATCAATCGCTCGAAAAGCACCGAAATTGCTAATGTATTGTATTTTTATTACTCAAAATTTTCTACGTCTATATTATCCGCCTCATTTAGATCTCTTGCGGTTTAACTAGGCCGTTGGCATGTTCAGGGAAACAGATGAAATTTTTTTCATATTTTTTCCTAACTTGATGAAAATTTAACACCACACTCATATTTTTTCAGTATAGCACCAATAAGTTATAAACTATATATAACTTCCACTCCATTGACTGGGCCTATGTGTTCCGTAATCATTTATAATGGACAAGTCGGCGATCAACCTTCTGTACATGAAACACACCGTTGTTTTTTCTGGTCTAAGGCAAGCTGGTGCTCTCACGATATTTCCCTTTAGCATACGAGCGAATGTTATGACAACATAGATAGTAGGTCCATTGGTACACAGCCGGGGATCGAACGTTCGATTTGAAACTTTGAAACCACCAGGCCAATACTGCTTTAGATATTATTCAGCTTTATATGGCTAACTTATTTATTTCAAACATACACATTATCTTTACAGCCTATGCCAATACGACAATATGGAGAAACATTTAATAAAAATATAATAATGTACATAAAAATTAGACACATAATTTACACAATATCGCTACTGTGAATTCACTCTGCGAACATATAAATATGTCGATAGTATCGGAGACAGCATTTAGTAAGCGCAACGTCCTGGATAACGGGGATCTGTGCAACAGACTAGTTCTTGCCTTTGGTATCGCAAATAACCTTCGCTGTCGCCGTCGCACATATCCCATAGGTACTAAGAAGCCCAGTTCCTGGAGTACACTCGGGTTACACACTATCCCCCTCCAGACTTTCAGTACGTAGTAGGCCAAATGTAAGTCCCGTCTGGTTTCCAATTTGTTGTACCCCAGTAGTTGGTATTTCCGGGTACTGCCTCAAAGGCAGAACCCGGAAATATTTTGTCCCGCCCAAGGGACAAATCTAAAAATCATGGCTGACCAAAACTAAAAAAAAAAAAAAAAAAAAAAAGTTTGTACTCTATTCCCACTAAACAGGGCGTGCGGAGCCGAAAGCACTCACAGCCGAACTGATATCTCTAACCGTTTAAAAGTTAGCTTTCGCAAAACCGTAGCTCATTAACTTATCACCACCTTATCAGCTCCTATTTCCTGCACGAAATTCCCAGTCATTATCTAATGAATGCCTCAGTACTAATGCATCGCGTTATCTACTTTCCTACATTCACTAACCCAACCTATGGCTTTAAATGAAAAATAATAAATATATATTTAAAGTAACCTAACGTACGATTCTAAACAAATTATAATAAATATACCTAACCTTTAACACCACTACCTATAAATATAATTAGATGTTAGGGTTACATGGTAAAATAAAACATTTTTATTCCAGGTATTATTTTTTATTTATATGTTCATTATATTTCTATACAAATTTACTAGCACCATATCATTATTCACTGAGTCACATGTGAAATTTCTAAGGAAGTCTTCTAATCTCATCCCCCTGAACTTGTAATATAAATATACCAAACAGTACTCTCCACACACCGCTGATAGATAATCTTGAACCGTAACGCTATTGTACCTCCACATGCAAGAATTCCTCCTTAAAAACCCTTCTATTGCCTCAATAGGTTTACGTCCAAATGAATCAAAATATTCACCAACTCTTTCGACGCTTATATGTACAGCCACCCAATGAGACCCCGGCTGTGAATCAGGGTCAAGATTGCATATTATAAATGCTGGCACCTGAGCATAAATTGGCAATCGATTTGAAGGATATACGTTGCTTTGGAGGCTGGGATGTATCATACGAAGACTCATTTGCACTTCTAGTGTGTTCATACTTTAATACGCGTTTACTCCGCTACTCTTTTGCTCTTTAACTGACTACATTTCTAACTATCAATTCATATTTGTACCAATGAATTCATTTAAACCCACATAATATGATCTCAACAGAAGTAATGAGTCTTTTTATTAAACAAGTAATGAGGTAAATAAAAACCATGTCATATTCGTTTAGGTTATATTTTATTATTCTTAATATCATAATTACATAAGTGACTGCTTAACTACTATAATCCACACATACATTTCTGTTCTTATCTATTTCTATAATATTTGAAAACTCTGCGTAAACTACACAGTTAATAGTTTCAGTCAATGCGCTCTCGAATCTTACTTCCATTCTTACACTACCATGGCGAACAAGATTCCAATGCACATTAGAGTTAGCCGACAAGTCAGGTGTTAAATCAAAAGCAAGTAAACAGTATCCATTTGAATATTGCTCCCTCGATATTCCATTACCTTCGTTAAGAAAATGTATACCGGTGCCTGAGTACAGGGTGTGGTATGCGCTCGTAAATACATCGTTTGGAAATGATGGTTGTAACGATTTTGAAGGTATCTGTTGACCATCTATATATAGGCTAAATGAGCAAATACCAAAATTTTCAAAGTTGAAAGGATTTTTAACATAACTACCGTTGAATGCTGTATTATTCACAAAACATATTCTATAAAATACTTCAAAAAGTAATGCAGCTAAATAAAAACCGTGTCATATTCGCATATATATATTTTATTGTTCCTAACAATTACATGACGTGATTGCTTAACTACTACACATTTCTGTTCTTATCTATTTCAAAAATGTTTTAAAGAATGCATTGTCCATTAAGATTGCAAAGGGTTTTAGAGTGCCCTTTGTATTTATTATCCACATTTTACTGATAGCTATGGATACTTGTTCAAACATGCACTCTATTTGAATATCGTAACTAGTTAATGATGTCCGTTTCCAATCTATATAACCCGATACTTGTAGAAAGATTTAGTATTGTGCTCGTTGAGTTCGACAAAAGTGAAGTGGTTGTGAGTTTGAAGTAATATACAACAATGGAGGTAAGTTATTTATATTTTTTAAATTTCGTATCAGTAAATTTATAATATTAATAATTCCGTTTTTGATTGATTTGTTTATGTTATATTTCAGTCTTCATACAACCTGAAAGATGTGGAAAAATGTTTCAGACCATACAACTATTATGATTTATCTGATGAAGAAGAGGTTTTAAATTTAACAGAAAATAAAAATAAGAAGACCAATCGTTTAGATGACTTTTTTCTTCAAGAACCTGACCGTAAAAAGAAAAAAACTAAACTTTCTTCAAGTGTTGGCCGTGCAGGCAAGGAAGGAAGCATTTCATATATATCGACAGATAAAGATGATGGAAGGGACGCTGATATACTTGTAAAAATCGAATTATATAGTATTAATAAGTTGAGAGAAATCCCAGTCTCACAACATTGGAAAAATGCGGATATTCGTGTTAAATATTACATGAAAAGCGATTCCAACATTGATAATCAGATTAAGGATATTGTATACAACATAACAAAGGAGATATATGAGGAAGATAGTGTAAAACGTTACAGTTTTAAAAATTAGCTTAATTCAGTTTCTACATGCTTCGGATTCTAATACCATATTATGTTTATATAGTTAAGTAATGTTTCCACTAGTATAAATATTATGTTGCATTGTACAAAGTCAATCATTGTGCTTTTTGTTGAAGACCTTTGCGCATTAAGGTAAAAAGTGTGTGACAAAAAATAGTTGTGAAACGAATACATATATACAATGTCTCAAGACTGTGTTAGTGTATTTTTTGATGAAATGGATCAATTTGAAAGCTTATCCAATGATACAAATGAACTTTTTAATGTTTGTGATGAAATAGAAAGAAATGATTTAAATCACCCATTTTATGATCAAAGAATGATGGCGCTATGTGATGAATTCGATGGGAAACTGTGAGTATATTTAATAATAATATTTTTTATATTTTTTGATTTCTCTATTCGCATTTCTAACAGTTAAATAATATAACATTTTATTCGATAGGGTTGATCAAATGGGTCGTGGAACTAAAAGGAAAGCAGATGTTAATATTAACTCTGCTGACATCAAAAGAATAAAATCTGGATCTAACATGGATCTTTCACGGTCTTCACAAGAGGAATCAACATCGAATAAAGGTAATAATTTTAACACGAAATTTTGTTGTATTTGTAATACAAATGTTTCCAAAAAATATTTCGCTAATCATCTAAGGAGCAATGCACATAAAAATAACGTAAATAAAATACAACATTCAATAAAACCCAATGTTAAGATAATTGAGACTGCTTTCGGTAATAGAATAATAACCTATAGAGTAACTTCAGAAAATCAAAATGATTTACAGTTTGAGACACCAGATTTATTTCTTGCGTCAGTCAAAGATACAATATTTACATTAATAAATAAATCTATAGAAGATCACACAATTTTAAAAATAAATTTCATTTTATATGGTGACTTTGTTCAGGAGACAAAAAACTTAAACAAAAGCTTTGATTTCCAATCAATGAATTTTATTGTTTGTATTGCTGATGATTTAAATATATTTTATACAACTCTCACAAAATCTCTAATAAACTATATAAATTCATTCGAGAAAAAGGATAGTGGGTGGAGTCTGAAAAAGATTTTACATTTGGATTTGAATTTAAATCAATTTAACCCTTTAAGAGGAAAATCCTTTATTGAGTTACCACATGATATAAAAACAAAAAAAGCTGTGATAAATGTTAAAAACACTGATGACGCCTGTTTTAAGTGGGCACTGTTATCTGCTTTATTTCCAATTCATAAAAATTCGGATAGAGTATCATCTTACACCAAATACAGTCATAAATTAAAGTTCGGTAATATTAAATTTCCTGTTAAATTAAACGATATACACAAAATTGAAAGTCTTAATAATATTAGCATCAATGTTTTTGGTTTAGAATATAATGAACATAAAAAAAAACATTGTATTGTTGGGTCATTGTATTTTACAAAAAATAAAATGCAGACTCATATAAATTTACTATATTTGACACATGGTAAAATCGGTCATTATTGTTATATTAAAAATATGTCACGATTAATAAGTAGTCAAGTTTCGAAATCCAAGGAAGCTATATATCTATGTGACTTTTGTTTACAATATTTTTTAACATCTGAACGTTTAAATAACCATCAAATAAATGATTGCAGACATATTTGTACACAAATACCCAGCGTAGATAAACATAAAAAAAATTGGTGGGGTGATATTGTTTCTGAATGTAAATTAAGTTTTGATAAATTTCAACGTAAATTGATGTTACCTTTTGTTATATATGCGGATTTTGAGGCTTTTTTAAGTCCCTTAGCATCATGTTCAAACGACCCTTCAAAATCACATACAATAAATGTACAAAAGCATAATGTGTATAGTTTTGGATACTACATTAAATGCTCATACGATGATAAATTGTCTAAATATGTAACATATACTGGTGAAAATTGTGCTTTAAAATTTATGGAATCACTGAAAGATAATTTGATAAAAATCGTTAAAAAAATTAGTTTCCAAAAAGAGCCTAATAAAATATCACCAATACAGCAAGATATAGTTAGCAAAGCTAAAAATTGTTATATTTGTGATAAAATTTTGTGTGGGGATTCAATGATTTACCACGATTGGTTTACTGGGGAATTTGTTGGGGTCATACATAAACTTTGTTCTGAAAAATTTAGAGTACCTTACACTGTACCAGTTTTCTTACACAATTTAAGCCATTATGATGCACATTTTATCGTACATGCCTTAAGCTTTGATGAAGGTCGGGTGGAAGTTCTCCCGCAAAATAAAGAAATATACATATCATTTTCAAAGGTACTTAATATCAATAATAGTAATGTAACTTTACGATTTGTGGATTCCTTAAAATTTTTACCCAGTAGCTTAGATACTTTAGCAAAAAATTTAAACGAGAATAATTTTAAGGAATTATCAAAATGCTTTCCCAATTCAGAAGACTTTAAACGGCTGACTAAAAAAGGTGTATTTCCATATGAATTCATTAAAGATTTTGATACATTAAATTACAATCAACTTCCTGATCTTCCCCACTTTTACAGTACTCTTACAGATTCCATTATTTCTAATGAAGATTACAACCATGCCAAAGATGTTTGGAATCATTTCAATTGTAAAAATATGTTGGATTATTCAAATCTTTATTTAAAAACTGATGTTTTATTGTTAGCAGATATTTTTGAAAATTTTAGGTATGTTTGCATTCAAACGTACGATTTAGATCCGGCTCATTACTATACAGCACCTGGATTAAGTTGGGATGCTATGTTAAAACACACTAAAACAGAAATTGAATTACTTTCTGATATAGATATGATTGCTTTCATTAAATCAGGAATTCGTGGTGGTGTTTCGCAATGTAGCACTCGCTATGCAAAAGCAAATAATGTTTACATGTCTGACTATAATGCAAAAGATAAAGAGTCATTCTTAATGTATTTCGATGCCAATAATCTATATGGTTGGGCTATGTCGCAATATCTACCTACAGCTGGTTTTGAGTGGGTTAGTGCTGATACAGATTTTAATGTTAGTTGTTCCTCAGATATAGGTTTTATCTTAGAAGTAGATCTGGAGTATCCGGTGGATTTACATGATAAACATTCAGATTTACCTCTTTGTCCAGAAAATATACCAGTTGGGGGCGCTAAGGAAATAAGATTGATTCCAAACTTAAAAAATAAATATAAATATATTATTCATTACAGAAATTTAATTCAATGTTTGAAAATGGGTTTAAAATTATTAAAAGTTCATAGAATATTAAAATTTAAACAGAGTCCATGGTTAAAGAAATATATAGACCTTAATACACAATTAAGAACCCGAGCTAATTCTGATTTTGAGAAAGATTTCTATAAACTCATGAACAACGCTGTATTTGGTAAGACTATGGAAAATATTGAGAAACGAGTAAACGTTAAACTATTAACCCACTGGGAAAATAGGGGCAAAGTATTGGGAGCCGGAGATCTAATTGCTCAACCACATTTTCACAGTGTTTCAATATTTTCTGATAGTCTTGTTGCAATTCAATTAAACAAAATGAAGTTAATTTATAATAAACCTATTTATCTCGGATTTTGTATATTAGATATATCTAAAACGCTAATGTATGATTTCCACTATAATTACATGCAAGAGAAATTTACTTCCAATTTGAAACTACTGTACACAGATACCGACAGTCTCATTTATCAAATATTTACTAGTAACTTTTATAATGATATAAAACCCGATATTAACAAATATTTTGATACATCTGACTATGATGAAAATAATATTTTTGATTTCCCAAAATTAAACAAAAAAAAGTTAGGGTACTTTAAAGACGAGAATATCGGAAGAATTTTTACAGAGTTCGTAGGCTTAAGATCTAAAATGTATGCATTACAAGTTGATGACAAGGTGGTGACGAAAGCGAAGGGTATAAATAAATGTATTACAAAAAAATTAACATTAAATAATTATAAGTCGTGTTTGTTTAATAACAACGTACAGCATTGTAAAATGTATCGATTTAGATCATTAAAACATACAATTTTTACCCAGGAAATAAATAAGCTATGTTTATCTTTTAATGACACTAAGCGGTACATTTTACCAAACAAAATCGATACGTTACCTATAGGTCATTACAAAATCATTAGTATGTAATTAAGTTAATCATTATTGTATTGTATTGCATTGTAATTTTTTATGTAAAATAAATTTGTGTGTTTACATGTATACATATATATAAGAATACATTAATATTGTGATATTACACTTAAATTTTTCTGTATATTCCATATAAATAAATTGTTTTTAAAATATCAACTTAGTTTTATTCCTTTCCCTGCTGAAGACAGAAGTCAAAAAAATGATTCATTTTATTCATCCTTTTGCTGCCATCGTAGCAGGACCAAGTGGGTGTGGAAAATCTAACTTTGTTGCAAATTTCATTAAACATAAAAATAGTATATGTAATGAGATTTTTTTGGAAATTACATGGTGTTATGATGAAATGCAACCGCTTTATAATATACCCGGAGTAAATTACCACCAAGGACTACCGGAATTGCATATGTTTGATGGTAAAAATCCACATTTGATTATAATAGATGACTTAATGAGGGAATCTGATGGGCGAGTTGTTGATATATTTACAAAAGGCAGTCATCATAGAAATTTGAGTGTTTTTTACATAACCCAAAACTTATTTCATCAAGGAAGAGGGCAGCGTGATATTTCACTTAATTCAAGTTATATTATTTATTTTAAAAATCCCCGTGACAAAACACAAATACGATTTCTAGCTAGACAAGTTTCCCCGGAAGACACGAAGTTTATCGAAGATTCATATACCGATGCTACTAAAGAAGCTCATGGTTATTTAATGATTGATTTGAAACAAAACACTGATGATGCTCGCCGCATAAAATCTAAAATATTTGAATCCCGTAATTTTTGTACAATATATGTTCCTATGAAAAGGTATAAATATCTTTGTAATCAGCCACTCTAAGTCAGTAATGAACCATGTATCAACGAATAACAACGCATAAGGAATTGTTATCAGCTTTACATAAATTAAAACCCAAACATCGTAGAATATTATTGAAGTCTTGTAATAATCAAGAAATTAACTGTATTTGTGAATGTATTCACAATGTTTTACAAGGAAAAGTACCTTTAAAAGAGAATACAAAAACCAAATTAAAAAAAATTAAAAATATCTTACGTAATCTGATCAGTAAAGGTAAAAGTTTTGAATACAGGAAAAATATATTAATACAAAAAGGAGGGTCCTTTCTTCCAATAATTTTGGGTACAATTCTAAGCACCCTTGTAAGTTGTTTTAATAAATCACAATGAACACAAAAAAAATGCTTCTTGTTGAGCAAGACTTTATTGATAAACTGAAACATCAGAATGAAAATAAAGCAACACCACAAAGTAGATTGGATTTAGAAATGGAAAAAATTATATCAAGTAAATTAGATGATCGCGAAAAATGGGCACTTTATCTACAAATTTTACAAAGATACTTACATTACTCCATGGAAGAACGCCAACCTCAAGAAATAACAATAACTGAAAAGGTTTTAAATGATAATACCAACGAACCCCGTAACATCAATAATATAACTACTAGTAAAAATGAAAAAATGCTAAATGTTAAACAACCCCCAACGGATGAAGACATCGCATATGGGTTACCACCAAAAGAAATATTAAAATTAATTCCTAAAACTTATATGAGGAGGGGTGAATTGTTGATGGATACAATATTAAATAAAAAAGATCAATTTCAATGGAATAAAAATGGAACAGTTATCATTAGTGGACAAGAGATACCAGGGAGTAATATTATAGATTTAGTGAATGACATCTTAAGACCCTCGAAGAGATCCGATCCAATCGGTTGGGAAATATTTGCCAAGTTTTTAAATGATATAAATACCCCGCTAACATACATTGGTAATCTAAAAAGAATCAAATATATATCTAATCTTAATAGTAAAGATAAAACATTGATTCAAGAACCACAAACTGAGGTTTCTTCAACTCCAACTCCAACTCAATCTAAATACATCACTAAATTGAGAAACAAAAGTGATTGGGAGAAATGGACTCCATATTAGAGTTACATCGCATCTATTATGATATTTCACATCCAGCCGGTTACAGCAGTGTCAATAAGTTAACAAAGGCAATGAATGGAAAAATCTCAAAAAGTGATGTTTTGAAATGGTTGCAGTCTCAAGAAACATATACATTACATAAACCGGTTATAAAAAAATTCCCGCGTAATAAATATATTTTATCAAATATTAATGAATTGTGGCAAGCTGATTTAAGTGATTTAAGAACTTACATGCAATATAATGATGGATATAAATATATTTTGTGTGTTATTGACGCCTTTAGTAAGTATGCTTATGTTAGAGCAATGAAAAAGAAGGATTCATACACAATAAAAACGTGTTTTACTAGCATCTTTGATGAAGCTAAAACTGTTCCTAGACATATTCAATCAGATAAGGGCACGGAATTTGTATCTAAGGATGTCCAAACTTATTTAAAAAGTAAAAATATAAATTATTACACTACAAATAATCCAGATATAAAAGCAAGTATAGTAGAACGATTTCAGAGAACATTGAAAATGAAAATGTGGCGTTATTTTACACATAAGAATACTTATCGCTATACAGATATTTTACAAGATTTGGTTAGTTCTTATAATCACAGTGTACACTCTAGTATCAAGATGAGACCATGTGATGTTAAAATGGAAAACATAATGGAAGTTTGGCGAAATTTATATTATGATGAAAAGACTTATATTTCAAGTTTAAACAAAGTACCTAAGTTTAACGTTGGTGACTATGTAAGAATTACAAAATACAAACATGTATTTCAAAAAGGTTATGAAAGTAATTGGAGTAATGAAATTTTTATCATTACTTCGATTATAGATCGTTCCCCGTGGGTTGTATACACTTTAAACGATTTAGACAATGAATCAATAACAGGAACTTTTTATGAGAAAGAACTACAAAAAATAACTTTTTCCCCCACTTCCGAATTTAAAATTGATAAAATCATCAGATCACGTAAAAGCGGTATTAGAAAGGAAGTATTAGTTAAATGGAAAGGATATCCTAACAAGTTTAATTCTTGGGTCTTACTATCGAATATTAAAAATCTGCAATGAAGGAAAGTTTTTATTTAACTTTACTCAGCAATAGTTCTACACAATATTTTCCGGGAAATATGACATCAAATTTTTCTACAAAACTACCTTTACTCACTAGTGGTGCTAAGGTAATTGGAAAAGAAGCACTTAACGGCGGAATTGGGCTTTTGTCAGATGTTGTGGCTAGTCGTCCTATCAAAGAATCTATTAAAAATCGATTGAAAGAGGCTAGTTCTAACCTTAAACGCAAAGTTGATACCAAAATTGATAATCTTATGACTGGATCGGGTGTTAATAAAAGACGAAAATATTGTAATGAGCTCATTCGAGTTTCACCCCTCAACGTGAAAGGCGCTCTGAAGAAAACAAGGAACAAAAATATTATTAATTCCAAGGATATATTTTCAAACTAATCATAATGTCATTTATTCATAATCATTCATGTGAGTGCGTTAAATCTGAATTGGATCTGTTTGCTCTTCCTTCCACACAAACAAGTATCGAATATGGACACTGGATACACTATAAACCAATTTCTTCATTAAGTGATGATGGAGCCGTCGAATTTCAAGTACCTGGTACTGGAGATGACTACATAGACCTTTCGCATACACTACTCCATCTCAAGGCTCATATTAAAAATCAAGACGGTTCTGTAGTTAATGCAGCTAATGTAGTGGCACCAGTCAATAATTGGTTACATTCTTTATTTAACCAATTGGATGTTTACCTAAACCAAAAACTTGTGTCACCCCCAAATAATACTTATGCATATCGTGCTTTCATAGAAACTCTATTAAATTATTCATCATCCGCCAAAAAATCACATTTGACATGTGGTTTATGGTACGAGGATACAGCTGGAAAAATGAATGAAACTAATGAGGCAAACAAGGGCTTTTACAGAAGACAACAACTTTCAAAGGATGGTAAGGATGTTGAAATGATTGGACATTTACATGGGGATATATTCAATCAAGATAAATTCCTCATTAACGGGGTCGAATTATCTATAAAATTAGTGAGATCGAGAGAAACATTTAACCTCATGTCACAGAATGCAGATAATAAGTACAAAGTCTGTATCACAGATGCAACTTTAATAATACGCAGAGCAAAAATTAATCCATCAATACTAATAGCCCATCAAAAGGTTCTTGCCACTACTACAGCTAAATATCCTATAACAAGAGGTGAAGTGAAAGTCCTGACCATACCGTCTGGTGTGCAGGGTAAAACACTGGATAATATATTTTTAGGACATGTTCCTAAGAGATGTATTATAGGTTTTGTGAATAATACAGCATTCAACGGTAGTTATGTTAAAAATCCTTTCAACTTTGAAAATTTTGGTATTTGCTCATTTAGCCTATATATAGATGGTCAACAGATACCTTCAAAATCGTTACAACCATCATTTCCAAACGATGTATTTACGAGCGCATACCACACCCTGTACTCAGGCACCGGTATACATTTTCTTAACGAAGGTAATGGAATATCGAGGGAGCAATATTCAAATGGATACTGTTTACTTGCTTTTGATTTAACACCTGACTTGTCGGCTAACTCTAATGTGCATTGGAATCTTGTTCGCCATGGTAGTGTAAGAATGGAAGTAAGATTCGAGAGCGCATTGACTGAAACTATTAACTGTGTAGTTTACGCAGAGTTTTCAAATATTATAGAAATAGATAAGAACAGAAATGTATGTGTGGATTATAGTAATTAAGCAGTCACTTATGTAATTATGATATTAAGAATAATAAAATATAACCTAAACGAATATGACATGGTTTTTATTTACCTCATTACTTGTTTAATAAAAAGACTCATTACTTCTGTTGAGATCATATTATGTGGGTTTAAATGAATTCATTGGTACAAATATGAATTGATAGTTAGAAATGTAGTCAGTTAAAGAGCAAAAGAGTAGCGGAGTAAACGCGTATTAAAGTATGAACACACTAGAAGTGCAAATGAGTCTTCGTATGATACATCCCAGCCTCCAAAGCAACGTATATCCTTCAAATCGATTGCCAATTTATGCTCAGGTGCCAGCATTTATAATATGCAATCTTGACCCTGATTCACAGCCGGGGTCTCATTGGGTGGCTGTACATATAAGCGTCGAAAGAGTTGGTGAATATTTTGATTCATTTGGACGTAAACCTATTGAGGCAATAGAAGGGTTTTTAAGGAGGAATTCTTGCATGTGGAGGTACAATAGCGTTACGGTTCAAGATTATCTATCAGCGGTGTGTGGAGAGTACTGTTTGGTATATTTATATTACAAGTTCAGGGGGATGAGATTAGAAGACTTCCTTAGAAATTTCACATGTGACTCAGTGAATAATGATATGGTGCTAGTAAATTTGTATAGAAATATAATGAACATATAAATAAAAAATAATACCTGGAATAAAAATGTTTTATTTTACCATGTAACCCTAACATCTAATTATATTTATAGGTAGTGGTGTTAAAGGTTAGGTATATTTATTATAATTTGTTTAGAATCGTACGTTAGGTTACTTTAAATATATATTTATTATTTTTCATTTAAAGCCATAGGTTGGGTTAGTGAATGTAAGAAAGTAGATAACGCGATGCATTAGTACTGAGGCATTCATTAGATAATGACTGGGAATTTCGTGCAGGAAATAGGAGCTGATAAGGTGGTGATAAGTTAATGAGCTACGGTTTTGCGAAAGCTAACTTTTAAACGGTTAGAGATATCAGTTCGGCTGTGAGTGCTTTCGGCTCCGCACGCCCTGTTTAGTGGGAATAGAGTACAAACTTTTTTTTTTTTTTTTTTTTTTTAGTTTTGGTCAGCCATGATTTTTAGATTTGTCCCTTGGGCGGGACAAAATATTTCCGGGTTCTGCCTTTGAGGCAGTACCCGGAAATACCAACTACTTACCCCACCATCCCTAATACAAATAATGTTGGGTACATTAAAGGATAGTAAGGATAGACGCCATACAGTCTGTTATAGAGGTGACGTGCAAATTTATTCTGTATGCGCTCCAACATAAGACAGTATTTAGCTTCATGCGGAGACCAAACAGACGAGTTACACTCCAACATACTTCTAACCAGAGCGTTGTACAAGCTTGAGATGGCTTTAATATTACTGAACGTTGTTGCCCTTCGAAGCACGAATCCCATCCTTGCGTATGCTTTCTTGCAAATGTCCACAACATGATCTCGTAAATACAGTTGGGCATCCACTCGCACTCCTAAGTCTCTTACTGACGTTTCCCGCTTGAGTATCACCCCCGATACGTTGTACTCATGATGACGAGGCAATTTAGCGCGACTAAATGTCACCATGCAACATTTGTTGACATTTAATTGGAGCTTATTTTTTTTGCTCCACTCACATACTCCATCTATATCTCCTTGCAGGCGTTCGCAGTCGTCCACCCCTTGGATTGACAGGAGTCATTTTAGATCGTCTGCAAAGAGAAGGCATCTAGAACGTCTTATTACATCTGGTAAATCGTTCACCATTATTGTAAACAGCAATGGCCCTAGGTTGCTGCCCTGACTCACGCCTGATTTAGTGTAGTACGGTTCCGACTGACACCCTTTGTACTCTACATACTGCTGGCGATCTCTTAGATAATTAGCAAAAAAACGTAATAGTTTTGGAGTGAATCCAATACTTGCCAACTTAGATAACAGTATGTCATTATCCACGACGTCAAACGCCTTTCTGTAATCAAAGTATGCAGCATCTACTTGCAATCCGGCGTCCATAATAGGGATAACATAATTAATTGCGTTCAGTTAGTTGCTGCTTGTACTACGCAAGGGTCTAAAGTCATGCTGGCAGTCTGACAAGTGCGGTTCTACTTGTTTTAAAATACCTTGGTGCAGAGCTCCTTCGAATATTTTAGCGGGAGTCGATAATATTGCCACCGGTCTATATCCTTCCACAGAGTCTTTTCCATCACTTTTAGGTATAGGAATAACTCTTGTGATTTTCCAGCAATCTGGAAAGTAACCGTTGTCCAGGCATAGACTGAATATATGGGCAAGAGGCTCATCAAGTATAGATCAGCAATCCCTCATAATATGTGCTGGTATTCCATCTGGGCCTGTCGAGCGCTTCGGCTTTAGACGGACAAGTGCATCTCTTACCTGCGCTGATGTCAGTTCAGATACGTGCACATATGAGCCACTCCCGGTACCCGTCACCATCGCCTCCTCCACATTCAGCCGCGCGGTCTCCGTACTGTAGACTGAGTAAAAATACGCCGCAAATTCAGCCGCACAATCCGTATCTGATAGTATCTTACCATTTTTTTTAATATAATTTTGATGTGCAAAATTACTATTCCGCGCCCTTATAATATAATGCCAAAAAGACTTAGGATCGTTAACTAAATTATTCTGTACCCTTTCTTCATAACATTCAAACGCAAGCTTAATATTCAATTTAATACGTGCCCTACAAGCAGAAAAATCACGGTACTCGTTTGGAGATTTAGTACATTTATATTTCTTGTGTAATTTTGCTTTTAGCTGCAGGTCACTTATAATTTTCCTAGTATACCATTCAGGATAGCAATATTTACGGTAATTACTATATCTACTAGGATTTAACCGTTTTCTCGGAACACAATCATTAATGACCTCATTAAGAATACTATAAAAAGCATTTAAGGCCCCATCTGGGTCACGCGTATCAAAAACAACACTCCAATCGGCGATTGCTATCGAGGAATATAAAGTATGAAAATTAGCTTTATAAAAATTCCATTTAGGTTTAATTTCACTTACGGTATGCTTCCTTTTGGGCTGTGCAGACAGGGTGATGCGGTCTAATGAGAGTTGTGCCTCCACGAACAGCGGTGGGTGATATGAATCCACCGGTACCAATGAATCGTCCGCTTCATAAACACACACCCCGTCTCTCATACCCGACGAGCACAAAACTAAATCAAGCTGTCTCCCATCACAATTAAACACCCGGCTCACTTGAGTGAATTCACAGAACGACAAGAAAAATTCAAAGTATTGTTTAACATTTACACTACTTGAATTTAAGTTAAAATCCCCTAATAATAATACATTTTTATATTTAACACACAACAATTCAATTATTCGGAAAAATAACATATATTCTGTATCACACGTATTTGGCGGTAAATACACCGCACAACATAAGAATTAACATTTATCATTTAAGTGAACTGACGCGCAAACTAATTCAAACGAACCTGATCGACGTTGATATCATTCGGTTCTTTCACACGTCGCAACCGCAGCTCACGCGTGGCCACTAGAAACACGCCACCTTGTTTCCTTCCATCCGTCCGGTCGCATCTTAGGATTTGATACCTTGCGGGCACAATTTCCGCATCTTTAATAGAATCATTACATCCCATTTCTGTTATGGCCACTATATCGACGTTCAGTGCTTCAATATCCCCCATAAATTTATTTAACTTGGTTCGCAAGCCTCTAGCATTTTGATAATAAAAAGAAAATTTACACAGTTTTCTCTGTTTTATTTTTTGGCTTCCGAAACCAAAACCATTGACTGCACTCGGTGTTCACCGGCCATACTTCCGGTGAATATAGCCTTTCATATACCGATTCCGATACCGTTACAATAAAGGAGGCATATTCCTTTGATTTTTTGGACTTAATCTTAATAACCTTAACGTCCACTTCCATACCACATATTCCTTTTATATACGATGTCAATTTTTCCTCCGTAGTATCTAGACTTAATCACCAGATATGAAGGTGCTTCTTTCTTTGAGTAGCCCGTATTTCTAATGACTCCACATTTCTTCCACGAAGAACCTCAGAATTTATAGTATTGACCGTTTGCGAAGCACTGGGAATCTGACTTGCTGTTGTCGTAATTTGGTTACTAACTGACAAATCGCCAGCCACTTCGCTTACCAACGCCGGTTTCCTGGCCTCTTTTATTGATATGTGTGTGGGTAGCGGTCTTGCTACCCTTTTTTTTGATATTATTACAAATAACTTCGGCATATGGTAAATTATCTTCTTTTTATTTTGTATTTATACCAACACCTTTGAAAGCACAACACGCACAGGTATATTCACGCTCATGATGTGATACTGCGATGTTTTGCACCCTTTTTTCTTGAAGCTCGAGATATTGTATTTTGAGTTTCTTTAACTCCGTTTGGGTGGACAGAAGTACTTCCTGCATATGCTTAAGTGCTTTTCCTTGGTTATCCAGTTGTTTTAGAACTTCAAATCTAAAATCCCGGAACTTCGATAATAAAATAAAATCGTATTCTGTTTCCTCCAACGCCTCGTCTGCTACTTGCGGTCGGGTCCCTCTTTTTTTGTTTACGGTTTTTGAATCCGAAGATATTTGAATCAGAGATGTATCCTTCCTTTCTTCACCACAACCTAAGCAACTACGTCTAGACATTTTGAATTAATGAAATTCAAACTGAGAGAACACAAAAAACGCGTGCGTACTGAACGGATGACGGACGACATAAAAACAGACTTAGTTTATAAGCAGTCCAATGAAGACTTATTGGAACGAAGTTCCTTAAAGCGAAGGAGGCTAGACGGAAAAAAGCAAGACCGAAAGTGGTAACGACACTTTTTGGTATAATTGTTTTATTTTATATTTTCGATATGGCTGTCGTCAACGTCCATACCACGTTGAATACACCGGTTCTCGTCCGATCACCGAAGTTAAGCAACGTCGGGCGAGGTCAGTACTTGGATGGGTGACCGCCTGGGAACACCTCGTGATGTTGGCGTTTTTTACTTTTCATAGGGAAAAGAAATGAAAATTATTTTGGCAATCACTTTTCTAAATTAGTCTTGTTTTTGTTTTGAGAGATCATACAAAATTGCAAAATGCAGTTACATCATCGACTACCTTTAAAAATATTCATTACAATAAATTAAAAAAAATATTTCGGGAAAATGTCATGAAATTGTGCGAATTTAAAACTTAGTGAACTAAAATCACAATGAGAATAGCTTATACAAGGAGATGAACCAGATAAGACTGAATTACAACGTTATGAATACGAAATATGCTTATTAATTGTGCCACTTAATAAAGTAAAACTTAGGTTATTTTACTTTTTAATCCCAGCGTAGCATCCTTCTTCCTCTTTGAAATTCCTGGTCTCTTAAAAATTTAATAGACAATGAAATATAAAATTGATGTCAAATAAATTATACTATATATACTGCTCAAAACAATTAGCGAACAAGATTTTTCTCCTTTCTATTGCTTAAACTAAAATTAGATTTAAATTAACTTGTACGCTATTTTTTACCTTGTTAATTTGTTAATTACTATAATTAATAAAAAAATTCAATTTGTATTTTTTTTATTAAAAAAAATTTAAAATGTGCATTGTAGACGAAAAACTAATTAGTGATAAAAAAGGTCCATCAAAGAAATATTCTTATATCGTTTGAATATTCGTCTTTAGTGACGTCGTTAGTTTCAGTAACGTGTGTGGCCTCCATGAGCCCTAATCACGGCTTGACAACGACGCGGCATGCTTCGTATGATCCTCCGAATATCTTCTTGTGGAATTCGCTCCCATTCTTCAATCAACGCTTCAGTGAGCTGCTGCAGTATTTGAGGTGCAATCGGACGCTTCCGGATGCGCCTGTCAAGCAAGTCCCAAATGTGTTCAATTGGATTTAGGTCAGGGCTCATGGAAGGCCACTCCATTACACGGATTTCCTGCTGTCGTAAGTAATCTGACGTGATGGCTGCAGTATGCGGTCTGGCATTATCTTGCATTAAAAGAAAATCTGGGCCCATACCATATGCTGCGGGCCAAACATGATCTTCGAGCACATTTTCAATGTAAGTTTGAGCACACAAGCGCCCGGGAACAACGACGAGATCTGTGCGCTCGTCCAAACTAACTCCGCCCCAAACCATCGCAGAGCCACATCCAAATTTGTCATATTCCTGGACTGCTGCTGCACTGTATCGCTCGCCTGGGCGTCTATTAACACGAAGACGACCATCGCAACGTGTTAGACGGAATCGTGATTCGTCAGTAAAAAGCTCTGGCCTCCAATGTCGAAGTTGCCAATTAGCGTGATTTTGCGCGAACTGTCGGCGAGTTTGTCTATGTTGAATTGTTAGACGCACAGCCCGAACTGGTCGGCGTGATCTCAAATTGGCTTCCAACAACCTATTTCTTACCGTCTGGTCGGAAATTTCTACACCAGTAGCCGTCCTTAGTGTATTTGGTAGATCTCTTGCAGTTGTGGTGCGGTTACGTAAAGCACAGTTGACGATGTAGCGATCTTGCAAACGTGTAGCTTTTCTCTTTCGACCTTGACCACGCCTTTGTGAGTATTCTCCCGTCTCATGGTATCGCTTCCAAAGTCTGTAGATAACAGAAGGGGCTACTCCTGGATCATTTCCTACATAACGCATGGTTCGACCCTCTTCAAGCAAAGCGATAGCTCGGGAGACATGCAATTCAGTCAGATCTGGCATTATGACCTAAACTCACTCGGTTCAATGAATAACAATACTCAAAAGGTTCACTTCAATTTCTATTAAAAAACTACTTAAAATGTGTTTTCTGTGATTAGAAAGTAATGAAAATTCAAAGACGTCACTTTGTTTTTAGGTGTTTCTAGACACACTGCCACTTTATTATAGGACTACTAAGCAAAACGCCGATGCTCTTTTGTTTTTTATTTTCTTCGACAATGCCTTAACATTATCTAGTGGCCAGTAATAATTAAAACCTCAAGTAAAAAGTTTAGTTCTACTTTAAAGTTTTGTTCCGCTAATTGTTTTGAGCAGTATATAATGATACGAATTAAAATATAAATTAATCGAAAGGAACTTCATTCCATCCGGGTTGTCCCTTCAATTGAATTCAATTCAAAATCATTTATTCATGTAGATATCTTAATGTACACTTATGAACGTCAAAAATAAATATACATTAAACGCTTCTAATTTTATATTTACTGCCAGTTTTCAAATCAAGGGCGTAGAACGGAAGAGAAGATCTGGCAACAAACTCTCCGCCACTCTTTTTAATCGCCATGTTTTTTCTTTTATACAACGTTTGTAATTAGCTGCAACCATTACACCATGTTCCATATGACATCCTTTACACCTCTTGAGTTTTTTATTCTGATTTTCATAACCAGATATTAGATATGGTGAACTGGGTGATTAAATTTTATATAAAAAAAACTATTATAATTAAACAAGTGTCTTTCATAACTTTACTGTAGATAACGCTTTTCAGGCGATAAAACTGGAGTTACCAGTATAATAAAAGCGTTAAAGAGCTTTGCCAGGAACCGCAAGAGTTTCTACTTGACCCTAACGTCTCTGACCAATGAGTTGGGGGCACAATATGTGATGGAGGTGTTCCCAAATATTATCAATGAGGTCATTGGTGTCTTAAACGTACAAGCAGTACAAGCCAGTGTTAGTATACGAATTTTAATGTGAAGAAAAAAGGTTTTTTAGTTAAAGAAAAGGGATTTATTAATTTATATATGTACTTGTATATATCTTAAATAAAAAAAAAGGGAGAAAAATGCTCAAAATAGAGATATGTATGTAAATTTTTCAGTTAATAAATAAGGTTTCATTTTTATTATTATTATTATTATATCTTAACAAATACATAATGTCTAATGGCGACGTGTATCACGCTCGTATATTCATGTTAATATTAAGTTTCTCATGTAGAAATAATGTTCTTAAACATATAATTCAAATTCATTATTACAATTTAACATATATTTTTTATACTAAGTTATCTAAAAAAAGATATTTAGTACTGTTTTTTTATAATTAAGGTAATTTTTATTAAAATAATAATTTTCCTTCAGGCCACGACATTCCTAGAAGTTCTTCTTCAAAAGCACATGAAAGAACGTCCCGGTAAAGAGGCGTACGAGGGTTGGGTGATGTGCATAGTGATGTATGTCTCCACTCATTCCCTGGACTCTGCCGTTATAAATATTCTAGAAGATATACTGGCCCTCGCGGTGAAGATGGATGAAAATATTTTGGAGTATATGTGAGTTTCAATATTTGCACTGAATTGAAATCAGATTTTTCCACTGTTATGTATGTTTTAGTGAATTAGTTTGTTTTAATAATAAGTTTAATTATTCTTATTAGCGAACGATCGAAGTTTCAGTCATATCGTCTGTTCACACTATGATACATTGATGTTCCCCAAAATTGCCGTTCTTAATTGATACTTATCGTGAGATGCGTTCACCATTCACGGGTCTATTATAGTATTTATTTTGTTTACAGAATAATAAAATATTAATATTCCGCCCAATTCGCTAGTATCCAACCCTTTCCCACCACCGAACACCGCCGCCAGCTCCCAGCGTTAGAAACTGGAACTAACTTTTTACCGCGATAAAGCAAGCCGCCAGAATTCTTGTTCATTGATGTGTCGCTTTTCGTCTAGTCGATAGTGCAAACTTAAAAACATGTATTTTACGAAAAGTTTATTTTCAAGTGGCTGTTTTAAAGATATTGCGTAATTATACGCGTAGAACGAGAACGAAGAACCTCCAATCCCAAAGGCGATGTCTGACATTGTTCGTAGCACGACAAATCCATTTAAAAGTAGTTCTTCAACTTCAATTTTTTTATTAGTGAACGTTAAGGTAGTTCATAACTGACCATGTACTTTATTAAACCATAGAATGACATCTTTTACTAACGAAAGACATACACAGAAACATATAAAAAAATTATGGTAAAAATTCGTGTAAGAAGTCTTAGAAGTTTTGTGTATAAGAATATTTTTTACTGAAACTACTATAAGAAATAGATAAATAAATATTTTGGGCGGATTAAAGATAGTTGTACTGTGTGGCCACGGTAGCGAATACAAGTACATCAACGATCTCTCGCCATAGACATTGTTCTCGAAGTACAGAACTGAACCTCTCGACTCGGATGTATACGTCACGCTCAACTACTGTTTTATGTTACTCAAACTTTCCAGGTTGCCATATGTAACGGAGGCTAGAAATAATCTGAAGTGCGTGCTAATGTTACTGAGCGTTATCCGTCGTTCGCGACGAACGTCTGACGTCATTGGATACGAACTGCTCCAGGTTGCGGCTGTTGATACGGTTGATGAGGTAGACCAGTTTACAAGATCTCCAATGTATATGATATCGCTTATTTTTTTGGGATCTAGTATTGTGTTAGTTGATATAATTAAATAACTTTTGATTATGATTTTGTACTTACGTATGAGTTACGTACTTCCTAGTACGTATCTCGTAGAGCTCTTTGTATGTATTTTTGTCTGTCCGAAATTATCATTCTTTCTATATGCAGTTGGATATAAATAAATAGATAACATTGGAATATAATATGGTATTCCAACTTAGAACTCAAATCTTATCAAAATGGGTTTAGTAGTTTTTATGATTTTGATTTCCTGGCTTGATGTGTTGTCAGGCCAATATTTAACGTTTGCAAATAATATTTCAGACAAGGATCCTATCTTTGTCTCTGATAGTAGAATCTCCAAAGTCAACGCAGATGTTTTTGCCTGAAGACCTAAAATTTGTCTTGTATTTCCTTAAATACAATTGTAATGCGCAGGCGCCACACTTTAGACAACTGATGCTGTCTATGATGAAAAAGGTGAGTTCTTTCAAATCGATTATATAAAGTTTTTAATTACTAAAGATGCAGACCAAGGGATCTTGGAGAGAATAAGTCACTTTAAACTTCTTGACACCACGGGTTTAGTATGAAGATTGTGTTAGTGTTAAGTGCTAAACAGTGGTAAGTGAAAAATAGAAAAAAGACAAGTATCTTTTAATACAATGAAAAACTAAATTTAGTTGATTCTACGGTATTTCTAGGCATTACAATAGACCAAAAACTTCAATGGCGTCAGCATATCATTAAACTTTCAGACTAGCTTAGTTCTGCGACATACGCTATTAGAAAAATTAGGCAACTCACAGACGAGGAAACTGCCAGAATAGTATATTTTAGTTACTTTCACAGCGTTATGTCGTATGGAATTCTTTTATGGGGCAAAGCAGCAGATATTCAAT
Organism: Pieris mannii; assembly: GCA_028984075.1. Classification (NCBI taxonomy): domain Eukaryota; kingdom Metazoa; phylum Arthropoda; class Insecta; order Lepidoptera; family Pieridae; genus Pieris; species Pieris mannii. The sequence goes on from CM054794.1 coordinate 10,410,507, forward strand.
CTATTTTTATCTTGCAAAAACGTGCTATTAGGTCAATCTATTGCTTGAAACCAGGCACTTCACTTAGAAACTTATTCAAGGAAATCAGTATTTTGACGGTACCGTCACAATATATCTACAACTGTATAGTTTTTGTGCGTAGTAATATTAGTTCTCTTTTAAAAAACAGTGACATTCACAATAGGAATACAAGAAATAAGGGAAAATTTTTCCAGCCGTCTTACAGGTTGCAGAAAATAAACACTTCATTTATAGGCCTAAGTGTACGCTGCTATAACATGATTCCTAGTGAAATATTGGAACTGCCTCTCAACAGATTCAAAACACATATTAAAAAAACCTTAATGTGTAAAGGTTACTACACAGTTAATGCTTACCTAGAAGATAAAAACGCTTGGCAATAGGTATAATTATATTGTTATAATTTGCTTTGTTCTCTTGGAAGTGTTGTGAATGTAATGTAATGTAATGGAATGTAATGGAATGTAATGTAATGGTGAATGTGGTAAATCACAGAACAGATTTTATTTTATTTTTACTTATGTAACTTAAATGACGTTGTGGTTTATGACATTTTCTTTTGAATTATTGTATGTAAAGGGAGGATAAAACTTGCTGAGTTTCTTGCCCGTTCTTCTCAGAACAAGGCCTCCTGGTAGTTTTGCAAACGGATGGCGTAGTTTTGCTCTTTCGCGAATTTTGTAAACGTTTTTGACATTCATAAGCATGCCTTAAGTCGCATCTAAACTTAATAAATAAATTTTGATTTGATTTGATTTGAATAGAGATTGAAATTAGTGTAAATCTCCTTTTATTTTGCTTTAAGTTGTAAATTAGTTTATAAGTCTCTAATTGTCGAGTCAATTTATAAAATATGGAAGCAGATAAAGTTACGCCCAAAACTGTTTAGTTTTACGCTTAACATTTCAGTTCGTGAAACGCCTCGAGGACAGTTACAAAGTGTTGAAGAGAAAGAGAGAGCAATCGGACTATTATCTCCAGTTTGTGGAAGATCTCCGTGAACAGTGTTACTCAGGTCTACTCGTGGGGGCAAATTACAGCCGGCGATTGGTGGCTTTGCAAGTATTGGATTGGATTGAACATGTTTCGTTGGAAGGGTATCAGAGGTGAGGGCGATTACAAAGTAAATTATTTATTACCAAGGTAAAAGCCCCAATAGAGGATCATGCACTAGAATATGATTACTCAATGTATTTGTAATTTGTATATCTATATTCACACTGTATATGTGCTTATGATAATATAAATAAATAAAAAAACTTGTGTTACGTGCACAATATTACGTTATGCGACAAAACTTCCATCTAAAGTTCTTATACGTAACTACTAAACGTGTATTTTTTCTCGATCTCTCTTGCTCACTCTCTCTCAATCCGTCTCAATCGATCTAACACGACGATGTTGTAAAACTTTTTCAACGGATTGAAACTATTTATTATTATTAATTTATAATTATGTTACATAATTTTAAATTTTTCCGACCTTTCCCGTTTACCGTGACCACGCGAAACGATTTTTAGTAACGTTGAGAATTTTAGTGAACATAATACATACTTAATTAAAATACATTTTTGGCAAAATATTTCATTTCATATACGCGTATGATCTTCTAATCAAAAATAATGTTCCTCCTAATTTGCATTTATCGCCATGGCTTAAATCAGGGGTTAAATTAACGGTGAGCAAATTTTACTTTGAAAGAAGATACCTAAGGTAGGTATCATCTTAAATCAGGGGTTAAATTTGCTCACAATAACCTCTCGCTCCACATGAGTTCCACTGCGCTCCCCCCTTATCCGCAATGCGTCACTGTTCTCGCGTATCGTAATAAATTCTTTGATCCATTAGCTATCAAGTGGTATAATTTAATTCTTACTGATTTCTCGTGACCATTATTCTTTCTATTTATGGTAGGAAATTCAAAGACGTATTCACGCTAAAAGTTCTATATAAGGAAACAGAACAGATATTCGGATATTGTATACCTAATAGATAAATTGTAAAATAATAATTGCAGGAAATACTACCGTACCGATGTTTTAATCTACGTTTTGTAAACGCATTATAATTAAATTATTTCAGGGTTTGGAGAGATGAGCACGTGGACAGACTTTTGTCGCATCTCGAAGACAGTTATGAGAACAACAAAATATTGGCACTGAGGATATTGAGTCTTTGCCCGAAGGAAACGTTTGAGGTATTGTCTCTCTTCTGATCAAATTCTCTGCATTTATAATTCTAAGAAATCGTAATAACTGATGTCTTTTGGTTTTTAGAAAAGTTTCACGACTAGTTTGAAGCTGGAAGATATTTTATCACAAGCGTCGTCCGTCAAACCCACTGACTGCTCGTGTGCGGCTTACAAGCTGTTGCTGTTGAGGAATCGGTGTGGATCATACGTACGGGGCTTGGATGATAGGTATTTAAATAAGGAAACATAATTTTTTTAAGCCGATGAATTTAATTTAATGTTATCAAATTAAAAATAAATTAATCCGCTTTGACACGACCGCATACATTTCCTTGAATGTCATCGTACTTTGCAGAGACACGGACAGACCAGAGAGAGAATCCTTCACCCTCTTGTCTCGCCTCTTGTCTCGGGTGGAAGCGGAAGTGGAGGTCTGCGAGAGCAGCGTGCTGTACGCGGCCAAGGACGCACCCATGTACGGGCACGTGCACTGCGCGAGATATCTGTTGGAGACCGTCGATGCTGGGTATTTTACCTTCATTACTTATACTAAGTATTATTTATATAATCGGATTGATATTTCTGTGTTGGTTTAAAGCAATTACAACAGGTAAAAATTAAAAAAACATAGTAAGATATAATTTACAATTTATGTAGTAAGTAGTAGTGCTTATATAATATAAAAGAAATAATTTACGGACGTAAATAGTATTTAAAATATACATTATCTACATAGAAAAAATACCAATAATAAATGGATAAGAATGTTTTGAATTAAATTTAATATAAATTACAACTATCAATAAAAGCGGAACAACAATAAAAATTATTGCATTTTGAGAACTACCCTCACTTTGTTTTGTGTATTCTTGACCGATTTCAAGAACTATTGATCAATTTTTAGTCCATTTATCGAGGAAAATATAAAAAATTGATCATAATTAAAACATATTTTTTAGATTTTTCTATATTCTCTGATTAAGTAGTTCCTACACAAACAAATAATCACAGGTATATTAATACGTCTGTTTGTGTTTAATCGGAATGAGTGAAAGAAAGATGTCAGTTATTAATTTGGAACTTCAGACACGTATACGTAGTCGGATTTTTGACCGCTGTCGCGTGCGCACTCACAGTTCACCGCATTTATTCATTACAATAATTAAGAATCCAGTTTAACTCGTGACATCCAAACCAGCACATATTACCAGTCTTTTACTGAGGGAAGGCAATCTGGATACAGCTTCCGGATATACAGGCTCACACAGCGGTTTTTTTGATTTAGCATCAATACGTGTAACGTCTGAATATAAAATGTATATAACTTTTGTTACTGTTTTTTTATTTTTGTTGTGTGTTTTTGTATAAGGCGATAAAGGATAAATAAATAAATATACTCTATATTTAATTTCAGTGCTATATCGAGTGACCCAGAATGGACACAATTAATAACCCGCATGATAGGCGTATGTCTGCGTGTTAATCACGCCGTGGCTTGCGTGGTCAATAACTCTTCACCCGAGGGCCATTTACCCATGGACATGAATGGGGTTGCCATAGAAAAAAAGGACTCTAGGTAAAACCGTTTTCCTATTAAGTCTCTGTTGTTATTCTTTTATAGTTCAGTTCCAAATAAATGGATTCTTAAAATGTATGCATAATTAACTAATATACTGTGATTTTTAATTCTGAAGAATTCTGACATTTCAGAGAAGTGTTGGTACTATAAAAGATCTCCACCAAAAGAGAGACAAATTTGTCTCTAAAAAATGCAACGTACTTTTTATTTTTTACCTGCAAAACGGTAAATCTAAATATTAACTTACTAATGTGACCTAATACAAAATTAACAAATATTTCAATATCCCGAAATAATTTTAATTATTTTATTTTATTTCTTAAGCTGGCATCACTGCATACTAATTTCAAGTTTAGTAAACCTTTTAAAAAAATACAATGTTATCTTTACGTGTGCGTTTTTTACTGTTTGTGATGAAAAGGAACAGAATTATCACTCGCCTTAAAACCACTTTTAATCTGGAACAACGTACTTAATAAAATGGATACATTCACTAACAAATAAAATGTATGTATAGACTCTGATGTTCAGAGTAGTATTGAAATTAAAAAATGTGCCCGGCCAAAAAGGTTTGTAATCTCTGACATGTCAAAAAATGATAGCTGTCAGAATTTTACGGAATTAAAAATCAGAGTAAAGCGGTCTAATCTTTGTTTAATTTTGGAAATACATATATCAGAAAGACAGTGTGATATATGTATAAAATAAATAAATAAATAAATGTGGAAAAATTTACGATAGTTGTTTTTGATTAGATTTTCAAACATGCAAATATCTCTCCTCTTTTTATAAAATGTGAAATATAAAGGAAATAACTTTTATATTTCAGTAACGTTTGCCTGGAAGACGGACGACCTGTCACTGCGCAGATGGTGTTGCTTTGCGCTTGGAGATCTGTCAAAGAGGTATCGTAGAATACTTTCTGGAAATCTTTGATCTAAAACGTTCTTTTGACTCGGTATCCCTGCTCAGGTATCCCTTCTCCTGGGTGTGATAGCTTCGAAGCTGTCGATAGAAGGGGAATGTGGGTCAGGCGGGAGTGTCAGTGCTCAATCCGTTTGCGAGATGGGAGAGCATTTCACCGCTCTGTTAGCCGAGACGAAGCACCGTGGGGCGTTCGAGCAGGCCTATGTCGGCTTCACTAAATTGTTGACCAGGTGAGATTGGACCAGACAGTATACAGAGATCCATGTGTAAGGTTGCATCTCTGTTTCTTAATAATTGTTGATTGATTTTCAATTTAAGTGAAAATAATTGAAAATGACAAAAACTTATCTAGGTTTAATTAGAGACGGAACTTTATTAAAAAAGGATATGTAGGTAAGTAGACGATGCACTAGTATTAATTAGTGTTTTCAAAAATCTGCATATGCTATTTAGATGGCTTACCCGTAAAAGTTTTGTTTCGTTACATTAGGCCCGCTCAATGATCAGCATTGAAGTTAACACAAATGCTCAAAAGATTTTTAAGAATTAATCCATTTTTGAAGAGAAATTTCTTTAGGCGCATGAGCTTAAATTTTTTGACGTGAAACGTCACGAACATGTGCAACGTTTTTGTTGAAGAAAATGGAGAGAGCTATTTATAAAGATTGAGAGAGAGTGAGAAAGGGAAATTGAAAAAAAATACACGCTATTGGTTGAGGTGACTCACGTATACAGTATGTAGACAACATGATATACAAATCCATGGAGTGATCATATACTCCGATCACCTATTGTGGCTTTTACCTTAGTAATCATTAATTTACAAAGAAGTTTCACTTTTGACACGTGTACACGTGTTTGTGTGTGTGTGTGTGTGTGTTTGTACGCACGTACTTTTTTTTAGCTACAGACTTATTAATAATTTAGCTGCTATATTGTAATATTTTTGAAAGGCTATGGGGATGTCAGAGTCCCAAATTACACGAGCTACCGAAGCGTTGGCTGCGAGAGTTGTTGGCGGTCATAGAAAGCGGGGATCATCACAAGTTGTGTGCGACCAGAAGGAGCGCCGGCCTGCCTTTCATGATACAGGCGAGGCATTTAGATACTAAAATACATGCCTTTTCTATGTCTTTGTCAGATTATTCTTTTTGATTTTAAAATAATCTCTAAAACCATGATAAAATAATACTATTGTAGTGACACAATAATCACTCATACAATATTTTAAAAAATTAAAAAGTATTCAACATGTAACACAGTGTATATTGTATGAACGTCCAAAACAGCTATGAAATGCTTCAAATTTTACATTTAGTGCCTCTCAAATCGATAGCGTAGAACGGAAGGGAAGAACAGGCAATAAACTCTCCGCCACTCTTTAATTGCCAAGTTTTTTTACACGACGTTGTACGGTATTGTACTTGTGTTTAACGAATGTATTTACATTGTAATTGACAATGTTACGTCCTAATATTGGCTTCACCAGTCTTACACTATCAGAGTTACCAGAGTAAATAATCTCGTCTTGTGTAATCAATGAAGGTGCCTTTAAACCTCTGGACTTTACAGGCCCTAGTGATAACGGAGCTCCAAGTGACGGGCAACCCCAAATGCTTCTCGGAATGCATGCGTACGTTGTTGCAAGTCGGCAGACAGAGCCCGTCGGTGGAGGCGCGTACGCATTGTACGAACGTTCTGCGCGCGTTGTACAGAAATACGAACCTAGACGACGTGGTGGCGGCTTATGTGGGGGAAGGACTGCTACTCGCGTTGGAAGGCTTTGAAGGGAGCACTTGGCAGGTGGGTTTGACCTAAAATCTAGATTTTTTTAAATAGTATTTAATTCACTTGAATAACACTTATTTTTAATTTTCACAAAGAAATTTCCATTTATTTGTGTAAAACAATAATTATTGTGAAGTAAAGTATATTTCTAGGAGAGAAATTCATCAACGCTACTATTCAGTGCCCTGATGGTCCGGATATTTGGAGTGACCCGGGGCAAGGACCCGGATAATCTGTGCACTCGTAACCGGATGACGGGACGCATTTTCTTTTTACGATACCCGGCGTTAGCGGATTATATGGCGGTAGGTTTCTGTGAAAGAGGAATATTTTTTGCTATTGCATAGAATTTAATGTGGGCTTTGAGCGCGGCGACCGAATCAATAAATTCCGTAACGAAAATTAAAACCTAACCCAATACGCGTTAGACAGGGACAGAATGCATACTACGTATTCACATGACTCTGAAGAGAACGTTGAAGTACCGTTAGCGCGGCCGGTGCAGCCGGTATGCGTTAGAGTGAGACAGACTATATAATAAGAAAAAAATACTGCATAAATAACAAAAACTAAATAATTATAATTGCATAAAGGAGCGTACAAATATTACGAAATGAATTTTAAAAGGGCTTTAATTATGTGCTATTGTTGATATTATTTCCGATACTTAACACCACGTAAAAGGCAACTTTTTGGTTTAATGAGTCACTGGGTGGTAACGAACGTTTTACTGTTGGGTACAGATTTTTTTATTTAATGCCCAACATATTCCAGAATAAATTAGCGGAAGCAAACGATACGGACAAGTTGCTCCGTCCGTCCGTGTATCCAGTGCTACTTCTCCTTGCCAGGCTCTACCCGTCTGCCTTGGAGGGAACCGTTTCTAATATAAAGGTATTATACATTTTAGGCACGTGAAACTATTTTTACTTCTAGAAAGGGTTTTGATCTCAATTTGATAAATTTTCAGCTAGTGTCTTTCATCCCTCTGGTTTTGTCGTGCGCGGGTAGTCCCGTGTTTAAGACTCGGCAATTGGCCGCTAGAGCGATGGTTCCGCTCATATCTCCGCATATGTGAGTGATATTTTGATGTTTTATTTAAAATAAATCTATTATTCTAGAAAAGTCTATACCAATCCTTAACGAGTGATAATTCTCATATATATGTCAGAGATTATGTTGTAAAAGGACTCGATGTCATTTGTTTTATTATAATGGTAACACCACGGAATTTCATAGACATCTTACAGGTTGTAAAATGTCAATGTGTCAATTGTCAAAGTCAATTTGTCAGTAGTGCGTAGTATCGGTCGTGAAGTACTTGAGTTGCTTTCCGATCGGCGCCTGGGCCGGACGTGCGCACTGACTTGTTTACATATTAAGTAATAATGTTGGACGACGGCAGTGACACCTATTTCGTAATTACTAATCGCGTTGAATCCGCGACATATATATAAATTAAAAATTAAAAAAAACAATGTTGCATGGTTAAAAGTTAAAAGATGGCGCCACTACCTCACTCGAGACATATGCAAAAATTAACAAAAATTAAATAAAATTATGATTCTTATAAGAAATTGGAAAAATTCCATAACATTCCCTGACAAATATATTATAATATTACTTACTTAAAGATATAATAATTAAATTGCAGGTATATATCGCACGTTGAGGCAATGTTAAAGTTGATGAACGATCGTCTCATTAAGAAAAATTACTGCCATGGGCTCATATTACAGGTAACATTTAACCTAGATTCATTTAACTGTGGAGATTAACTCGTACACAATAACTTACGCCAAAAACATTCTTTTAGTTAATAAAACTATTGGAAGCTCAGCCAGATGATCTTTGTTTCGATGATAAACTAAATGATCTAGAAGAAGTCCTTTTAAACACGAAATGGATCGTGGAGCAGACACTCACGCGCATGCCTTGTTATCTGCTCACCGATGATTATGTCAAAATGGTCGATTTGATTATACAAAGGTATTTTTTTAAGGAAATTTTTATTGGTTTTGGCACAGTCTCAGCTTACGCCCAATTCTAATAAACTTTCTCAATCCATTTTTGACCATCTGAGATAGATATCTTAATCCAAATATTGATAAAGGTGTGCCAAAAACCACTCGATGGATTGTAATAGCCTTCTGTCTATAAGCTATCCATTATAGGTCGGATCGGCGTATGTGGATAGACCTTTGTATGAAAATGATAGCTCAACTGTACCAATATCCTATCTTAAGATTTTAATTTACGCCATTTTTTATTGATTATCTATAATGAGTGTAAAGAGCGATGAGATTGCATTCTATCCGTCGAAAAATATGGATTAACTTCGTAGGGTTTGGTTATTGGGATGCAGATAGGAGATCGATCGATTGTCACGGTCTGACCTCCGATTGTTTTCAATCTGAGATTGTAGATTGATTGGGTTCGGGTGTTAGAGTGTTTGAGACCCTGTTAGGTGAACTACTTAATGAAGAGAAAGTAATTTTAAAACATCAAACCTACTTATAATCATTAAACATTATTAAGATATCTCAAAAACTACTGAGCTGATTTAAATTAAATTTTTATATGATTTAATGTCTGAGAAATTGTTTTTACTGTTAGCCAAAATAAATTATTATTGTTAAAAATAATTAAATTCCGAACGTATAATTAAAAAGGAGTTATGGTGTTAGTCGCACATCAATATTGTGCCTAAAAGGATATATTTTGATTTTATTTAACATAATATTTGTTGAATGCTTATTTCAGATTTCCAAAAGAAATTTACACAAAATTAATTAACGATATAAAACCGCTGCTAAATGATATTTTATTTAATGGATCCAAATCTATTATTAATTCGGGAAAATTCGTCTGTTTAGCAAACGTTGTCAAACTTCACTTTAGAATTTTAAATATTCACAACGATTTAGAAGAAACGAGCGTTTTCATACAAAAATGCTTAAAACACGACACGTATGAAATTGTTTTAGTTGCATTAAACGTGCTGGCAACACAAAACAAAATCCAGATTATATCCAATTCGATGCGATTATTGCGAAAGGGCAATTACATCCAGCTATTATGCAATGTCTTGGACAGCAAATACCTTGAATGTACGCAGAAAGCCCTGCAATTGTTGGTTTTAGAAGGAAATACGCAACAGGACATAATAAACGCAAAGTTAAAGAAGAACCTACAACTTAACGATACACTTTTATTACAATCGTTGATATTTTTACTCGAAACCGAACACGAGAATTTATCCCATATTTACTTGAAGAGTTTAACGGGTTTTTTAAGTGAAAAGATCATGGGATCTAGTTTGGCTGGGAAAAGTGTTTTGGAAGCGATAAAGGTGGTTTTCGCGTGTGCGTTTTCTCACAACGCGGATGATACTAGAGAGGTCGTTGTTGAGTTTTTAGAAGAAGCCTTCGAGAGGTTATTGGCTATGGATATCGATTTGGATGAATGTGAATTGTGTGAGTATAAAACCTGTAGTAATTATCATTTTTATTATGCACCAGGCTGCGAAGAAGTGCGGCCTTTGGACCAACGGCAACCATTATTTTTTAAAATCTTTATGTAAGTAGACGTCATGTAAACGATATTTGATTTAAATAACAAGTAAATGAAATGTTTTCCAAATTAATTCAAAATAATTTCACTAAAAATACTAACGGCTAAATTTTAATAGGCAACCTGGTACATTCTCCTACTTATAAATATTGTATACATAAAAAATGAGCGCAGTAATCCTGCAGCAGGATCTTAGACCAAGGCTGCATGACCTTGTAAATGCACCCAACTTTTTGATTCAGGACAAGACGTCTAGCTAGAACTTAACCTATAGAGTTACTAAAACTAGTGAAGTGATTAGATAAATATAAAAATAATAAAAAGTGCGTGCGTACAAAGTACACATGTCAGAGGTAAAACTATTACTAAGGTAAAAGCCCAAATGGATGTTCATGTGTATATTTATATATATATATATATTCACATTGTATACATCAAATCAAAATAGCTTTATTCATTTAGGTAAACATGTACACTTATGAACGTCAAGAAAAACAAATTAAATTAACTGTAAATTTACATTTACAACCAGTTCGCAAGTCAAGGGCGTAGAGCGGGTAAGAAGAACATGCTAATGATAAAATATAAATGAAAAAGTCTACGTTTCCATCTAAAGTTCTAACTACTTAACAAATACATCATTCTCCCTAAAGTCTAAATCGGTCTCAATCGCTCTCTCCCTTTTCTTCGATAAAAACGCTGCACATCTTCGTGACGTTCCGTAAAAATTCATGAGCCTCAAGAAGTTTCACTTCAAAAAATAAAATACCCATGTTTATTTTGGAATATAACATGCATTTATCACTTATTCCACGTCATTAAATTTGAATCGGTGGATTGCGAACATAACGTCTAAACATTAAAGAACACTCAGACTGTTAATGAATATTTACTTACGTTTAAACTATTTACTAGTATTTTAGAACATTAATTCGCCCTTATAATAATAATGTCTAATAAGTTATATTATTTATAACTTATTAGACATTATTATTATAAAGGCTGGATTGTAATTCATGGAGTGTAATTCAAATCGCGAGTTGTGTGTACATAATTGTAAGAAACAATTTCACGATAGAATTTTTTTTTTCAGTTGAATACAAAGCGACTCTGTTCTGCACTATAGCTATATTGTTAGCGGATGACGAACAGACATACAGACAGAGGATCGCTTGTATAATAATCAACTTCTATAATAGAAATCATTCCCACGAGAATCACGTGATACCCAGTAGAGCTGTTGAGTTCTTGATGGAAATTGTGGGTAGTTGCAAAAATGGAAAGGAGATATTATGTGTTCTTTCTTTGTTGGACTTTAAAAGTGAAGTTTGCATGAACGATGAAGTTAATGACGAGGTAACTATGTAATTGTAAGTGACACTGAGTTCGAGTCCCCGTGAACAAAACAAAACATTTTCTAGTTTTCTCAGAGGCAGATGCAAAAATTAACACGAACCATAAAACGATTTAAGTTAACAAGTTTACATCCGGGATGCTGGATTTCTATTAGCTTAATTTGTGCAAGTCCCAAAGTAACTTTGTCTTATTACATAAATAACTTTATATATTTTTATTTTTATATATTTTTGAAAGTTTGATTCTTTCAATTCCAGTGTCGTGTCTTCGACACAAACGAACGTTACAACATTTTCTCCGAAGAAACAGTTTTTACGGCAACATGCGCACGCGCACTTCAAAAGTGGGAAAAGTCAGATCTTCTACGATATCTGCATAATAGCATAAATAAGTTTAGACAAACATTTGAGTCTTTGTGTAACCAAAACTTAAGTGAATTTCTTAAAAAGAATACTACGATTGCTAAGGTTGGATTATTGTATCGTATCTTAAATGCTGGTGAAATGTGATTTTTCAGTATAATTTAATTATTATAAGGATTGAGGAATTATTCTTTGTTTTAAGTTAGAAATAAAGAATCTGTTATATCTCTGTGAAAATGTTATGACAAATGGTTGATCCATTGCAATAAAACTTCAAAAATTGTTATGAATAAAAACATATTTTAATAAGTACCGCTTTTTATGTACAGTTTTTTGTAATTTACAGGAACTAATCTTACAGAAATTAGTTTATTTATAATTATCTAAACATTTGGTATGAATGTACCAAAAGGCCTATGAATATATTTTTGAATATGTTGTATGAACATAAATTTTACTCAAATTACTGAAATGATTGTGAATAAACTTATAGTTTTTAAACACTTCGAGGAAAAATATACATAACATAGGCTTACAAACTTCTGCACATGTGCCAAATATTCATACTAAAATATCATTCAATATCACATACAGATGGAAAGGCTTTTTTTTTTATTTTACATCATTTCATCATAATCATGTCTATGAAAGAATGTTACATTTAACATGAAAACTGGTTTAAAAATTCTTTACTCTCATACAAATCCCACTCTCATCCATCCCACTTGCTAGGAATTTAAAAACAATCATAATTTATTCCTTTTTATTCTGTACACTTCGTTAGCAACTTGTGTATTCTTAAATTTCATTCTTCGTTCTTTTTGGTCTTTAGAGTCCAGTTTATTTTTTATGTCTTTCACGCTATCTTCTATATCTTCATCAGTCTTTAATTTTTTTATTTCTGAAGCTTCGCCTTCTTCCACAAATAAGTCTTTTACGGAAACTAATCTGTGTGTGTTTCCAACTCGCAGTAATTTCTTAAGACTTCTCGTAGTCTTTTTCTCTATGAGCCCTAATAAGCCCCAATCGTCTGTTTTCTTGCCATCCAAAACACCCTCCAAGTGCCATGCTGCATTTCTCACTTCCATTTTAAGTCTCTCACACTCTTCGAAACTGACATTTCTGCTAACGTTTAGCGACTGTTCTAGAGGATTGACAATATATAGCGGTAAGGCATTCGGCTTTCGAATTGGAACACCTTCGTTAATAGAAATGGCTCTGTCTTGGAAATCGAATTGGGCGTAAAATTCAAAGAAGTGAAATAGAAGAGTTTGTAGGTCGTCTTTGCTTTGACTGTAGCTGTCTTCTGGTAGTTTGTTTAGGTCACGTAGGAATGTACAGTTGAGATTCTCTTCGGCTATGCGGACATCTTCTTTACCTGCAGTAAATTAACATATTATACAAATGGAAAACTTAATCGAAAAAAATATTTAATAAGTATGGAATAATTTCCACTAAATCTTTCATCATTCATTCGTTTTATTCCCCTGGATTAAAATAAAAATTTTATTGAAATTTGTTGAAAAAAGTGGGTAGGCAAAATGGCGTTGCCTATCCAAACAAAATAATAAGAAATACTTAAGCAGAATTATGATTTCCACTAGAAAGCCTGCATCATATTCAGATTTAACCTACTGATTAATTACTGCTTCAATACAAAACAAAAGTAAAGGAAATCATTTGACAAAAACTTAAAGAATCTGTTAGGACGTCTTAAGCAACACTTAATAAAAGTTGAACAGTAGAAGTGATACTTACTAGACATTTTTACCAAGTACTTCAAGCTGGGCAATACAATACCATCATTTCTTTTCTGCTGAAGAAAAAACAGGACCATCAGTGTCAGAGGAAAGTTAGTTATCCACCTCCCAGGATGTGGACTCGTAAGAGAACAGGCACGGGCCCAGCGCCGCACAGCAAATGTTAGTGGCCTGACTCGAGAATCTAGAGACCCAAGTAGCCATAGCAACTCAGACATGTATACACCAGAACTGTAAAAATCACTTGATATGAAGTTCGGGTCTCCAGGATTTACTTTTATGTGTTTTGGATAAATACTGACACTCTTCACTCCAAATATTGTGGAAATTACAAAGGATAAAATTAATTTATTGAAATTTTTATACTAACATGTTATTATAGCACAAGTCACATTCTAGATCAGCCATCTCATGTGCATATTTAACTATGGGCACCCTAGCATTTAATATCCTGGTCACTCTGGCTGCACCTGGGGCACGCAGCTCAAGCAATGTTGCCACTAATTCCATATGGCGCTGCCAAGGGCTTCTTCCACCTTCACATTTTTTTTCTTGAAATACTAAACGCCTTTTGGGGTCCATCTGTAAATTTATGACAGTACAATATTGTCAACTAGTACAAAAAATTTATGATGAGAACACTGCTGCTATAGCTTATAAATTACAGCGGTGTTTAATATAATATGTAATATTCTATAGTTGTTGTCTAAAAAAATTAGAGAAAGACAATAAAAGACATTTATCTTATAATTTAATAGATAGGATAGCCTAAAAACGCACTTTAATAATTTGAAATAACATTTACCATTTCAGGGGCTACAATATTTGTTAAAACAAGGTCCAAGTCACAGCCCATTTTACCAAACCCATTCACTGATGAACCAAATGGCTTGATTGCTATGTTTGCATAAAGACTGCTACATATCACTTCAAGCTAAAAATAATGTCCTTTTTATTTAAACACAATTTAAGAATAACTTTATTCAAATTCATATTGAAAACCAACCTGCCTAGCTACCATATACCGTAACCTTATATCCATATCATTCAACTTTGTTTGATCATAAAGTAGCTGCAATTGATGAGAGACTGTTTCACAATTTTGAAGTTCATCAAATAATATATCTTCATCAATTTTACAACTACCATGTTTCACTGCTAATAACTTATTACTAGCAGGAAATTTTTCTTTTGCTCCGGAAGCTGCACGAAACCAAAGAAATGGTGACTGTACAGACATAATATCAACATCTTTTTGATGAGCACTACATGCTTGTAAAACCTCCTTCATGTTATCTTCAGAGCTAAATTCAATAAGCATATAATGCTGCAAGAAACAAGTTAATGAGGGCTGGTATAAAGTTCTGTTGAAAGTGTTATAATTATGAAACATATGTATATGGTAAACCTTCTTTGAAACTCTTTGCTAAATAAACTATTTATTATGCTTATTTACCTCGTTATTTGAGTTTTTATAATGGTGAACATCATTTACAGTTGCATATTTTGAACAATATCCATACAGTTCATTAAATGAGGACTCTGAATTTACTTGAACTACGAGACTTTTTTGTGCTTCGGCTCTTCTTTGTGCCACAACTTCGTCAAATGTAATAAATCTTTTAGAATTATCTGAAAATTTAAAACAAAATATAACCTATTACAACAAGCTTATTATAATGTATCTATAATATTAGATAATACCTGATTTATTTCTAAATGACAGGCATTTACAATAAGAGGAGTTATAAGGTTTTCTATTAAGACACAACTTAATTGTCTGTAATAATACAGACATTTTAAAAATACTAGGAAATTAAATTAAAACTAAGCAATCCCAAAAGGATAATATTGCCCTAGAAATAATCACAATACACAGATATCGATCCACAAACTAGAAGACTATTAATATCTACATTCTACAGATTAAATAGAGGGAAACAACTTAAACTCTGATTTTTTATTCAAAGAATTCTGACATAAGTGTTGCTACTATAAAAAATCTCCACCGGAAAAAGGGACAATTTGACCTATTTCAGGGCAATGAAAAGTAAAACACTCCGTATTTTTTATGTTTACCTACAAAAAGGTAAATTTCAGTATTTACTAACTCAAGTGACCAAATAAAAAAAGGTTGGTAATCTCTGACATGTCAAAAATGATACCTATCAGAATTCTACGGAATTGAAAATCACAGTATAGTTATGAAAGAAATCATTAATAAAATAATATTGACGATTACTGCCAAAACTAATTGACTGCAAAGGCATCGTGACTTATCATAAATATTTTATCATAGGTGTCATCATGAAAAATGTAAGCTATGAATTATGTTTCGTAAATGTATTGTACGGAATAAGATGTGGTTTATCTAGGTTGCTTTCTGCAATCTGCATACTCAATAGTCAATAGTCAACAGTGAACCGTAAAAGTAAATAATAATTATAATGGATAAATTCGCCAGATATTATTTATTTTGATCTTGTTGCGAACATAGCAAGCTTTAATTCAGAATGGCTAGTCGATTTTTGCAGCGTTTAGTGTTTTCAAATTCTTTGAGGAATGTAAAACCTAACCTCACTAACAGCCATGTAGGTATAAATTCTTTAAATACTAATACAATTATAATCAGAAATTATGCTAAAAGTAAAGATCGAGGTAAAGAGAAGAAAGGCAAAGCACCGAAAGTGGATATTAATCCAACAATGATGGCAGAATTAGTTGATGTGAATAAGATAAAAAGTAGATGCCAAACCTCAATTGACAAAATGCGAGAGGATTTTGCAAAGAATCTATCACTAAGGTCGACAACAGGCTCAATAGAATCCTTACCAATCAAGTATGAAGGCAAAGATTATGAGTTACAGGAGCTTGCTCAGATCATAAGAAAAAATCCAAAAACCCTTGTTATAGACTTTTCATCATTTCCTCAAGTTATACCAGATGTTTTAAAAGCCATTCATAGCTCAGGATTAAACTTAAATCCACAACAAGATGGAACTAGGTTGTATGTCCCTGTACCTAAAGTGACAAAAGAGCATAGGGAGGCCCTGGCAAAAAATGCAAAAGCTTTGTATATTAATTGTCGAGATGCTATGAAGGATATTCAAAATGAGTTTATTAAAAAGAGTAAAAAACAGACTGGAGTTTCAGAAGACTTAATTTATAATATTGTAAAACAAATAACTGCTTTATGTGAACAATATCAAACAGATGCAAAAAACATATATGAATTAAAAAATAAAGAACTTCTAGGAAATTAAAGCATTATTGTAAAGTTGTTATTGTAGTCTAATAAATATATAAGAATCATGTTATTTTTTATTATTAAAACAAATATTGGTAGGACAGGCAGCACTATTAATTTAGAACTTTGTATTTGAATAATATTATGTGAGCAATTACAATAAAGATAACAGTAAAGTAAGAGCTATTTACATTCTTACTTTTAAATGTAACATCATCAGGTAACTAGTTTGTATGGTTGGTGTAAAACTGCTAATTAAGAAGCTTTTGTGTATTGTATGTTTGGTAGTTGGCAAAGCTGGTGCCTATAATAAATGTAAATCTAGAAGTATAATTGGTAATAAATGTAAATTAAAAATTAATTTCTTTTTTTCTGACATTCATAAGTGTACTTATTTACCTATATGAATAAAATTATTTTGAGTTTGAATTGTACAAGTGCAAACTTAATCAAAACACTTCGAAACGAAAACTCCATCCTTCTTTATTATGCGTGTAAATATGAAATGTACCACAGGCCCTTCTTGTTGCACAAAATGTTTTTACAGTATATATAAATGCCGATAGTGAATTGTGATTAATGACAATTGACGTATATTATACTTTATAGTTAGTCTGTGTGCTGGCATCTGGCGATATCGTAGAATGTTTATTGTTTTGCTTCACTGACTACTCCAACTGAACAGCATTCGATTTAATTTTATTACTTATACTAACATTATAATGGAAGGAAATCAGCGTAAAACCAAAAATTATTATGATAGAGTTATGCCGCGTGTCAAAAGTATATCTCGTTCAAGTTTAAAATCAAATCCAAACATTACCCGCCACGACACTTCTTCTTTACGTCTCGGCGGCAAAGCAAGTATTTCAAACTTTAGTTCCGGTGTTATAAATGAACTTCCAACAGTTTCGCATGATTACATTCCTGAAAAGGTAAAGCCTAAAAAGATCATACACAGTAGGAAACCGAAAAGAACGCTACAGTCTTTAGATTTGAAAAAGTCTTCTCTTCAAATAAAAAATGTGAAAAGTGGTAAAAATCTCCACGCTCAGTCTTCGGCGCCAGCTATTCTGAATTTGGATAAAGATGACTTATCATCAAGTCTAAGTCATGTCAGACAGTGTTATTCAAGTCGGTCTCACACCAAATTAAAAGAATTACAGGTAAAGTTGCAAATCATCTATAAGAACTTTTTTGAATTATGTCACAAATACAATCATGTGTGAAATATCTTCTCAAATAACTATATAAAATCACTTTCAGGAGGAAATAAAAGAATATGAAAATATAAAAAGGACTAAAAACCTCTGTGGTCGACTATACCAATCATGCGGAGTATTGCTGAATGCAGAAGGAAAGGTAGCAGCTGACAAGGCGGTTCAGGCTGAGAAAATAGGTAAATTTTTTACCTTGCAATTCATTTAGTGTATCATATTAATTCATATTTTCAACGTTTTTGACATAATATGTGAAAAAATGAAAATAAAGCAATACATATTTAAAGAAAAGAAAGTGTTTTTCGTTAAATGTGTAAAAGATATGTTAATAAAAGCAATAAATATTCAATATCGACAATTAAAATAAATAGTTCTAATATAATAAATAGCCATAAATTGTAAAAACTAAAATATGTTATTAAAAGGAAAATAAACATGTATTATATCATAATCAATTATAATCATAGTAAACTATTACAGAAAAAAGTTATAACTATATTTTATTTTTAAACCTAGCATCTGATATTTATTTCTGTCATTGCTTCTTACCGCCATCTATTGTGTAAGGTAGTATCAACTTGGTGTGGTTATTATGTTGGTTTAACAATTATAATAATACTTTATGATTAAACTAGATGTCGCTATTTCTGGAATTTATAAATAATTTAATTGATATGTGCCGTAAGTACAATACTTACTAATTTATTCAGTTAATGTCATACCGAATTTCAAAAAATATAGAAATACACAATGTTTGAAAGAAACTGATCATAAATTTTGAAAGTCTAGTATGAGCCGAAATAGCTCAGTTGGGAGAGCGTTAGACTGAAGATCTAAAGGTCCCTGGTTCGATCCCTGGTTTCGGCAAATCTTTTATATTGTACATATTATTTGACATAAGAATAATTTTCAAGATTTGGTCAAAATATATTTGGGTTAAGTTACTTTATTTAGTTAATAGTAGTATCGAGATGTTCTATTCTAGCCGGAAGATATTTTTCAAAAGAAAACTGTTTTTCAGATGAATCGCCACCATCGCAAAGGTACGTTCTTAATGTTACAATTTAATTTATTACTATTACATAGTTGCCCGTTGATAAGGGCTGCCGATTAAACATTATAACCAATCGATTACAAGGTATAATTATTTTCAGTGAATTTATCATTTTCTACGAATATTTTCAATGTAACTTATTGGCCTATTTGGCGCAGGCTTCATATGGCCTCTTTAGCTCAGTGGTAGAGCACTGGTCTCGTAAACCAGGGGTCGTGAGTTCAATCCTCACAGGAGGCATGGCATTTTTATTTTAGCTTTAAAACTTGTCGTATGATTAGGCTTCTTAATTATATTCTCAGCTTCTTATTTATATAACAACTATCTACTTTATGACATTTGAGTTCAAAATGTTGGCGTTTTATAACTAATAAATTGAATACTTGGGCAAGTTAGCTTTGTAATTTTTTATAGCAAAGCGGAAGAGGCATTTTTTTGTGTCAAACTAGCGTCTTTATTTGTAAGGATTAAGTAACAGTTTTATTAGATAAACAAATAAAAATGCCTTACCCGGCCTGATTTTGAGAGACTTACAATTAATAGAAGGTACATTGTTGAGTATTCTTCCTCAATATACTACACGCGTTGGTACGATAATGTACCGTTATTTACCTGACATATCCTGTTCTGCCTTATCTTTTTGTCATAAATGAAAGCCAAGAAAGGCATGTACAAAATTATGTTTACATTGGCTTTTGATTACCTCAACTAGCATTATCTGATTAGTTTTTTTTTATTTGTACCGCAAAATTAGGACAAACAATTTACACACATACGGTAAGCTGCAAAGCCTGCGATGCCACCCCTACAACATGCCGACAGTGAAATAAAAAAAGTAGGTACAGTGAAACAACAATAAAAAAATTTAAACTATAAAAAGTAATGATATTTTAGAGTTAAATTTTATTTTAGATTGTTATCGCATTATTTCAACAGACGGTCTTTGAACTCTCGTATGCCGATAGAGATAGATTTTTGTGCCTGTTAGTGTATTTTTAAGTGGCAAGTAGTTTCTGAATTAAGCACCGAAGCATTCCTTTTGTCGGGATTTAAATCCAGTAACTCGTGGTTCAGGCACAGACGCGCTATAAGAATTAACGAACACGGTATAACAATGTTACTTTGCATTACGTTTACATTACGTTTTCCCAGAAATCTTATGAGTTTAGGACCAGATAACCATCTTCATTTTGGGTGCGAGTTGCATATCTCTCTTAATTAAGGCCAAAGTCGCATTTGTTTGTAATTTACGGAATAGTGGATATTACCATTCAATTTTAACTTACGATAAGCGTATTGAACATTGCGGTTTATTTTTATCCATATTGACGCGTTATTAAAAAAACCCATACGTTGTATGTATTTTACGTCGTTATTTACAAAGCATCGATACGTCATATCCGCTTTCCGCTGGCTTGACTCCAGGGTTCAGGCTATTTCTGATATCGAAATGATGTACGGCAGGGAATTAGACCGTTTCCGTAACATTTCCTTTATTTTATAGTTTCTTGAATATTAACTAGGATTTTTTGTATCACACATAAAAGTACTGGAACTATTAATTTATCTTTATAATTGTATGAATATATATTATTATATGAATAAAAAGTATTGCTTTTAAACATACTTTAACCAGTATATGAATTACTAATGCCAGCCATTTAAAATTAAAAAAAACAACTTAAGGATTCCTCGATTTCTCCCTCGTTTTCCAATTAAATCTTCTGATACTCTCTTTCGCAGAATCGTTCTAAGCCTAAATCTGCTATTTCTACACAATTTTTTTCAATTGATGTTTGGCTACCTATTAAAATCATTTCAATCAAACACTTCTCTAACTAAATAGGTAGTTACTAATAGTTATTAAACAATTCGATTTTAATTTTATTATAGTAAGATAATACCGAAATGCCAATTGGTAAACCGTTTTTTATCATATAAATAATCTTAAAAATTGCCTGATTATTCGGTATGGCGTATTCTTAAAATAGCATCCGCGGCCCTTATAAGGGCAACGCACTCCCTGAAATTGAATGGACGGACGTCATCAAACCTTTTAACGAGATTATATTACGTCCTTATTGCTCCCCTTGCATAGAAACGGGATGGCTGTTTTTTATATTTAGCATAGTGAATCAATGATGCACTTGATACGAAGCCAAAAGTGTTTTGACGTAAATTGTTATCGGCTGCTCTTTGCTTGTAAACAAGGGATTTTTGGTTAGTGCGCATGTCATGATTCATGTAAGGATTGCATCTCATTGCGTTATACTTAAACGGTCCGAGTTACATAATACACAAAACCTGTACTGTGTAGAGTGGTCCATGTCAGAGACGTCAAATGGCAGCATTGTTACAGTGACTAAATATCAGATTAAAAATTCATTAAAAAAATACGTCCGTACGATAGAAGTCCATAATATAAGTGTCATTAGAAGAGAAGTCAAGTCAATTTTAAGATGTTCTCACTAAAAAACGATGACACATTACAAATATGACGTGCTGTTATGTGTTGGTGGAAATTTGAATGATCTTCGAATAAGAGAGAAAGGAGATATCCAGAATTCTTATAAAGACGGTTAATGAACGGAAAACATTGTAGTTATTTAGTTCTAACAGTTTTTAGGATCGACTTAACTAAGCTTATAACTTTTTACAAAACAAAAATTAGTAAAATTTATTAATGTTAAAAATCATAAGAACTTTTGTGTTGATGTTACCTATAATCATATATGTTTACTTTACATATAATAATAAAGCCCGTTTATTTCCAATCATGTACAGTTAAGATTTGTTATGTACCCATTTTTCTTGGTATCCCAATAATCCGGTTCCTTCAGTACCTATGATCGGAACCCCTTCACGGCTCAACGTCTTTTCAAGCTTTTTTTTAAATATGGCTTTCTATCTCCATTCGCTACTAGTTTACATATATGTTTAATTATCATCGGTACACTGAGTTGTTAATCCAATTCCCCACGTTAAAAAAAGAAAAAAACTACTCAGGTATTAAATTATCTACTATTAACGTAAAATATAATAGTCAAATAAGACAAAACTTTCATAAATTGTAGTGTTATTAATACTTTGTTTTACAATGCACAAAATGTAGCCGTCTTTTGGCAGATACACACTGTAGGCATGCGAATATGTATGCAAGAGAAATCGAATAAGCCCTAAGTAAATTGCTACATGGCATCTACAACGTGATTTACTTGGTACGTACGTGACTGGTCTGCGTGCAAGCCATGACATTTATCTCAGGGGCTGGATGTACTCTAGCCTGAAACAGGTTTAGTGCATCTAATATGTACTGTAAATTATGTGAGCGTTCTAGCGTTATTTGAATGTCAATCCCCGAAAAGTCCCCTAGAAAATTAAAAACAATTCGTCGTGAGTTATTTAACCTCATGCTAAAAACCTTCAATAGTATATACGTAGAAACGTCACACTAAGCATGTATGTGTGGACTTATGTATATTAAATCGGACTGAAACCAAAAACCACTCGGCAGTTATTCATAGGATTTCAATATAATTTTATATTAGTCGGTTCTCTGAATTAGTAACATAAACATTTCGATGTTTTCCTGTAATTGAAAACTAAAATAATTCTAACTTGCGTCTTAAAATACTTAAACCGCTTTCAAAGATTCATTCGAGCTTCAAGCTTTCACGTGAGACTCTAATAGGTCAAGAGCACAACAATAGACGGCAGATGAGGTCGTGCGGTTGTTGACCCGAGTACATGCGCAGACGCAGCATCATTTTGTATTGAATTCATTGAATTTTAGATTGAACAGGCTATATTTTAGTTATTTGCTTTTTTTTTAATTGATTTTTATTTCTTACACAATTATGCATTTAAATTGTATATTCGCGGATGCTTGGATGACCCTTACGACTTCTTTAACACAAAGAGTCAAGTTGCATGGATTTGGTTAGGGCCACGCCTTCTTAAGTTTTCATGTCATTTTCATGTCAAGTGCATGTAACGTATATAAGTACATATCTGATTGTCCTCATTTTAACATATGTGATGTTTGAGCGAAAAAATAAAATATCATCTTGGGATGACACCAATCAATGTTTTTTAATATCAATTGAAGTGACTTGGATTTGTAATGGTTTCTCAATTTTCCAGAACGTTCTGTGTTCAGATTAAATGCAGAATCCCAATGGTATTTACGATTGCGTGGTCACGTACTTCGGCACTTGAATGTCGAGAGCTTGTACGTTTTAGGGTTCGTTTGTATGAGAAGTTTCATCTATTACCACCAGCTGTTTCTGTTACAATTATTCTATAAAATACTCTATTATGAAAATTATATAGATTACGTGGACAAACAGTAATAAAGATAATAATAATTATAAAAGCCTGCTTAATTTCCAATCATGAAAAAGTAGCTTAGATTTGTTATAGCTCTCTTCAGTTCCGATTGATCAAAACCCCTTCAAGGGTATAGGCCTCTGCTAACTTTTAATAAATATATCTGTCCATTGCGTTCTTTCTCCATTCGTTTCCTGCCAACGCTTCTATTTCATCTAAGAAATAGACTACATCCCTTTGGGGCTCCCTTGGCCGTTTCTGTTTTTGATTGACAGTTATATTTTTTATTTTTAAAAGGTCAAGAACCCACTTAGCAATAAACTTCCCTTGCGGTTATCCTTCGGAGTTTAGCCGACCGCGATCACGTAAATGTTCCTAGGGGGAGTACGTGATCGTCCATGTCACGATCCATGCAAGCTAATCAGGTTTTCCTGTTATAAAGTATTTTAGGGATGTGTTATATTTCAGGTTAAGCGTGACTTGCGAAAAACTTCATAATTATATGTCCTTGGATTGGTATTTTATTTGTTTACAAAATACATACACTATCCTTACAGATTATCCCAATACCATAATGTTAAGAAAAAATAATATAAATCATAATAAATAAAGTATATAATATACACAATATCGCTACTGTGAATGAGTGTGATGTTAGACAGCAAAAAATAAAATAACAATAAGCAACAATGAAGAGCACTGTTATTTTTTTTTTTTATTGATAAAGATTGCCAACGCTCGTCACACTGATACATTGGTAAAAACAAACACTAAATACAATTTTGAATGTGATAAGCAATTAGAGGCAAACATGACATCCATTTAGAGCACATACAAACATAAATAGAAACAATTTTTTCTTTTAATTTCTAAATTATGGTTGAACTTACGCAGCGCACTAACGGTTTCTTTTGCAACACTGAAAAACATCGCGTGAAAAGTGAAATGTTTTAGACCTTCAAATTTGATGTATGACGGCATATAATGTTAAGTCCGTGCTTGCTGTTTAGCATGCAAATGTATCTATTCCATGTCCCATTGTAGTTGACTTAATATCTAACAGATGTACTCCATCTACATTTCACTTACATACATAATTAATTACATCTAAAAATTTGATATGCTAATTCTGTAATAACAGTTTAAACCTCAAACATATTGTCGGGCTCCACATCTTGTTGCTCCCGAATAGTGAATCAATAATGGCACCAAAGCAATCCTATGTTTGCAACTAGAATACTAAATTAGGGAATAATCGTTGGCTATTAAAGCGATGAATACCAATCATTGTGATAATGCGCTCACGTACGCTGACGGCATGGTGTTACGAGAGGCGGTTGGAGTAGCTGGTAGGTGCATAGTAATTGTTCAATTAATGCATAAAATGGCTTGATACCATATTGCTAAAAAGTCATATATTTTTCTATTAACCATTTTAATTTGGATATACTAGATAATTATAAATTTATTTGTTTATCAACTATCTGATACTTTTAAAAGATACTGTTTGATACTTTTTAATAAGTAAATTCTGAATTTAGTATTTTAAAGTAATTGCAATACTGCATTTATGACTTGCTAAGCAGGAAAATATAGCTGCAGCTGAATAGGGACTGGCTGATAGTTGATGCTGGTAAATCCTAGGGTTTTCCTGCACATTACCTTTTGCCACATAGCATTTAATGTTTGATGAATTTTTATATATTATAAATTGTATATTAAATACATTTTATATAAAATAAATTATAAACCTATTATAGTGTAAGCAGCAGTTGTGAGACTATTGTCCGGTGTTAGCATACCATATTTTCATTTGTCTCAGTACAATTACTCTGCGGAAAATACTCCAGATTTTATACACTCATCAGTTAGCCATTTCGTGTGTCATGCTGGCGTGCATGGAGACCAAAAGTATTGCACTTCTTTTTTTATGCTACAGGAGACAGACGGGCACACCTGATAGTGATAACGCCACCCATGGACACTCGCACTGCCAGAAGGCTCGCAAGCGCGTTGCCGGCCGTTTAAGAATTCCTACCCTCTTTTCTTGATGGACCCTAGGTCAAATTATAGATAAATTAATTTTCTTCCTCATTTGATGAGAGATAACCAGAATCGAAAGGGTTTATTTATACGATAAGAAAAACAGTTGGTTTAGTTTGGCACGAGAGTCAAAGGAAATATCTCGTGATCTGCCACTATTATGATGTAATGAACCCATAATTACATATTTCACGAAAGGAAAACACGCCAGGGAGGGAAAGCCATTGTCTGGTTATTGTTTTTATACCATTTTCCTTTAATCATTCGTCGGTCTTTGGCCTTGTAAGCAAATACTCCTTTGCTTCTTACCCCCTTCCATACCTTAAAATGTGTTCCATAATAAACTGTAATGCCCCTAGCTAGACAGTTTGATATGGGATCATTTAAGCGGTTACATGGTCATCTCCAGGACAAGCTGCCTGCCATGCCACTTCTCACGTAATATTAGGTGGTAGGTATTTCTACAAAACAATAACTACATACCTACTAATTGTTACGAGTAAATAAATTGTCTTAAAGTTTATTGAACGTTAAGGTAAAGTATCGTTCTCTCATATTGACCAGCTATTATCACTTAACCATAACCTGCTACAGAAGTACAATCGTAAACAATATGT
This sequence comes from Pieris mannii, assembly GCA_028984075.1. Taxonomy (NCBI): domain Eukaryota; kingdom Metazoa; phylum Arthropoda; class Insecta; order Lepidoptera; family Pieridae; genus Pieris; species Pieris mannii. The sequence continues at coordinate 10,436,574 of CM054794.1, forward strand.
AAATAAACATGTTGAAATTCATAGTTGCGTAAGGGCGACTTCCGATCACTTCGAGTTACTTCCTGCGAGTAATGAAGTTCTCTCTAAGCTCATCACGCCCAAACTCTAGATTGTCTATCGATTTTCAATATCTCAGAGGTGTGTATGAAATGTGAATATTAGTATACTATTAGTTAGGCTGGCTTAAGACTAATATTTTTTTATATATAATGGGCAGGAGGCTCATCTGATGTTAAATGATACCGCCGCCCATGGACACTAAATTCCGAGTGCGAGTTGCGAGAGTTGACCATCCTTTTAAGAACTAGTTTTTTTCTTTAAAATACTTTAGTGGGGTAGCTGGTTTCACATAGTTTTTCTGTAGCAATTATTTTTATTAATATTACTCTTTGCCAGTACAATAAAATGTATATTACTGAATATTGTTATTTCGTGAAATCTACAAGTTAAAAAGCACGGGGTCTTATATTTAGGTTTTAACCCTTTTTAGAATGTCTTTAAAAGTCCTTGTTACACGAAATTAAGCATTAGCCTACCTATTTTATTAACAACGGTTTTTTATATCTTGAGTAAATGATTGATTTCTGTGTTGCATTTGCAAGAATTTCTTTAGTTTCAATAATAAATTCGTTCCAGTAAATATAAAAAGTTATTTTTTATACTTAATACGTGTTTAAGAGACACGCATCTCATGAATTGCGAATATTGAGCTTCGGAGAAAAGACAGAGGACAAAATCGTACTTGAATTTATTTATAACCGTATAATTTTAGTATCGTCCAAACTTCAATTTGTTAGAGAAATTATAGTATGTAGTAAAACGTATGTGATTGATTTACAATGATGAAGTTGTTAATCAATCACATAAGTGATTGTGACAATGTACAACAATGGAAACGTTACAATTTGCTTTTAAGTAATGAAATAGTAGCGAACATCTATATTTTTGCGTATCGTCTTATACTACGTAGTATAAGATTCGTAGATTCGAGTATTAAATTTAATACGTAACAATAATCATATACATCTACCTAAAATCAGAACCGGAAGCGGTCGCAAAAATAAAATTTCGTAAAAAAATTCGTAGCGAGTCTTTACAACAGCGTTACATTATATATATACGGGAAATAGTAGCAGTGGACCCGTTTCGAATACGAATTTTTTTGGAAGATGGTCTCTGCAGTTATAAAGTACGGTGGCGTGATAAAGGTTGCTTTTCTTGTTTTTAATATGTAGGTATGTTTTAATACGAATAAACTTCTTTACACCATTGTAAAGAGGCATGGTCTATCTGGTGAATTTTGCGATTAAAAAGAGTAGCGGAGAGTTTCTTGCCAATTCTTTCCTGTTGACGTTTACAAGTGTTCTCGTTTACCTTGTTTGAACAAAGTTATTTTGAGTTTGAGTTGTTCATAGGTTTTCAAGAAAAACGTGAATTGAAATAAATTGCGCCATTCGAATAAATGATCACGTTGCGGTGATGCAACTGGTTGCGCCGATAGTGATGGAATGCAATTAAATGTGCCGCCGTGACGAACCGCTTATCGTGGCCTTGGCAATGACATTGCGAAAGGTGTGCTACGTTCCTATCGAGCGTGACCGTGCCTTTGTTTCTGATAACTTGAGAAACGATATGACGCGACCACATTCAAAACGTGCTTTTTCAATGTAGTCGGTAGACCTTCAGCTGGTATGCGTTTATTGCTCAATCGACTCGTTCTGTTTATAGTTTTATAATATATATATAGTATAGTTCCCAGACGTGATATGTATTTTTTATTTATATCTGAGGAATGAATTTTATACTAATATCTAGTTGTGTACCGTTTGTAAGTTTAACAAAACCTACGACACAATACCACAACTGTAGTAGATATTTTTAGACCTTGTTATCATTGCTGAGGCCCCGATAGAATGCAAGAGCGAACCCGAATCTTCTAACGCGGCCTCACGCTGGGAAGTGTTTCAGTAGGTGTTGCCCCCCCAGTCTGACTAAAGCAGAGATTCTGGTGTTGGTGAAGTCCCTCATACCTCAGCTGCATCAGGGCCATATGTATTTTAGAGTAGAATGAGACTATTGCCTAGTATTTTTTTGTTGTCACCGGATCGTGTCTCTTGCTAAATCAGAAACGATTGCAACCTATTGTATGTAATTTTTTGAGGCACATGTATTTTAGGATGTACGGTGTGTATGTGTACCCTTTTTATCCACTCATGTACCCAACATTATTTATTCTTGGTTCTGTGGGCTACAACGAGCTAGAACAACAACGGCCTAGAATTCGCGCTTGTGATGTAATTAATAAAGTTGTTACACGGCAAGGAATGTAATTCGGCAGTGCTTCAGTTCCTTAGCTTCAATGTGCCTGATGGGTACGTCGAAAAAAGAAAGCGACATCCTCCGCCGTTATTTCAATTGTCCACAGCTAATACTACCCTTCTGCGAAGGGCACATGTTTCGGTGTATTAATTTAGTTAACGAATTACATAGGTTAATGGACCTTCTCATTGTCCTTTGAATGAACTGGCAAAATTTCGATTATTTGCTAGTGCCTATAGTAGTTAGTTAATTTCCTGTATTTTTTATTATGTAATTTATGTTTGTTTTTTTTTTTGTTTCGTATGTAAATTTTATTCACTTGTTGTTCACTGTTATCAATTAAGGGTCAACTGTTAAGGCTAAGGCTTAAGTATATAAATAAATAAATTTGCAATTGCGTTAGCGGAGTAAATATCGACCGCGTGATTTTTCTACTGCACACACGAATAATTATTTAGGTACGGGTGTCACGATGTATTTGCGTTTCGTATGTAAACACTTAGATACTCTGTGGTAGATTTCATTCACCGCCTCGTGATTTACCTTCTGTTACGTATATTTTGAGATTATAATTTGCTGCACTACGCGAACATAATGTTATGTGTATCGGAAGCAACTTTCCTTCTCTCGTCTCAATTATTTTAAAACTATCTTGTTTCAAAGGACATATTTCCATTCTAGAACTAATTTGTGAACAAATATTGATCCGTATAGATTTTAGTGAAGAGTTAGGAACGTCATCTGAACATTTAGAAGGATTTATTGCAATTACTAAAGAAAATCTCCAATCAAACGTTGAAGATTGTCTTAGAGTAATCCTTACTATTCTCATATAAATATATACGTTATATTATAATGTAATTTATTTATTAGACACATGACACATTGTATGGAAATAATTAATGAACTGCGTTTTAATTGTCCGTTGAGTGTACTGACAAAAGGTCTGCTTTATGTCAGTTGGTTTAAGAAATAGTTTGTCTTTTTTGTAATTATTTTAATCTTTAACTGTTTAATGTTGTGTTGTGTTACCTCTGTGTGTTATATTAATAAAAATATTTGCCGTATTGTAGTAATCTGTAATTCTAAATCTGTATTTTGTTAAAATAAAATAAATACATAAATAAATATAATTGTTTGTGTTCGCGACGTGATAGACATAACTTTACCATTATTCATCCATAAAGAGTCTCTCTCTTCAGTCGGTAGCTCATGTCTAAACGTCATTGTCAACAAGGAAACATTTAGGTTGCTTTTTATCCTGTTTTCGTGACATAAATCGTTTTATAACAAAACACAACAATCAAAAACGACAAATTTATCGGTCAGAACATCAGTCTAGCCGTTCATTTGTCAAAAATTGTATAATGAAACGCAACAGCTAAACCTAATGTAACGGTTAAGAAAATGTGACAATTACAAGTTTTGAAGTGGATCGGTGCCACCACCAAGACGACTGATTCAATTCCAACAAGGCCGTAATGCAATAAATGGTTGGACTGATTTTGATTCGAGAATTCAGATTATTTACAATTAGACGTCGAAATTTGGTATTGTACATGTGTACAGGACAACGTCTCTCCGGTCTGCTAATAATATATAATTCGTTGCCAGACAGGTAGACAGGCGAATCCAGTAAATAAACAGTAATAGTTAATCTAAACAATTGCAATTATGCAAATTATTCGTCACACGAGTGAACTTAATGATACAATTGTGCATTTACATATATACATATATGTTTGTTAAATACTTATGATTAATTACTCGAACTTCTCAAAATAAATAATAATTATGCGTATATTTGTGGTGAAAACACAATTTCAAAAATATTACACATTAAAAAAAAATCTTATAAATGGTTTCTATATTGTCCTTGATGTATTTTCTTATCTGATTTTCCTTAAGCTATCGCTTCACCTTCATTAAAGCATCATAAATATTCAATTTCATCGTCACTTTGAATAACGAGTTCCTTTATTAATTCGCAAGCGTTTTCATTGTCTTAACTAATTCGCATTCACGATACGTAACCGGTTCCTTATTTAGGTACACTTTTATCGCCATTGCAATAGTGCGTTCTTTGTCTTTGCCAAGGTCAGGTGACTCAGCTTTGTTACAAGTTAGTTTTGTACATTTATTTATGTTCTATTGAAGTTTGCTTAAAAGTGAAATTATTTACCAAGATCTACTATATTATTACTATATAATTATTTACTAAGATTTTACTGGCCACGCGTTTTTATTATATTATATATATGTAACGAAATGATAATTTCTTCAGATATTTGTAGACGGTCGTAAAAGCAACATAAATTTTAATGGTACATCCGAATGAGCTCATAGTACATAACGCGATTCACTTGCACAACTCTACAGATGCAACACCTATTATATAATTAAATGGAAAGTTTTCTAGTCAAGGTTAAATGTATATTGCACGTGCGGTGAGGCAGAGGTGACTTCATCATCCATGCTTGGGCCTACCGAGCAGCCTGATGTTTTGAAAGGACCAGTAGATACAGAACGTGGTATAGGTATGTCTACGAAAATGAAAAACTTACTAATTACTTAAAGCAATACTGAACTGAGTCGAACTGTACTTTCCAAAAGCATATTATTAAGTGAATAGCAAATTTCTGGCCTTTAGCCGGGTATTTTTTATGTTTGTTGTTAAAACCTATAAATGGTTTTTAAAATTAAGAAAATTAGAAGTGTTCGAGAAGTCTCCTGACATCGCAACATTCCCAGACAGATTTTTCATGTTCGAGAATGTGCCTCGTATGTGGTTTTAAAACTAGATTGTTTTGTTTGGAGTGACTTTGTTAAATCTGTATATTGTTTCTATAGTTACAATTTTAATATGAAACCTTAACTTATATTAATAATTTTGGAAGACTTCCAAAAAGGACCAGTTAGACCTGTTGTTGTGATGTAATGTATATAGATAGAATTTTCCATATTTTAATATTTTGATAAACAAATTTGTTGACTACTTAGTCTATCGAAATGATATTTATCGAGTTATATTCCAAAGTTTATCGATTTTGAAAGTTTGGTATTGGTATCCACGTATTTTTGGGGGAACATGTATATTATATATAACAATATTAAAAATTGAATATGTACATAACTGTTTATTTGAAAACCCTGTTTTTGAACATTTATTTACGTTGGAGTTAGACTAAAAACCCACTTTGGGTTACTTAGTTACAAAATGAAAAAGTGGAAGATCGTGTAAAGTGGGGTTGATTTATTGTACTAAGAACGCTCGTGCTTTCTACACGTAACTTCTAAAATTATTACGTTTAACTAGTTTTTTATTTCAAAGTAAGTTTTCATAACAAAAAAGCTAAGTTAAACAAACGAAATCATTTCACTTTATACAAAAAAGTGATTATTCGAAAGTGTTTTCCTTTTCAAATTGTGTTACATAGTAATTAACAAAAAAATCTGTTTATTTAAGTCTGTAAAATATTTCGTGTCACACACGTGGAAATAAACCAAGACACACATATCTTTGCTTTGGTGCAAAACCAACTGCCTTTCGTTTCCTTTCTTTACACATCGTAAGGAACCTATAAGTTTTATTGCGATCTAATAAACGCGAAGCGACACATTGCGACGTAATAGACATGCAATGACTTCTTAGTATTATTAGATATAGTATTAGCAGGCATGTATAAAACGCTCACGACCTTATTTTAGCAAGTGATCGGTCGAGCATTCGGAGGGGAACGTGTGCGCGGTCCCGTCACTCATCTAGGCTAAGGCCGGCCATTCAACCCAGACCTGTCCCACTGTTGCGGTGACTGTCCAATTTGTGCGCCGTGGACTTTCCAAAAACGTTTATAATTAAGTCGTCAACGCTCAATCGAAGTAATCGATTATAATGGCCATAACGTGACTGCCAGAAATGAAACAATACTCGTGTGTTTTGACGTGTTCTTTATCATTTCAAATACCAGTTATAGGTGTCTAATTGTTGTACTTTAGGTGGTAATAATTACATAGTTAAGCATTGATTCTTAATAAAACTAAAGATGTCTGTCTTTCTATATTCCTTCAAACTGTTAATTTCGTAGCTAAATGGCATAAATGTCGAACATGAAATTATTCTGCTTTAGACTCGTGTATATACACGTCTAAAGCAGAATACGTATATACGTAGTATGCAGTCGTAGTATGCAGTAGGAATCAGTGTCCGCACTTAGACGCCTATTTGGTTCATTGTGTGTAAAGTCCAGGCTAATTAAACCAGCCAGCTTCTTCTAGAAGATCAGAAATTTCTTGAACACTTCGCAACCTACAGCGAGCTCACTGCTTCGAGAATTTCTGTTGTTGGGAAGCCACGCATTCCAGGACTACGTCATGAGCATCATCATTGACATAATTTAATGAACTCTAAATGCATCTGTAATTTCTTCCATCTACATAGCGTACAATACAATATTATCTATACAGGAAATATACAATTTACATGGAAATCCTACCATAACACTATAAAGCTCTTACGAGTTCGACTTTGGGGCGTGACGTAGCTCGCTTTAAACTGGTTGTGATATTTTGAACGAAGGCAAGAAATTTCTTGCGTTTGGCACTTAGATACTTAGCTATTTGCATAGCTGGTGAGAATATAAAGCAAATTTGTGAATAAGCAGCCGGTGTTAGATTAAACAGATGATGGTCCGTTAGTTGGTGCCATATGAATAGGCATTTACTTTGCCCATTTTTAAGTTATAAACTGTCACTGTCAAACATTGTTTATTATATAATATGTTTATTTATGATTAAGCTGCGTATGACATAATGCAATTTCGAAAAGCAAACAACTTGCACTTAAAATAGTTTGCATTTCGGAATTGGGTAGTTTTCCAGTCTTACATAACTAAAATATTTATATAACACTTGACGTCGGTTTGTCCAACGAGGACACGGGGTTCGTTGAACCGGTCGTGACGCGGTGTGGGCAACTTTCTAAAACGCGACGTCAGCATTCTGGCGGAGGCCGTTCGTGCCGCCTTCACGATGGAGCGATTGTCGCATAAAATTTCAGTCTTTTATAAATTAAAAATCTCATAAGAATTTAGTATTTGATTCGTTATTTATATATCCACAATTTAGCCAGTTCTAGCTTTATTTTATTATTAGACAATCACATACCGGTAGGTAAGACTATCGCTATCTATATACCTATCTATACAATCGCTTCTCGCAACATCTTGATATTCAGGTGAGGAACCGACTCGATTCACCGCATATGTAGTCCCTGGGAGAATGCCTGACACTCGTAAATCGCTGTTGGCAAACAGCCAAACGTGTCGGCAACCTGCGGTCGTCGCAAGGCGATGATGGATCGATAAATATTTTAACATGGAAGTGAGTTTTAATAAAATATACTGTTTCCCACGTGCGAGAGCAGTTTAAATGAGGAAAAGCATGGAATGCGTGTTTACGTTGGCGTGACTTCGAATCCCTTCAGCGCACCGCCGAATAAAGCGTGCGGTCACGTTAGCCGTCACTGGCAGGCATGGCTGGTATACGAGAGGCGGTTGAAATAAAAAAGAAAGTCCGTGTACCGTTCATCGACCCACATGCACGACCGCTCAGAGACCGAACAACTCAGACGTGACTCGGGATAAAAACGAAATTGAAAAATGTTATAACATTGCTATACGTGGATGCACGTAGCAAGTTTTAATTGCGAATTCTACGAGATTGAAAGCACACTATGCAGCTGATTAATGTTCATAACCTATTTGGATCCCGCTACAAAAACTCAATTCGACCGCGATATATATTACACAGTTAGTAGAAGTAACTAGTTGAAATTATACAGCTCGGTAACACAAAATTATCGTTTTAAGTCGTTTTTATTACAGCTCCAGTTAGGAATTCATAAATATATTTAAAATAAAAGAGTTTATAGTGAAAGATTATCAAGACCATAAGTTATGACAAATAGAAATAAATTAACTTAATATTTGCTGGCCTTTGATGCTAATTGTGCGGTAATTTAAAAATGAATGTATAAACTATCTTTGCAAATAAATGATTTATTCTTGTTGAACTCAAAAAGCTTTGTCATCATTTTTTTTTGTTTACTTTTGCTTACTCAAGCTTAAGTTTTAACTATTTTCCATAAGTGATTGAGTCAATATTTACACGAAGTTTCGTTTACTTTAAAAATTACTGACTCGGCGAAATCCAACATTTGTATTCGCAACAATGATGTCATACTTCATACACCTGATAGTAATGCTAATTAACAAGTTGCTTTATATTTTAGCGGTGAAGAAATGTTTGCAGCTAAAAATAAAATATTTCAATAATACGACAAACCATCAACTTAAAATACTTATATTAATGCAGGATATCTTTATAATACATGCATTTACCATGGAGAGTCTTCAGAGGAGTTGTGCTGATTAATAGCTGCAGCTGAGTTTCATTATCGGACATTGATGCAGAATACGACATTCCACCCGTATCACCTCGACGTCCGTCATTTCTTAAGGCAGATTTTGCCGCGCACCACCACTTTGTTGAACCAGCTGCCCACTGAAGTATTTCCGAACCATTTCCACTTAGTAGGGACTCCGTTTCCGCACTTAGACTCTCAAAAGGTCCGTTGTGCGTGGGTGGTTCGACTTAGGGAAGAGCGTACCAACTTTTAAAGGGCAATGTACAAGAAAGAATGTGCCCATGGGCAGCGGTATCACTGAACATCAGATGAGCCTCTTGGTCGTTTGCAAGTTTGTTCTATATAAAAAAAACGTACATGACAATTATAAAAAAAATATTTCTAAGATAAACCAATTAAAGCATGAACACAACGACAAAGAAGGAAGCAAATATAAAATAATGTATTTAATCTACATTGGCCCTGATGAACTCATCTTCTCTATTAATATCTTAATGCATGCAATCTAAATAAATTAAATGCCACTTGTAAGGAGCGCATGCCGTGAACTTTATCTTTATTGACCGACTATTACTGAAAATAGCCATCAACCGCTCCCATTTCGGTAAAACTCGAGTGCATTGTACTAAGTGTTGTACGTTAATTACATATGTGATAAATGGCTCTATTTTAATAACAGAAGAGGCAATTTTGTGTCGCGTGATGATAACGGTATGAAGGCACTCGTTCCTGTCTATGACTGCGCGCGGTTGTTGCATTCTAACATTATTGTCTGTGATTTGTTATGAAATCTGTTTGTAGATATTATTTCTACTATTAACAGATTATTATTATTTTTTATTATAAATATTGTTCCAAGATTTAAATGTGTATTTTTATAATTTATAAAACTAATAAAGAGGCTCTAAGAAGCATGGTGTGCTCAGCAAGGCGAGACGGTACTTCACTCCGGGCCACCGCTTGCAACTCTATAAAGCACAAATTCGGCCCCACAGGGAGTACTGTTCTCACCTCTGGACGGGAGCTCCCCAGTACCAGCTCCTTCCGCTTGACCGGATTCAACGAAGAGAGATTTGAATCGTCGACAACCAGTCTTTCAGACTTTTGCAGACTTTCCGAGCGGCTTGATCCATTGGCGTTGCGTAGAGATGTGGGATCTCTCTGCATCTTCTACCGTATTTACCATGGAGAGTGTTCAGAGGAGTTGTTCAGACTAATACCTGCAGCTGACTTTCATCATCGGACGTCAAGGCAGAATACAAAATACCATCCGTATCACCTTGACGTCCGTCGTTCCACAACTAAGCGATTCTTAAGGCAATTTCTGCCACGCACCACCACGATGTGGAACCAGTTGTATTTCCGAACCAATTTGACTTTGGGTCCCTTAAGAAAAGAGCGTACCGATTCTTAAAAGGCCGGCAGCGCGCTTGCGAGCCTTCTGGCAGTGCGAGTGTCTATGGGCGGCGGTGTCACTTAACATCAGGTGAGCGTCCTCGTCTGCCGCCTGTAACATAAATTGAGAATCTTTTAATTTTCCAAGTATATACCTAAAATAAAAGAATCTTCCAGGGCGTTACGTAATACAAGTTGTTATTGCATGGTATCTGCCTATCTTATCGGCCGGCATGTAATATTTGAGTAGAGCATTCCTGCGCATCGCTCCTCAAATTACTGCACGATGACGTGATTATAATATACATTCTATGCGTGACATGATAAAACTGATAAAATTGTCTTAAGATTTACTATGTAAAGTTGAAGGAATGCGGTGTTAGAAGAATGTAATGTTTAAGGATGGGGTGCATACCTACAGTGACTTTTTATTTTTTGACTCAAAACGGGATATTGCTTTAATTTTGGTCAATAGTGAATGAAAAAAAAACCGTTTTTTTAATATTATTTGTTTAGAAAAAGTTGTTGGCTTAAAAGTTACGAATCACGAAATATAGGTATCCAAATTTTTTTGTCATATTTATCAGAAAAACAATTTTTTTATAGAAATGGTGACGATTTCAAATAAGAATGAAACTCTTGGCACGTTTTTTTACTATTCTGCTGCTCGAATTTTCGCGCGGTTTCTGAAAACGGGAGAATTTTGCGTCCCACGGTTCATTTCGGGGACACTGGGATTCGTAATTGGAAATAGGGACAGTACCGTTCAAGACGGAACGTCTGATCACGTTATGCATACCTGCCTTTTTATCCATATACGTATTATTAGAATATATTGTATTAACTTTAACCTGTGTATCATCGAGAGAGTAGATTCGAACTTCGGCTTTGCACCGTTTTTTATATAACAATCGAACACATATTGAAGAAAACGGCACAAATACCTAAAAAATCGATCTATCGGGCAACGAAAGCCCACATCTTTAATAACCTTACCTTAGGAAAAAAAATTATTGCCACTAGTTTTTTATGTATATTAAAAATAAATTATGATGTGATATACCTATAAATTGATATTGATAAGAGTGTTTAGTACTTAAGATTAAATGAACTCAAGTTTGTATTATATGTATGGTTCAGAAACTAGTTCGCAAAATCCATTCCACAGTAATTCTCCGCTTCTAATATGTTACAAGGACTAAAACTGGTCTCGTTTGGAATGTGATATGTTTTTATATCTCCTTATACACTTTGCCAGATGTTATTTATAACATAGTGATATACGCAGTAAATGTTGGTAATGTAATTATAATACAGAATATCACAAGCCAATATGTTATATATAATAGAATGTTTTAGGTTTTTAAATTGATTTTTTTTTTTATTACAAGCAATACACAGAAAATCTAAGTATTCAGAAATCTAATTTAGATGGTTTAAATCTTACCATTGGTACAAAAGCATCTTTGGTTTTGACCACATATATCTATATCTATTTCGACATCTGTGCCTGCCACACACCATACAGTTTCTTTCGTTGAAGTTTTCCTTCGGTGCACAGACTGGGTTCGAACCTCAAGGATGATCGCACGCACGAGCCACTGATCAACAATTCGTTCTTTGTTTGTACCGGTTCGAATGAGAAACTTCATTCTCTATTTATTCACGACAAATTTATTGGCATGTAAGCAAAATAAGTTCTAGGAGCAGAAATGCAAATTGAAAGGCGCATTCACACTGTAGTGTGGCGGCGGCGCGTGACGAGCGTCACATCCCGTGACGCCGGCGCGCCGCTCCGACAACGCGTGACCGTTCCGTTCACCGTGACTCGCATTCGAATCGTTACTATTTATTACATTTGTCTTTTCTTTAACTAGTTTTTGAACCGGTGCTCGGGCTAAAATCGACGGAAAAACAACTTTCATACATTTATTAAATTAATATCTTTTAATTCCATGTTTAATTTCAAGTGCAATTTAAAGACATGAAAGCTCTTTAACATAAGTATCCTTAAAGTTTTTTTCATTCACTTATTTGCAGGTAGACAAATTGCATGAGCATTTAATTCGTGTTAAATATGTGAAGCAGCGAACGGAAAATGGTTTTATCTGCAAAGCAATGTACGTGTTCAGTTGTAATTACCTAGTAATTAATGAAGGACATCTAGCAGACCGGTGCGACCAGGCAACGCTAGAAAGCGCGTCGTTCCCGCTTGACTCGCCGAGCGTAGCGACGCCACGCCACTGACCGAGAGTCGCCTGAGCGTAACCGATCTGCCGGTGTGATGCTGCCTTTATAATCATTTGCAATTTTATTGTTCTCTAATTGTAGCGACCACCCCTTAACAATTGTGTTATAATTTCTTGACTTGAATTCAAGAATTTCAATGCTTAAATACGTAGTATGTGTGATCAACGTTTCATATTACTCTGTTGCTAAATAAAGTTTCTAACAATGAGATCATCGCATTTAATATCATAATCGTGTTAGCACATGGCAAAAACGTTAATGTATTTATTGTCCTCGATGAAAATCTTTATAAAGTTATAACTAACGTGATTAAATACAATAAAACTAATCGACCTATGAATGCGATAGTAACATTTTACGTTGATCTAAGGAGACTGAAACAAAAGTTCCGGGTCACCTTGACAACATCTGAGGTCGCTAAGATCTCCAGGGCTCAGTTTAACATATAATTTCTTATGCGCAAGAATAACCAATCGTAGTTATGGCTTTAAAGGTTTTTTCGATATCTTAGGTCACTAATGAACTTATGATGCAAAGCACCGTTTGTAGAACTTGTCAGTACAGTCACGTGGTGTGGAGGAGGGAAAACGGCAGAGCACAGTTCGCTTCCATCTGCCTCTGGCCTTCGTACGCGACGCGAATATCCCAGGGCCGGATCTAAGTCTGCTTACTCCAGCGGTCGTAGTAGCCAATCTCAACTATATTTTGGGGAAAATATTCATAAATTGCATGTTTTAAACATTTATAAAGAACCGTTTTAGAGTATTTATATTTTATAATAGGAATATTAACAGATCATCATAAGTCCATATCGTTATTATTGTGTGAGTTACAATATTGTCTTTAAAATCATATTAGTCAGTTAGATTTAATGTTGAAATTTTAAAATGATTACTTACAAAAAATCTCTTAAAATTCAATGAAATGAAAAAATATGTGACTTATTCGGCAATAGTGTAAATGACATAACGAAAACAAGAAAACAGAACGAGTTGATAAAGATTTTTCGTAAAGCGCGGATTGTTTGAAAATAAATTGAATTTTTAGAGTTGATGGCAATAATTCGCAGGTGATTTTGGACTTCATCCAACGTGAAAATATTTTATTAATTGACTTATGTAACATAAAAAGCTTACATCGCCACAATTTACTCGTGAATTTATTAGCAAAAATAAAATTGACGCAGATTACGCTGTTTTTGTTCTCTTAATAACATCTATTTTTGTGTCACCTTGTGCTTGAGGATATTTGATAATTTTATTGCCTATAAGAGTTCAAGATTGACGTGGTAACTAGATGGCGCTAATTGTTTTTTTGGATGACTACTCTTATGTGAATTGGGAAACCACACAACGGTATTTTTGATAGGATCATAAATAAATAAAAATAGCCTACATTCCAGTACTATAATGAGTATTTGCCTGATCACTTTGACGTCTATCGTTGCACAACTGAGCGTTTTTAAGGCAGTTTTTCCCGCGCAGCAGCACTATTGGAGCCAGCTGCACTCTAAAGTATTTCCAAACCAGCCCTCTGACATTGAGAGTCTCCATGAGTGGCGGTATGATTTAGCATCAGGTGAGTCTCCTTTCGCGCCTTGCCCGTTTTCCTCCTGTTATAAAAAAAATAATAAGTAGGTACACGATCTCCGACGGAGTCAAGGCCTCCTCCAAATTGGTCTCATCTTCGTGAAGTATGAAGAAGTACGATAGGATAGGTTAAAATAAATCTTATCGAATCTTCCAAATGTCTAGAAAACCGTCTAGTAATTTGTAGGTTTCGACTATGTCGAATTTGTTCATTAATAATAATAATTTATTGCAAAAATATGGTACAATGATAAGTTCGCATAATATGCCACACATAAATTTTTCTATAAAAGAGTTTTACATTTTACATTATTAGTTATATAAAGTCAATTCTTATTTTATTGTCCATCGTCAAATTCTTTACGAAGATTCAATGCTTGTGAATATTCAGTGGTGGTTGCTGCTACAGAAAATAGCATTGCAGGTAAGCTGTCATTGTTATTGTCGATGGCTTCTAGCAAAGGTAGGATTGTGATAGACTAACATTGTAAATATAGTAAACAAACGATATTTGCGAAATGCGAAGTTGCGTCAATGTGTGTGTGTACAGTGGTTAGCGGCATTATGCCAAACGGCCTAACTTCTCACGATATTTGCTTTACATTTGCGATAGCCACGTGTATTGCGTTATCACGATTTTTATCCGGATACAAGGTACTTTGATTATTTTTACTTGTCAACATTGTGTTGTTTGAGTCCTGGCCTTAAGACAGTGCTGCAAGTACAAGAATTACTTGGAACTTTTGCTTGTGACGGAAAGCGGTTCTGACACGCCGTATGAATCGTCGCCCGTTTATATGACGTAGATATTATTAACAAAGGCATTTATTTAACCCTTTTCAATAATAAAATCTCAGGCAAAATTCTCCCTAAGGGACATCTATTTTTAATTACACATTTTCTTTATTGACATGTCGATGCAACACTAACAACCAGGTTTATCTTTTATTAGAGAATAGGCTGACAGTAATCTAAATTGTAAATCTGTCTTCGCCTGCCGAATACTGTTTTGAAGTTTAATTTCGTCGGGGACTGTTTCTTATGAAAGTGTTATTCATTGTATAGTGTAATAATAATTAAGATGAAAAAACTGGCGTTTGTTTACAAGCAAGGTACGGAACGGTGCGACGCTATCTTGCCTTGAGATGCATTATGACGGGTTCTTCAAAATCAAGTTTTTACATTACTTGTTATCTATCTATAAACGGTTATTTATTTATTACTAGCTCGTGCTTCGACAAAAGCCTCCTCTAAATATTACCAACCTTGGCGCTCTCTAGCGGTTTTAAACCACATTGGACCCTCTACCTTTTTCATATCGTCTTCCTATCTTATCTGCCTACCTCTCTTTCGTTTCCCATTTCATGTGTCCCACTCCGTTATAATTCTGTTTCATTTTTGCTTATTTTCTCTCATCATATAGTCTTATTTGTTTTATAATCGCATCTAATAAAATTGTTTTAAAAATCTTAAATTTGTATGATAGTTTCGCTTTTAATATTTACTAATCAATACATCCCTGTCCGCTTACACCTTGGTACAATCATGACGTAAAGCGAGTACGCGCGCGGTATACGGATTTGCGACGAGCGTGGAATATCAACGTTCACGGGCCTTGGAGGGACGTGCCACGCGTACACAACGACCGTCTAATGCGCCAGGATTTATTACAATGCGCTTTTTACAAACGATTTGAATATATGTATAGCTTTACTTTCTATTCAGTTGGGTTTTTTAGGCTTTTCGATGTTGTGCCATAATAAATGAGTCAGATTGTAAATATAAAAAATGAAAGTGATTTTACTTTATGGGCTTCTTGTGTCATTGGGGTGGTATAAATAATAGAAGATATTATTTTTACTATACATTAACCACCCACTAATAGAATAAATGAAAAATAATTCAATACTAATTGCTATGAAATAAGCTATATGCGAAGAGTATGTCTGGTTATACTTTCGGGGCGTAACTGCGAACATTAAGGTAATCCCCATTCTTTATTTTTATTTGTCTAATTATACACGAATTTCCAATGTAATAATCTATAGACCAAGCAATAAAAAATACGAGTACCAATTAAGAACTCTACAATTAAATCAGATTCAATAATGCTGAAGTGCTTAAATTAATGGCTATTCATCAGTGTTTGTAGAAAAAAAATGCTATTTACTGTTGCTCTATTTTACTCAGGTTTTCTCATGGTTCTCACGCGAACTATTCCTTCACATTATCCACACGAAAGGCAGTGTGCAAAGCTGATTATGTTGCAACTTAAGGAAAAAACAATTGATGTTTGCAATTAAAAAAGCAGGAAGGATAATATTTGCTGGTGTTCAATCGTTTGTCCTGGTAAATCTAGGTCGAAGACCACATACCTACAGACATAGTACAGCTACATATACATAGGTATACATAGCATACCTACATACTTTGGTAGATGTAGATTTTATGCAGACGAAAATATTTATACAGAAACCACTGAGCTTTTTTATAGAATAAAACAACGGGTAAGAGGCTCACTTGATATGAAGTGATACCCCGCCCACTCAATGCCACAGGGTTTGCGAGTGCGTTGCTGGCCTTTTAAAAATGGGAACGCTCTTTTCTTGAAAGACCCTGATTTAGTTGCTTGTTTATATTGACGTATAGAAATACACTATACAATATACACGAGTGTCTCGTGGGCATTTTACGCTGTGAATTGAACCAATTGAGGCCTCAATTGGCGCTATGGGCACATTTGATCCTATATAGTATAGTTAAATCTATTTATGGAACTCTGTTATTGTTCGCAAGTGATCGCACGTTTACGCACGAGTGGATCATTATGATGTCAGAATACTTTTTCCTTTTTCAGCTTAGAAATATGCTGTATCACATTCATACTACAACTTTAGTAGGAACGAATCTTGCCATTGTATCTCCGATATTTATTTTTTTTAATTATTATGTTATACTTTAGGAAGAAAAGCCGCACTCCATCTGGAGGATAAACGTCTCACTTATAAAAGTGTCATAAAACTAATACTGATATACTTAATAACTATAAATAATATGGTAATATGACACAGCGGATCATATCGAAATCCTACAGCGGCTACAAAACAAAACACTGCGAAATATGAACGATGCGCCGTGGTTGACACTAGATGCTTAACTACAGAAAAAAATAGGTAATTTAATCAATGACGAGGTCGACATTAAAAGATTAACCGAATAATACAAAAGGAGACTTCAGCCAACCCCATAGCTTTGGGCTTTTTGGAAACGGCGGTCTGCCTGTATTGGAAGTTACGGAGAGAAATAAATCATTGAATTGAAAACATTATATAACCTAATTAAACAGACCTTGAACAGATAGCTCAGGAAATTTCAACAATTTGGCTATAAATAAAGTAGATATAAACATATCATGTGATATGCCATTACGCTAGTCATTTGTATGATTGGTATAATTTGATAACGGATAGGCTTTATCGATGTTCATAATAATTGTTGCTAACACTCAGAGTTTGGACGTAGTCATGGTTGAAGATAAAAAAACGAGCTATCAACCTCATCCATCATAAGATCTTTATATCTGTGGCGTTGTATATTTGTATAAATTTTATCTTTTCAAAGTGAAGAATTTTTTTATCAATTACTACTCCAAATATAAAATCAATCTGAAATTTTATAAGAGCTTGAATATAATGTACGTAAGGAGATAAAAGTATTCTCACATAACAAGTAGGTATCTAAGCACATCAGCACAGTTAGTATATATATATGTTATAAATATATATAAGAAGCTGGCGACAGATATCCAACATACGTTTAACAAAATAAAACATAAATAATATTTCATTATAGCTTCGTATCTCGTGCTGTAAAAACGTTGTTGAAATGTTAAGATCCTGTTGACATCGGCGCGGGCGCTTATCAATAAAGACGTAATGATAACAGTTTGAGACAGCGCGGTACCACGCCGCAGCAACGTGATCGTGGCGTCAGTGATGTTTACACTTGGCTGATATCGGCTATCTGTTTACTGTACAGTTGTTTATATTTAGCGAGATTGTACGGTTTCGCAAGTAACGTGTGTACTTATACTGGGATGAGAATTTAACGAATCGGAGAGTTTCATTTCTCCTTGCCTATTTATAACTGCATAATTCGCATTAGGGTCCTTCAAGAAAAGCACCCATTCATAAAAGCTTGCTTGCCATATAGTCAACTCGTTATCATGCCTTAATCAATCTGAATTACCATTAAAATATATTTATTCCTATGGCTACATCTACGTTTTAGTGGTTTTGCATGTGGCAAAATATTGATGCAAACACAAATTTCATTCACAATTTAAAATAATTGCTTTTCGTTTGTATCGCTGAAACTTGAGAATGGATGGACCGATTTGGTTAATCTTGAAATATTTTTGGAAGTTTGAACGTTACGGGGAACTTTTAAATTGTGTGGAACATATAAAAAAATATGTTAAAAACAGTAACTGAATTTTCATATATTGCATGTCTATTGACGTTTTAGAAAAAGACAATTGTCACTTGGTTATCATATATTTATAGATGCCTCCAGAAATTTGTTTTTCATAGTTAAGTCTGTTTTAAAAATATTGTATTTTATTATATAATAGGGGGCGACGTCCAAAAAGGTCAGTCATCGCAGCCCACAAACTCCCATTTTTAGTGGGTGCGTTGCCGGCCTTTGAGGGAAGAGGTAGCTCGAATTTTGAATAGTTGGAGGTCGTATCTCTCAGGGAAGACCGCCGGGAGTCGATTCCACAATTCGCTAGTGCGCAAAAGAAATGCCTTGTGAAACGGACTGTGGAAGATTTCCATCAAAGTGGTGTTAAGTTTTGACATAAATATATGTAGGTGAGCTGAGCCGAAGTTCACCGGCTCAGCTTGTTTTATATATTTCTACAAGTCCTTTAGGTCAAAGTTATTTCATAGCATATTCTGTCCACGTTTCGCCTTTTCTTTATGTCGTAGGGCTAAAGACCCTTCACTCACTTAAAAGATATCTTGAAAGTAATCAAGACAATTAAATGTATTCGTTAACGTATTCTATGTTTAGCTTACAGGAAGACGTTGTTATCAGTACAATTCCAAATTGGTCGAGGGCTGACCACATGACCTTGAAGGCAGCTGCCTCGGCAGATGTGCGCAACGGACGTCACACCAACGTCAATATTATACATATTATAAATATTTAGATTTTGTTTCCAATATTTAACGCTTCAAAAGCTTTATTTTAGTAACGGTATACGCTGAGCTTACGTAAGACTGATCAATAACAGTGCTTGCTAAGTTTTGTAATGTGTTTTATAGATTTGTTTAGAAGCAATCGATTACGTATAGTTCGTTAATCTTATGTCTCTGTTTTCTAAGAACAAACGGCTGAAATGTTGGATTTGCCCTTTACAACGGCGAAACTCATTTTAGTAAGTAAACAAAATAGCGGATATAATAGATAACTTAGTCTCTTACATCATAACACATGACTAAGTACGATCAGGAAACGTGGTCATCGTTATGCAATGATTACGAACACGTTATCTTCTTTACATGTTTAGAATAACTCCGGAAAACATGATTTACCTGTGCGAGTTGTATAGACGAGCAGTTTGTGAAGAGCTTTATCGTGGGTATTCTTTGGTCAAGAGTTATGTTTATATATATAGATGTATGCTTACAAAAGAATTTATATAATTTTAAATCAAAATCTATTGGTATAAAAACACTGAGATAACACTACTTTTGTTATAAGTGCATATGTTTTTTGCAGTAAATTTCTTATGTAAAATACTAGGTATTTATAATGAAATTGTCTTGTATATATTATGGATTTTATACGAAATTGTCTAATAGGAATCAGACTCATTTTAATATAAAACAGAATCTTTAAGTATACCTTTGGATCTTATTTTACTCAAATAGCGACTCTTAAATTTTAAGAACCGTTTAGTTTAAGATGTCGTCTTTTAACATAAAAACGACGCTTAAAAATATATGTCAGTGATGCAATATGTGTCAAATTACACAGAACATACATTTATTAAAGTCTTAGATGATAAATATTTCTAGTAATCATGTTTTATTAAATACATTTTACTATACCATACTAACTATACGTTGTGAATATACTTCCCGTACAAACGAAAACATAATATTTATTTCTTTATTTTTTAGTGACAGTAACAGTAGTTGTTATTAGATAACAGTTAAATTTCAGTGACAATTTCCACGGCCAATTCTAACTGTGCTTCAATCCGGCTGTTTAAAGTAAATTGCTCTATGACATGGACGCAGTGCCCAATCCGCACTGGGGGGCAATTTATTTTTTAAAGACGAGCTCATTGATTTTTTTACATCTTTCGGAATTTCATTACATGTTTCGAAAATTTACTTACCGTGTTTCGTTAACAATTTCTAGTAAAAAGTTTTAGGAAGAACCTAAAACTTAAACTTAAATTTATGTTTCTTAAGGGAACGATTCAATTATTATCATATAAAATATTTATTTTAAATAGAGGGTGCATAAGTGTTTGAGAAGGGGTAAGGTGGGGCACAACACGAAAAAGTTTGAGAAAAACTGGCAGGAATGGGTCTGCCCCATAACTAATTACGTGACATGATACAGTTTGTTCAAGACATTTTAGCCGATAGTTTTGTTTTGTATGTACCCACATTATTAAAATATTGCAGAAATCTTTTTTAACGGTTATTAAAGTGTACCCACATTTCACAAATAAACGTTGTTTGTTAGTATAGCGTTGTCTTTCCAACTGATATCGTGGATATCAGTTATAACATGGGCTGTATATATTTATCAACTCAATGGCTACATTCAACGGCATACTTACACAAGCGAAATTTGCTTATATAATGTGTTATTTCATGTGTAATTTATGCAAGATGTTGGAATGCCTGTATAAGGTATTTTATTGTTCTTGGTGATTCATTCGTACCAATATAATTGTATAGTAGCGATTGTCTCGACTTCCTCAATTCAATAGGATAAAATACTATTTTCTACCTTATTTAGTAAATAAACCTCTTATAAAACGTTATCTTCTAACGGTATGTAATCATTGTGTTTACAATTTGTTGTGATAAGCTGCGAAATAATATCTGTATAAAGCCGATGCCTTTCAATACGTTATACTTGTTAACTAAATGAGTGAAAGATGTACCACGAGAACTACGGGTAGAGTTGTCGTCTTGATAAATGCATTTCTGTTTTGATATATGAACCCACATAAATTTAATTGTCTCACAATAAAGAAGATGAGACTCCGTTTAAACTTCGCTTTCTTTGCATTTGTTTTGTATAGTCTTTTGTTCAATGCATTCAAATTTTCTGAATGAAGTTCCTTTCTTGTAGTATTTTAGAAACCGCCGCCTTTGTTCATGTTTGTAATAGTCTAGCTCTAGCCTGTCAAGGAGATTTATGATGTTCGTAGCCTACAAAAAATGTGGTATGGTATTTTTTACGTGCCTTTATAATGACCTCATATAAACAAAGTTTTATTGTTGAATTTTTTTATATATACCATTGTATTTTTTGTTATTATTATGTGTTTTTTTAAATTGACTGTTAATGGATTAATTTATTTTTCTGAAAAAGAAAACCCCAGTTTTCCATTTGTGGCTCTCCTTGGTTAAATGTCTGGCACAAAGAATTGGTCACCGTCGTGCCTAAAAAATTATACATGAAATGTACATATAATAATAATTATTATTTATTTATTGCAATAATATGGTACAAAAATGTTAAGGTCAATCGTAAATCGGTCGCATATTTTGCCACACATAATGGCGCGCAAATTTGTCTTAAGGAATTTTACAGTTTACATAATTATTCAAAGTCAATTCTTATATTTTCTGTATCGGACATATTATACTTTATTAAATTTATATCAATTACAATGTCTCACGCAAATAATCATTCATTGAATAGTACACACTAAGTCGCTTTTTAAAGACTCAATTCGGAATGACAAATCGTCTCTGTCGTGCTAATAACGAAGTATTACTTATAATATTTTTAGTAATAGCCTATGCACTGACAGTCCAATTTAGATGACTAGCGCCGTACAAACCTTTATTTGATGCCATAAATTCTTAATTTTTTCATAAAATTTCACTTACACTTAAACAACGGTCTTTACAACACGCAATAAACATTCTTCCTTACATCCCAGAATAACGGATTTTTTGTATACTTTCATTAAGCGAAAGTTTCTAAGAACCGTTTTGAAATTACTAGTTCTTTCTGTGAGGACAATAAATGCTTTGTCCTGCTATACGGCACTTTTTTACTATAGCACAAGGGTAACCCTGCGTATTCTTGTCGGTTTCTTTGAAATCTTATTTAGAAAATATGTACAATAAAACTGTACTTACAATGTGCGGAGTTGATGGTGATTCCCCCTCATTTATTTAGACTACTGATGTGTTTATCACATCAGTAATTTAAAACTACAACTAAAGTAAGTCGTCCGATACTTGTGAAGTAACGTCTAGTTTTTTCACGTTCAACTTCAACTTCGCCCGTTTTAAATTAATCTATTCAGTCAGTATGTTTTTTAAGAAGAGACAAACGGGCAGGAGGCTCATTTGACATAAAATGGTACCGCCGCCCAAGGACACTCACATTGCCATAAGGCTCGCAGGGGCGTCGCTAGAAAACATTCAGGACTATTAATTTAGCAAAGAAAGGATTAGATAATCGTAACTTATTACAGGCAGACTTGAGGTTCCAGTCCAAGCTACTACGGAGTATTGACTGGGAAATCTTTTGAGAATGCGTGATATTAGTAGTAATATTGCTGTATATAAAGAGCAGTATTGGCCTAGTGGCTTCAGCATGCGACTCTCTTACCTGAGGTCGTAGGTTCGATCCCCGGCACCAATGGATTTTCTATGTGCGCATTTAACATTTGCCCGAACGGTGAAGGAAACACATAGTGAGGAAACCGACATGTCTTAGACTCAAAAAGTCGACGACGTGTAATCTAATAGGCACTGCTTGCCTATTAGATTTAAAAAATGATCATGTAACAGATTCAGAAATCTGAGGCCAAGAAATAAAGAGGTTGGTGCGCCATTGATTTATTTATTATTGTTGTATACAGCTCATCAAAAATTTCTTGAGTTCAACGTTATTTATTAACTAACGATCAGCGTGTGGCTGTTTCTCTCAAACCGCAGTAGTAACACCACATTATTCTTAGCTCTTAAGGAGGAGGACAAAGATCACTGTAATATAAATAATATAATGAGGATGTCTTTGGGCAAAATAATAACAGTGCGGTAATATTAGTACATGACTGGTTGGCTGGAAATAATGTCTATAGAGCGTACACAATCGCGTTATTGTTGTAGGTATTAATTGTTATCGAGGCGAATGGAATCGATGTAACCTTGGCACTGAGCGAAATGTGAGTAGGTACATGACGTCACACTCCGCTTAGGATTTTATATTCGATTCGAAGTGCATTGCATTAATGATATTTTTAGAAGTATATATGTTGTAGAGTTAAGTAAAATTCTGGAATTACTAACGAAACACGGGGATGGTTGGTGAGCGCCACAATTACATTTTATTTTCTTAATTTTATATCTGAAATTAATAGTATGAAGTTATGACATTCTTTAATAAAATAGAAAAATTATTTGTTCTCATTAAGCATTTTTTCTCTTAGTCTCTGTAATGATCCTCTTAAGAACTCATTCCGTTTTGTCAGTTTATCATTTTTTATTTCTAAATCCTGTACATTGGCCTTTAGGCTGTTTATTTCTTTTACTTGTTTCGCTATTAATCTGTCTTGGGTTGCTATTGTTTTATATTGAACCACTAGTTTCTTTTGCTGAGTTACTATTACTTTATTTTTTTCTCGCAGTCGAGAACGTTTTTGTGTCTGAGGTTTGGCTAAAGACTCGTCAAGTACAAGATCTTTTTCAGTGTCCTCATGCTGCAGCACCTGAAGAAAATAAAATTTTGTTTTTTTTTCAAAAACTTCTGTCTTCTGTCTTTTGATCTCAGGTGGTAAGTCAGTTGGCTTTTAACTATTAAATTACTAATAAATTATTTCTACTAACCATTACGCATTCTATTTCTTCATTATTTAATATTTCATCAGATGGACTTTGTAAGAAACTATCTCCATTTCCAACGCTATTCTCGTTGTTTTTTGAAATTGTCTGAAATATAAACGTATTTTTATAATTATTATAAATGTTTATATGTCATAGACACTAAACTTTTTACTATCAAAAGTTTTACTGACAATTACGCATTCTATTTCTTCATTATTTAATATTTCATCAGATGGACCTTGTAAACTACCTCCATTTTCAACGCTATTCTCGTTGTTTTTGGAAGTACCCTGAAATATAAGTATATTTTAAGATGTATTATAAATGATGACATGGATACAATAAAATTGTTATTAACTTAAAATTGTTATTAAATAATTAATGTACCTAATTATTTGTGATTTCTATACATATGTATCAAGATCACTTTTTCTATATTTTTTGTGGCAACGTAAACGTCTCTGGCGTACCTGGGCCACAGCCAAGCCGCCTCAAGCGCCATGATCGCTAGCACCTTCTTAAATTAAATTTAAAGGACTTCAAGAGAATGACGGCAATAAACGGCGGTAAGGCAGAGGTACCGAAAGAAGATTTTATTTATTGACTTTTTGATTATTTTTTGTTTTAATGAAATGCTATGCCATTATACAATTCCTGCACTCATCATATTTTTTTGGTAAATACTTGTGGAATAAGAAAAGGTTTGAACCCACCTCAAGCAATGCTGTTGGTTGGCAATCCATCTCACTCAGCTCATTTGATTCTGATGCTGTTACCTGGTCTTCTATGGATTTCTCCCGTAGTTTCGCTCTAAAAATCATAATAAAATCTTAAATAACAAATATTTTGGCTTCGTAATCAAAATTATTTTGAATGTTAAAATGGACATGAATTGTTTGGGCGTATTTGACAGATGTCAATTTTTTGTTTGTTTAAAAATACACATGGACCGAAAAGTACATAATATAATTTAAAAGCGTTCCCTGCTTATTTCGCTAGTGCACGGGAAGAGCGACTGCCAAGTGACGTCATGGGATAGATCAATCAATCACTAAATGTTTACACGTGAAAACTTTTTTGCTTGGCGCTAAGCCATGCGTGGGTGAAAACAAATTGTAGGAAATGCCATTTTAACAGCTTTAAAAAGGTCCCAACACAATAACTTAAAAAAACTTCCCTTGACAATTTGTGTAACATTATTTTAACAACCAAAATGGATTCGGGATGCGTCTCGCATTCATAGAATACGTAGAATGAATATTTAAAAAAATCAGGATACATCATGAATATTTTACAAAATCGAGATAAATCGTTTTTACCCTTAAAGATTCACCCCCTTCCCCTTCCAGACCTCAGATCGCCCGTAAATTAGTTTTTCCTTTAATTTTTATTATATTCTCATCCTTTTCCAATGATTCTTTACTATTATTTTTTTGGTTTCAAAATTATGACCTGGTCTATCTTCTTAAAATATGGCGAGGGGGCCGATAGCTGGCTATGCGTCATACTCGTTAACGGGGGCTACTTGTGGTGACTGGTCGTACTTGAATTTGTGTGTGCGGTGATATTAGTTGTGTCTACTATGTATTTACGTGTTGTTCCCACGAGAATGTATCCTATTTCACCATGCCTCCTACTGATAGAGGATAAATCTTTGATTTTAATTTATTTTATTATTCTTTATTACTTAAGATGTCATATGGAACATGGTGTAATGGTTGCAGCTCCTTACAAACGTTGTGTAAAATAAAAAACTTGGCGTTTCAAAAGAGTGGCGGAGAGTTTATTGCCAGCTCTTTTTTTCCGTTCTACGCCCTTGATTTGAGAACTGGCAGTAAATGTAAAATTAGAAGCATTCAATGTATATTTCTTTTTTGACGTTCATAAGTGTACATTAAGTTACCTACATGAATAAATGATTTTTGAATTTGAATTTGACTGGCAAGAGTAGCAATTTCTAAATAGACAGTCGGAACCTACCTACCTTCGATAATTTGTCATCATTTCAATTTTTATCTTCCTCAACTGTCGCTTTGTATATTTATTTAGTGAGTTTTTTTGTTTGCCATCCCTTCACGACATTAAAACGATTATATAAACTAAATAGTACCTATTTAATCGTGTTAATTATAATATGAGTGCTGCACAAAGAATCGTAGTGTTCCTGTCTTAATTTAGCGATAGACTGGTGAAACAAGCGCACATCTCAGTTCGCGGACATGAGACGGAAGATAGTGTTTCACTGAACAAAGATGATGTAAGATCCTTTTTATTTAAGTTACTTGTAAAATATAAAATATTTAATAAAATCGCTAGTAGCAGCTCCACATAAAATTAATATCTTTATTTTTTTAAAGTTTCAGCTCAATACTACGTGCCATAGTTGAATAAAAACTAAATTAGATAAAACAATTAGTAGGTACAATTTGTGTGTATTTAAAACAACGTATTTATATAATATTCTGGTTTTCGTTAGAGTATATCTTTGAAATAATAATAAAGTATCGATACACAATTAGTGTTTTTAATTCAAACCTATTTTAAATTCAAATCTTATTTAAAACTCCAATTATATTGGATTTCCTCGTACTTCTTCTATCTTTCTCCTAGCTTGATCCACCAGGTCATGTCTGGAAAAAACGCCAGCCTCTGCTTTCAGGATGACTTGGAGGCACGAAATATAGGTATTTGATTCTCTTGTCCCTTATTAACCAGCTCTAGACCATTCTTAAGCGTAGAGAGCAGTAACTAGCCAATTCGTATTCTCTTTCCATGTAGTCGTGGAAAGGCTGCTATAATCGGCAGCATCCACTGTTTCATCTATTCTACCGTCATTATATAAACGTGATGTAGACACGTGCTCAACAGGTGTAGTTTTTTGCAAGGTCAATGTTAAGTACTGTATGTGGAGCTGGCTTAGCCGATAAGACGGCTTTATTTAATATAGCGAGGGTTTAAAACACGAGTTGGAAACTAGGGGTGACTTTAGAGCCGAAAATTTCGCTGACTTCATCATCTAAATTTATGAATAATTTTACAAAATAAAAAAGAATGAACTATTTAATCATTTGGTAAATATCTCTCTTTCTCTTCAGGCGGTAGCTCATCGCTGAGCGTCAATCGGACAATCTGTTTCCACCGATTTCTGTCTTACGCCTCTCTTTTTACAGTGTACAGTTTCAGGATGATGAGTCAAAGCAATGATCAAGTGAAAGCACTTGATCATTTATCTTTTGTGTTACCAACCACAATTAGTTTTTCCAAGTTCTCAGCTCAACCAGAACAAAATGTTGTCTTAGTACAATACGAAACAGTTTAAAAGGAAAATTCTATCATAAATTAAAATCCACAGAACTAGATCCCTTGCCGACGTGCTCTTAAATAAATTTACTAAAATAAAGTTTGACGCAATAAAAATGCTGCGCAATTGGCTGACTCGTCTTGGTCGTTAAAACCTATACCAATAAACAGCGAAGTAAATGCACTAACGATAGTTATTATGCCAGTAGCAGACACTTTGCGACTTTGCGCTATACTTGGAAAATATGTATTTTTTACGCATACTTTTGCAACGGCTTTTTTTAAATTTTCTAGTAACCTTAGCATGCGACTACCATTCCTGAGGTTCGCTTCCAGGATGTGCATCACTCACTATGTACCTACGCATTTATCAATCGCTCTTACGTTAATGG
The DNA here is from genome assembly GCA_028984075.1 of Pieris mannii. NCBI lineage: Eukaryota > Metazoa > Arthropoda > Insecta > Lepidoptera > Pieridae > Pieris > Pieris mannii. Next base: position 10,464,346 of record CM054794.1, read on the forward strand.
TGCATAGAGCCAAAACGGCGTGTCAGGTACTCCAGTACCTCTGGCTACCAGTACCAGTGGCTGATCATCTACTTGAATGTTCCAAAAAATGCACGAAATTGATACAGGAATCTGAGCCCCAGACCTAAAAGATTACAGCGCCATTGTTTTTTTGAAGATATGGAACTAAATTTCGTTGCTTCGCCTAGAGGCCTTAGAGACATAGATTTACAAGATTCATAAGTAAATTTGCTACCAGTTAGAATAATAGAACGCAAAGAATCAGTTTTTAAGGCGCTGTGATAAAGGAAATTGTAGAATTAAAGGAGGTGAAGCACGGAAAATGGCGCGGGGGCAGGCTTCCTACTGCGGGGAGCCCGCGCCTTTCCCCGCGTGTTAACAGCCTGATTCTGCACCGCCGCACCGCCCGCGCGTCCTTATTCCGGTCAGTTCATCCGATATTGTCGGGATTTCCGAGAGTTTAAGATTTTTGTAGGTATTATTTTATTAATGTAAAATGAAGGTAAGTATGTACAATAACTCTTGCTTATAAACGTTATACAAGCATTATATAATATACAGGGTGTTGCAAAAAAGGTATACTAAGCCGAAACCTTCGTGTGCAGCATGTTATATCTAAGCCCGGAAATGAAATCAGAATATCAAAATTCGCGAAAAAAACATTTTCCATAGAAACTTTGTTGGTCACGTGATTTTTTTACTATGGAGAATGATTTTTTTATTTTATTAATTAAGTTAGAGATGTACCTATCTAATAATCACTTTCGGCTAAATATTCAAAAAAGTTAAGAAGTTTTACTTCTTACCCGCTCTACGCCCTTGACTTGCGAACTGGTTGTAAATTAAATTTACAATTAATTTAATTTGTTTTTGTTGACGTTCGTAAGTGTACATGTTTACCTATATGAATAAAGATATTTTGATTTGATTTGATTTATGGAGAATGTTTTTTTTTATTTTATTAATTAAGTTAGAGATGTACCTATCTAATAATCACTTTCGGCTAAATATTCAAAAAAGTTAAGGCACATGCGCCGATGACTTTGAGGATTTGACCTCTACTACAAAAAATAATTTACTAACGCCATCTAGTCTAACAAAATAGAACTACGTGAACACGAAACCAAACTTTAGCTAAATATGAAAATTAATACATAAATATTGAGCTAGAAAAAAGGTGGTTCATATAATCATCATCAGCTGATGATGGACTCTGAAGGTAGGTACTGGATCTCGAGGATGGTAAGCAGTAGACATACCGTCATTGTCACAATACATACATAGCCCCATTTCTAGTATCGTCTCGCTGAGCTGATTACAACGAGCTCAATGACGGTATGTCTACTGCTTACCATGCTCGAGACCCAGTATCCACCTTCGGAGTCCATCATCAAGTATATATAGTCACATTTCTAGTATCGTCTCGCTGATCTGATTACAACGAGCTCAATGACGGTATGTCTACTGCTTACCATCCTCGAGACCCAGTACCCACCTTCGGAGTCCATCATCAGGTTCATATAGTCACATTTCTAGTATCGTCTCGTGGAGCTGATTATAACGAGCTCAATGACGGTATGTCTATTGCTTACCATCCTCGAGATCCAGTACCCACCTTCGGATTCCATCAGGTGTCAGGTTCAGCAACTTATTTTACTTTGTTGTACAAGTTGCACTTGAAACTTGACAGCTCTAAATTTGAGTTTTGTTTGGGTAGGTACTTACAACAATTTCCGAAGTTCATGTCCTCGCCTCACTTGATACTTCTTTTTATATTTTGGCATTTCGAAAACAATCCGCGGGTATAAACTAAAATACGCAAATATTTAATTATTATTTGCTCCGAAACACAAGCGCAGTCCTTCCGTCGCAAAGCGTTGAGGTGGACTGAAGACAGGCCGCAGGCAGGGCTCGCGGGTGTGAAATTGCGGGGGGAAGCCCATTGCGCTTGAGTTTATTTACCTTTTATTACTTTCCATGCCCAGGAAACAAGTTAATACAATTTTTTTATCAAAATAATAATATATGCTATATCTAATAATACGTGTAAGATTAAAATAAATCGCATTAACCGTTTTGGAGGGAATTTGTAATTTATGTCTAATCTGTGGTTCGATTGTTATTTTTTTTTGGAAATTGGTATAGCTTTTATCTTTTTTGGTTTTATCAATCGATACAGTAGGCTTCAAACCACAATATATATTTTTTTTAAATGCATATGAGCAACAACAATTTAATTTAAACTAGCCCTAGTTGACCGATTTGAACACTGTTCAAGCCTTAAGAGCGCCCTTCCCCATCCGACGAACTTCAACGCGAGCATGGCCAAAAAGCTTGTTGTTTCATCCAGCGCAATGTCAGAACAAGAGGTAAAGCGAAAAGACAGAGAAAGCGGCTGAGCATTCGGGGGCGCTCGGGCGGTAGCGAGCCATTCATAAACATAATCTCGTATCGCGCACGTGCCTCGCTACGCGCGCACAGTTACTAACTATAGTTTTGTACATTTCTCTAAAATAATGCAGGTTCATAAAAACCTACATTTATTACGTCTTATTAGCCTCGGAGATATTATGTGTGTAATGCAACACACACAGTGTATGTAAATGTATTTTTACCAATCTAGGTACCAAACGTGCTATTTTGATAACATGTAAATTATTTATAACATAGTATTTTCGTATTTTTTGCATATACCTAAGTATACCTCATGGGCGAACTAAGTAAAATCTTTCTAGTAAAAGCTGCGCTGTTCGCTGTAAGTTCACTTGGCGACTCATCAAACTATACATTTATCTCTTTTTCACTTGCGATACTGAGTCATGCCATCCTCTTTTAGCGACTCATCGTGATGTAGTGCGCTATTGCAAAATTTAGTTATTCATGTGATATCATAGAATGTCGTGTAGATAACGTATCGCTTCATTTATAATATCATTGATGTCTACATATATATTATGTTTGTGTAGGTTAATTTGCACCATAGTAAAGGCGGTTGATCAAATAAAACAGTCTAAATATAGTTGGGAATATTTTTTATATTTTAAACGACTTTGTTATACTTTATAAAAAATTATATAAAACATATAGGTTGTCGAGAAGGTTTCGATTTCCTCCAAACACCAGTTTTTCAAAAGTGTTTGAAAGTTTAGAAAAAAAATATTATCCCACTAATATTATAAAAAGAAAAGAGTTATATTTTTGTATGATTTATTATCGACGTTTTTGAGGGTACCGCGGCACAGTTAACATTAGCTCTGTATATTTATTTAAAATTAAAATAGAATCGGTGCGTAAAAAAGGTTAAAAAACGGGAACTATGATATTTTAAGCAACATTTTTACACAGCAAATGTGAACAATTAATACAGTGCATTAAACAGTGTTTAGTTAGCCGTGATCAAATAATTTGCTATCCGCCATACCGCGTTGGATATTTCTCGTTCGGTTATGGTTAAAAATTACAATTGCTGCAAAAAACTGACGAAGTGTAGTGAAGTGACTTTTAAGAGTGTCCTGTACAAATCAAGTACTTTAATCTAAAATCCTAAGCACTGTTTTAAATGAATCACAATATCATATGTGTTATATACGATTTATTTGCGAGTTAAGTAATTAGTCGATTGGCACTTGCGACGAGTCGTTGGGAACATCGTACACATTAATGCTTCCGGATCGAATCCTGGCGCTTTCATAACTACGAAGCGAAGTTTACTTTTATTTTATTTTTTTTTATTTTTTTACCACTAAACAACAATGGAAGACCAATTTCAAATGTTGTTTGAGAAAATGAGAATTGAAATGAAGGAACAAAATACAAAATTGGAAGAATCGTTAACTAACAAAATAATAAATAGAATTGATGAGAAATTAAAACCTATCTTAGCAGAAAATGAAAACCTAAAATTAAAAGTCGCAACCTTAGAAAACGAAGTCGAACGTTTAAGAAGAGAAAAAAAGGAAAACAATTTAGTAATTTTTAACTTGAAAGAGGAGGAATGTAGTAGTACCGAGTTATTGCAGAATGTCCAAAGGCAATGTCTGGCGGATTTAAATATAACACTCGAAAAAACAGAGGTAAATAAAATATACCGTATCGGAAAACCGACAAAACAGGAAGGAAAACCAAGGCCCATTTTAATATCCTTCGTTAATAGTTGGAAGAAACAGGAAATCTTAAAAAATAAGAGAAAGTTCAAGCAATTGTTTATTTCTGAAGACTTTTCCAAAGAAGTGTTAGAAAAAAGAAAATTATTGAAATTAAAATTAATAGAAGAACTAAAGAATGGCAAGATTGCATATTTAAAATACGACCAACTTATAGTCAAGGAAAATGTTTCTAACACAGACAAAAGGAAGAGAGAATTATCAGCTTCTCCACAAACTGAACATATGGCTCAACCAAAAAAACAACAGGCACTTCTTTCGTCTAAAACTAATCGAACAAGTGCTTTTGACGTGATGAGGGCCAGATCGAACTCTCTTTCTAAACCTACTTCCTCTGATAAAAGATCATAGCAACCATGTGTTGGTACCCAGAAAACAAATAAAATAATAAGAACAATCTCCCCCAATACGGCTGGTCCCCGTGGGGGCAGTAGACCACCACCCTCCACAAAAAAACCTCCCCCAAGCCGACTGGTCCTCGAGGGGGAAAGCGACCACAACCCTCCAACATATAAAGACAACAACCACCAAAAATCAGTAATTTACATAGCATCCCTCAATGTACTCACCTTGAGAAAAGAAGAAAATCTTACGGAACTGACATATGCGTTAAAATCTATTAAATGGGACATAATTGGTTTGAGCGAAGTGAGAAGAATGGGCGAAAGTATTACTTGCCATCCAGACTATCTAATATATCAAATAGGGGAGACGCAAGGCCAATATGGGGTAGGATTTATTATTAAACAACACCTAAAACAATATGTGGAAGAATTCATAGGAATCTCAGAACGCATAGCGATTATGAACCTGAAACTGCCGGGATATAAAAAACCGTGGTCTATCGTACAAATATATTCACCCACAGAGCGATCAAATTTGGAAACGATAAACAACTTTTACCATAACTTAAACGAAGCCATTCAAGAACATACACATAAAAACCTTATAGTCATGGGTGACTTCAATGGTCAAATTGGAGCAAGACGCCCAGGAGAAAACGCAATACTAGGTCAATTTACATATAACAACAAGACTAGAAGCAGAAATGGGGAAAAAATCACAAACTTCGCGCTAGAAAACAAACTAACAATCTTAAATACTATGTTCAAGAAGAACCGAAAGACCATGTGGACCTGGATCTCGCCGGATGGTAAAACAAAAAATGAAATTGATTTTATTATGACCAACAGAAACAGCTACTTCTCAAACTTTACCGTCATTAAAAGATTTAACTTCGACACCAACCATAGGCTACTTAGAACCGAGCTTAAAATAAACCAACCGAAAAAAGCTAGACCTAGACAAAACTCAGGAAGCACAAAACTCAACGAACAGCAATTAGAGCAAATAATAACAGCCCTAAGAACTGAACTTAGAGACTTCAAAGAGAATACTAAGGAACTAGAAACCCAAGATAAATACAATTATATAGAGAATATTATCAAAACTCAAACAAAACTCATAGCAGATACTAAAATTGATGAAAAAGGAATGCTATCACAAGACACCATAAAACTCCTAGAAGAAAGAAAGCACCTTACTAATGAAAGAAGCACTCAAAATAGAAGACATAAATTAGCCAAAATCAGCAAAGACATCAAAGAAAGTATGAGGAAGGATAGAAAACAACGAAGGATGCGAACAATAGAAAATTACATACTGAAAACCGGTGGAACAAAAAAAGCACTTAAAGAGTTGACCATCACGAAGAACTGGATCGTAAAAATTAAAGACGACCGAGGAAAATTTGATCATCATAGAATTGACATACTAAAAACAGCTACTTCATACTACAAAAAACTGTATCGAGACAACACCACGCAAGCTGAATTCAATCTAGTAGAAACCTCGAACACCCCCAGTATTCTCCAAGCTGAAGTCAGCAAGGCTATCGATACCCAAAAGAATGAGAAAGCACCCGGGCCTGACGGCATAAGCAACGAAATTTTAAGATATAGCAAAGAGATCCTGCTACCTGTCCTCACAGATATGTTCAACGATATCATGAACACTGAAATCATACCTCAGCAATGGACCGAATCTCACATCATCCTAATGTATAAGAAAGGCGACAAATATGACATAGGAAATTATCGCCCTATAAGTCTTATGTCCAATGTATATAAGATTTTTGCTAAGATCATCTTAAAACGGATCGAAAGAACTCTAGACGAAAACCAACCTATTGAGCAAGCAGGATTCCGCAAAGACTTCTCAGTGATCGACCATATCCACGTAGTGCGTCAAATTCTGGAGAAATACAACGAATATCAACTCACATACTACATTGCATTTATTGATTATAGCAAAGCATTCGATTCTCTACAACATGGCAGAATATGGGAGGCGTTACAAGAACAAGGGATCGAGCACAAGTACATTCGACTAATAAAAAATATATATAGCTCCAGCAGAGCAAGAATCCAACTAGAAAAGAAAAGTACTCCTTTCAGAGTAGAAAAAGGCGTAAGACAGGGAGACCCTCTATCTCCGAAATTATTCTCCGCAGTACTAGAATCAATCTTCCGAAGACTTAATTGGGAACATCTGGGAATTAATATAGACGGCCAACTGCTATCGCACTTGAGATTTGCTGATGACATAGTGTTATTGGCAAAAACAGCAGAAAACCTAACCAGAATGATAAAAGAACTTGCGCAAGAAAGTGAGAGTGTAGGCTTGGCAATGAACCCGGAAAAAACTAGGGTGATGACAAACGGGCACAAACATACTATAGATTTAGGTAACTCCGAAATCAACTATACGGATGAATACGTATATCTAGGGCAGCTCATAACTCAAAAAGATTCTATGCAGAAGGAAGTGGACAGAAGAGTTACAAATGGCTGGAAGGCATACTGGAGTCTAAAAGAGGCTATGAAGGATAAAGAGCTCCATATAAACCTAAAAAGTAAACTTTTTAACACCTGCGTACTACCTGTCCTTACGTATGGGTGTCAGTCATGGTCCTTAAATCAGGCCACCTCAAACAAATTAGCAACTTGCCAGTATGCAATGGAAAGGAGCATGCTAAAAATTAAAAAGTCCGACAGAGTTAAAAAAATCGTCATTAGGAACAAAACAAAAACTACCGATGTAATAAGCAAAATCAAGAGACTCAAATGGCGATGGGCTGGTCACCTGGTAAGAGGACACGACAAATGGAGCAAAAGGGTGACATGGTGGTACCCAAGGGAAGGCGAACGGAAAAGAGGCCGACCACAGAAAAGGTGGGACGATGACGTTAGACAAGTGGCAGGAGTCACATGGAACAGAGTGGCTCAAGAAAGAAAGGAATGGAAAAGATTGGAGGAGGCCTTTGCCGACTGGCAAACAGATCTAGGAAAGATAACAAAACAACAAATATTACACTAAATTTAAGCATAATATAAATCTTTAGAATTTAATGTTAACTTAACAAATCCATGTACCTAATTGATCTGAATAAAAGGCTATTATTATTATTATTATTATATTATCGACGTTGGCGAATAAACACAACCATTTCACCGTTGAAAAGGTTACACGATGTATAATCATTAGTTGTCTAGTCTATCCCTTATAGGCAGTTCGCGTGGGAAACGTGGGTCAATTATTTCTGGCAGAACGCATTTGAAATAAAACTGCGTTAGTTTTAATATTTTATCATCGGAAAAAAAGGTTGGTTCTTTAATAATTTTTCATATAATAATCCCTTTGGCGTCCAAAGAACAAAGTAACAAAAAATTTTATTTGCAATTTTCATTTGGGCTTGGACTTGGTAAAAGTAGTTGTGATTCATTTTTAATTTTATACTACCTCCATCTTCTGTACGGAAGACAACTTTTTTACTTTTTATAGCTTCTAGAGGCGTCAACGCAGAAGCCGAAGATGGACATTTTATTTCAACAATTCCGTCGTCCCCAATTAAACCATCTGGACTTGCCCCAAGGAAGCAATGGTCTTTATCTACAAATAACCCACAAGGAGTGATGGCCATGTTTAGCTCGTTTGCAATTTCTTTGAGAGCTGTTACTTCATTAGACTTTCCGTATCTGGTGGAATCATTTCCAGTAAAGGTCGAATAAAGCATTGTTTTGATTACTGATGTGCAAGGAGTTGTAGACTTCATTTTACAAATTTGTCCAATCATTGAAGCGGTAATTCTTTTTCTGCGTTCCAAAATCCATATATCGGAGTTAGATTGGCCAACAGTATCTCTTTCTAGTAATAATATTTCCGAATGTGTCTTTTTTAGTGACTGAAGGAATACTTTTTTTTTTGAAATGAATTCGTCCATCGGCATATCAGGCTCACTTGTGACGTTGCCGTAATGCTGGTCCGCCGGCTTTGACCGCTTTGCTCGCTTTATCCCTAGTAATGCATCTTCAGCTCTCCGTTTTCTTTTATTTTGGATTACTTTTTGCTTTTTTGCCACATATTTTTTAGTATAACTATTTTTAATGTTGCCGTCACTACTAATATTTTTCTGTATCTCTTGCACTAGATTGTAGTCTTTGGTGTTGTATTCGGATACTGCTGCGTAACACCTTTTTTCATAAGTTCCTCGAAGGGAGAAGTTTACTCGCTTCCCAGCAAGAAATTTAGCTATTATCGAGTTTAAATGTTCTGCAGGGTTATTCGTTTCATTTAGAAGGAGACTTTCCGCATTTTGTGTGAACCATCCTAAATTTTCATAAATATCAGCCCATATGCCACACGCTTTCAGTTGAGGGACTAAATTTATTTCAACTTTATTTTCATTTTTGCAAAAATAATCCTTGCATGAATTATGAAAACCAAAAACGTGACCGTTCAGTAGGTCTTCCTTCAAGCTTTTAATTTTTTCTTCTTTGGGTAAGTCCAGGTTTGCAGAACGTTCTATAGCTCCAGTGACTGCTAGATACTGGTCCGTTCCTGTTTTCGGTCTTTTTTACAATTTTCCTCAACTTATTTGAGTAATTCCTCATCAAGTGATTGGAGCATTCAATTTTTCTTACATAGACATTTGGTCCATAGGGCATTGCATCTCTCAACGCATTACACACGCTGCTATCACCATCTCCAATCAATTTTGTGTATTTAAGTCCATGCATACTAACACTAATTTTGAATCCCTCTACGATCGCATCAGTTTCCATTTGAGTTGAAGGGCCAAACCAATTTTTATAACATTTGTGAGCAGGAACTTCAGTTTTCCACTTTGCAGCTACAGCACAAATGCAACAATAAGAGTTCCTGACGCCAATGAATAATATTTTTTTAGTCCTAAACCCTATGATGCAACCAACACCCGACAAGGAATTGAAATTTGTCCCGTAACTTCGTTTACCCCAAGATCCGTCTGTTATTACGGTTATATGCGGTATTTAGTATTAGTTCGTCGTTTGATATTAATGGTGTACTCAAGTTGAACGAATAATTAATTTCTTTTTCTGCTAGTTTTTCATCGCTATTTTTTTGGAGAGGTTGCCTGCAAAACATACACATTTTTAGATCTTCATCATGAAATAAAAACAAAACAAAATTTTATATCACAGTAGTAAAGAAATTACAAACCATGGTAGACTGCTTTTATAGTATTGGTCATATGGCACGATCTCATTTTCATCAACAACATTGTTCTGTACTTTATTATATGTAAGAGTAACATCTTGAAGTGGTACCCTATCCTGGGTAAGCCTAAAATAAATAAATATATCTATTTATTCTTTAAAAAAAATACAAATAACTATGTTTTGTTCAAAGCTTTGGTTTGTGTTTGTATAGTTAGAGTAATAACTATTCTTACCGACTGTACCTAGTGTTACGAGCTAGGGGATCGGATAGAAAATGCCGTCGATTTATTCAAGGGTTTATTTCAATAAATCTATGAGGAATTCGTTTACACTAATGTCTGGAAATTACGCACAGAAAAGCACTAATAACACACACAATGAAACACTGTCACTAATCACTTAAATTACTCAGTACTTTATCACTGGTATCACTTATTCGCACTTTTTCTCTTCGCTGTTTATCGCTTGGAATCGCATTCGATACTGAACTGATTGGTCGCGTTTTGGCTCGCTTATATATCCCTGGGAATAGTCTCGAACGATATTTCTACGAGAACTTTCTAGGCGCTACTGAGTAGCGATCGCACAATTCTAGAACGCGCGTACTCGCTATCTCTTTCTCACACTGCTACGTGCCTGTCGTACGGCGTTCTAGAGTTCTCGGTCTAGCTTCGAGAAGGTTCTTATCTTTCCTCTCTTTCGCGTATCAAACAGTGCTTGTCCCACACCTAGAAAATTCGTTCTAGAATATTCCTTCATCAAAGGGGTATAACCAGGCCTGAAAACGCCTGAAAACGGTTCTACTGAAAAGTGTACCATTCGTCTATGCGTGTTCTGGAACTGTCTGAAAAAATGTGTCAGCCTCCTGAAAACTAGGGCAACATTATGTAAATTTCGATTTTCTAATATGTGATTGACCCTCAATTGAAACGGTCATAAATCATATTTCAGCCTGCTGAAAAGTTATCTAAGAGGAAAAATCTAAAAACATTGCAGTTGACCCGTCTTCGTAACACTAGTTTGACATTCGCCTACTTGTTCGTTATGTACAATTGCTTGTACTTCAAGCGTTACAAAAGATAAATCATCATCTACAAGACCTTCTACGTCTTCTAAGGGTTCAACATGTGCGTTAGCTCTGTAAAATAAATCATAATTAGGTAGGTTGTCAATGCAGGTACACATATCAGTTACCATAATAATCATAAACTTAGGTATATATTATATATTCTACTTTGCTTTGCGCCTTACATGATACATCATTATTGTCAATGTTTTCTTTGTTTTCATTTATAAACCTAGAAAATAAATATTGATATGAAATTTTTCTACAACATTTTCCTCGTGTTTTTATGTACTCTAAACACGAAAAAAGCTCAATTTACGGATAAACCTAATATGAATATCTTTCACTATGTGATCACTGATCAACCTTGAAATCGTAAAAAAATAAACTGTTCTAACATATTCAAATAACTGGTTAAAATGTACTCAAAAGTCTTCTTAAAATGAGTTCTTCACCCTTTTTCATTTCGACCGTTTTCTGAGACGATATAATACTGTAACATGTTTTTTAATACAGTTGCTCAAAAAGTGGCATATTGCAGGAGGTATAGCGTTCGGAAAGAGAGCTATTACACACTCGTGCTTTTTCTTTACCTTTCCCGCACTAGTGCGTTATCATTCTCAACTGTCAAAACAATATCTATTAAAAAGAAAAAACCAACCACGAAGGTTTTATTAAAAAGATTTATAGAAGTTTTTATGATATGATTTCTAAATATTATATAATAATTGGATTCAATAAGTACGGTTAGGTTTCTTTTCATTTCATATCAATTAAAAAAATATTAAAAAGAATTTTATAATATATGCAAATACGAATTTCTTAAAAGTTTACTAATAATTGGACTCAATAAGTTAGGTTAGGTTTTTTTTATTTCATATCAATAAACAAATATTACAAAGAAAAAACCAACCATGAAGTTTTTACTAAAAAAAATCACAGAAGTTTTTATGATTCATGCAAATATTTTAAAAAAGCTACTACTTAATTTGTTTCAATATCAGATTTTATGATTAGATTCAATGAGTTAGATTTGCTTTTCTTTCAATAAAAATAGTCTACTGAAGAATTGGCTGTATGGGCCAAGTTCCCTTTGCCTACCCAGAATGGGTGAAGAAAAGAAAAAAAAAAAGCTTTGCTCATATTCTTTGATGGTTGGCACTTGGCGCCATTTTTCAAAAATGTTCTTGCGAATTGAGTTATTTGTTGCACAAAATGAGTAACTTCGACGATATTTTATTTGAATGAATACCACCCGAACTCATTATAATTGCACAAAATGCTTCGGAGAACAATTTACCGGAAACATATAAGTCGCTACATATCTACGTGCAACGAATTTATTCCGTAGATAGAAGAGAAAAAAAGCAAATAGTTTAATAAAATTGCTTAATTTTTTCGCAACTGTATTAAAAATAGTCGTTCTGTACACGTGCGGTACCGTCATTGCAACTTGTTCCGACTGTCAACCCTCACCTTCGGCTGCGCCTCGGTTCGGGTAGACATTTGTCGAAACTCTTTGCAAAGACAGGCTTTCCGCACTTATAATGAAATATACTATTTACTGTGCTAAAACTAACATAGGTTTTATGTACCTAAATCAGCCTATGTCCTGTTTGCAGGAATCATAAATGGAAAAGACCTATGTAGTAGGTACCTACTTAGAGTAAAAAATAAAATCTTACGCATAATTCTTCACTTGTTTTTTGGGTCCAGTCCTTTTTTTCCTTCTTGCCGAAAGATGTAAACGCTTTTTATTACCTTTTCGGTAGTCTGGCTGAGTGTTATCTGTAAAGTTCGGTACCTAGGTATACATATATAACATCGATCTGTTGTTGATTGAAAAATGTATCTGTCCCACAGCACATTCATACAAGACGATACAATAATAATAATAATTTATTTTTATACAGACGGAAGATAATTACTCGTTACATTTATATGACAACACTATATGTTTTATCCTTTTCATACCTACATAGTTAACACCATGACATCATCTTGTACCTGTTGCTACATTCGCTCACTCAAAGATATTTGTCATCACGTTGTCAATATTCCAAAGATAATTTCTGAAGTAGATAGGTACTCTTTATAACATTGAAATGGAATACAACTAACAATGAAACAGGTATCTACACAATAGTGAAACACTGTCGCAATGGCAGGAATTGATTTCGTCTAAACCCTGGATCCGGCACAACTTGATCATTTGGAATTTATTACCTCTATTGTTCAATAAAAATAAGTTACCGACTTTAAGAACTTGCCGACAAAGTGAGTACACTATTATTTCTTAGAAAACATTTTAGGAGTATACGATAATAAATTTATGACTCACGTAAACACGTGTTTGCTTGCTTGGTGTCAGGTGTTCAATTTTGATTTCCTTTGAAATTTAGCTAAGCAAGTCATTTGCTTTCGACTGAAATACTGTCAGAAGTAGTTTGGTTTGAACAAAAAAAATTACTGACTTTTTTTAATGCCATATTTTTTATTTTAAAATGATTTGAAATAATGTTGATTTATAATAAATAAAAATATGTTTGTCACCTCTGCAAGAATTTTTGAATTTTTTGAAGTTATAGTAGTATACTATCTATTTTAGCTCTTATATAATTATGTGAAAAAGTCTACTTACCCATTTTGCAAAACAAAATATAAAACGAGTAATAAAATTACTCTCCTTCAAATTCCTTATTCAAACAAAATCGGTGTCCGTATTCACTAGTGCAAGGTTCGTTTCAAATGATAAATCAATAATCCTTTCGCGAGTAAAATCAGTGTCCAGTATGAAAAAAATATCGTCGTAGTAGGTAAAACAGAATTCACTAATAACAAAAACGCAACAGCACACACACGTACGCGCAATCAACAAATTCAATACCTACTAAAAATTCCGAGAGCCGAGCTGCCGTGCGCCATTCAACTCCCGGGTCTCACCCCTCCCGCCCCGCTTACTTCCCGCACATGGCCTAAAAAGCAAGTGAGAACGCGATAACATTGAAAATGTGTAGTGTGCGGAAATTTCATAAAACTTGTTCCAAGAAATACGTGTTTTTTCGTAAACCTTACAGAATTATAAAAAAAAAGTTTTACATTTAGAAACTCCATTACATTTGCAAGGTTTCCATGCAAATATTTTTTTCAGGCTTATATTATTAAGTACGTTATAAACGCCCAAACTTAACATAAAATTGGTGCAAAAGCTGATTTTTGGAGGTTTGTACTGAATTTGTTTATTAAAATTTTAATTTTGCGTTTTGATAGAAACCTAGATATAGTGCAAAAGATGCCTATTAGTTCAAAAGTTTCAAAGAAAAATCTGTTACAACGCCATAATCACGTAAGAGCGTTTGTATGGAAAGATAGTCGGGTTGCGCTCTCTTAAGAAGTTTTACTCTGGAGAATGATGTTTTTTATTTTATTAATTAAGTTAGAGATGTACCTATCTAAGAAAACTTTCGGCTAAATATTCAAAAAAGTTAAGAAGTCAAAATAATACTGCCACTTCACTGTTTCTATCAGTAGGTCTGAAAGTGACAATTTCAAACTTGAGAGGAGTTTTACTTTAATTAATTTACAGTTTGTACTTTGTACCGTTATTTTATTTTTTGCATCGTAAGAGTTCAATTTGACTGCCAGTGTCATATTTATCTAGACACCTCTGTACAATCAATATCGGATAATTGGAAACAAAGAAATAATACGACACGTAAACTTAAAATAATTTAATTTCTATGTATCATATAGAATATATTACATATATGTCGCAGGTTTATGATAAAATCACATATTAACATCAACATTAAGAATTAATGAATAAGACGAATACAATGTAAATTTAAATTTGTTACATTTCTTCAAAAATAACCGATGATTTGACATGGTCCAGTTTCTTCACTCTCGTCATGTTGAGATGATCATCAATAGTTGATGCTTCGTAAGTTTGTAGATAGGTAGGTAGTAGTAGTATAGAATATAACTATGTATATAATACACCAGAAAAACAAAATGAATAACAAGGGATATTACTCGTATCTGTCTTATTATCTCGTACTGCCTCTTCCAGACAACCTTTGGGTGGAGGAGGGACTTATAAGTAAATGAGGGAGGCATACAAAAATATTATACAGAAATTATGACAAATTTATTTTAAAATAAAACACATAATAAATACGTTTAGGTAGGTATATAGGTAAGTAGTACTTACTTTCTTACGTTAAGCATATCGCACCTTGAAAACCAAACCGTCACTAAACGAAATTTGGCAAAATTGAGTTATGAATGCCATCCGTTGCAAATTTATTGTACTTAGAGAATGTGAAGACACCCTTAGTTTTATTGCAAACATAGTCCGCTAGAGAACGCTAGTGTCACTACGCTTTTATGGGAAACGTATGCGCCATCTTATTAGAATACTGTCATTTTGACATTAGTGTCGGTGCCATACGCATAAAACGTTTGAAATTTACAGGAAAAGTGTATTTTTTTTGCTTAGGAACGGTATTCCAGTGATGATAGCGGTAAGTATAGCATTATTTTAAGTAGAAAAGTGTACTTTTTTCATTAAGAACAGTTTTCCTACAAATTATCTTTGTAAATTCCGCAATAAATTAATTACCATAATGTCGCTTTTAGGTTAGTGACAGTATTCCTTCACACTTATTGCTTTTACAGAAAAGTTTTTAATGAGGAATTCAATATAAGTTTTTTTTATACCGAAAAAAGATCAATGTGATCTATGTACAAGTTATAAAAATGCAGAACAAAGCGAGAAAAATAATTTAGAAGAAAAAATATCAGTGGCATCTAAAAGAAAAAGATGAGAGTAGGAATGAGAAAGCTAAAGACAAAGAGGGTGTCAATTCCGAAAAAAATTGTGGCATGCTATGATTTACAAGCAGTGTTACCTGTACCAGGAGGCGATGTATCTGTATTTTATTATAAATCAAAATTGAACTGTTACAATTTTACAATATGCGAACTCGGAACAGACAACACAGAATGTTTCTTTTGGAATGAGGTGGAAGGGAATAGAGGAGCATGTGAAATTGGGACATGCGTATACAAATATTTATACAAAATATCCACTGCTGCTTCTAAACCCATTGAAGTAATATTTTATTCCGATAACTGCTGTGGCCAACAAAAAAACCAGTTTATCATCTCGCTTTATATTCATGCTCTATCCGAACTGCAGAATCTTAAGTCTATCACTCATAAATTCCTCATCAAAGGCCATACTCAAAACGAAGGGACGCAGCGCATTCTACCATCGAAAAGCAAGTAAAAAAGGCTTTACGATCAGGCCCTATTTATGTGCCTGACCAGTACGTTCAAATTATAAGACAGGCTAAAAAGAAAAAGAAGGGAATATGAATGAAATGAGCTACAGTGAATTTTTAGACATCAAAAGCTTGGTAGAGTACAAATTTAATAAAGATGTAGAAGGAGAAGCAGTGAAGATAGGCGATCTAAAAGCGATAAAAATAGAAAAAGACAATGAAAATAAAGTAAAAGCTTTTTATAGAACTTCCTATATGGAAAAGGAGTACAAAGAAATAAATCTCTGTCAACAGAAAACCCGTAATATACGTAGGGCAAATTCTCGTCCTCACCCTCAGTTAAAAAGGCTGTACAATTCAAAGCTTCAGTTGACTGCACGTAAAAAGGCTGATTTAAAATCTCTTGTACAGGCTAATCACAGACCAAGATATTACGCATCTTCTTTTTATAACAATATTATAAATTAATCTATCTATTAGTAAATAATAAGTAGAAATAAGAAGCAACATTCCCTGTTGCCAAGATCTCGTAATAACAATTTAACGTTCCTAAGTTGATTACAAAGATCTCATTGATCTCAGAATATTGCCATTGATTAAAAATAATTAATAATTAGAGTTAAGTGTACTTTAATAAATATTTAGTGTTAAGTGTTAAATGGAGACACCTTTTATATTGTGGCATATTTTTATTTTCTGCATTTTTATTGGAATTGACAGAAATCTCAATTCGGAATAATTTTCTGTTTTTTCTTTTTAATTTACTGTTTGGAATAGTTTTGAGTTAGTAACCAGTAAAGTTCTTAGTAGATTTTATGGAAATAATTTTTTTTTTCACACAAAGTTTTTTACTAATAATAATAATAATCCAGTAAGGAATAAAAAACAACATTGTAATTCTATAATAATGCTGCTAATTAGGCAAACGAGCATTATAATTGTGGTAATTGTAAATGACACTAATGCTCTTATAACGAAATGTTTAGCGGAATAGTGACACTATGGGGGTCTTTTTTAAAAAAACCTTTGATTTTGTTATACAAACCCCAGTTTATCAATATAATTTTACTAGAAATTAAAAGAAGGTTTAATGCTTAAACTCCAATGCAGAAAAAAAAATCCATAATTTACTTTTAAAATTGTTTTCTGAGCCTTTACTTTTTTACAAAACTTAAAACGCGAATTCCCAAAAACTATGGATTTCGTTTAATGACGGTTTGGTTTTCAAGGTGCGATATGTTGAGCAGCTTTTTTTCTACAACTTAGGCTCTTCCTTTTCTTGTTGCATTTATTTCCCATTTTTGCGAAGTCACAAAATTATTCTTAGTAAATTTATTAGTCACGGATCAGTTTCTATCACGGAGCGCAAAGCGACACAGGTTCCTCGTACGAAGGCTGAATCCAGACTGATTTGTGTCCCATCGGGGGCCGGGAGGCGCGGCGGTCCAAGTAAGAATGGTTTCAACACGATAATCGTGTTTAAAAGTGTAAATAATGAATAATTAAAAAAATAAAATGCTCACTACCTACAGAATGTTAAGTTCAATTATTATGAAAAGTTTTATGATCTAATTAGAATTATTTATTGAATACTATCGGTTTATTGTACAATCTTAGATGTCACTTTGCAATTTTTTTCTATCGAGAAAATTTAGTAAAATTGGGATTTCGACATAGTCACTAATTAGCCTTAGTTCTCAATTTTATCATATATTTATCACAATGTGATCAATTCAGTATTATGCATAAGCACTATATAAATAATAAAGGTTAAAAAAACTCGGCACTAGCCTTCCCTCCGCGCCTTCAGTAGACAGACGCGCATTCGGCTATTTCAACTGTTAAAATATTCGTTAATGAATAGTTTGAAAGAGAGTGCTTGGAAACCTTGGAAGATGCCAATAAAAAAGACTAATGGAAGAATTTAAACGAGTACAACGTATAACGACCGATGGAGTGAATGCCTGTAATATATAATATAATAATAACTTAATATAATATTGTTGTACTCGAATATAGGCTGTTTTATTTTATGTATAGTTTTAGACAACTGCGCTGTGTTATATACTACATCTGCCTGTAACATAATTTGTATCGCTTTGCGTTCGCTCTCTTTCCAACTGAGTTCGGAACTATTGTCGGATATAAATCACGTATGCACTTTGAGAAAACGTGACTGTGTTTATCTTAAGCGTTACATAAGTGGATAATTAATGTTATTATCGCCTATAACATTAACTACTCGTTAAACTTTGTGCAACATCGTATGTAGCAATTGATAAAACTCGCGCCGCTGGAGAAGAGCGCACGAAACTCTAGAACAAGGATAAACCACGCAACGGGTGTCCAGGTTTTATCGCCGTGAAGTAGATGTGCTTTTTCGTTGCATATCGTAGTATCGATTTGGTACTGTTATAATATTTTCTTGATAACTTTGCTATGCTATTGACGTAATTTGATCCCATTTTAAATAATTTCATTTTCGAATACAACGACGATCAGTAATTTTTCGAGCGTCTAGATTCCTTAACGTTGCGTAGAGATGCAGGGTCTCTCTGCATCTTCTAGCGCATTTATCACGGAGAGTGTTCAGAGGAGTTGTTCGGATGAATACTTGCAGCTTCATCATCGGAAGTTGAGGCAGAATGCGAAACAACGAAAAATCAATTCCGCGCACCACTATGTGGAACCAGCTTCTCAATGAAGTATTTCCGAACCAATTCGACTTAGGATCCTTCAATAAAAAGCGTACCAATTCTTAATAGGCCGGCAACGCACTCGCGAGCGCTCAAGCATTGAAAGTGTCCATGGGCGGCGGTATCACTTAACATCTTTTATATATAAAAAAATACTTTAATACCAATTTACAATGGTACATGTAATTTTGAATATTTCAAATTTAAAGTAGTCCCTAGCCCATGTTTAAAAAAATATATAAATATCGATTTTCTGTTGGTAATTTACAATTTAGAATAAAACTACAGCTATTGTAAACTCTTGAACTAATGAAATTAAGGAACCGGTTAAAATACCGTTAATTGACGCAGGTTGTGAAAACAAAGAGTATTTATGCAATTAATGTTTTATTATTTTAGCAGTTACATTATACATATCAAATTGCCAAATCTAATTTCATAATGAACCGTAATCGCGCGCGCATACATTTCTAGATTTTTAATTAATCAATAAAATTTTAACAAAAACATTTTATATTTATAGATATCTATGGATGTCAAATTAATTAATATTTTAATATCTTATTCGGCGTCATAATTTCAAATCGCTAACTACATACGGAAATAACAAAAACTACTGTAAAAGATTATTTTAAATATTCGTTGCATTAGGATGACCTGTAACTTGTGTGAGATCAACTTTTAATTACACTAATGATGCAAGTGCATTTGACTGACCCCTATGCTTGATACCTTGCAATACTGGATGCTGTCAAA
Source organism: Pieris mannii (assembly GCA_028984075.1). Classification (NCBI taxonomy): domain Eukaryota; kingdom Metazoa; phylum Arthropoda; class Insecta; order Lepidoptera; family Pieridae; genus Pieris; species Pieris mannii. The sequence goes on from CM054794.1 coordinate 10,483,855, forward strand.
TATTAATGTATGTATGGAGTGTCTACTCAGTTTCCGTACTGAGACGCTCATTTTGTCCGTTATTCGAGACCTAGCTAATTAAGCCAGCCTAGCTTCTTCAAGACGTTTCCTGCATTCCACAGACTATAGCAACAGCCACGCACTCCTACGTGGGTACTGCGCTGTACAGCCTCTGCACTGTCTATCGCGCCTCAAGAAGTAAATTAAGGAGACAGTGTACCCGTAAGACAGTTTTATGTTAAAGCGTTATTCATACTTTTAATAACGCCATATGGTAAATATCGCTAGTCAGTCAATCGTTTATACATTAGTATTGGAAAATTCTCGAGTTCCTATGTTCCTTATCGCTGAGTGGGCAGCGTATGACAGCTCTGTGGTCACGTGACGTTGTATGTGGTAACACGATTAGCTCTGAGGTCATGTACTTTACTTGATAGTTAATATACTCATTGTGGCAAGCTATGACGTCATAATATTATGATCTAATGTTATGATAAGGCAGAATATCAAACATTAAAACGTCAAATATACGGGCATTTAAGAAGAAATAGAATTGGTAGTGGCAAGGAAAAATAAGGGTCTATGATAAGACGATGACAACCTTCCTCAACTGGAGTCCTTTATTTTTATCTAATTGTACCATTTAAAAGCTCTAAATAAATGTTACTATATAAAGCGTATACATAATGAATTAGTATAGAATTGAACAATGTTTTCGCTGATATGAAAACATTTCTTCACAACATTTAGTCACACAGGGTGGCTAGCGAAAGTCACTTTGACCAACTGATCGAAACGTCGAGTTATGTAAAGAATTTAGTACATAATGACGTATGTTTAGTAGGTAAACTGCAATTTATCACAGAATTTGTTGGTAGCAGATTGAGTTTACGGAATACAGTTAATTTCATTAAAATCATTCGTTGTTAGCATCAATAAAGCTGATTAGTTCATGAATCAGGCTAATCCTTGACCACAGATTACAGTTGGGGTTAATTGGAATTATGCCTAATTATTGAAATGTTTTACGCGGGTCTTTGACTTATATAAAGAAGGCCAATACGGAAAGAAATCTCCCAGTGGCCTTTAATCTTATTTTGTTGATTTTACTTAAATACATATACTAGTAAAAAGAAAGTAATATATTTTTCACATGATATTTATTTATTCGAGAATCAAGTCTGAATTGCAATCTTAAGTCAAGGCTCATTTTGACACTTGAAATAACTCGATTCACTTGACATTTAAAATGCAATTTATGTCACTACCACTGCTCATCATTGCAGTAATCGTGACATGCATTTATATTTATTTCTTAACCGAGTATGTTTTTTTTTTAAATATAATATATATTATTTCAATAATTGTTTTAAGCATTTAAAACGCATAAACATACGCAAAACACTGCTGGGTTTCTTCTGATTATAGCTAGGCATATATCTGCGTAATTGACACAATACCAATTGTATGCATGTAGAGGTTGACATTTTTCACATTACTAATGGTGCAAGGAAATACTTAAGGAAGCGGGAAGACTTTTTCTTCAAAATGTTAAGTTTTATTTTATTTAATGTCTTATTTTAAATTTCTGTTCTGTATCATATGCACGAAATTGACTTAAGTTTTCTGTTTGATATATTTAATTTAATGTAACGATGTAATCAATTTTGGTGTTATATACTGTCTAGTGTTTTCTTTTTAATTTAAATATATTTACGTGGGTATAGAATTGTAAAAGGACCTCGGACTCGTCCCCATCGGACCCTTTACAATGTAATTGGCTCTAATGCACCATTGTTTAAAACCAATAGACGGCTTATCTTAACTGTATACAAAGCGTCATAGACCATACTCGGTGTAATATTAATCCTAGATAAGCCAGTATTATCTTAAGGTACGTGAAAGGCCTAAGTTCAACAAAGGGCAATTCGTGACGCCTAAGAACTCCTTGTCACGGAACAACAATGAAACACGAAATGTCATGGTTGATGTCAGTTTTACATGCAATCAACGGTTATTTTTAATTAAGTGTAGCTGTAGGTATATTATATACAAATGCGGTCGCAAAAATATACAACAGCTTGCCTCCTGAGTTGGACCGGTTAGATGATCTCTAATGCAATGATAGTTTACGGCGGCGCGGTGGCGTGATATATTTTACTTTTAATGCTTTTAATATTTTTTTCCTCACCTAAGTGAAACGAGAAGAAACTTCTTTAAACCTATATTGTAATGTACATCTTCAGGGTTTGAACAGACGTGTAGTCTTTCAACGCCCTATTTCTGTTTCATTGGTCGTTTATTGTTATCTTTTTAATTTGTGTTGAACCCTGTTCTTATAATATGTAAAGATTAATTTGGCCCATATTCATTTTGGTTACTTGAAGTTATAATATTAGTTCATTAGCATTTACAAATGCTAAGTAGGAATGCATTAATTTTATAATAAAATCAGCGTTTAGTATAGAAATCCTGGAGCACGAAGTTTTATCTAGCTTTTATCGTAAACACATGTGAATATGCCAACGAGACAGTGACCCGCCGAGACGGCAAAAAAATAGGTTACTTCAGTTTGTGCTATTTATATGCACTGCCGTGGCTGTCTTGGGAAAGAAGATATAATTTAAGCATTGGTTCACAGTCTCCATACTCACTCCATGTCACTCTTTCCGTGATAAAACTTGGATTAGTCTCGACAGATTTGTCTACGCTTTCTAAGAGTCGCGTGAGTTGATCGCCTGACTTCTGCCAATTCATCGCATGCGCACGACACCCGTCACATGTAATTCACTACAAGTGCTACCAGTTGCTCTGTCATTACCTGCTACAGTGTTGCCATCCTGTCACGACCGGTTAATATGTATCGATCTCCTACAATTCCGGTTCTCTTAACGCCAGTGACCCTTTCTGACTCTGAGAAGAATAACATTGCGTGTTGTAACTAATGTTATATTTATTTTATGGGTATCAATTTACTATATACTACCTATTTCCTAGCAGATCGGAAGGCTTCAAATATATGCCCGTATAAACAGGTCTCATTGTGGGTTACACTTGGCAACAGCTGTATTTCTAAAGAGCAATAATTTTAATATCTAATAGTTGAACTATTTTCATCATCGCATGACGCATCGCCCAGCGTGCAATGGTAGCATTTCTTTGTGATGGTAATTCTCAGATGCTAATAATCTTATACCGTGCCGCACGCTACCTCACTCTACACGCGATCTACTTCGCTGTTCGTGCTGAATTTGCAACTATTAGCCAGACTAATAGGATTGTCGTCCAGAATTACATTTTTTTTTATTTAAGTATTTTTCACCGTTCCAACGTATTGAGGTTTTTAGGTCTCACCCTTTCATATGTAGTTATTTGGTGCAGTTTTCTAAACATACACTACAAATATTTCTCCATGCCATTCTGAAATTTATAACATCTACCACTATACTCCACTAGCTGGCTAGCTGTAAAGTGTAAAGCAGCCTCCACCAATCTGTCTATCCTGACGAATACACTTCCACAAAAGCATTCTCGTGAACTTCTTGAGGACCAAATATGCTTATTTTAATTGGTATCCCGTAACTTATAGCAATTTTTTATTGTACATTCAAAAATCACATCAAATTGTTCGATCGATCTTAATATCATCCTTATAAGTTTTAGATTTGCCTCTTTCTGTAATTTAACTGCCCTGTGCTGGTCAAGTTATTAGACTGATTTGGTTTTGTCAGTTTCACGTTTATTTTAAAGTAACTAAATATTATACATTAGTGTTTTCTATATTATATGCACAGGAAATCATATAAGGATAAAAACATTTAATTTAACACATGTTGGGTTTTCCAAAATCCTCGTTGTGTTTGTATATTTAAAAAATGTTATAGATATGACGAGCCCGATTACTATTTATCTCTGATTAGTTCACATAAAACATATAGTATGTACCTACATTTTTTTCTACATGAATATTCATTTTTCGATAAAGATAAGACTTTGCCCATGTTTTGCGGAATACGTTTCTTGTTTTATAAAAACTCGTATTTTTCTAATTAATAATTCAACAGGTTTTTGTAACTAATGGTTTTTATGAAAAACATCCATTTTTAAACAATTTTATGAAAAAACCTAAACTTCCAAAATAAACTTGAAAACCATACATCTACGGCTCGTAGCAATTACGACTGGTATTTCGAATGTGTGTTATTCTGAGTAAAACAATGGTTAATTAAGCGCATTTTAATATTCGCTTGTGACGTCAGGTTGAAATTTCGCGTTGCCAAACGACTGCCCGTATCTGGTAGCTTGAAGGTCGTCTTGTTCTGTATTGTTGTTTTTGTATGGCTTAGTCGCGGTCACGTGGTGATTATTTTCGGAGTTTTAAAGTGGCAATAACACGAGGCTTCAGTCTTTCGTAAATGATTTTTATACCTTGTAGATTTTTATTAAGTTAATGATTTTAATGGTAGGCTTATATATATAGCGTTTAACTATTTATACTTATTTGACTCACAGTTTGAAAAGCTCACAGATATCCTAACAAATATTTTTAATAAATAAAATCTACAATTACACTACAATTATAATTGATAAGGTTCGAAATGCATATTTTGCGATATATATTTCTTTAAGAGAGCATAAATAAAAAAAAATTGGCGTACTCTTTACGATCTCGTCAAAAATACACCGAATTTCTTGTATTCCATTCTATAATTACGAGCGAATTATTAAAAAAAAGCGACGGGTTGCAATCCGGGAAACGGAAAACTTGAATATTAACGTTGTGAATTTTTGATATTTTAGAATGGTTAGGGAATTTTGCACGAGTTGCTTTAATTATCAGTATATAAGTACTATCATTTATGTGATACAATACAATACTTATTTATTGCGCTATCGTACACTGCACGACAATTTATATTACATTAAATACGCCGCGCCAGCTGTATACTATCCATCCGTCTTACGAATTTTCGATCAAGTCACGTGTCCTGACGCGGGTTTACATTTTTTACCCATTCCAAAAAAAGTGTACAACGCCGCTAAAGAAGTTTTCACTTCAAAAAATACTTTATGTACTGTGATTATTTTTTCTGACCGAAACCTAATAACCAATATGATTAGCTATCGCTGAACGACATGCATGTTAGGTGTAGCGAAAAAATGGGACTCGATACTTCTGTAGCTGTTAATTTTTCATCCGAATAACCATTTCCTCGCCACAAAGAGTTTTTGAAACGATTTTAATTTTACATTTTTGCAGCCTGTTTTGTCGACTCAAATAGTAAATCAAGGCTAAACACTCGTAGTTCACATTTGGAATCGAATACTTTTACTATATTTTGGCATTGTGATTGCCTTAATATGTATAAAAAAGCGGAAATCATCATTTTAGAATAAAATATAAATAACATTAATTTTTTGAGGAGAAGTATTTCATCTTTTATTTTTGTCGTTTAGTTGTAAAACCAGAATTCAACGATGCTTAACGCTAAGTCTTCATTCTGTATATCACTTCTATAATACAATTTCCCAAGTAGTGAACTCCCTAGCTCTGACAGACAGAAGTCAACAGAGAAGTGTATGTAGGGCCTGAATGTATATTTTTTCGTGCGAAAGTCAAACTATACGTATGGATAGCACTAGTGATATGTGGTTAGGTATTTTTCAAAAAATCAGGTCTTCTTGTTTTAAGGAGCATAAATAAGAAGTACTACTGGAATTTTGAAATTTGATGAATCCTTCTCGATCTACTTTTTGAATTGTTGTGAATGCGGAGTACAAAAAGTCAAAAATTAATTATTTATGTAGGCAACACAATGTACACTTATGAACGTCAAAAAAGAAATATACATTGAATGCTTTAATTTTACATTTACTTCCAGTTCACAAATCAAGGGCTTTGAACGGTACAGAAGAACTGGCTATAAACTCTCCGCTGTTTTTAATCGCCAAGTATTTGTTTTGTTTTACACAACGATGGTAGGGAGTTGCAACCATTACACCATGTTCCACATGACATTTTAAGTAATAAATAATAATAAAATAAATTAAAATCAAAGATTTGTCTCAGATTATCAAAGATCCTCTATCAGCAGGATGCATGGTGAAATAGCATTCCGAGGAAGCGCAGAAAAATACGTTCGCAGGTATTATGATAATGTTTCAAGAAATTGAATTAAGTCAAGCTCCTCGGCCGCTTGCTTCACAAAAACGTTGAGAAAGTGATGTGTTAAGTGTGTGAGAACGTTCACACGGACATAAACAATACCGCTTTTTGCAGACATCGTGGCAAAATATCTGAAGTGCCATTATTGGGCTTACGGGGCAGATGTTAGCCAATCTAATAAGTTATAAACCGTTGTCATATAAAACTATTTATGCAGTAAGGATATATTAAAATGGGAATCATATTATTGTAGATTCAAATTTATTTCCGTCATAATATATATCAGGCTTAACTACTGTACTGTTCAATCAATGACTATCACGTGATCAACCATCACATTCTCCCAACCAAATAAATCTAATATTCGCTGAAAATCGAACCCTAGACAACGTGATACATAATGCAATTTGCAAACTAGGCATCAGCCGAGATAATTAATACTTTTTTTATTTGTTAATACTTAGAGGCATGAATACTTTTTTCTGTTAAACAAAATTAATATACTTTGATATTTAAGGTGAGCTTGACTTACTTCTCTGATAGCATGTAATTCTTTTGTCTAAGAAAATCATTAGTTTCGTTTCGGTCGTTAATTGGCAACGTTTTCCGGTTCGGCGGCTGCGCACAATGGCCCCGGGAACATTTGAAACAATCACCTCACGCAATACGTGAGAAACTGTATCAAGAATAGCCTGTTTAGTGATTTAGTTTTAGTACACTTGTACAGACAAAAAAACTCAGCAGTCTGATACATTATTTACTTTTATAAGGGGAAAAAAAGCAATTCAATATCTAAGTACTGCTTATGTATCAGATTTTTTTAAAACAAATAGTATATTCTCAAAGAAACAATTTACGATCTAGCCTTAACGTAAAACTATCCTCATTTACTAAAAAGTATATTAAACGTAATAAAGTGTCCAACAAACTCAGTCTCTATTAAGGGGAAGACAATCTGTTACTGTGTTCTATTTTTTCACTTAGCACTGTTTAGCACTTAAGACTAACGTGCACTAACACTAGTTCAAATGGTTTTGTCCTTTTCAATGTTATCACTAGGCCCGTGGAGTCAAAACGTTGAAAATAACTTATATACAATTCGTGTATTTCGTATTGCATTGTAATTCATGAAGCGTAAGGTTAAGAGATTTTTTTTTTTCATTAATAATTTTATTTTAGATTATGTTTGGTAATTGTATACTTTTTATTGTTGCTTGTGATTTAATTTTTGTTGATTTAATTATGCATCAATTTAAATTTAAGTATTTTTTTTAATGTTTGTATTACTAGGGTTGCATAAAATCGCTTGTAAGCGATAAGGGCGTCCATGGATCCCTAATATTTTTTTTTAGTAAAATTAAATAACACACAAAAAAATCTTGGCGATTAAAAAGAGTGGCGGAGAGTTTATTGTCAGTTCTTCTGTTCCGTTCTACGCCCTTGATTCGAGAACTAGCAGTAAATTTAAAATTAGAAGCATTTAATGTATATTTTTTTTGACGTTCAAAAGTGTACATTGTGTTACCGATATGAACAAATGATTTTGAATTTGGTTAGAGAAGTTTAAATAAATAAAAAACTTATAAATATAGACTTGCAAACTAAAGAAATTCCTCAATATGTAGTGAACTAGCCTTGTTCACGGAATACTCTCTGTATTTCGTGGTAGAACAATCCTAAGGCTTTTCGTAAGACGAGTTGTAATCGTGCATCGTGCTTTGTTGATGAAGCCGCGACACGTACAATCAAATCTAAATGTCAAGGTGAAGACGGCGAAAGGAAACGCACAGTGACGTCACGGCCGCCATCTTGAACTGATGCATGCCGTGTGTAACTCGAGTTTTATTTGGGACGCTACAATCAATGCGAATCTCCTCTCTTCATTCAACAGCGCGCTAAATATAACAGCCGTCGCTTGACGTAATTAACGACGAAATAAACTAAGATACTGTTACATATTTATTTATTATATTCTTATTTACACTTCGTTGCAGTACAGATAAAATAATTAAATAAAAAAAGAGGGCAACTGGCGGCCTTATTTATATCGAACGATCTCTTTCAGACAACCACTAGATGAGGTGAGCGCAAGAAATGCAAGTATTATTGTATGAATTCTCAAAACGGTTTTTTCTATTGTCAAAAAGATTCAATTATATTTTTATTTCCTGGAATTATTTTATATTTTGTTTCATTTACATTCAACATCGACTAATTTGTGATATATGTTTTCGGCAGCAAGTAGTTTTTTCAAACTCTGACCAATTAATATTTTTTAATAACATACATATGTGGTAAAGTTTTAAATACGACAGTAAATCAGAATGTAATCTTTAGAAATATAAATTAAATAAATGACACGACAAACGATAAAATTTGTTCATAACATAAGAATTCAACAATTGATACCAGATCTGTTAGCTATACCGTGGCAAAAATAGAGAAATAGCCAACCTTGAAATTTAAAATGCGGATCATATTATAGTGGGCAAGGCATTACAGCAGTGACAGGTAGCAAGTGATAAATGTAGAGTTATAAACAAGATATCGATTCAGATGTAGATATTAACACCAATATAGAAAATGCGGTAGAAGATGAAGAAACACCGAAATCTCTACACAATGAGCCCCGAGTGGAATCAATTTACAAGGATCTCTCAATCACGTTAGAAACTATATTTAAATACATTATCAAAAATAATACTAAAATCGCTCATCGATTGTACGGAGTCATGATAATGATAACAAACGTTCTAAATTAAGTTCTATGCCGTCAAGACAATCAGATAACTCGACGATTGACGCATTTAGGGATTATCTTATCACGATAGATATTTTTAGTTGATACACACGTTATCTAGAAGCTAGAATCTTATTGTGATTCGGCGTTTTGAAGCATTGTTTATCAATGACTTGATATACCTCTCGAAAAGGGCACTCAGGATACAAAGTATGTATTGAACTAATTCATTTGCGTAGACAGACGTTTTTAACTGTCCGTTGAGTGAACCGTCAACTGCTCTATGTCAGTTACTATATTGAATGAAGTCTTTGTAAATATTTTAATGTATTACTGTTTAATCATTTAATGAATTTTCATCGAGACCTTTTTGCGAAATTTAGATCTTTTAGCTTCGCATGTTATACTTCGCCCAATTATTACGATCATAATTTTTTAGAGATTTTTTACTTAACAAAATTCAAGACAATTTTAAAGGATCCATTCTTGGTCTAATATGACAAAGAATTAATTTCAGACGTAATAAATTAAACGATAAGTACTATTGCGTACTACAAACTGTAAATAAACGTGATTACCTACTAATAATAAAACTGTTATCACTTTACTAGTAGCCCGGCGATTATGCGCTTAAAGTTCATGTATATACAATTCATTATATATTAGTGTTGAATGATCCAATTAGTGTATCATGTGTTGATTGTAATTCTGTTGCAGCGTTTTGTTTTATATTAATGTAGTTGCCACGTAAGCGACGATATTTGACCTAACCTTTCGACACGCGATAGCCAGACGGAGCTTCATGAAGACTACTTGGTATTTTACTAGGCGATTGCGTAATGCGCTTAAATTTATTTAAAGCTGTCACGGTCCTCATGTGATAACTGTTATCAGCTGTTACCACTTATCAAGTGATTTACCAATGCAGATGTGAGATATTGACTATTTGTGCTGTATATTATTAGATTATGTTATATTAATTATCTTGATCTTTAATATATATTACATACTTGTACCAAATTCTCTTGGTAGCCGATCTTTCTAATAGTTTGTTAGGATAGCTCAGGTTTAGCAAGGACTCAAAAAATACAACGACCCTTGTTTAAGCCTTGACTTGGTATCACAGAATATGCTTAAAATGAGTATAAATTATTATGATTACCTATAGCGCGAAATCACCTGCATCATGAGCACACGCTACATACACATACCGAATGAGGTATATATACATTTAGTACTAAATATTTTGGTATATATTATATCTTTGGCTTTAGGCATTATAATTTCTTTAGTAAAATTATTTTTTTATAAATCATTTATTTCACGAGCCATTGATCTATATCTAATAAATTTATGAAATCTTGATTGACACCGTTGCTTTGTAGCAAGTAGGTAAATAATATGTATTTTATTACGTCTGTCAAGCCATATAGCGACAGTTGCGTCGCGTCACCACGGTCGAGCTGCGTGCTTGATAAGCTATCGCCCAAGAAACTTTCCATTCGCATATCAGCCGAACCCGGGTGTTTATTGCCCCAAGTCTCAGCCGGATGTTTGCATTGCACTGATAAATCACGCAAATATGCAACGGACAAGATATTGAATTGATAGTGACGAAAGTTTTATCCAATTAAAATGGGTGTCTATGGGACTGCCTTTTTTGGGCGTCCCGCAGGCTCGTTTGCCCCCCCTATTATATAAAAAAAAACAGAATGTCTAAACTAATAGGTTCGATTTATCGATTATTTTGAGCTCATTAGTTGTAATCAATAATGTTAGAAGGGCTAATATATTGACGAAAATGAATTTCTATTTCAATTAGAAAACCAGCAATTTACAGTAACGTAGTCCTGCGACCACGTAGTCTTGAAAAAACCCTCTAATCACCGCAAATGTATGCAACGATAGCAGTTTCCTCCTCATTACAGACATGACCATAAGTTAATATTCAACAAGTCTGACGTTACATCACTCGTTATCTAATTCTCATGTTTCTATATTTGTTGTTCCAAGGGCATTTTGCACGTGTATTTTGTGTATGAATGTTTGATTGTTTGGTGAGGCTTTGGAGATATCGGAAATTGGGTCAATGGAACCTCGATGTATCAATCACATTGATATGTCTCAAACGATAATGTTACTTAAATTATTTAAGAAAATTCAGATGAACACTTAGTATAATAGTAATAATATAGGCCATATAGGCTTGAATACTTAGTATGCCTAACCCAAAGCCTAAGCCACCTCTGGGAGCTTCAGGGCTTTAATTGAAATTACTGAACGTTACGGTGGCTCTTCAATAATTCATGAGCCAATCTGTACTGTTTCCCTGAGGTCATCACGCTTTTCCTTGGCTAGGTTCGACGCATGCCAATTAAGTATTGCATAGCTATTTCGATCTGCTTTTGTAGGAGCATCCGAGATCCGTTAGATCTCCACTCCCAAAATTATATATATATATATTTGTTAATTTATTAAGTAATACAATCCACTGAACGTTTTTTATAGTGTTATCCACACATGTACGTGAGTAATATACAAAGCCCTGCTGTCTGAAGAATAAAGGGGACTGTATTTGTCTGACCTTCGAGTAACGCCATGTTTCGGAATGTTTATGCGTCTTATCAGAGTCAAATAATACGGGGGTAAGAGTCTTACGGAATCTCAAGAATAAAAATAGTATGGACATACATTTATAATGGTCCTGTACGTTGTTCTATTGCAAAATAAAACTTGTTGAAAAACAACCGAATATAATACATGAAAAACAGGTAAACCACAAATGTTTAGGTAACACAGGAAAATACAAGTCAATATATTATTTAAAATGTAATCTTAACATATAAACAAAATGTAACGAAAGGTTGACTATAAATAAGTTTATTTTACTCGAAAGGTGGGAAAAATTAAAACCCGATTTAATTTAGGCTTTTATTTATTTAACAAAATAAGTTTCCAATTAGGCTTACACCAATGCGGCAAATATTAACAGTACATACGAAATACACATAGAAAAAATCAAAAACAAAAGCAACTACATTTACTTGACTGTTTTAAGGAAGCTTTCCTCATTGCATGTCCCTTACGTTTTTACTTAACTAATGGCTTACGTAATCTATGTAACGATGCTTTTATAAACGACTAAACACCAACTTGACTATAGTGTGGTATGGCATATGCATATGATTGTATTTAAATTTAATGCTGCGTAGATAAGTGAGGAAAAGGTTGCCTGTATTAGTTTTTCCTTAACCGCGGCGAATAATCAAAGCATGTGTTGTAATTAAAAATATTTGCAATTGCAGAAGAGTATAATTGAGGTTTTTAATTTGTTGTAATAGAATATATTTTCCAAACAAAAAATATATGCCTGCGGCTGCGGCTATAATTAATAACTATTAGATTAACAAATTATCAAGAAACCAGATTTTAGCGCCATTGTTTATATTATTTTTATATATAAATTTTTCATAATTTAAGTTTATTTATTTATTTATTTAAAGTAATCTAACAGCTTACTAATTAATACATATTATTATACAAAATACTAATATAATACAAAAAGCCAAAACAGATTACATAGATTAACATATTGTGTATAAAAAGCAGAAAACAAGTAAAGCGCATTAAAAGAAAATTTTACATTAAAAAAATAATAATAATAATAATAAAATTAAAAGACTGAAATTTGACATTTAAAAGCAAAACAAATAATACTAAGAATTTAAAACTACTACTTAAAAAAACTACTATTTAAAAAAATCAGAGTCTTCCCGCTTCTCCAAGTACTTCTTGACATCTCTCTTTTTGTGGAAGAAAAGATCAATGTCTTGACAATGGCTGTCATAGTTCGATAAAACCCGAAACATTGGAGAATTACGCAGGTAATTCGACTTCGTACGAGGCACACTGAACAATTTTGAGTATCTTGTCGCATACGCAGGAGGAATTTTAAATGAAATTAACGATAGCAAATAGGGACTATCTATCCGCCCATTAAGAATAGCATGTAAAAAGAACAAATCTTGCTGACTCCGTCGATATTCTAGTGAGTCTAAATTAAAATATGAGCAAGAACCTGAATAACTATCGAAACTTTTGTATTTTTTGAAACAAAGAAATTTGATAAACTTTTTTTGTATATTTTCCACAGCTTTTTTGTATTTTACATAATATGGAGACCAAATAATACTTTTAAAGTAAGTAATTCAGATGTAGCTTTTTATGGTCGTTTTTTACCGAGTCATTGTCATTTCTATTTCTTATTTAATGAGAAGCAAATTAATCATGGATAATATAGTATTCTTGTAGCGTTCGCAAATCAGGCCAAGGATTTTCCTGGGTCACTCCAGGTAAACACTCCCGTAACCCAGTTAAAATCACGAGGTCAAAAATTTAAGATATACATGATAGGTCAAACTTTCTCTGCGTATACTGTCTCTCTCATATTTTCAAACAGAATTCAATTTAAACCTTAATTATTGATAGCCGTAATATTTGTATTTTTTAATTTTAAGTAGAGAAACCCGTAAATTAACTATTATATTTAATGATTAGTCAGCATTTGTGTAAATAATAATTAGGATGCTATGCTGTGCGTTGATTTTGATGCAGTTGTCCATAGATGCAGCTGAATTACCTTGATCCTATGCAAAAAGATTTTTGAAGTCGGCAGTTACATACAATAATTTCACGTAACATGTAAATGAATTCAAGCATTGAACACCCTAATACTTTACAAGGCTACATGTTTCCTCAGCCTCACCCGGACAAGTTAACCGGGCCAAGGATGTGCCCGGGTTACGCCAGGGTATCGATCTCTCTGGTGATGCTGGCCTCGTATCTAATAAACCTTCTGCCACAGAATACATAATTGCTCTTACGTTGAGGAATGAAACATTTTCAAATGTTGTGTGACGGTTGTTAGAAATAAATAAATATATTTTACCTTTATAAATGTGCTTTAAAAAATACTTTGATAAAGTTTTACCAGGAACGTACAATAAATAATGAGACTATTATACTGTTTTTACTTTTAATACGTGTTAAAAACTTTAATTATTGTACTTATACGATGGGGATTGACTTACTTTTATCAATGTTTATTTTTCACTTGGTTGATTATATTTTTTTTCAGTAAATTATATATGGACAAATTCTTGCGTTAATGCATCACACTTTTAGAACCTATTTCCCGGTTTTTAAAAAGTAACTTGAAACTTTGTTCAATGTTTAGAGCAAATTATGCTTGTTTATGCCTATACATTCTATTTTTCAAAAAAACATTTTAATTTAATTTAAATTTAAATTTAACATGATTAACGAATATCAGCTGCAAAATGAGGTGCTGCTGTTTGAGAATTTCCTTGCAGCCTTTCTTACCTCTTATATGTGTTCTTTGGGCTGATAAGAGGCCTGACCAGAATACTGACGCTTTGCATACTACTCAGCTGCTCGACCTTCCTTGCAAGAAAATAACTTATTTACAGGCTTTTAAATCTTTGGACTTACCAAATAGAATATTGTATTGAAAACACATCTTTGTATTATAAAAGATCTCGTGACTGTACGTATAGATCAGGTCACGGGATTCGGGCCAAGGATTCTGCAGCTGATATTGATCCGATATGCTCCTAGTCGACAAAGGAACATTCCTTTTTCAAGATATAGAGTTAAAATTACTTAACAAATACTTAAAGTTGTGTTTTCAGGATTTATTTCTTGTGAATATTCGTTAAGTATTCTTATAAAACTGATGTGGAATTTAATTAACAAAGATATTTACGGCCTGTCAATGATGTTAGTTTAAAGGTTCATATTTCAGATACATATTCGTTTTATATTACTATTGTAATATTTCTATTGAAAAGCAGGTAATAAATTTTCTGTACCATCGATATTTTGATCGAAGATAGCCTCACGATGATTCTTCACGATGAATCTCTTAATCGGCCTTATATTTCTAAGATAAATACGTACATAAAAGATGGTTATGCCGAAGCAACCGTGAGAAAAGTATCCCTGTAGCACATGTCGAACAGGTGTTTTACATTTTAGGGCAAGAATCAAAGCGACGTAGCGTATAATCAAATAATACCCCTTTATTTATTGGCAGCTGCTCGAAATCCAACATTATAACGTTTCATTCAATGTTTATCTATTCGTGACCTTGTGTTCGTAGCTCGATAAGCTTTCAAATTGTAATAATTCTCTTTGGGTACAGCTTACGTAACTTTCAATGTCGTTGGGCATACTTCACTTCATACTAAACTACCCTTTAGGTTACAAACATTTCAAATTTAAGTGTTTAACAAAACATTTTAGAATCAATATATTGGTATATATATATTCATTGAATTTCGTAACATGCCGATATAATTCCTTTTGTTTGATAAAACTGTTTTATCAGTTCGTTCAACCGATTGTACCACTTTTAAAATATGTGATAACATGATAGGATAATCTATATTGATATTCTGATACTAAAAATATTCTAATAAATCGAAAAAACTAAATCGTATCGATGAAAGCCTTTGACGCTACAACGGTAATAGGTATATCTGGTCCTAACTCGAAATTCCAATGCATATTCTCATTACGCCCTGTGGGGTACCAGGAAAGTAGATCATTGGAAATTAAGATTTCCACGCCGCTTTGTCGCTTGCTTAACAAAATATTAATGATATCTAACCACCTCGTGATATTTTTACAGAGGAAAGCAATCATGCGTCATGTTTATGGGAACAAATACAATTGCTATTTACTACGCATCATTGTAGTTATTCTAAAAAAATTATTAAGTTGTTATTTTTATTAATATTGACGTAATAGTGTTATCAATATAACCAAAAAATTAAGGACTGCGACCGAATGTCACAATGGTTTTAACGCTCAGACTGTATGTCATATTAGGTATAAGTTAGGTGGCTTTTAGCTTTTATCCTCGAGCTACCCTCACTTTTTCGTTCACTCTTTTCCTACCCACATTCAGTTTAGTGCGTGGTATTTGTACGACCAAGAAATGGCTATTAACTCTATTAAGAATGTCAGAAAAGCAACGACCTATCGTAACGTTACGGTGAAACGTACCAAAAGATGCAATAGGGGGTGACGTGGGCCAACCCAACTATTGATTCGGGGCTAGTGGCACTACGCATGCGCGGTATCGATTGGGTTGCGCAGACTGGCTTTTGACTGCCAAATTGCTTACATGTACTACGTGTTAGGCTGCTGTAATTTACGTTCCCCACTGCGTTTCTCAGGCCGATTGGCTGAGGGACATGAATTTTGAAACATGGTCTTCTTGTTGGCTTACGGAGTTCAAATTTAATCTAAAATGATAGTTTTTGTCAAGGCTTGCTCTTCCGAGATCAGGCTATTGTGCAGAGAATATTATCATTGATTCAAAGATATTTCAGGGTAACAATGAAAGTAAGAAAAACTTGGTGTTCATACAAGCATATACAAATTGAAGTGATTAATTAACCACTTCGAATTGTAGTTGCGAGCCCTCTGGCAATATATATGTGTCTATAGGAGGCAGTATTACTTCACATCAACTGATTTGTTTGCCCCCCGTTACAATTTATTTATATTTATTTAATATACACGTCTGGCTAGAATACAAAACTTTTCTATTGCCCTAGATGCAACTAAGCACCTAACCCATTTTCCAATCATAGAAAATGATGATAAAAGTTATCAAAAATCTGACGCGATAAGTGAAATTTGGAGCTTTGAATTAACTATACCATAAATTTGACCCCTTTGAAGAGGCCTTAACAGAACTCATTACATTTTGATTTTCGCTGGTCGTGTTTTAAAAACTTATATGTATTATTAAAAAGCATTTGTTTTATTTTTATTTGTAATTGACCGGATGTTTAATACCTGTTCTTTTTCGTCCAGGTATTGTGTGATCGAGCCGTCAGACTAGTCTAGCAGGTCTGGGAATCGATGTTGTTATTACCTTTCAACAATCAACTTGACTGACTGAGTATTGATCTCTGGCTAGATTTATAGATATATAATATCACAATTGATACCTTATTGTGAGGCAAATTGGTTTAACAGTGCAAAACTCTCCATTTCGCAAACAGATTCGCCCTGAAAACATAAAAATGAGTTCTTTGTCTAAGCGCTCCACACAGACGCTTATGTAATCCAAATAGGTCAAAAAACGATAAATGTATACAAAATAGATGTTAAGAAGCCACCTCTAATGGCTGGGTGTGACGTCAGCGATCAATACAGTTCCGCGCCTGTGATTCAACATGTTTTGGCGATTTAATCCACTTTTATACTCTATTTCAAGGGTGCAGGCCTCGCTCATAACAGGAATCTAGCATTTAGCAATTTAAAACTATTTGAAACGTAATATTAGCAACATTATCTTTATCCAAATATCTTTTATGTAATTTTATTTTTATCAAACAAGATTTCTTTTAACTTAACTAAATTGATCTAAAATGGTGTGCTGGAGAATGACATACTAATAAATAATTCAAAAACTGTGCTTTTGTAAAAAGTTTCTGAATAACATCTATACGAACTAGCTTTCAGTCTGATGCCTGTATAAAACAACTATGCTATTATGAAGATTGTATTATGTCCGTCAAGAAGCTTTTGCAATTTTTCCCTAAATTATCCTGCACTTTAACTGTTGAAAGCTTGTCAGAGTGGGGAACGTAAATAAACAGTGACACGTGGTATGGGAGTGGGCGCATGCGCATTGACCGGCCGACTATCGATTTCCCGACACATTATACGTGAGCTTTCTGCTATACATCTGTAAAAGGTAGGTATCAATTTTTAGAATTATAATATCTGTGTATAGATACCAGATGGGTCTTATAATGGAAATATATGCGAATTCTTCTAATTCAATGGAGTCTAATGAATAGTTTATTATGGTGATCACAAAATGGGATACAATTTTGGGTTCTTGACAAAACCACCGAAATATCAATTACGAAATGTTCAAGTTAATTTCGAGTCTAGCATTGCTATGATCTAAACGTTTAGATAGTTTAGAGAACTAAGTAATCATTCCAAGGTTGCGTTATCAATCCGTCTACAGTTAAAATAATAGTATGACTTAAGAGTAAGATTCCAAAATCATCGAATTAAGAGTTATAATAGTTTTAATTTTGTCCAAAATATATAAATAAGTTCACGGTCAATTCAGTCCAGCTAAATTCCAATAAATGTCCGGTTCGTGAAAATCAATACAATTCTGCTGCGCCATGAACTTAGCCGCCCTACGTTCGCACAGATAAGCCATCCACAATCATTATAATATTGATCGGAAATCAAATAAACTTTTAAAAGTAAGAAGTGACCCAAACGCGCATGGTCTGCCGTGATCATTGGTGTACAGCTAGTGAAATTTTAAATTTTCACTAAATAACTATAGATATAATCGATTAAGTATAAAAAAACATTGTTAAGTGCCTATCTCATAACTAAGGCCCCCCCCCATAATTATAAGCGCTTTAGAGGTTACGAAAAATCGATATTATTATATATTTCAAGAGTCCTTTCATAATTCATTAAGATATATATATATATATTAATTCGAACTGCTTGTATATTTCGCTGAGGCGCTGCGAGTATGCATTTGTCGTGCGGCGGGAAAAATGCAGGTCACAATTTGCACCTCCACCAACAAAGAACCCAAAACAAAGGTTATTTCTCAATAGTATCGTAGATTTCATATTATAGTTAAAATCTTCTAGAGAAATCGCGCGTCAAAGTTTTCGTATATAGAAAATCTTAATTTTCTTGAACTCACCGCATTAACATACTAATCAGCGATTCCTGGTCGATAGAGTCTGCGTTCTGTTCTGGCTTCTTTACTTGAAAATGAAGAGCGCCCTTTTTGTCAGATGAGGCGCTCCTTGTCGGCGCTCTTGGCGAAATTTTTGCATTGCTGTCCAATTTTCAACTCATGTTCTACATCGTTTTCAATGCTGCACTATATTGAACATTACTCCAGCGATGTAAGCAGAAATCTTGACGATTTTGCCTTAGTGAAGGTGTTTAGGTGTGATGCGCCACACAGTTGATATGAACGACTCGTTCGAATTTTGTGTATGTCCCATATAACCCAAACACCTCGTCCATCAGCTCGTCCTTAGATAAATCCTCGTAAACATTATGAATGTGCTTCTCGACACGTTCGTCAATGGACGTGGTCGATGTTTTAAAGCAGCCAGGGTGTTTGTCGTTTTAGCTTTGCGCCGCTCACACCAGCTTTCGGCGCCTTACGGGCGATTTAGGTAATTTAAAATTAAATAAGGTATATTTTTCTCATACCTTCTACAGAATTCAAGTTTATTCGTATTGCCAGACCGTAATAAATTGTATTTTTTATTAAATTCTCAGTGAGCCGCTACTTTCTATCGAGCTTCTCTTATTTTCTCTTGTTGTGGAGGCGAGTACCCATGCGCTTTTGTACATGTCCCACTTTTTGTAATGGCACTCGTTTTTGGTGACACTCTGACAAGTGCACAACGACATTACTTTTGATGTCAAGAAATGTTTTGGAGTCACCGTCGTTAATGTTATTACTATACATTACTCTAAATTTCTCGATGGACCTTTTTTCATACCAATTTTCAAACACGTCGTCGTTTAATGAATTTCTCTCGATGGCACAGGTATGACAATATCCGCTTTTAACGTCGAGATCGATCCCTTTTGCCAATGTGGTACCCAATAAGTGTAGTTACACCGTACAATGAAGTTTATCCACGATTCTTCCACAACCCATTGCCCGAAACATTCAAATGGTCAGCTGGCCTTTCATTTTGTACGTTAAGTTGTTTACCTATCCGAGAGCTTTTTTGCAGGCGCTAATATACAAGTTGCACACGTCGATTTTGCTTGTCTTGAGATATATCCATAAGGCCACAAAAAATGTTAATGCCTTCTCGTGCGGCACCCAAAAGCCTAATGACGAATACAATTATTCTGTTGATTTAGTAGCCGGTGAGAATTAACGGTCCGGATTGAATTTCTCTTCATCGCATTTACAGGACAAAAGGATTTTGAATCCTAGACCTCTGTGGCCGTTTTCGGCAAACGTTTTTCTCTGCTTACACGAATTGCAAAAAACTAATTTAGAAATTGCTATTGGGATCCGCTGGTCGTATACCTGCTCGATGCTTGCTCACTATATTTTTTGGAACTCCGAAAATATTTCGAATTTGCTTCTGAAATTTTAGGGACACATTCATGGATAGTTTAGGAAGAAAATTCGATTTTGTGAACCTTTTAAAGCAGGCTCCCCCAAATTTTGCTAGTAATTTTATTGTATTTCTATTTTTTTTATAATTATGTTTACCATAATTATCATATATTATAGAAAAGATGGCTTTCGTGCCCACTGTATATGTATGTAGCATTATGTATGATGTGGTCAACTTAAATAAATTAAGTATGAGGTTACCATTTTACGACTGATTTTATCAGTTCTAATAATAAATCAGCTGGACTTTAGAACAAATGCACTAGAAAATCCATGTCCACTCGGGAGCAGCGTATGCGCTGTTTTTTTATCAAATATTCGCTCGCGAACCTCTTGCAACTCGTACCCTCGAAAACAATCATAAAACTGTATACATACGAGCAAAGCCGCAAATAAATATCTACTTAAGTAGTATTTACTTACCCTTTTCTCTTTGCATATAAGTTGCCATAGTGCTTCTTTCGTGCTAATGATGACAATTTCCGTTTTTTATTATCCATATTGCCCATTTTTTTTCGCTTTGATAGACTTTCTCTTAACTGCAGCACTTGCGCAAAATTCGGCAAGCGTCCTTCCTTGACAGTGTCTCAGAGTAAACTGTGGGGCGCAGTGGGATACTCAAGCACAGGTGCACTTCGGCCTGTCATAACAATTAGTTTGTAAAGCATTAAATTAATGTAGTTTTATCACTTTTTGTTTCTGAAATGGATTACTTGGCTTGTGATAAAAATACCATGTAAGTCTCAAAATCATGTTTCATATAAATTTTCGTCAGAAAATGAATTCAAATTAATAATAATTGGCTATGTTTGTATTTCTTTGTTCAACTTGTTTCTGTTCAACTCCACCATCCTTCATTCTTCTCCCTACTTAAAGAAATTTCAACTTGACATAATACGCTAGCCTCAGCGCTCAGCGCAGAAGTCAATATGAGGGTTGGTTTAATTTCTACACCTTGGAAATCAAGTTATTTTTACATTTGTAACAAAATTATCCTTTATTAGATTCAATCATGATTAAGTTCATGTTTAGCATTAGTACACGACCTCTGACGTAATAAAGGCATTCAAATTCTTTTAATAGTCTCTCATCCTCACAGACATATTGGTACAATGATGATAGTAACTTTAGATCCCCAATTTCCTGATATCTATGTAATTTTATATTTATAATATATTCCCAAAGAGTTTGCCTGGCGTCGCGTTGCACACATTGTCAAAAAAAATGTTGTAATTAGTTATATTAAACATTTTAGTTCGCCCTGTTGTTACTACTAAATTTCCTTAAATGATGTATAGACATTATGTATGTGTTATACAAATTTAGATTTTTAAAATGCGAAGTTCTACGCTTATTTTTTTGTCAGTGTCGCTATAAGTCCTAATTTATATTAACTGTCCGGTGTAAAACCCTTCAATAAAATTGCAATCAGCTAATTTAATCGTCCCTTTACTTCATCACGAACAAAGGTGTAATCGGATTTGACTGGACTGTAAATCCGTTGAGATTGAATCTACCTGATAACGTTATTTCTACCGTTTCAATAGGTACTAAATTAACAGTTATACTTACTGCAATCTTTTATCAGAGTGTTTTTCGTCCTGCCTATCTTTCGTTAAACTGAATTTTTTGCATCTGTATTAAAATATTTGCTGCAGGAATTTTTTTTTTGCTGTTATTTATTACATAATTAAAATTAGTTGATAATCTACGAAAGTATTCCAAGCATTATAAATAAGTTTATCGTAAACAACACTAATTTCCGAATCATACCTACTAAAAATCTCGTAAAGAATTCTCTATAACTTCTGACTATAATCCGCCCATTACCTGCTCGCATAACTGTTCTACGACCAGAATACGCAAAAAAACAAAGAGACTAAATTATTATTAAAAGTACAACAGAAATAAAGAGGAAACATGGTAAGCGGCGCGAGAGATGTTGCCGCACCGCGCTGGCTGACTCGTCACGTGACGTCACGTCTCAAGATGGCCGCTGTACCGGTTGTGTTACCCCACTCCCGTCCTCCAGCCGGATCCGACCGCGTTACTCCATAATAATAATAATTTAGAATGCAGCCGTCCGAAAGGAAACCGAGTGAGAATAGATTGAAATTTAATGCATCGAGCACGTCGGTTATACGTGTTAGCGTTAATTGTTATTCTAGAGCGGCAGCTGTTTACTTTCGTTGAATAATATGAGTTCTGTTAGGAAATAGCTATTTGCAACGAGTTGACGGCAATGGGTTTAAAGTCGTGATTTGTTGCCTTTTCCCGTGTACTAGCTCCTACCTAATATTTTATTTCTGAATATATAGATGAAAATATACTTACGCTAGATTTCAGATGCAAGTAAGAGCAGTGTTAACCTATTGCCTTGAGCGTATGACTCTCATCCATGAAGCCGTAGGTTCGAACCTCGGTGGCATTTAACACTTGCACATACAGTGAAGGAATAGATCGTGAGGAAACTTGCATATCTTAGAAAGGCAAAAAATAGTCAACGACGATCTACATGCCAATGAGAAAAACAAAAGATGACAAAACAGATACAGAAATTCGAAGCCCAAACCTGAAAGGTCTTAGCGCTAAATTTTTTTTTTTAATTTAAGATTGACCTACACTAACATGAAATGTTTGTCGTTGATAGAATTGTTCTCAATGTTTAGATACAGAAATATGTTTATGTTGTATTAAATAGCTAAACATAATATGTTGTTTATTCAAAATTAAATCTGATTGGCTTATATACTCCTACCGTTGGCTACTTTTACAATATCATCAGTTTGATGAATCGCTTTGCCTGATTGTTGGCCACAATAATGTACTATTTATCGTAGATATATTTGTCGGCAAAAACTTTGGTTTGGTAAACCATGTTTAGGGTTAAGTTAGCAGAGTACGCTGGAAGTACCGTGTTCATTATCGTGCGATAGCGTTGAAGGCAATATGAGGGTTGGGGTGCGGGGGGTGCATCCGCGTCGGGCTAACGGCTCGTCCTCGGCGCGTCGCGGTGCGCGCGCTGACGTCACCGCTCGATAATGGCCGCTACCGCCCCGACCCCGCACACCTTCGCGGCCGACCCAGCTCAGTCTCTCGTCAGCCATCAAACGAAGCGAGTGCTTTTGAACGTTTCCGCGCAACTGCGTTACATGTGATAATAGTGCTCCCGTGTACCATGGTGACAGTGTTTCTTAATTCAACAAATAAATAAGTGACATTTTTTTCAAAAAGCGAATATCGCCGGCCAAGTTCAACACCAGACATCAAAATGTCGGTGATGCAAAAGCGGCAGCATTGCTATTTATGCGATTTACCTCGCATGCCTTGGGCGATGCTGCATGAGTTTTCGGAACCAGTATGTCGTGGATGTGTAAACTACGAAGGTGCAGATAGAATAGAAGTAGTGCTTGATACAGCACGACAACTCAAACGTGCACATGGTTTTCAAGAAGGCCGTGGGCCCTCACATGCCAAAGGTGGCCATCGTGCGCCATTAGAGGCTCATCAAAATGGTGCAGAATCGGGTACAAGAGGTCAGCCAGCTCCTCCTGCACATCATGCACCAACTGCTGGATTTGCATTACATCATTCGCGGCCAACTACAAACGCTGGTTTACTAGCAGAGTACGGCGGTCGAAGAGAAGAACATGAGGGCAGAAGGCTAGCACATCTACCCCTGGCTCATTTACCATCTCACGGTGGAGCTCGGCTCGCTCCTGGCTTAACCTTAAAAAGACCGTTGGATGATGATGATCATCAAAATCATCACGAGCCAGCTAAAAGGCTTTTAGAGGAACACTCTCGCCCTCCCCTAACTCGCGGGGAATCACTGCCTGCAGTTTCTCTGGCGGCTCCATTTGCACCTGACCGTGTTTTCAAACAAGAAAAACATCCTCTACGTACTCCGTCATTTGACGCAGCTTTTAAAAGTAACGGTAAGTTGATTCACTAACTTGTAAATTTTGTGTTGTTTAATGGCATTAGAAATATTTGTTGGTCTGTGTCAATATTTTTGATAGGTACTAAAGATTATAATAAATATTACATTAACAAATAATATAAGACTAAGTTTTCACAACAAAATATTCCAAACAAATATTTCGTGGAATAAAAAGTATAAAATATACCATTATCATAAATCTGGCATATTTAATTATAATTTATATCGCATTATGAAGGTATACTTTATTATGCAATTTACATTTTATTTTAATACCTCAGTCAATACATAACATTCCAAAAAGAGACACTTACTTATGTACGTCATTACTTGAATTCTTTAGAGAATTTAAGATAAAAAGCATGAATTAGACTATCAAACATAAAATATACTGTAAAGTCGAGAAAAATAGCAGCAAAAATTAGGTGTGTATGTGTTAAAACATATCTCTCTCAAATGTTTGCTCGGGGACCAGGGATTGATATTATCTAGGTAGGTGCATTAACTCACTCCATAAATACAAAACTGGTTCGGCTGGTTTAGACTTTAGCGTTCTCGAAAGCAAGCAGTCGTGGCCTCTTGCACACAAGTAAAGAGTATACGTACAAACACCCACGTAATGTAAACGCGCTCGCGCCGTGAATGCAAGCACGATCGTGCGGTGCGGCAACATCGCGTGACGACATTTTCGCTCGCGTACGTATGTAGGTAGGCCAGCGAAAAAATATAGCGCCTGCCTACGCTTGGCAGAGTTGTTCGACCACATTCCGTTGGCGTGTGTGTACTGAGTAGGGATCGCGGCGCGCCACAAGCCGACGGCCAAAAAGGTCACTGTGCGTGACGTCACGAACGCCATATGGACCGCGCCTCAACTCGCGTTTACCTATAATCGTCTTGAGACTTAAAAAAACAATAATAGTTTATCTTTCAATTCACTATCAAAACCGTATCTGCTACCAACAAATTAATCAAATGTTTTAAATTAAAACATATAATAACAACTACATCAACTAGATATTATAATGAAAAATCGACATTTGGCGGGAAGGAACGTACTATTAAAATAGAGGCGGTGACACATGCGCTACACACAGACGCTACGTAAGCGTATACATATGTTATTTATGCATATTGTGATATTATTCGCTTGTGTGAATGTTTACTATTGCTGGTCCACCGCAAACGATGTGTCATGCAATATTGAGCGTGTGCTTGTTCGGACGATTCAAAACGATGTCTTTTTATTGTTCGACTGTAATTTGTCACACACATGTTTCGTTTATTGCCAGTTAACATACATATGTTTAGGGAAAATGTTTAATCGATTAAAACAATATTTCTAGTGCCATAACTTTATTTTATCATGATATTTAATTAATAAGCATTTTTATACTAAATTCTTGTATTGTAGGTTATGGAGGTAGTGCCCCTCTAACCAATGGTTCAGCTGGGTCCCCATTGGGTCGAACAGCTGGTTCTCCTCCGGTGACTGGTGCTGGAGCCGGTCCTTCGCCGATGGCAGCACTTATGTCAGTGACGGATACTTTACCTCCTGGATCCCCTCGTTCCACTGGAGGATCACCGCCACAGCCACCACCCCAAAGATCCGCTAGCCGCTCGAGTCAACATTCGCCCAATTCATCAGGTAAGCAATGTTTAACCCAAGTTTAAAATTAGAAAATAAATTATTGAACGATTGTTTCTTAGTGGATGTAAAAAAATCGCGGACTCTCGCAGTCGTAAAATGGGTCGGACTCGGGCGGGCGTCCGATCGCCGCGTTTACCGCAATCGGGCGCGGCGCCCGACGACCGCTTGTGCCCATACTCAACAGCTACGGTCTGCACATCTTGATTGCTTGTAGTTTGTTTTATAAATAGTATTTGTGTTATGCAGACAGTAGCTAATCTGATTTATCCGGTCCGACAGGGTCGAACGGCGGGCGGCGGTCGTCGGGCTCGCGACACGTGTCGTCTACTACGTCCGTATCGTCCACGGAGGCCGGTGAGGGAACAGATGCGGCAGCTCCCGCTCCAGCCCCGTTGCTAAAGTGTACGCTCTGCCAAGAACGGCTCGAGGATACGCATTTCGTTCAATGTCCGAGTCAACAACATCACAAGTTCTGTTTCCCGTGCTCCCGGGATTCAATCAAGAGACAGCAAGGATCTGAGGTTAGTTAAAATACCTATTATTTCAAATAAAACGTGCTTAAAATATGTGCTATATGAACAAATCAATTAAATCCGGTTTTAAAATCGAATTTCTATTACAGGTTTACTGTCCAAGTGGCGAAAAGTGCCCGTTGGCGAATTCAACCGTCCCCTGGGCTTTCATGCAGGGCGAGATCGCAACAATCTTAGGAGAGGAATTCAAACCTAAGAAAGAGAGGGAAACCTAGGACGACATGCCGCCGCGTAGACTTTATCTCTTGTCCCTCTCACTGTGAATGACCAGGGGAGGAGTGTCGTGCGGCAGCTCGCCGCCGACAAGCGCTCTGCGCACACACGGGAGCGGCTCGAGGCCCGGGGCCCACCGCGATCGAAACACTTGTACATACAATTGTAAATAGTCTTATATAAAAAATATACTGATCGGTGGTTCGGATCGGGCTTTCTCCTACCGAGGGGTCGAAGGTTTTATGGATTGTATTCAGCGTAATGAGGTTGCAGGAATAAAACTATAAGATCTCGGATGTTTTTTAAGTTTATATCTGAGCTTTACAATATTCTGAATATGGTACATATCCAATTTCGAATAATTTTATGATCATTGTCGCAGACATTTTTTATGTCGTTAAATAGTTATTGATCTGAGGCGTTTCTCGTGCGGCCGATTGATTTAATCGATTTTTTGCTCGAGGACTTTTCAGATGCCATTTTCTTAGTTACCTTTAGGTCCTGAACCATAGTGAACTTGGCATTTATTTATGTGATTCTTTATATACTGTACAAGTATTTCATAATTACTATGTAAAAAATATAATAATGATCATGACATTTTGTGTAGTTTTTTACTGACTATTTACTGACTATAAAATGTAGTTTGAAATATTTACCGCGTATCGCTCTATGTACAGATAGCACATATACTTAAAATATATTAATTGCATTCTGCGCATATTTAATATTAATTTAATTTCCTTGAAGCTATTCTTGAGTGGCTCGAGTTCCGTTACGTTTGTCGATGTTTGGCCTGGACATGATTCAAGTTTTGTTCGTTTACGTAGGTGTCGTTGTTTCTTTTTAAGTAAATCGGAATTGGATTAAAGTACTCTACGCTCCGTTGAGCACGTTTGGTTGATTATTTTGTAAGGTTAAGTGAAGTTCGGCTGCAGTATTAGCGAGACCTGCGCACGCGTCGGGGCGCACCTAGTCATTTTGTGAAATGTCAATCTGATCCGCGATTGCGCGGCCGTTATAGGAACTCTTAAAACTCGCTGCTATATTTGTACAAAGTGAAGTAATTATCATTATATTATTATCATTATATGTCATAATGTTATTACAGTTAGTGTGTCAATTTCGAAGGCTCACATGGCGGCCGTCTTTCGTTTTCGCTTTGCCTCGGAAAAGTCTCTTCTATTATCTGTTTGACAGATAGACACGTTTCCACTCTTATAACTGACCGGATATATTTGACGGTCCCACGTTGGAATGTGGTATGTGACGGACGCAAGTACGACTGCAAATGTCTGTAATCTCCGCGGTTATCAAATGTCATATCCGTCAGACGCGACATGACCTTATCTCTTACTTCGATGCGTTCAATTAAATTGACATGTCCATTATTTATTTTAGATATTCTTGTACATGTACATATATCTACGGTTACTTTGTATATATTATTAACTTGTACATAATAATGATTTAATGGGTTCTAGCCGCTAGATTATTCAAGGCTATCCAGTCAGTATTACTTAGTACTGTGAGTCTTGTAGTAGTTATTTATGTAAATCACATGTAATATGCGAAAGATTTTCTTTATTAGGTATTCCAACTGTCTATGTTTTTATATCCAATGCGGGATTATTTATTGTAACACTGTCTTTTAACATTGTTGATTTGTGTTTTAATTTTCGATGGATTCGAATTGAATGTATTAATACAATGATTTCACTTTTTATTACAAGAAATAATACATTTAATCCTGTTGTATAAAAATGAAATATATGCCCATTAAGATTTCAAAAATATAGAAACAACATTACAAGTGTCGAATTTATATATTTTCTCTTAGTGGGAGTTTATTTATAAAGTTCATAACGTTCCCTTATGCGTCTTAAACCTATCGAATCTTTACGTCAACTAACAAAAATGTTATGTATTTTAATCTCATTGCTGTTAATTCTATTTGTTTCTTGTACTAGCAATCTTTGTTTTTCGTAAACAAATTTTTAGACCGCCTGAACTGGTAGACTCGTAAAGGAGCCACAAGTCTTTCCTTTCTTACTGCAAGCAAGTGAAATGCTTCGATTAAGACGTTAATGTAAATGTTGGTGAAATACAATTGATGTGATTTTATAACAATGCCTTTTTATTTAAACACCCCTTTCTATTGAATGAGACAAAAAATTCAATTAAAAAGCCGCTTTAAAAATATTTTTCATATTAGTGCTAATAGGGTGAGTTTTGTTTCCAGAACGGCAAGGACCGCCGGAGAGAATGCCGGAGCCCCTTTGTTTAACCAACAGATGAGACCATCCTCCAGTTACCCAGTCGATCGATATTTGGTAAATATTTTGTATTTTTATTTAAGCAATCGAATTATGTATTTCATTTTTAAATTTAAATGTATAATTTCGCACATGCAACATTACAGGTTGAGAGCAGCAAAAGGATGGATATTATTGAAATAATGGATGATGATTTATGGAAGCCTGAACCAGCACTGAGGCCTGAAGATGAATATTTATTGAGAAAATTGCATGATATGCTGCAATCGACTGCAGATGACCTGAAAGTGCTATCTGGAGAGTTATCGAAATATCACGAATCCGGGGTACAAATTAAAACGCTGCCGACACCGTTGGATGAAGATTTTAACGAAAAGGTTCACGTTAAAGAAGTAGTCAATGCAAAATTTCATGGTCATAAAATTTTTAATCCTTCGCAATCCACTTTACAAAAGAACCCTACTCCAGTCCAAGATTTGATTGTCAAAGAATTACGAAAAAAACAAGTCAACTGTGACTCTCGTAAAGAAATAAAAAAAACGAAAAACTTAGAAATTTCTCGAACTAAACTTGTTCATATACCTGAAAGTGCCAATTATGTGTTAGATACTAAGCCTTTAGAATTAAGAAGTAAAAATATACCTAGTAAAGAAAGAGCCGTCCAATACAATGAAATTGTATATCAAGAAATTGACAAAGGGGAAGATAATAGTAGTCAAAAACAATTTCAAATTCAAGAAATGCCAAGCATAAATATTAGAAGTGAATTTAAAATACAACAAGTAGCACAATTAGATATAACACCAGATTCCAATGCCGTTAAGGAGGTCTCGACAGGCAAAAGTAATATTTGCGTAATTTCGGTAAATCACGATTTGCCTACAGTATCCTCCAGTAAGGAGGTTAAAAGAATTGAGGTAAACTTCGAGACTGCTCCTGTACGAAAAATATCTAAAATGTTATCTTATGAAAGCAGTGAATCATCACCAAATATTGAAGGTAAGAGAAAAAATATGGAACAAAACCTTCTTCCACGAGACACAAAAAATCCAAATACACGAAGGCCCGAAACTAAATATTTGAAATTTGATTCTAAAAGAGCTCAAACAAATTTGAATGATTGGAAAAAAAAATTAAGTTCAGTGTACGGTCAATCCTCCAAAGAGAGCAAGCCTCAATTGAAATTGAAGAAAACAACAAAATTATCAAATACCCAAAATTTCAACAAACAACATTCTGAACTAAAGGCAACGATAAATAATGATTCAGAGTACATTCCTTATACAAAATTAACTTTAGGCGGTGTTCATGTGAAAGACATCGAGGAAGAAATATCGCACATATCAAACAGAAAAGTTTTACCGCTTAGTCCAATCTTGGACAAAATTCTAAGTCGTCAGAATTCTTTCAGTCATGACATTTCGCAAAAGAACGAAAACAAAAGTAATTTAAAGGTTTTGACAACGTCTGATGAAAACTTACTTAAGGAAGTTTTAGATATTGAAGAAAAAGTAAGCATCACTTTATCCAAAAACTTAAACAAATGCATTGATATTAATCAAAATTCAAGTAACAATGGAGAGTCAACTAACAGTCCAGATAATACGTATGCTGATGATTTTGAGGCTGACAATTCAAATGGGATAACTGAGAAGTCAGAATCTACAAACAAAAAGCCAAATCTAAATGATTCCATAAGAATTGAAGAAGACTGTGATACACCTAGTAAAAAAGATCACGTTCATAACACAACTTCTGTGAAGGTATCAAATTTATCCTTAAAACATAAAATAGAGACATTTGAATTTATTCATAGTATTGATACTCGGGAGCATGCAACACAAAGCAACGCAGTTAATAAAATTTCGCTAAAAGAGACACAAACATCTCCTCGAAGTGATACTCTAATACGTAACGATGAATCTATAGATCCTAAACACGAAGTCGAAAACATGTTCAAATTAGAAAAAGATTTTATAAAGAAACTTATTGTAGACGAATATAGTGATTTAATAATTAATAAAAATAAGCCGTCTACTTCAAATGAATCCAAAACTTATATCGATGATAAAAATATCTCATCGGTACAAAAAAACACTCAGACTTCCCCAGCGCGCGTGAAAAGCGTAATGACGTCACCTACTAGAACTAAAACAAGAACAACATCGCCGTTAGCTTTGTCTGTAACTATAGATAAACAAACAAGTCCCTTAGTCCAGTCAACCGATAAAAACTTACCCGCAACAGTTGTGTCGGACAACTCTGTTCATTTAGAAGAGTTTGATATAACAATCAATTTATCATCACCTAGGTTTCAATTGCAGATGCCTAAATCGACTTCTATCATCAAAAGCAACCATACAGACACTAAAAAATTTAGATCTAAATTTGCGTCGAGTAGTTCTAGCTCTGTAGAAGACTATACATCATCTGACATAAGTCTTGGTGAGACGAGGCGTTTACAAAGGCGTTCCAGGAGACATAAAGTAACACCTGTATCCGAATATAGTTCTTCAACTTCAAAATGTTCAGATCATAGTTTTGTTGTTCCCATTCGCAGTGAAGGTGAAGTGAGCGTCTGTCAGACAAAATCCAACAAATATAGTAAAAGTGAGGGAGAAATCAGTCTAGGACAGTTGAGGTGACCAAAAACCTACCAATTTAGAAGAAATATCTTTCGATATAGGTCACTAAACATCTTTTAGAAAAGATATTTTACATGATTATCTTGTGAAGTAATCAAAGCTATGCTTACAAAACATTTGTGCCTTAATTGTTTGTTAAATCGTGAAACTTATTTAATAATACATACTTTAATTTTTGCTGTCACCACAAGTACAAATAAGTTATTATTAAGTTATATTATTCCATAAGTAAAGCTTATATTTTTAAGTATCCAATTATTTGTAATAAAATAAATATAATTTCTTGTCAATAATTATTTAGTTTGTTGCCGCCGTCAACTGCAATTTACGCTTATAACCCATCAACTGGATTTGGAGGAAGGCAAATAGGTTTCGTTTACAGAAACGCCTGAATTGAAACAAAGAGTTTTGACTAGTGATCATTCATCATACTTGGTGTCAAACAAACAACAGCCTTGTTTGTGAAAAAAGTGTATAAATACTGCAGCCTTCTAATACTGTACTGGTGCAAATCATATACCTATTTTTCATTTGCCTTGTTAGTTGATTACGTCCATAGATTTTTTTAATCGATTTATCATAACGCCTGTTGAAGTATGCAGTTGTGATTGCTGTTTGATTACGAAAAGGCGATTACAATTTCAAATACGTTTTGTGGTTTCCAACAAGGAAGTGAAGAGATATTAGATAGTATTTTTTGTATAACTATTGAGACTAGAATAGGCTTTTTACTAAAAGTTCATTCGTGAAACTTAAACACCAACTAACAAAGGAGAATCGCTCTCGTTACAGAAATAAATTGAAGTCTTGTGCTTAATACCTACTTACAATTTGTTACTCCAAGGCACAATAATATCCATTCATCTTTATCATAATCATGACCGCTACCAGATGAGCCAACTAATTAAATAAATCGACTTCTGCTTAATAAAATTTTTAATTATATGGATAAACCTCAATGAAACACATGTTTATAGATTTAAGGAATTTTTATCGAAAAGGAAAATTATGTTAAAATTTAGAATCTGTAAGTAATGTAAAATTAAAAAATTTACTCGAAACGTGAAAATGTTGTATTCTTTAATAACGTTTTCTAATTGATCTAATAGTATATGTACTTACAACTATATTGCAAGTGCTTCTAAGCTTTACTTGCTTATAAACAAGCTTGAATTTACACGAATAAAAATAATACTAAATGTAATGATATGGTCGTAGATTTGGATAGTATAACTAAATTTTCAGAAGTGTGACAGAGTTATTTACCAAATACATATATTTTCCCCAATAAGTATTTTTAATTATCGCATAAACTTAAAACTGCTTGGCACAATCTTGGAAATTAATAAGCCCCAATATTTGTATTTGAAAATTACAATAACGGCGCACAAGATGTAGAAAAGTGTAATTATGTCAAAGACTTCCTTCGTGCAGTGGTTAGGAAAGTAATAATGATTATCTTACGACGAAGCTAATGTTTATAATTACACTAGTGCCGCGAAACAATGCGATGCAAAGCTCACGTGGCGGAAAATTAAGCACGATTGGTGATGGGCAACGCTTTGTCGACACACAAGGTGATGCAAGAAAATCGAGGGCATATCAATCGTCAATCTTCATTCTTTATCAAGGACATGATTTCCTTGGAATGTTTTTCAGATAACAACTTCTGTTCTTCCACACCAATATGTCCTCGTCTGGTCCTTGGATTTTGTCACATCAGGTAAAGCGAGATTGATTAAAACAAACGTTACTTCTCAACGCTTATAAACGCCGTTTCAACACTGACTTTTTCACCCTTTTTTGACTAATATAAAACACGATAAAAATGCCTAAAAAAGTAAATAAAGCAGAAAATTGCTGTATGATAAGTATTAAAAATTTAAATAATCTGTTTTGTTTTGTGTAAGTATCGATGAAAGTAACGACATCTCTAACAAGACATTTTCACGAAACAATGGTAGCGGTTTAATAAAATATTATAAATATGAAACCATACCCATATGCTTCCTAGTTTGTGTGACAACAGCCTGATATCATGGTGAGTTAAAAACTATTACTTAAATAGAAACATGAAAGCTTAATCACAATCACCCTAATTAAAGATGTGAAGTACCGAAAAACGTGACGGCATTGTTTAACGAACAAAGATATTATTTCGATATTTATTTATCGATAAATCTTTGTACTAATTTATCATTTCATCGGATTGCGAATTACTCTCGACTCTTGGTTAAAAACATACAAATAAAATTAACTGAGTATACATTATATTCTTCATCTATTTCTCTAAAATGTATAACAAATAGGTTATGTAAAATAATTTGATCACTCAAATATAACACAACTATGTGTTGCGCTCCTGAAATAGACGCTATTTGGAAATTCGTTTAGGAGATCCTAATGATTTAAGGGGAGAGATCCCGCAGTTGGTTGTGGACCTCTCTAATATATTTTAAAAGTATTCTACTTATACACTTAACCATATCAATGCTCAATCGTGACGTTAGTAATTCATTTATTTTCTTATTCTTTTGTATTGCATTGTTATTCGTGAACCGCAAGATTAGCTTTTAGTTTATAGTCTATTTTTTATTGTATTAATGTATTTACTTTTATTTTATTAAGTTAATGGTAATTGTATATCTTTCACTGTTGCTCGTAACTAAATTTTTGCTTAGTATTTCTTTTTTTAGTTTTTTCCATACTAGCGTTGGATGTGATCGCTTGTTAGTTTAAATTATAAGTTTAAATAAGTAAATCCAATTAAATCCAACGTGCAGATTAATACATCCGATATTAATTAACGGAAGGTGGTAAACGAAACGTCGATTATTAATACAATAGCTTGGATTACTGAATAATAGGTTCGGTTACATAAGGCAGTGAGACAGCGACAAATGGTCGAGTCGGTTCCCACAGCTCGCTTTCACTGCACCTGTCCGACAAATTCCTTGCCTTATCTGTGCCTAATTACACCATTCTATTGTATTTTGTACTAGCGCAAGTATATTATCTATGAAGTACTTAAACTGCGGCCACTTCACTAATATACTACATATCTGTAGAATCCCATAAAACGCGAAAACAGACTTTGAAGTACGCCTTATGTGACTTCATTACCAATGCCTTTTTATGCTGTAACCGAATCCATGGAAAATCAAAACACGAACTGTAATCTAATATCTAAATAATATTTTATTGCAAGAATATAGTATACCTACAAATGTGTAAGGAGGTACAATCGTAAGTTCACATATTCTGGCACACAATGGCGCGCAAATTTGTCATTAAAGGAATTTTACATAGTTAGTCATATGAATTGATTAATTCTTATATTATTTGTATCCTACATTGATATGTAGACATCTGCCCATTTCTGATGGAAAAAAACCAACGAAATAGAAACATTGTTTTGTTTGGGCTTGGCACAGAAAGTTATTTATTGGAATTTAAAGTGATAGAAAAGATAAAGAAACGTTTGTGATTAATGGATTTTATTTTTCTTTATATCGTAATTTTTAACGTACGTTACGTTTTTTCTGTATATAGTAATTTTTATAAAACAGGGGCAAACGCGCAGGAGGCTTATCTGATGTTAAGTGATACCGCCGCCCATGGACACTCTCAATGCCAGAGGGCTCACGAGTGCGTTGACGGCCTTTTAAGAATTGGTACGCTCTTTTCTTAAAAGACCCTAAGTCGACTTATTATATTATATAGGCATATTATATTGGTTCGGTTGTGGAACGGCGGACGTCGAGGTGATACAATTTAGATTCTTTACGCTTTATTAAGTACTACTTGCTAATGTTATTTGAAATATATATCAAAATACTTATATTAAAGAATATTGTGGGTTTATTTGTTAATAATACAGCTAATTTGATTCCCTCAGTGAAAGTGAAAAAATAATAGCAACATATGATTATCACTCACTCACTTATTCGGATTACATTTTCCTTTTTTGTTTCGAAGCGAGATTGAAATTACCAGATGTTGTATAATAATTACGGTTTGCAAACCGCAAAAACTGTCATTAGAAGGTGCCACTAGGCACTTTCGTTTTTGGGATATGTTAATGGCTGAAAAGGTGACAAATTTCTTCTCTAATCTGATTAATATCAGATTTACTAACTATGAAACATTGGATATATTTCAGTAGAGAGATAATTATTTTTATTCTATATATGTATCATTTTGATCATTTCTTTTTTATCTTTATCTTTATTACTTATATTATCTTGATAAACTGGATTTAAATACTTGTAAATTACGTTATAATAATGTAATAAACGTTTAGACATAGACTTAAACATATCATTTATTACAAACAAAAACACACAAAATAAAATAATCAAAGCAAAAAATTAAATAAAAGATTTAATTAAAGATATATAATTTATTTTTTCATTTTCCATTCGTTTCTTAAAACATTTTCTGCTCCGCATCACTATATAGAAACGGTTTCCTACTGAAGTATTTTCAAGCTAATTCGACTGAGGATCCTTCAAGAATCGAGTGTACTGAAAGTTTAGCGACGCAATTTATAAGTAATAAAGAGATACCAGATAATAAAGTATAATAACGATATTATCGTAAGGTAAAAAATTAATTATTTTTTAGTCTGGGTAATGGTAAATAATTAGAACGTGTTATCAGGTTTATGATACATTAACACACAAATACATACCTTTATTTCAATCTTCATCTACACTTCTGTGCGTTCAAGGAATTGCCTCTATGATTCTCACTTACTATATTCAATGTATACAATGATTACTAGAAATACATTTGTATTGTTTTTGCGGCAATTTATTCAGCAATCATCAGTAATCTTAGCAGGGAATAGAATCGAGAGTCGTTGAGAAAGTTGGAGAAATGGTTGAGGGTCAAGGGTTATGCTTAGCTCTTCTGTGATATACTCTCCTTTATTCGATTATCTTTATAAACGAACCCACAATCACGGATCCAAAAAGGGAAACTTGAAATAATAAGTTTATTAAATCTTTAATAAGCAAGTTATAACCTAATAAATGAGTGAAAAGTTATTTGATAATACTTACTAGATTAAAGCCATTATTTTATTAATCAAAAGATTATATATGGTATATAATTAACGTCAGTAAATTAATGTAAGCTATGTAAGCTGATGTACTATGTATACGTAACTAAAATACTAGTGGGTTTAGATTTATCAAAATGATGTAATAATGGTGGGATAAGATACTGGATAGTTTAAATTATTATAGAAAAATAGTTTTTATAAAAACCGTTTGTGTCGTGCTATGTAATCACAAAGAACACATAGTTCAATTCATTCATATTCTTTTAAAGCATTCAGTCCCAATTGGAGCTACTTTTATAACTAGTAAGCCAAGCGTGTGCCGACTGACGTGGTAGCGGTCAGTGACATACTGTTTGGTTACGGTGAAAGTGTGAAGCGTGGTTGTGATGTAACCCATCGACCAACTTATTACGTCTTTCCGTTTTTTGCCAACATTTATGGGTCAATGGGAGCTGCGATTATGTAAACAACAAAACTACATTATTGAATATTTAGTTTTTAATAAATTAACATTACAATTACGTATTACTGCAGTTTTCGTATTAAGTTGATTCCAATTAACTCTTCAACTATAGACTTTTATAATTACATTATGTATAGAAAATCATTCCATTTTCAGATATCTGTGGCAGTGTTTCTCCTCATTGCAGTCTACAAAGTTCAAAGCGTCCAAGATAACTACAATATTACTGCATTATATCCGGTTAATAGTACAAATATTCCTAAAGAAAGTGAGGAAGTAATAAATATCACTAATAAATATGAAGACGACTCCAATGAAATAGAAAAATCTGAAGAAAATAAAGAAAAACCTACCACTAACAGTGTAAAAAGCGCAAAACCTGAAACTACAACTTGGAAAGTTGACGCTGTATTAACGCTTCCAAAAGAGGAAGTTAAGGAAAATGTTTCAAAATCAAAGGAAAAAGATAAGGAATTTAAACCAAGTCAACAATTGGAAAGTTTTTATGACTCGTTTGTTGTTCCGACTGGGAAGAGTCTAGGATCTTTTACTCCAGTCAAAGGCTCCTCTTCTTTTATTAGGTAAAAGAATCTAACATTATTTTAAAATCTATATTAGTTTTGAAGTTTTTAAATTAAGGCAGGTTTATAATTACTCGTCTAAGCAATGACATTCGTTTGTCCACCCCTGCATTTATCAATTATGAAATATTCCGGCTAAGGAAAAACGTCGTGAGGGAACCGATGTTTTAAAAATCGTGTCTAAATGATTACGTTAATATTGTCTTAAGTAAACGCAAATACAACATATTTAAATAAAACTAAATTATTTACATAATTTGACGCTTCGAGTCCGCGACAGAGAGTTTTGACGGATCACGGCTGGTTGTAAATACTCGAAAGTATGTGTTAATGATGAATTTGCAGTTACGTCCGTGAAAGATTTATTTAAAAACTGACTATTTTATGGGATGAGGCTTGAAGAGTCGTCTACCCTTGTATTCTTTAAAGAAAACTAAAAATTTAAAAAACTATTCCAGTTCCAACAACTATTTAAAGTTAAACTACAATCATCCAAAGGACAGCTCTAACAAACCATACAAATTCGAAAACGACTTTAAACCAATTAAAGCATTCGAATATGACTCGAAACCAACCGCAGAAGTTCCTGTTAAGATTCCCGCTGGAAGTCTGTACAAGTCTCCAGACCCCTTCAGAGATAAACCGGCATCTGATGGACACGACGACTTTAGCTTAGAATTCAATGATGGAAAAGAAAAGGAAGTTAAAAGAAGGTATTTAAACTATGTTCCACCTAAACAAATATGTCGTTGCTAGATCGTGAAACTAGTCATCAGGTCCAACATGGACTAGTTTTTCCCTGAATAGGACGACACAAAAGGCCATAAAATTCGCCGTAAGTCTATTTAACTAAGAGGGTAAATAAAGTATGAGGTTGAAATTATTTTAAAATAATTCCGCCGAAATCAACAAAACGATTTTCTATACTTAATGTATCTTAGGCTCAAATTTCTAACCAGTTACGCAAGGTAAATTACTCTGAGTAAAAATTGTATTTATTAATATTGAACATCACCCACGCGAAATTTAAGAGTTTTTGTGAGCGGTATTCTACTTTCTGATTTATGTATTCTTCTGTATGTATGATATTTCCCGTGGATACTTCTTCAAAGATTAAGAGTTTCAGACTCCCGTACTCTTAGTGCCACTTTAAGGGCGATTTTATCGAAAGTTTTCTACGTTTTAATATGAATTGTACATTCCACACAGTGATAGACGAAAATTAATTATATTTCTAATAGTCTACGGATGCGTGTAAAGTACATGCTTGTGTCGTACAATTAATAACTGAGAAGTGACATCAGGCATAATGGCGCAATCTGGGCTCCTCATGGAAGAAAATATAGGCTATTCCAATGGGTATAAATATATATAGTCTATTCTTTTGTTCTCGGTGCTACCCGATTTATTTTTAGTTATTAAATCTAGGGATGCTAAAAATACAAATTTGAGCTTGAGATCGCATAGTTCCCTGGTAGTTCACCTCATTGTTAAATTTAGTTTGTTATTTGAAACTTTAAACTTTAAGTTTATCTGTTTTATAAGTTTTAAAAGCAAAAAGTTTCTTACATTTCAAGA
The DNA here is from genome assembly GCA_028984075.1 of Pieris mannii. Taxonomy (NCBI): domain Eukaryota; kingdom Metazoa; phylum Arthropoda; class Insecta; order Lepidoptera; family Pieridae; genus Pieris; species Pieris mannii. Next base: position 10,522,960 of record CM054794.1, read on the forward strand.
AATTAATATACACTGGACATGTAGCACATTCTAGTTTTTGTGCAACATAATAATGTTTAAATTAAATTAAATGGGTTTACCATTTTTCCGGCCCGTTTACCCGTTTACCGCTCAGGTATCCAACGTAATTCTATATATTATATATACAACTCACAACGCAATAAGTGCGCCTGATAATATGATGCGGCAATGCTCCAGTGCCTAGGCCTCACATGTTTTTAATAAATAATCTGTAACGGTAACTTATTTTGTTAACAATAATTAAAAACATATTTTTAATAATCAATCCTTCAAATACACATGATCTTGCTTTAAGAATCAAACATACGTCTATTTAATAAGACAAACAATCGCTGTAAAAAAATTTAATAATAAAGAATAATATTTTTTTGTATGCACACATGCATCGTTGAAATAACTATACAAATTGTATGCAAAATACAATAATCGTTTTGATAAAATATCTCAATCATTTTTTGAGATATTTTATCAAGTTTTATATATTTTTAAATGACCTATGCTACTTGAATCAATATCATTGTTTTTATCTTAACTCAAACTATAAAAATAAAGATTTATTTGTTCAGTGTAATTGGAGTCGTTTTAATTAATTAATGAATGTAATGACGCGTTAAAAAATCAGTAACGGATCTGAATGAAAGCTCATTGATGAGCAAGTTTTACACTAGGTTTGGCTGGTGATGTGTAATTTGATGAAATTATCGATATATTTCAATGTATTATGTAGATTAATTAGTGGTTAAAAAACTGTTAACATGACATATTACATTCAAGTAATTAACTGCTTAGCATAGTTGAATAGGTATTAGGTACTCTATAATCTTTTTTTTATAGAACAGGGGTCAAACGGGCTGGAGGCTCACCTGATGTTAAGTGATACCGCCGCCCATGGACATTCTCAATCTCAGAGGGCTCGCGAGTGCGTTACCGGCCTAAAAATTGGTACGCTCTTATCTTAGTCTTAAGTCGAATTATTGTTTGTTGTAATATTTTAATAAAGTTATTACCTTATTATTGATATATTAATTTAATACTTTATCGTACATCACTAAACACGGCAATTGCTCAAAGAGCTCAGGCTTTAACCAAATGTATCCTTTCACTGATCCGTCGAATTAATCATCGAAGCGATGAAAGTCTAAGTGCCCTTGCGCAGTAATTGGCTTTATATATTTAAAGCAATGTTGTATAGGTTTGTTTGTTGCAATTTAAGTTTGACTAAACAAAATATGTACCGTATGAAACGGGAGGACCTAAACTGGCATAGCCTATATGAAACTAATCGAACGTCGCATTTAGCTCTATTGCCTCCTGCTGTAGCCCTCGTGTAGATATTATCTCTGTGACTTTTCCGTGTAAACCGACCTGACAATGTTAACAAAAGTACTTTCCCTCCTTCATTTGCTTAAAAATACTACCCATCGGCAGCTTTTATGAGCAATGCGAGAAATGGTTGCTGCGTGGGTATACATTTATGATTAAATTTAATGTGAATTTAAAGTAATTAAAGCCGCGGAAGGTTGCTTGTTAATTTAATTTTCTACGCCATTTTAAAAGTGATAGAAACTACTTTTATGGCTTCCGCCAAAACTTTGATAACTTTATCTTGTTCACTTAATATCCGATTGCGATTAAGCAATTTTGATTATGTTTCATTTCTCTTAATATTATAGCAATATCTATGAATTAAACTTAAATATTTTATTATATATGTGGAAAGAAAGAAAACAAAGTCTGTATATGTTAACAGTACTTGTCACAATGATTTCTACAATCCATTTAATTTTATAATTCAACTATTGTTGTACGATTAAAATATTTTCGTTTCATCTGTATTACAGGTTGATAAGATGTTGCTTGAGATTGTTAGTGAATGGTTATAATGGGAGTGTAGGTATTAATACATGTTCTGTCTGCTAAATCAAAGCGTTTCCTCCCCCTCATTAATATTCCTTTCCCGGAATAATAATTTCTTCATTAAGTTATGTAAGTGATACTAAATATTACAGGAAAAACCCGTGGCAGGGTCTTCTCAACTTGGTAACGGCATTGTTGCCGATTGGCATCATCGTGTCGGCTCTTACTCCAAGCATCGTGACGTTAGAATCCACTGATAATAATAATTATAAGTAAGTGTTTCTAAAATATGACTTAAATTACAAAAAAAAATGGAAAAATTATATGAAAAAATCTTTCTAAACCATCAAAAAACGTATATAAGCAAATTAATTAAATGTTTTATTTTTAACTCCATACATTCACATAACATTCAGCGACTATATTTTTGTAAATGCGTCACACATGAGTCAATCCTGAAAGGAAAGCTAACAGGAAAATAAGAAAATTATATAAATCCATGAAATCCTAACGATCTAGCGAGCTTACGCGGATGTGGCCTGCATCCGCACGCAAACTGCACACGCAGATTTCTTACATAAACCGTTTTCACCTAGCGCTGGCTACGAACGTAACATCGAGTAACTAGCTACATATTCAAAACATTACAACAAACATGCAAAATTATTTAATATATGCAGAAATCTTTATATGCGCTAGGTTGACGGGCCCATTTCATAATCGACCTAAAAACTTATCTTTTTCTGACGTGTGCTGTCATAAAAATAATTTAACTACTTACGTTGACTACTCTCTCAGAATAACTATTTTTTGCTTATTTTAAATTTAAGTGGATTATAATTTCGTCTTTATTTATTTTAACTAATAAACCCAGATAATATTTACCTGGGTTTGGTAATCTTCCCATCGTTTTCTTGATTCTTATGACAAACATTAGAAATTTATTACACTTTTGAGACCTTAAACAATATTCAAATTTATCTATTTCAGTTATGGAAACCATTTTTCACGACGTGCGGATAAAAGACTGCCCGACATAAGTGAGCGATGTAAACGACGCTTGCTTTGTGAGATTCATTCAGAAAAACACTATTATCGGTAAGTACATGTCAGTACTAGAGAAAGATAAATCAAAATAACTCAAAACCGACGAACATGCATGGTGAGTGTCATGATATTGAATGAAGCGTGAGAGGTATGTCAGGATTGTAAGCATAAATAAATAAATAAATAAATCAAATTCCTACCGCAAACTGAACCGCATACTAAAAAAATGCTTGGGTGGCAATACGAATTGAAATTAAACTTCTTTAATTAGCGAAATACCGTTCCTCGGTGACCACAACTTTTGTAAAGTTTATTTAATTGATAACCGCAAACAAGTATGTATAAATTGCTGTAATAATATTTTATAATATATAATTTTTGGCAGCAATCAAGTCGGAAGGCGACAGAAGCAGTGCTATAAGCTGCAGTGTGAAGACCCAGATGCCATGAACAAGCTATTAGCATGGTTGCTAGCGTATAATCGCAATACTCATAAACGCTAATAAATGATTATGAAAAAAACTATTTTTATTGTACGTATGCCAAAAATAAATAAGGCTTCTGAAGGACTACCTAGCATGCCATCGATTACTTATCTCCCGATATCAGTTTTATGGTTATAATTACTAAATTTGACCCAAGAAAAATAATAAAACAAACGGGGTGAGCTAAATAAAACCGTTTAAAAATATATATATATACGGTTATTATAGTTTAAAATCCATGGTTTACACAACTAAAAACAAATTCTTAAAAGGCCGGCAACGTATTAGAGAGCCCTCTAGCATCGAGAGTGTTCATGGGCGGCGGTATCACTTAACATCAAGAGCCTCCTTCCCGTTTGCCCCCTGTTCTATAACATAAAAACTTTTCTAATACTAGATACTAAACAAGCTCTTAAAAATTTACCTCTGAGTAAATCTAAATTTTTAAGAGCGTCCCCTCGTTATAATATAAAGCATGTAATTAGTCTTTTGTGCAACCTGAAATAGTTATTGTTTTGTCGGCAATCGAACCTACTGCTTCCTTTCTAGTATCTATGAGTGTACCAGGGATCCAATCTTAGAATATTTATTGCTACTGCAATCTATGGAATTGCAACGTATTATATGCAATAGACTACAACGCAGTCTGGGAGGTGGGGAAATTTTTTGTTTGTAATTTTTTCATAACCCCTATTTAAAAATAAAATTTATATAATGAGAAACGAGATTTTCATGCTTTGACCTCGAATCGACCGGAAAAGGTTTCTGTGTTTCCGATCTCGCATTGGTTTTCTCTATAATTCTTCTCGAGAAATAATTACTTATACATAAAAGAGACGAACTAATGATTTAATGTCTTTAACTTCCTCAATGCAGTGTCTTTTATTTGATCAAATCAACTTGTTCTCAAACTATTCGAATGAATTTTCTTTTTAAATAAATATGAATACAATATACGAATATTCCACCCGTGTTATTCGACATCTGTGGTTGTATTGGAGGTGTAAGTTGGGCATTAATTGCCTAGTGCTTCCTGCCCGTTTGCCCATAGTTAAAAAAAGGATTAAAATGAAAGGTAAACGGAATGCTAATACCAAGGAAAACTATTGAAAGGACATACGAATTAATTCTAGCCTATTATTTTTTTAACGAAACACGTTATGTTGAGAACATTAAAGATATTTGCCAACAGCAACCTGTAGTGACAGCGGCGGATGTCAAGCGCATCCGGCGCACAAGCCGCTTGATGTCGGCGCGTGGATCAAACCTGCTCCGTGAATCATAAGTCATAACACCAATATCTCTTTTCATGTAACAGGTCATCTAAACGAGTTTGCACGGAAACACGATCGTAGGCCGAAAAATCTGGGTAGGTCCATAGAAGTGGATTCTTCTGCACTAACTAAACGCTAATTACTGCATAAATTATGCCTTATACTACATATAACGTCTCTAGGCTCTACCTTATAGCCTTAGTAACAACATATGTTATAGATATATGTTAAGATGGTTCTAATTGGTTTCAATAAGTTTTAAGGAAAAAATTCATAATGTATAAGCAGTTTCAATATAAGTTTAAATATATATATTTTTTCAATAAATCGTTTTAAATAAATTTTTTCAAATAATCGAGTTTAATAAAAAATAAATATCTCTCACCATGATTATATTTTCTTGGATCTTTTAGATGAAATTTTATATGATTATTAAAATCTGTCTCTGTCATCACTACGCGCGCAATAGCTTTTGATATTATTAAAAATGCAATAACTATTTGACGTAATGTATAATTATTAGGTATAACTTTGAATTCTAATAAATTAAAAAAAATACATAGACAAGTGGAGGAACATAAAATGTAATAGTAATATCATTTTGTACACAGAAACGAATTGAAATAAGGCAGAATCGTTACTGTACTACAAAATGCAACACGGTTACATAATACATTGGTTGGATACCATACTAGGTGTTGTTATCCAAAGAAAAATAAATAATAAATCACGCATCAGTAATCTACAACAAATATTTTTATATACTAACTGTTTAGTTAGGTGGGTTTAGTTTTGGTTACCTTAAAACCCTTTTCCTGTAATATTTAATAACCTAAATAAAATATGAATTAGTGTAATTTTGGTTTCTCAAACCAACTCATATCAGAAATACCTGTCTACGATAAGAAATAAATAAACAAAAATATCACACATCGCAAACAAAGCCTTTATTATATATAAGAATTGGAAAAGCGGAAATCATGAATCTTTTACCATTCACAAAACATCAGCAGTAAGCAGACAAACTGACGACATCTCTTATATAAATGTTATCAGCCAGCCGATGAGTTGTGTAATACATCAAACATGCTATTGGGTGAAAGTACATGGCCTTGTGACGATACATCCGTATAATATTACGGGTTGACCACTTCAATGGTTAGTTATGGTGTGTTTAATGACCTGAAAAAGTACTCTTACATAACGCCGCTTAACAAAATAAGGTACTTGTCAAATGAATGTGCTTAAATTACCTCACAAGAATAGAATAATGTGAATGGCTGCGATAATTGACCAATTAAAACGTTAAATTTAATTAGCAAGTTTAAATCGAGTTTTAAGGTTGTTCTTTGTCGTAAATGGTTTTAATTTCTGTTCTGTAAGTAACAATTAAGCTTTTATATTTATTAACTTCATAATTTTTTTTTAATATTAGGTTTTTTTTAATAATTCGACGTTCATGTATATCGCAAACTACAAATATCTTTCTCGCGGTTCCACTTATATTAACTGAAAATGATATAAACCTCCAAAACTAAAATTATAACTAACAGCATTAAGACCCACTTGTTTTTGTCAATACCACGTCTCTTGAATATGCCCAGAACTATTTTTACATAGGGAAGCAAATAACGTTTACGTAACCGACAGATAGATGAAACAAACAGACGAGCAGAGAATAAATTTGGGCTTTAAAAGAAGTTCTGAAATCCGACCTTACTTAGGAATTAGGCACTATTAAAAAAGATTGGAATATGCGTGAAATTCTTCGATTGAAACTTTAAGACAAAGTTAAAAACGGTGTGATACGAGCCGTACAAACATAAAAGACATTGTAACACAAACATATGTGACCGACATTTCCCGCATTTGTGACGGCAGAAGGGTCAAGAAGACCCTTATTTGGAATGCTCCAATGTGAAAAGAAAGACACGCCAGATACTTAGGAAGATGGTATACAAGGGATAGGTGTGTGACAAGGAGGAAGAAGAAGGAGGCCTTCACTTCCAGCGTTGCCAACTCTACATCTTATCTAAGTATTTTAGGGCTTTACGGGCGTTTAGGTCAATATTATAAAAACAAAATCTAATAAATATTTAAAATTTAATTCATTTATAACATAAATGGCGGATTAATTTACAGAACAACACGATAGTGATAAGGTGAGCCACATATTGAGTATATACCTATAACTAACAATGTATCATTATCTCTTGGTTTTATTAACATACAGCCCATCATTTAATGACACACAGAGTGTAAAAGTACTGTGATGTTATGTCAGGAGCAACCTTAAATATGTAAGTTTTATATGGTGGCCTTTCTATAAGAAGCCCATTAAAACATCTTTATTAATTTCAGAGTAATAAGATATTGGCGGGATTATTGAGAATCGTCTTCCTCCATCAAAATTCAAAATTCAAAACTCAATTATTCATATAGGTAACAAATTGTACACTTATGAACGCCAAAAAATAAATATATATAAAATGCTTCTAATTTTAAATTTACTGCCAGTTCTAAAATCAAGGACACAAGGACGAGAGAGAAGAATAAACTCTCCGCCACTCTTTTTAATCGCCAAATTTTTTGTTTACACAATGTTTGTAAGGAGCTGCAACCATTACACCAGGTTCAACATGATCTCTTAGGTAATGAATAATAATACAATAAAAACAAAGATTTGTCCTCTATCAGCAGGAGGCATGGTTAAATAGGCGCACGCATTTAGATTCTCGTGGGAACAACACGCAAATACATAGTCCTATAATCAATATATATATAACCAATATCAGCACCTTAGAGGAATGGCGTCAACTTTTCGAAAATATGTCGTTGTATTTTAAAATTGTTGTTAATACTCCGCCGACAAGGACTAAAAATACCTCACTGCTCGCAGTTCGTCCTACATTTCATAACTATACTCAAAATTCATGATTTAATCAGGTATCTGCGCTGTACAACAACTTCTTTTCAACAGTAGACAACCAATTCCAACTTTCAAAAAGATATCTTTAAAATACTACCAGATATTTGATGTGACAATAATTCAAGTCGTTTTTAACACACGCAGGCTTCTGTACCTACTCATATAGGGTATGTGCAGACACATTATTTCTGTATATATTTATGTCTAGCCTTTAAATAATTTGAATTGCCGTTTCGATTATATTATTATTTGTGTTAAGTAAGCTGTAAGGTTGTCTGAATAAATAAAAAAGGCGATATCCGCCAATTCTCTCCTAAAAAAATATTCGACATTAAAATCAACACATTCTCCTAATTTCTCAAAATTTTAGATCTTTTCACCATTCATTAATTCGTTAATTCTAAAGCTCAATTATCGCGTTATGCAACAGCTCCCTTCTTTGCGATCGCCATGGCTTACACAACAGTGGAGGCGCGTTGTGCTCTCTCCTCGCCACAGTCGCACTTGACGCGTTAAGCAGAACGCCGCACTAACCATTGTACAGTGTTAACGTGTTTCAATCCAGTTTTCCCAAGTGCTAATTCGCTCCGGGATTGTGAGTGTTTCATAGTTGGAGCATGCGCTCGCGCTGATAGTTTCACTTTCTACGACGGGACACTGCAAGCGGTAAGGTTGAGTAACTAAGCTGACAGTCCACGCTTTCTTCCTTTCCGACTGGACTTTACAATATTAATTATGAGAGACTTTAGATCAAACGAAATCTATGCATGTAGTTAATACCAAATGTTTGTTTACTATATATTTACCATATTTGAATATTACTCAGAAGTTCAAAATTCTAAGCTTGTTGAAATTTAAACTAATTTTAGTTCGGAGCCTAAGATCTAGTTAAATCCAGGTCTACTCAATTCTATGACGAATTCAGCATATATTTTTTTAATTCAGTATATTCATATATTACGTTAAAATACGCTTACATTATATAAAAGTATTGAATTAAAGCCAATGACTCAGTATTCATAATTAAATATTTATTCCGTAAATTACGTGCGCTTCCGAAAGAAAAGTTCCATTTGTAGGTAAATTCTAAAAGTGTTATAAGTTGTCGTTTTATTCAAATTTATTATTCATAATTATGATTAACATTCCTTAAATATTCGTAACAAGCCTAGCTTGTTATAATTTCTACCTTCATAAAGATTTATAAATATTTATATACATTTTTTGAAAAAACAGGAGAAACCATTTAAGTGCATTCCGGTGAGTGGTGTTACCCAATCGCCATTATTATTTAGGATGGAGCAAGGACGTCGCAAGCGCAGTCTTATTGAATACAAATCACACGCACTGCGCATGCGGGTCGCATTTCACATAAATTAAAGTCGCGAAAACACATTTCGCAATTTGCTAAGGTTCCCCTGATAAATATTTCCAATTCTAATGCTCTGAGTTTTATAATATTGATTTGATGAATATTAAAACTTTTACTTGAACTAATGTCGTCTGGCCGAAGAAAATACAAATAGTCCGACAACATATATATCTCCTTAATATTGTATGAGTAACAATAACGTACGTTATTGTTAACATAACATATGGAAATCAACTTAATATGAAAAAAGTTTCATATTACTTTGAGCAATTACTTTATTAATGTAACTAAAAATAGTAAGCTTTACCTAGCTTTGACACCCGACAATACCTCTAAATGATAATCGATCTTTGTATAATTTTATAAATTTTGTCAGACTTTATATGTAAGCTTGAAATTGAACTTTCACTGCAATCTGTTATATATTTTAAGTTAAGATAACTTTAGTTTCATATAAATAAGGGCACAATCAGGCCACACAAAATTTTTAACCTTTTTGATAAAAATAGGTAAACATACAGTTGTTCATAAGCTACTCAATAAATATTAAAAATCTCTGTTACATCGATTGTGCAAGAGTCGCGAGCAAGTGTTCGTGCGAACTGGAACAAATATTACTAAACATTATCCCATTCAATGCTTTTTGTTGTCGTGTCTTATAGAAATGAGTTATGATTAAGTATTTAATATATTTGGATGACGACTTAGAATATGTTGCAAATCATATTTACTTGGGTAATCAAATTGGATTTAGCAGTGACACAAATGATCAGGAAACAGAGAGAAGAGTTAGAAGTAAGTACGGAATAAATTTACAAATAAAACAAAAAACAATATAAGTACATGTCATTGAGGCATGGAAAGGGGCATGCTTAACATAAAAAAGGTAGACAAGATAAGACACATAAAAATAAGATTAGAGACCAAAGCAATTGATGCTCTAAACCATGCAAAAAAACTAAAGTGGAAGTGGATGGGATTATGAGGGTGAAAAAAATTCACGGGTCCCCAATCGATGTAAATAGCTCGGGATAGAGAAAGATGGAAAGGAGGAGGCCTTTAACGGAGAGGGTTCCTGATAAATTCTGTTAAAAATTATTTACTAACACTTAGAATAACCAGATATTTGTGGGTCAGGAAATTATTTAAGGCTAAAAATAAATAAAATTATATTTGGATGAAAGACTTAACTGCGAAAAGGCAAAGATTTAAAGTCGAGAATTAGCCCTAAATAGGATTTTACTAATCAGAACTTCATACATTCCTAACACTCTTAAAGTACATCTCAACCTGTCCTATCTTGAAACGGAAAATATTTTGATAGTGCAACAATAGTTTCATTATAAAATTAAGTGTTATATAATTAATTATTGTGTCAAGTATTGTTAACATGTCAAAAGGAAAGGCAGCTTCTCTACTCAGCGCTATGGAGTCCTAGTGTGGGAGCTATGCTATGCTTTTTATTAAGCATACTTAAGTCTTTTACTTTTTGTACCAAAACGTATTGTATTTCATCTGATGGAATTGCACCGTTTTAACTAAAGCACTCATCATTCATTTTATCACAAGTTTAGCTCAATTTGGACAATTCAATATTCAGTTTTCTTTGTCACTACTCCAGGTAAGCTATGGAGTGCCAAAGTCAGTCAGCGGGATCAATGTCTTAAAATTTAGACAATTTAAGACATTTTTACCAATTCAATTCAAAAGAAATTCTATATCGATGACAAAATTATTGATATTTTACTTACTCTAAAAGTACCAAGAGTACTTTTAATGATATTATCTTAACTACCAACGTTGTTAAAGTTATTTGGAACAAGCGGGCGTTACTTGTTATGACTTTTATCAGTAAATAAATCATTTTGACATTTTACAAGTGCCGGTATAATTTACTGCAGGTTTTTATTTAACGCAACACTAGTTTTATTAATACAAAAGAAAGTCGATGTATGTTTTAACAAAAATAACGAAGATACAAAATGTGTACATACTCCTTCAATCTATGAAAATATTTTAAATTTAAAAACACTAGTAAAATATTTTCGGATAATGTTGTTTGTAATTACAATTAGTCTTTACGAAAGGACTGTTTTATGGAGATTATATATTTAAAAGCTTGTCTAGTTTTATCTGCAGGAGCTTTTAATTCAAGGTTGTGGATTAAAAATAATTGCTTTGACATTTATCCGTGAGGATAAACAGCATAGCTGCATTGTCACTGAGATAAAGATTGATTGATATGGTCATGAGTCTTCGTCAACATTTAGTCCAGATGTTCTTTTTTTACCGCAAATGTTTTGAACCGCATTATTTACACGATTGCATTTATAAAGTTGAAAGTACTGTAAAATTATTTGTTTTTTATACTGTTCTTTTATAAATTCACTCATTTATATTTATATCTCTATTTACTTACTGATATAATTAATTACTTAAGGATATCATTTAATAAATATAACTCGAAGGAAATTAAAATCTTTTATTACAGTAAATATTGCATAAAGTGAAAAGCTTTAAAAATTTTCTCACAATAATAATGTCTAATAGATAATAAGACAGCTGCTAATGAGACGAGAATTATGCATAGCACTCATGATTGTAAGTTTGAGACTGTGAGAACGGTTCTAAAAACTCATGTTATCGTCACTGTCACAAGAAGTGCATTTATTTTGTATTGTTACGGTGTATGATGAACGGAAAGTTTCAAGATAAATTTAAGAATAAACAGTCCGACCACATATCACACCACACATTTGATATAGACACGAATAATATCATTTTTAAACATTGGTCAAAGATTAACTTAAGACAAGAATTTTCTTATTCATTTTGTATAATTTAACGAATCATTAATATAAATTCACAATAATAAAATACAACTTCCACAATAAAATTCATATACTACAGTTGAATTTTACTATCGAAAATTTAAGCATTTCAACAAAGTTATTAGACTATATATTTTAAACACTCTCTTAATTATTGGCTTTGCAATATACCAAATATAATGTGTGGGTACGTCGTACGGACGCACGTGACGCAACGCTTTCACTCGTCGACGAACGCGATTAATTCCGATTCTGTAATAATACGTCTATATAGAAATACCCGCTTCCTGGTCCTTAACTATCTATATAATATGAAAAGGTTTTAACATTAATACAACAATTAGTTGTATAAAAGTAATATTTGTGACGCTACACCTCAGATTTCTGTATCTGTTTCATGATCAATTGTAATGTAAATGGGAAAGTACGCCGACAACATTTTGGATCTAAGGCATGCCGATTTCCTTACGATATTTTCCTTTAGTTAGAGCGAATTTTAAATGCGCACATCGATAGAAAGTCCATTGGCACAGCCGGGAATCGATCTTACGACCTCAGAGATGACAGTCGCACGCTTAAGCCATTAGGCTAACACTACTGTTAATTGTAATATGTATAAAAAATACATATTTAAAAAAGTAAAATTAATAGTAAGTTAGAACCAAAATAATAAGATGTAAATCCTTGTGATGACATTAGGTCAAGGCGAACTGTCAGCCATATTTGAACACTTGGCTTCCTCCAAATACGGCTGTATGATGTAACATTGACGGAAGGAGTAAATGTTAAATAAAAAATTAGACCTTTGTACAAAGCATATTTATAATTTTCTTTATGGAGGATGTATTTTTTCTATTCTTATTTTTATATATAGGATGCTTAGTATATCAAATAAATCTTATCCTAATATAATAAATTTAGAAATCGTAATTAGTAGATGTATTTCAAACTTGTAATCTCATAGAGTTTTGATAGAAATAATTACCGTATTAGTTTACTTATTTGGGATAAATTAAAAGAAGCAAATTACTAGAATTGAAAAAAATAGGTAATATATGAAAAACATTTAAAAAACAAAGCAATGCAGTGTACGGGTTACGGACCTCAAACAATCAACTGTTGCAACCCGATTGCTACATCTACTGTATAGAAGGAAGCTTTGCGTCAGCGATTGGAACACAATAAATCCACCTGACACTAATGACCTGCGAACTGCTGAAACAGCGACTAAATACCGAACAAAGTGTTACACTTTACTTGTGTTGCTTGATTTCCCTACTTAAAAATTCTGTCCCTTACGATTTCGATTTTTACGAATATTGTGACTGTTATTATGATTACGTATTCTATGTAGCAGGGTATAAATAATTAAATGCATTCTTATGCTTTCATATTCAAGTTTGTTTTCGTTACAAAATGTTATTACTCCATAATGATAATGAGATTTGTATTGATAAGTTTGGGTTTTCTGATTACACCATATTCTAGACCTTTTAAGTGAATACTATTGTACTGGATGACATGTTTAAGTACGATCAAGTTGGAACTTGGCAAGGTGAATGGCCTCGATATCCGAGTAGCATGGAGAGTGAAATCTCGGCGGTAATCCGAGACAACTTGCCGGTAATGCTTACTCATTAAACACTTGCCAAAGGTATTACTTTAGAATATACATATATGTTACCGATGCGTGATATTTGATATTAAACTTTCAGTTTTGGTTTCACTACGAGCGAATATCTACATATAATATATATCTTACAAAAAAAACTGTAGATTATTTTTAATATTTTACAATAATAATTTTAGTAAACATACTGAGAAAGACAGATAGCCTTTGTTTAATTGAACGTACAAATCTCAGGGACTACCAATTCTAATTTAAAAAAATATAGTTAGATTATGTTTAAAAAGTTCCGTTTTGTTTAATTTAGTTCTAAATCGTTTGACAATATAAATAGAGCAATGTTTTCACTTTTCACGGTGGCCCTACACAATAAATTGAAACTTATCGCTAATTAACAATACAAACATCGGAATGAGGTTAATTTGTCCAAGTGTAGCATTTCCAACTGCAATTACTAGAGCGGCACTAATTCACGGCATTTACTAAATGATGGAACTCAAATGTGCTTTATATTTCTACAGTAAATTAAATATTTTCAAATGTATAATGTGTTATTGTGGATTTATTTGGTTTGAGAAAAGTTAAATTATCGCTGTTCTGCAAAAATCGATAAAGTCATTTAGTGGGAAAGAAAACTTCTGCTATTACTTTGTTTCTATTCGCCTACAAATTATTCTACAATAAAAATAATTCTATCAATTAGAATAAAAACCGAAATAATCTAAATTTAAATTACAAAAATTTTACATTATTTGTTTCAACATAAAAAAATCCTTTAAAGAAGAACATATATGTATTTAAAAATTTGTGGAGCTTTAAAAACAAAATTGTTTCTAACTGGCTAATTTGTTTAAATGCCGACGAAAAAGAAATATGTTGAAATGTCAAGCTTTTGAGTTATAAAAGTTGAAAATGAATATTATTAAAAAACTTTCGCCATAAAATGTTTTTTTAATATACAATGTGTCCAAGCATTTCTCTTATGTAATGTGATACGCGTTTCTAAAAGATATGATTATTATGTGAACGAATAGTATTGTTGTGTGAGAATGTGAATTTTTAACACACAAAATATATTTTGTTGCGTGCGTATGGATATTATATGTATCATGACACTGAATTCAAATATCAATATATCGTTGTTTTTTTTAATAAAACAAGTACATATGCCGGACATATGTATACTACACTTAGTACACTCGGTGGCATTGCACATATCGTAATACGTAATAGACACACGTGAATTATCGCCGTCGCGGTAAAACCCAATCGGGGACTGTCTAACACCCAATTCATATATTTATTTGATATGAGATTTAAATAGAAGAAATCAATATTACCATTACCTATCTAAGTTTTGTCAAATTTAACTTCAAATAGCAACAATCTATATCTATATCATAATCATTTTGTGCTTAAAAAAGCTTAAACGCGTCTTAATTTATTTGGCGTATTTTCGTTTGGTTACTTCGTATTTAAAAACGTATAGTAATACGCAAAGTTAATTTCGTTAACAACGATAGAAACGAAATACTGATTCCTATTAACGATTACTTGATATGAAGAGTCTCAGCTTAACATTTTAATGTCGACGTATCTCAACTTTTCTACCGCCAGTGAAAGTGGAAACGAATCCATTCATTTCCACTTCACTGTTCATATATTTTTTATTAAATTGTGTAACTTATTTATTATTTACATTCGCATATATTTTTTTTAAATGTTATAGTACTGACGCAATAATAGATTTCTACGTTTTGTTAATATGTCAAATTAATTTTCACCCATTAAATAAACCCTAGCTTATAGTTTTACTCTCCACTCCACTCTGATAGCTTGCTTTGTCACATTATTTTGTGTTCACAGTTTTGAAAACATACATAATAGTTAAGCATATATATAAATTAAGATTATTACAAAAACCAAGCCATAGTTCAAACATCGGAAACAAACGAAATTCAAACAAATAACTGCACACATGCGAAAGTTGAAAGTAACGACTCTATTACCATGTGTTGTGTAACTTTATGTTTCTGTCCACTCACGCGCACCTCAATATATTTGTCACAATCATTTGTAGAGTTATCAATACTTTATTGACGGAAAATGTTTGTCAATCACACAACAGGCATTGTCTAATACATAACCTCTTGAATTAATAATAAATATTATTGTAAACGCGATTAGTCCATTACAAAGCCAATAAAACAATGTTTTCTCATTTCAGATGGCTCCCGTAAATAAAATACGGATATGCGCCATACTTTGGCTGTTCTGCGCCGTAAACGCTGATGTCAGCGATAACACAACTACGACAAAAACCATTAGAACCACTATTTTACCATCAAGGACTACTCGCACCGAACTAAAAGTATCCAGAAGTTTAAACCCACACGATACACAGACCGTCAATGTAAGAACGAAACAAGGACATCTTACGCAATTGATAGTTAAGAAAAAGGATGTAAAATCTTCCACGCAAACCAGCAGCACAACTACCGCTCCAACAACGCTTCCCATTAAGACTACATTGCCGAACGTCAAGTTCAATGCAACTGATGATACAAAGAACAAAACGGAGGCAAGAGATCAGAGAAAATTAAATTTCGGTACTGTAAATAGTGATCTAGCTGGTTTCGACTATTATATAAACCGCAATAAACACGAGGAACTGAGTGACATTAAAGCAGAATATGGAAACTGGTCTCCAGTTTCAGTCTACCCAGAGTCACATATCCAAGAAAATGGCGGCAAACCTGATACAGACCCAGAAACTTCAAGCTATTATCCCACATACGATAATCATGAGAAAGTGGAAAATAAAAAGGTATATATAACATCAACCAGTTTTATGGATTACGGTGGACCCATCAAAAGTTACAGATTTGACCCACACAATCCAGTTATTAAAAACGATAGGAATCCAGTGTACATAGAAGTCGTTAGCACTAAAGTTTCTGAAGGTGAAAACAAGTCATATAAGGTTCCCGACCCAGTTATGGTTAGCTCAGAACCTATGTACATTAAAAAGGCTATTGAGAAGTTTAACAAACGAGGAAGATCAATACTAACCCTGGGCGAAGATGGTATACCGGAAATACAAGGAGTTAGAATGCCAGATGATGAATCAGATAAAAAAATATGGCGAAATGCTCGCGTAGTAAATGGAGAACTTATTCCTTATCCTGAAGGATACACTCCACCCAAGGCTATCCCGGAGGCTGACGTTTATCCCGATTTAGCAGCCGCTGACCCCGCACAAAACTTAGGACCGTTTACTAAAGAAGACAACTTTGAACCAAAAGATGGGCCGTTTACAAAATTTGACAATATCAAATTTGATACTGACGAGTTTGTGCCATCATTTCCATACAAATCAAAAAAAGAAACGCAATATATTAAACCAGGTTATGGTCCATTTACGAAAGCGGATAATTCTAAAGTAGCAAATTCAAAATTAATTGAATATATAAAGCAAATTAATGAACAAGAATCTAAACGCGACTATTTCAGCGGACGCAGTTCTAGAGCTCACACTGGAGATCTAGATTATGCCGAAAGCCATATCCAAAGACGTATGTTGCAGCATCCGGGAGATTCCAATTTCCCTAACTCAATTCTGTACACTCCCAAAAATGCTAAGCCCAGTTTTGATGAAAGTGTACGAAACCCAGTTCTTCAGTATGCCCACCCTGACCTTGGTGTTCAACCGGCAAAGGCCACTCGGGATAATATTGAACATTACGAAAACAAACGAAAAATCAACTACTACACCA
The DNA here is from genome assembly GCA_028984075.1 of Pieris mannii. Taxonomy (NCBI): domain Eukaryota; kingdom Metazoa; phylum Arthropoda; class Insecta; order Lepidoptera; family Pieridae; genus Pieris; species Pieris mannii. The sequence continues at coordinate 10,540,179 of CM054794.1, forward strand.
GTGTAGTGCCAAAGAGCGCTCATCCGTATCCGATGGAACCGATAAACGGATACAATCAGCAGCGCAGTCAAAACGTCCCCTCCGCCAACAGGTACTACGAAGACGAATATAATAAATTTTCTTACTATGACCACAGCCCAGCTAAACACCCATATGGATATGGCTATGTCAAGCGTATTCCAGAACCATCCCTGTGGAAAAGATTCACTGACTCCATGAAGGATACTATCAACACTGCAAGTCAAACCGTTCAACAATTCACAAAGCCTCTGATAGATCCCATCGCCAAAGTGACTCAGCCCGTATTTGATCCACTAGTGGAAGCCACGCAAAAAATATCCCACAACCTAGGATTATACCCTAGCAATTCCATTCAAAGTCAAAAATATGCTCAAGATAAAATTGGTGTCGCAGCTGCCGCCGGATCCCCAGGAATGTTACCAGCTCTCGGTTTAATGGCGAGTGGCGCTGCTTTAGGGCTGGGAGCGGTCGCCATGGGTAGACTTCTGGACGTCAACCTAATGCGTAGCGCCGACAACAGTGCTGATGAAGTAGATAAAGAACACAAAAGGTCATTCGGAGGCGCCGTCTATGACTATGATAGAAAAATTATAAGCAGGCAAAAGTTCTACGATGACAACTACAAGATGCCGAGTGAAAATGTATACGTCGTTATGTCTCCTGACGGTAACGACAGAACGAAACGTAACTCTCTGAGCTTCTACGAACCTTTTGAGGTTGTTAATAATGTGAGACAGCGGCGAAGTGTAAAGAGAGCTTTAGGAGGCGACATGACCGATGACCTTCAACATATAGAAACGACGCCTGCGCAATCTTCTCTCACGGCAGCAGCCATGGAGCTAGTGAAACAGACAGACTGGAGAGACTCGCAGTGCGCCAAATTCACATTCTGTAAAGTCCTCACGTCGCAGCCTTCAGACTCCATGTTCGCCATGGAAAAGAAAATGGAGTCACTGTTAAAAATGTAAGTACATTCATTTATTTGTCAGATACAATCAAGTCGCAGAGCAGCGTTGGCCTAGTGGCTTAAACGTCGTGAGGAAACATGACTTATTTATTTCAGAAATACATTGTTTGTCCTTACAGACTGCATATACGATAATGTCGAGAAAAATATAATAATAATAACATAAATAAAAATTAAATAAGAATTAAGTTCTTTATTATATTTTAATATTAATATTAAACACATAATATACACAATATCGCTACTGTGAATTCACTCTGCGAACATATAAATGTCGATAGTGTCGGAGACAGCATTCAGTAGGCGAAACGTCTTGGATAACAGGGATCTATGCAACAGACAAGTTCTTGCTCTTGGTGTCGCAAATAACCTAAGCCTTCGCCGTGGCACTTATCCCATAAGTAACAAGAGACCCGGTTCTTGGGGTACACTTGGGTTGCACACTCAAGACATTCAGTACATAGTAGGCCGACTATAAGTCCCGTTTGGTTTCCAATGTATTGTACCCCACCATCCCTAAGACATAGTACATTAACAAATAGTAGAGATCGTGTAAATTGGTTATGTATGTGCAATATAAAAAAGTATCTAGCTTCATGCGGAGCCCAAACAGACGAGTTACACTCCAACATTCTTCTAACCAGAGCGTTGTACAAGCTTGAGATGGCTTTAATATAGTATTGTCTTTTATTAACATAACTTTTACACATTTAAAGAAAAACACTTTTTTACGGATTATAGTTATGTATTATTGTATTTAAACTTTTACGATTCTTTCCAAGATTGGTACGCGAAGCCATTGAAATCAAAAAACACGCCAATTTCAATAGAGAGGACGGCCTAAAATTATCAAACACCTGGGATCCAATAATATCCAAATTAAAATCTCAAAATAAACAATCCGCGAAAATGGAGGACACCGTGAGCAATTTCTGCAAAAACCCTACATCTTTTAGTCGATACCAACTCCGGGGAAATAAATACAGATAACACAACATTTTCTGCAGCTGTAATACTTTTTGACATTTAACACCTTTGTCTTCAGTCACCGTGACCACGCACGCTGTAAAGCACGCGAAACGTCGGTTTAAATTTAAAATTATGTCTAAATAATTATAAGTTTAAATACAATAATACATAACTATAATCCGTAAAAAAGTGTTTTTCTTTAAATGGCTTTAATACATATTACAAATAACTTTGGCATATGCTGAGTTGTCTTCTTTTTGTTTTTGTATTAATATCAACTTTTAGAAGCATAGATTTACTCACACCCATGATGTGATACTGCAATATTCTGTACCCTTTTTTCTTGAAGCTCGAGATATTGTATTTTGAGTTCCTTTGACTCCGTTTGTCTGGACAGACATACCTACTTGCATATGCTTAAGTGCCTTTGCTTGGTTATCCAATTGTGTTTGGAACTTCACATCTAAAATCCCGGAACTCCGATAATAAATTAAAAAATTAAATTTATGAAATTTAAAGTGAGAGACCACAAAAGCGCGTGTGTACTGATCGGCGGACGTATTACGTGTTGGACATAAAAAAATACTAAAAATTCGGCGGTGTGTGTCAGGCTTAGGAGGCTGATCAACTACATTCGCATTAGATTGAAAAAAAATCCTGAAACAGAAACAGATATCAGAGCCCCAGATGGAAAAAGACTGTAGTCGTTACTTTTTTTTTATTTAACATTCAAGTCGCATTTACAAAGCGCATAATTTAATGTTTGAGAAATCTTGAGGTGCGATAACTTAAAGACAAGTTTAAAACGAGTAAACCCATGTCTCACGTAATTTATACTTTCTAAAGGTCAATAAACACTCCAAGTATGGCGCATGTGTTGTCTACTTGGTCACATATTTTGTTAAAAAAAATTCAAAATCAATAATCTTTCCACCACTCTTTCTAATCGCCTCGTTTTTTGTTTAACACAATATTTGTAAAGAGCTGCAACAATTACACCATGTTCCACATGACCACTGAAGTAATTAATAGTTTAATTAACTAATAAAAAATAATGAAAAATAAAGATTTTCCCTCTATTAGTGGTCCAGATAGGCATGATCAACTACTTTTGGAGAAATACAGAAACAGATTGTATAATATAAAAATCGAACCCATTTTTTGTGAAAGTGGTAACAAAACAAACTCAAATCATTTCAATAAAATAATCATTACATCATTTAAATTTTAATAAGAACATATCGCGTTCTCAATTAACCTACATATTTTTATTCAGAGAGCAATCGTAAAAACAATAATTTATTACGTACAATGTGGTTTACTATTAACCTTATGTAATGTCAAAAAGAGATTTTATTTATTATTTTATACATTATATTTTACTCTATCTTCCTTCTAAAATAGTTTCTAACTTACGTTTAAAATTATATTTTAAAAATGGTTTTGTTACTAAAAGTTACTCTATTTTACTACTAGTAGAGTTATACTAAATTAAATCGTGCCACTAATACAATTATAAAATCGAACGATTAAAACAAAATCAACACAAATACAAACAAACAAACAAACAAACAAAATTTATTTATTCATGTAGGTAACAATGTACACTTATGAACGTCAAAAAATTTAAAAATTGTGAATTTACATTAACTGCCAGTTCTCAAATCAAGGGCGTAGAACGGAAGAGAAGAACTGGCAATAAACTCTCCGCCACTCTTTTTAAGTAAGTTTTTTTTTTACACAATGCTTGTAAGGAGCTGCGACCATTACACCATGTTCCATATGACATATTGAGTAATAAAGAATAAAAAAAACAAATTAAAAGCAAAGATTTGTCCTCTATCAGCAGGAGGCATGGTGAAATAGGAGCACGCACTTACACACTCGTGAGAACAACACGCAAATACGTAGTATAAACAACTAATATCACCGCATACACGAATTCAAGTACGACCAGTCACCACAAGTAGCACCCGTTCACGAGTATGACGCATGGCCAGCCATCGGCCCCCTCGCCATATTTTAGGGAGAGAGACAACCCGACGCATGGACGCCGCCACAAGCAATGACATTTGAGTGAGCATGACGATCCTTGAAATGTGCACTTGGCTACACAAGAAAATAGTAATAATACTAATTATACTGAAATAATTTGATACCACATGAATCACGGTTTGTTCCCACTTTACATTAAAAAAAAGTCGTAGATGTCGACGATCGCCCCATAGTCTGAAAATGCAGCCGAGAGATTCTATCGCGTTACCTATTTATACTGAAGCAATTCATATCCAAGCACTATGATCGTTTAAGTATTCATTTATATTATAATAGGCCTTAGCAAGCAGTTTTACTTTAATGTACGATTTAAATTTATTTATTGACAATATTTGTATCTCACTAGGGATTTTGTTGAAAAAACGTATGCAATTGCCTTGGAAAGAATTACTCGTTTTATGCAGCCTCGTGGTTGGTGCGCTAATTTTGTCTTTATTACGAGTACTATAATTATGGAAGCTACTATTCTTTTTAAAGATATCTATATTTTTCCGCACATACAAAATATTCTCATAAATGTATTGACTTGCCAAAGTTAAAATATTTAATTCCTTAAACTTATTTCGGACTGACTCCCGTGGGGACAACCCACAGATCGCTCTTATAGCCCGTTTTTGCACTACAAATATCGAATTAATGTCAGCGGCATTACCCCACAAAATAACACCATATGACATGATACTATGAAAATAGCTGAAATAAACGAGCTTTGCTGTATTCTCATCCGTAAGATCGCGTATCTTTTTCACTGCGAACGCTGCAGAACTTAGCCTATTCGAAAGACCTTCTATGTGTTGGCCCCACTGGAGTTTACTATCTAAAGTAATTCCCAAGAACACCGCACTATCAACAAAGTCTATTTCCTCGTCTTTAATTATTATTTGAGAATGACTACTTTTTACATTTGTAGTTTCAAATTTAATACATTTTGTCTTCTTCTCGTTTAACTTAAGATTATTTGTACTAAACCAGTGAACCACACTGGAGATGGCACTGTTTACATTCTCAAGTGATGGATTTCGTCGTTTCACTTTAAATAAAAGCGAAGTGTCATCAGCAAACAGTACTATCTCGTGAAGCTCCTTTACAAGAAATGGTAGGTCATTTATATAGACGAGGAATAAGAAGGGACCAAGTATGGAGCCCTGCGGTACGCCCATAGTAACAGACGATCCCTGTGATATAGCTCCATTTACATTTACCTTCTGAATTCTACCGCTCAGGTATGATTCCATAAGATTTAGCGCTTTTTCGCCAATGCCATAGTGTTGAAGTTTTTTGATAAGGATTTCGTGATGGACACAGTCAAAAGCCTTTGATAAATCGCAAAAAACTCCAATGGCATCATGAGAATTTTCCCAAGCATTTAAAATCTCGGAAATTAATTTAACGCCAGCATCGGCTGTAGAGCGACCTCTTGTAAAACCATACTGCTGGCTATGCATAAGTTTATTATTATTAAAATGTATCAGTAATTGATCTAGAATTATTTTCTCAAAAATTTTACTCAATGCAGGCAGCACAGATATGGGTCTAAAATTTGTGGGGTCAGAAGTGCTGCCCGTTTTGAATAACGGTGTGATTTTACTAAACTTCATCTGGTCTGGAAAGACTCCACAATCTATACATTCATTAAATATTATAGCCAACTCTGAACTGATAGCATCGATTACCGATTGTACAATGAAAACAGATACACCCCAAAGATCTTTAGTTTTTTTTATTTTTAGCTGTTTAAATGTTTTTATAATATCATTGCAGCTAATGCGGCTAAATATAAACTCACGATTGCATACAGGAACATTCTGTTGCAATAATAAAAGGGCGGCTGATGGCGAAGAATTTAGAACGCTGGTTGTATTTAGTGGAATATTAGTAAAAAACTCTTCAAATGCAGAGGCTACTTCGAGGTCGGAACTAATTACTTTACCGTTTATGTTCATCTTATATTCAGAATCCTTTCTGGAGGTTCTTCCAGTCTCCTCGTTTATAATTTTCCAAGTAGCCTTTATCTTATCAGAGCTGTTGTTTATTTTATTACTTAAGTGTTTTGCCTTAGCGATTTTACACTCTTGCCTAAATTTTTTTGAAAATGTCCTAACATGAGTTTTAAATTCTTCACTGTCATTATACTGTTTTTCATCATACAATTCATACAATTTTAGCCTTTTTTTGTGTAGTTCCGGAGGTGCCCAGTCACAAAAGGTAGGTTTCTCCGAGACCAAAAAAGTCTTTGGAGTGAACACATTTTTGAATTCATCAATAAATGATTCAAAGAATGTGTTATATAAATTATTAGGGCATTGGTTACTACGCAAAAATGGCGTATTAAATATAATTTTTTTTCTAAATTTGTCTAACCGATCATATGTTACAGGAATTGTGCATATTGTCTTTTTTGGATCTTTACATTTAAGTATATTTTGAAATTCAAACAATTGACCAGAGTGGTCAGATGTAAGTTTGTTGATAATACAGGTGTTGAGAGGAACTATATTACTATAGATATTGTCAATACATGTTGCCGTGGTGGCTGTTACCCTAGTAGGTACAATAAAATTATTAATTAAATTATATGATTTAAACAGATTAAGCATACGTTTACTTGAATTACAGTTGTCAAGCAAATTTACATTAAAGTCTCCACTAAAGACCAACTTTTTCTTGGATTTTTGCAATTTGTACAGAACTTGCTCTAATATTTTTTCTAAACTATCATATTGAGCTGAAGGAGGGCTATACAAACTAACAATGATAAATTGCTCCAGCTCCACACAAGATACTTCAATAAGGCGTTCCACAGAGAGGCTCACTATGTCCTTCCTTTCTTTAAATTTTAATTTTTTATGAAGCAATATTAATGAGCCACCGCGTATTGCATTTCCTCTGCAGAACGAACTACCAATCTGATGATTGCAAAAATTGAACATAAGTTCACATGTCTTTAACTAAATAATCATAAACAATACTTTTTGCACAATAACATACTGGAAGTAGCAACTACACTGGACAGCAAATAAAACCTTAAAAAAATCAAAATATAAACTATTACTTAAATATATGTAGTAATATATCAATCATTATTTTTTTCACTAGTGATTATACGACATAGCCATCGATATACGGCTGCAATATGAAAGCGAATTGCGCGCGTTGAACTCTATTACGTGCGTAATAACATCCAGCCGAATACTTTAATAATAAAAATGAGTTCTGCATAGTTGAATATATCACATCGCATATCGCATATAAACGTATAGCGTCTGGTATAATTCAGTGAACAAGTATGTCAAATTATATGCAAAATTTCTTGGAATTCATTGAAACCGTCGTAAGCATAATGAAGAAAATATATGGAGAAAAGTGAAATGCTTTATTTGTAATTTCTTCACGAATTATTCGAATCGCCACACAAAGGCGATGCATACAATCATTGATTATTTATTTATAAAGTAGCTTGAAATATACTTTTTAGTTAATTATTTTAAATAAAACACGACAATAACACAGTTTAGCAATTTATTTATTATATATAGAGGTCAATTGGTATTACATAATTAAAAAAGCGGCATCAGACAGCACGCCGCCAACACCCAGTATTCGGTTACATAAAATCAGAAAGGGAAAGTGGTTGGCATTCCAAGTTGCTAGGAATTTTTCAATTTAATAATTATTGCGGAAATAATTTATGACTCACTACAAAAATCCGATTACTAAGGAAATCCACGATATGGCTGAATATTTAACGTTTAATTGATTTGTTGTTGTGTGTTCTTAAATTGATAAATGTTATTATCCACAAACCCATATAATAATATTTATTTATTAATTAATTACTAGTTTTGCTCTGCGCTAATTTAGTCGTAAAATATGGTATACAGCCTTAAGTTTTCCTGGATAAACTGGGTAGGGAGAGATTAGCGCGTTAAACCAACCAAACAAACCTTTTAACAAAAGCTTTAGTCTGGTGTCAATCAACAAAATAGAAACAAAAATAATATTACTTTTACTTTTAAATTTATAGCATGTACGGCTATCGTTTTCTTGTGAATATTTAGGGAACGACTACAATGTAATGCCTACCTAAGTCTAAACCTAAATAATGTTTATTTTCCAAATAACAAACTCGTTTTTCGTGAAAGCGGAACTAAGTTGGGCCCTTCTCATTCAAAGTTATTGCCGCGTCACCTGATCCGTATTAGGTCTCCGGAGAAATAAGAGCAAAAAACTCGGTCAAGTACCCGACAGTTGACGTAAAGGAAAAGTATGAGGAAAACTTATGCGACTTAAGCTTAACGGAAAGATTAATTCCGTTAATGTTTCCACAAATATTTCGATAATCTTGACTGATATAACTTGATGATACTGATATTTAATGATGAACCATAGTCATAAATTGATTGATTAATTGGACAATAATTGTTAATCCTTAAATTTCAGGATATCGAGAGGGAACAGTGCTAGTGCAGCTGCGGTCGCACATCAACTTGGAGATGTCATGGCAGCCAGTAGAGACCACAATTGCTCAAGGTTTCAGTGTGAGGGCCAGTAGTTCACTATCAATTTAATACAATATCGGATGATGATACCATATTTGACAGTTATATATTTGACAGAATGGTTAAAATTGTACCCCAAAACTCAGTCCTTCGGAAATTGGATATGACATTCCACATGCGGAACTATATCTAGATAGTAATATATCAGATTATCAGGTGTGAATTTTAGATAATTTAATTTAGAAAATTATTTATTACTAGTAATTTAATTGTAATGTGATTGTATTGTAAGTTTTTGTGAGTGATTTTAATTTATTTAATAATATTAAGTGATAGGATAGAAAATATTTAACAAAACAGTATTGCCATGCCTCTTTAGGGAATAAATCAAAATTGTGGTGAGGCGAAATATTCTACTAGAAATGACCCTCCATCTAGTAAGGTGCAGAATGAATTAATTCTTTAAAGATCCGATCGCTTTTATTACTGATCTAATCGGCTTACATACACAAATACATATATTATTCAAACATTCTCCCATATTATTCTTACGCAACCTAGTAAATCATCTTTTCTTATGGAAAAATCGTCCTCAACGTGTGCAAAATTTTCTGTATTAAAAATAACTATATGTTTTACATATAGAACAACTTATTGCGTATGTATTTAACTTTTTACGAATAAACTGAATTTTTTCTACTATTTATCCAAAGTTGTATGATATAACAAATGCTTTATTTTAATAATAATTTTTCTTATGTAGAAAACAGATATTTATTTAAATTATTCTAGACGCAGCTAAGATGTAAATACGCTTTCAAATGTAAGTTATCTATTTATTTCTAAAATAAAGACAAAATATCCTTTAAAATGTTTAATTTCTCAACCACTAATCATAATCGACAAAATATATGTTATTCGTTTATTCCAGTTAAATGAATGTTTACCACCGCTTCTCTTTGTGGATCTATAAATTTCATTAAGAGTAAATAATGTATTACCTGAAAAAGTAAGTAGTTTCATATCACCTAATTCTTATGAAAATATTACGAACTTTGGTCCCCGGCGCCAATGTCAAGCGGCGAAACCTCACATTTCTCTTGCGCTATCTGGTTGCACTCGACACAGGGCTGCAGTTCTTCCTCCATCATATAAAGCTATCCATAAAAACAAAACATAAGGATTCTGTTAATGAAAAAATAATTACGAAAGACTCGTTCAAAAGGGTTATTATTTACAGACATTAAAGACTGAAGTAGCGTTTATCCAAATTATATTTTGTAAATCAACCGATAATTTAAAAAACAAACATCTATATCAGGTTAAATAGTTAAAACACTAGTTTTGCTATCTGTTTAGTTAGACTCACAATTGAACAAGCATGCTTTCAGCAGCAGTTGGACGAGGAATTATACAAAGTCCACTAACCCGTCCATCGGCTCCGTAGCCAGTGTATCGTTTAGTAGGCACGCCCTCTGTCACCACAGCAGTGGCCTGTTCTCGCCGCGTACTCTCCGTCACCAAAGTATGGGATCCACCACACCATCGCCGGCAAACATGCCTATTACTTGATTCATTTGTTATCTTGTTATATTAACTTTTGTGTATTTGTTCCTTGGAAGGTTTTATTAAAGTAGTCGTGATAAAATTGTTTCTTCAACTTAAATAACACAAACCTTAACAATTGCAATAACGGCATTTTAATTGCCTTCATAAGTCTGGATGGAACAAAGGCGCTCACCTATCATCGGGCAGGTCGGGGGGCATCCAGTCTTTTAAGCAAGGCTCCTTAGAGGGAGCTCCGGCAGGTGGCGGGCGTAGAGCGGGCAAGCGAGGCGGAGCACCACGGGTGGCGTCCCGAGGAGACATAAGCGCCGCTGTCCCACACGCCGCGCAGGAAGCCCCCGCTGCCAACTGACGCTTCACTGCAGCCGCCTGGAATCAGACTCTAAACATGTATCCCAAATGTAACCTTTTTTACTCATGGACATGTATCGTCCTTAACTAATCGGAATTAAACGCCTTTCTACAATAGATAACATCGTGTCACATCTTTAATAATAATAATCTTTATTTTCTCACAAGACTTCATACAGGATAAGTTACAACTATTTATTAATGTATGTAACTAATTGTCATTTTTCTTCAGAGGGAAAATTATTGTTTATGTGAGACTGATGCCTGATAAAGGTTAGAGCACCTGTGTTACAGGTCATCAGGCCTCCACTACCTAGGATCAACGAAAGATAATAAAAAATAGAGAATAGATAATAAATAATAGACAATTATGGTTATAGTAGGTTGTAACGTTAATAAAAAGAATATATTAACATATATCTATATCTTATCTATAATAGTATATATCTGTAAAATATAGGATAGGAATGTATATATTATAAGGAAACCACATGGGGTATGTGTTTGTTTGTCTGTGTATATGTGTGTGTACTGAATTATTGATGTAATAATCTTACACAATTATACTATAAATAATTGTTAACTAACATACAATTTTGTGTCAACTTAATACTCAATTATTTAATTATGGTTAGTATTTTTCTGTAACCTCAAAGTTTAGGTCCAGTAGCCACAGTGCAACCGTCTTCTTGCACTCATTTTTTGTTAGGGGATATATGGGGATATAAGGCGTTGATATTATTATATAAGTAATCCCCCAAAAAACAGAAAAAAATCTGGGCAAAGGTTGTGCGAAAAGGTTTTGTATGGCACACTGTGTTTTTTTTCTACGCTTATTATCTATGAGGTAGTGGTCATAATTGTGAAGTGAGTGTTTGCGTAGTATTGTGGCAAGAATGAAGATTTGGCGAACAGTGAGTACCTTCCAATGTTTGTATATCTCTGCCGTAGGACAAATGAAGGGAAGGAAAGCGCTAACCTTGCTCTCTGAGCTCTCTCTACCTTCAAAAGTTTTGTTTTTGCGGAGCCACCCCATGAAGATATACAACAGCCCAGAATCGATTGACATAGTGAAAAGTAGACGGTTTTTATTAATGTGTGATGAGCAATGTGCCTTAAGATTTTGAATATATAAATCAATTTTCTAATTCTACCTGTCAGTAGATCAATATGAGCTTGGAAATTAAAGTACACGACAGTACTTGTGGAGTTAAGTTTTGGACATTCGCATTGCATTTTGGTTAAACATGATCCAGCATGTGACACAAGTGCAAGAACAGAAGGAATTTCACGCTTCGTTATTTCGAAGGCCGTGGTCATGGAATTTGGTCTTATCGGAGTTAAGGGCCAGAGAACTGCTATATAGCCAGTCAGATACCAAATTCACACCCAGATTTTTTTATCTTTCTATCCTAAGACTAAGAGTGTAGTCTGTATGACAAAAACCTTTGGTTCTCCGAGTACAGCGGCCAAAACCTGCAGACGGTCATGCAGCAGCTGCAATTGCTTTTGAACTTCATCACGACACGACAGTAGGTCGAGGATCTCTGATTTGCCATCTAAGATCTTATTTAAGTCCTTTACTGCTGTCTGAAATAATACGATTATGATGATTGTTAGGAGAATTTAACCATTTACATTGTATCGAAAGAATTTAATGATAGTCTAAGAATAAAACTTTAACAATACGAAAACTTCCTCTCGGAATAGACCCGTAATGTAAATATAAAAATGACCTACCATCCAGACATTATCCTGCCTCTGGAACTTGTCATGGCATACGGCCAGCCTTCGTTCTAAGTCAGCGCGGGCCATAGCGAACTCTGTCTCCGTTAGAAGACCGGCGAGACGAGACGTGTCAGCCTAAAAACAATTCGCGTTGCTACTTTGATGTGAATAACATTCTTAAAAAGAAATAATTATAATAAACCCACTTTATCTCTTAGACCATCGGCAACTTCATCTTTGTCAGCTTTCTGCTCACGTAGTAACTCTACACACTCGACTAGGCTCTGCAACAAAAAATCTCTCATCATATCACTTTGTTTGAAACGTAAAAACCTATTCTCGTAGAAATTCTTTCGCCATAAATTCATACAACAATTTTTAACATTTCTTTTTTCCGTGAATGGCATCTTTCTAAGAGGCCCTATAATTATTTAAATATTCTCTTGCTGGGCCGATGTACAAAGATTGTCAATATGAGCCCATGAGATTGTCAATCTGCAACATCTGGTGGCTCTCCTCTTTTTCCAGGTACTAGAGCTCCACAAAGTAATAAAACTATATTATATCGATACTGCAAAACAAGAAAAAGAATTCTTACTCGATATTGCGACATAGCTAAACAATATGACATGGATTGTGTTTTCTTAAAGTAAAACTTCAGAATGTAAAGAGCCTAACTTGATATTCCCGACAAAACAGCCTGTAAAAAATGTATCATAACTGGTACCTTCAACACGCTTGATTCAAAATGTATGTATCATATCACAGTTAAATTACTTCTTTGATTAAGTAAGATACAAACCCTAAGTTCATCAGCCAGTTGCGTCTGCAACTTGGTGAGTGCGCGATGAGAGTGTAATGTTGACTCCAGCTCAGTCACCAGCTCTTGATACCGGCTCGTAAGCTCCACAACCGCTTCAAAAAACAAACAAATTATGCACTTTGGCTTACAACAAAACTAACATACAAAATATTGCGTATCATGTTTATAATAAAATATTTAAGTTTTAATTATTTGCCAATATGGCGCTGGAATACGTCCATTGTTAAAGGCATTCTAATACACTGAGTCAAATTCAAATTCAAAATCATTCATTCATAAAGGTAGCACAATATACACTTATTAACGTCTGAAAAAAACTGGGAATAAACTCACCGCCACTTTTTTTGTCGCCAAGTTTTTTTTTACACAACGTTAGCTGACGCATGACGTTTAGATAAGAAATAATAATAAAATAAATTAAAAACAAAGATTGGTCTTCGATCAACAGGAGGCATGATGAAATAAGAGCACGCACTTACATTCCCGTGGGAACAACTCGCAAATACATATTCGAAATAACTAACATCGTGTATCTAGGTATCATATATACCAGACATTCATAGACAAATATTACATGGACAACACATATTAAAGAATAACCAAGTATATTACAAATATTGTAAAACACATTTGAAATGAGAAGTTTTGTTTCTCTTTGTTTCTCTTTGTTTCGAAGTTTGATTTTTCGACAAACCTTCAAATAAACTGAATTTGTAAATTAACCTGCAGTTTCTGCATTATTATTAACTGTCTCCAACAATGTCAGACCTCCTTGCAAGTCACCTCGCATCTGTACCATTTGCTCACGGAAGCTTTGCATCTAAAACAATTGGCACTTTTATTTCTAAACTAGCTGACCCGGAAAACGTAGTTTTGCCATAAAACTAGTCCGGCCATAAATACTGTTACATATTTTTTTTTATTTTTAACTATTTTGAATTTGGCACACGTACAAACATATATTGTACCACAACGAACAGTTCGGTTGCCGTCGTTACACAATCTTATACTAAAATAATAAGTCCTAAGTATATACCTCATTACAATGTCTCCTTACCAGAAGGTGATAATGTAAAGGAGGTAATGTCAGTCGTAAGGATTTCAAGAAATTGTTTTAGTTTGGAAACAAAGGAAGTGTGTCAAGATACAGTATTGGACCATGTTGTGAAACCCCTCAGCAATACACTTATTTCTACTCAAGCCTTGAAACCAACGTTCCGGACTTTATAAGAGCTGAAGGCTGACCTGCGTCTAGCCCAAATCTCAACCGGTTCAAATTATGGTCAGTTTTAGAGGACATGGCCATGTTCTAAACGACACGGCGGAATTGAGTCTCTTATAAAATCTTTGGAGCAAGCAGAGGCGAAATTTCCCTTGGAGTAAAAAGCCTGTATAAAAGCCAAAGGTGACCATTATTTTTTTTTTAAATTTATGGCCGAGGTTGTAATAAATATGTAGTTATACATTCCAATAATATTACATTACATTACTTAATTCAAAAAATTCATTTTTGTAACATAAATCATGGCTGGACTGGGTATACATATAATTTCTAGGAAATATTTTTAGTGTAATAAAAATAACTATCTATAATAATAAAAAATGGCGTAGAGGGGTGAAAATGACGGTATTTTTGTATGCTGTATATGTGTTATAAAAATGCAAACAAAAAATTTCGGCTATGAAATAGAGGCCACTCTTAATATGGATGCAATTGAATGCACGAAAATTGTTCGATCCATTTCGGAGGAGATTAATTACAAAAGCGCGAATTTTATAAATTAGATAGCAGACGATACCACGGACATAAAAATGATATCTAACAATATAAGATAGCAATTATTTGCGCCTAATCAAAAGTTTAAAGCAATTTAACGTTGGTAACATTGTAAAAGGTACATAATTATTATAATAATCCGTTAAATTGAATAGGATTAATAACTATTTGTATGTAACACAATCACGTTACGAAAATACAATTGAAGGAAATGTATTCAATAAAAGCGGATATGGTTGAATAATTGTACTCATTTACCTGAGTGGAAAGACCTGCGTCGAAGCCATGTAGCTGATCTGCGTAGTCGACCGCCAGCGAGTGCAAAGTCGATATACGGGCGTCCAGAGTCGTTGCCACGTCCACCTTATCGGCTGTAAAATATTTAGTCTGTATTATTTTAATAAACCAGAATTATATTAACTAAAAACTACGAACACTTTCTCATGTTAAATTTCCTTTTTTGTTAAATAGCAATATAGTATAATATTAATGAATTTTAGTACAATGAGGCAAAAATTGCGTAAGCTATCAAGTGCGTGAGAAGGAGAAAAGATTCTCCTGCTCAGTTAGTTAATTTGGGGCTGCCAAGAAAGGATTGTATTCAAAGTAATGCCCAGGTTCCTGACAGTGGTGTTAAATGGTACAACAGTACTTCCTGTAGTAATCTTGGGTAAAGTTGACCAATTTATTCTCCTTATATACGATGAACTTCTTGCTTGTACTACCCTTAAAACAGTTCTAAAAGTGTTGGACTGGTAAATTATTGGTTGCATGAAAGAGTATTATATATTGGCTTACAAGCAGATTTAGCGGTGTGTAAAGCGTTGTCAGCGGTTGCACCGGCACGGGATGTCATCAAATTCATTGATTTTATAAGTTCTTCGCGCAAACGATTCACAGCGTCACTAAGAAATATTTACAGTTAAATACATTCCAAAGCCTCTATAACAAGCTCAATTCTATAAATACTAATTGTGTAATAGTCATACAATACCACGCGCCGCAAAGATTAATAATAATAATAAACCGTTTATTTACAAAGTGGTAAACTCAAATTGATTCATTACAACAACCGCAGGATCAGCCACTTGAAGATAGGCAAGTGTTATAATGTCTTAATAATAAGTTAGTAATAATCTTCGTCTTGTTCGTTCGCCTTCCCCTAGAGAAGTTAATTACAAACTGTTATTTTTTTTAATCTGGGAGACTTTATTAACGTGACAATATAGAACTCACTCCATTTCATCCCGACTTACTCCTTGGTCTAAAGTGGTAGTGGATATTCTTGATGAGGGCTGTTTCATGATGGAAACGGAAGGACGTGGTGCTGGTGCAGTACTGGGGCGGGGTAGAATGGTACCCCGCGCGCTGACCTCTGATATCTTCGCCGAGGGAGCAATTATGACCGACTTACGGGCCAGTAATGGACGTGCTTTCAGATCCTGAAAGAAGAATAAAGGACACTTAACACGGAAAAAATATTATGAAATCTTTGAATAAAATAAGCTTCTATAATAATAAATAGTTATTGTGTGAGAACGTTTGTGTGTTCAAATTGATTCGAGAATAGTTTACATTTATGAATGATTTATAATATATGAATGATATTTTTCGTATTAAAGATGTCTGGACAGTCGCTAATTAGATCAACGGTTTACCTATCTAGGTACCTACCTACTTAAAATGCAGCATTATCCTTAGCTATTAGCTATTGCAGCACAATCTATAGTAAACTATTGTCAAACATTGTAATGCACATCCAATGGAAGTTTAATGTTTACGTATAAAATAAGAGCCTACTCGAAAACTTTATTTTGCTGTATATGACATTTCATATCTTTAATTTCTTATACATACTTTTGTTTAGACTCACTGGCAGAAATTTAATTGTTAAATATTACTTTAAAGAATTTTATCTATTATATTTATGATTAAATAAAGGTTTTGTGTCATGTATGTGAACTCAGGATATATGTATTCACTAAGCCTTTTATTATTGTTATTAAAAAAATATTATGGCCAAAGTTGTTTGCAAGAAAATTATATTAGCACGAGTTGTGTAACGTAACAGTCGTTAAGTTATAAATATTAATTTTAGTTATGAAGCGCGAAACAAATGTTAGAAATCCACCTAAAATAAATTGTATTATATCAGTTAGTAATAATGGTGTTCTTTAGTTTTTCATACACTGATAAATTGTAAGATAACATTCTCATTTCCGATAATGTCCACCAGGTCGACTACACTTATATTCTTTATAGATTACAGATGTGTCACTGAGACTCAAAAACCCATACAAAAGTTAAGTAGGTTTTTGTTTGCAACCCCATTACCCATTAATTTTATGTTAGTTTTAAGCGCATATTTAAAACAATTAAAGACAGATGACACTTAGCTTCAAACAGTTTCATTTATTTGAACATCCCTCCAACAGCTTCTTCAAGAAGAAGAATCGGTGGCGGTTCCTCCATTACTGGAGGTTGGCCGTCAGTTTCTTGAAGCGTGTCTTGTCCTGTGCCAGGTGCAGCAACTCTTCAGCATTTGCAATACCTGTCTACTCCCTAACGTTGCGAAGCCATGATTTCTTCTTTCATCTAATACGTCTTTTACCCTGGATTTGACCCATTATAATTAGTTAAAGAAGGTGGTAGCGGTCATGGCGCAACACGTGGCCCAGGTACAGGCAAACTGTTCCGTTGTTTAATGTTCTGCATAAGTTTTTTCATCATTCCAACTCGTTTCATAACCTTTTGGATCTAGCTTATACGAAGCATGCGACGATAGCACCACATATCAAATGCTTTGCAAATGCACATTTCAAGGATCGTCATGCTCACTCAAATGTCATTGCTTGTGGCGGCGTCCATGCCTCGGGTTGTCTCTCTCCCTAAAATATGGCGAGGGGGCCGATGGCTGGCCATGCGTCATACTCGTGAACGGGTGCTACTTGTGGTGACTGGTCGTACTTGAATTCGTGTATGCGGTGATATTAGTTGTTTATACTACGTATTTGCGTGTTGTTCTCACGAGTGTGTAAGTGCGTGCTCCTATTTCACCATGCCTCCTGCTGATAGAGGACAAATCTTTGTTTTTAATTTAATTTTTTATTCTTTATTACTCAATATGTCATATGGAACATGGTGTAGTGGTTGCAGCTCCTTACAAGCATTGTGTAAAAAAACTTGGCGATTAAAAAGAGTGGCGGAGAGTTTATTGCCAGTTCTCCTCTTCCGTTCTACGCCCTTGATTTGAGAACTGGCAGTAAATGTAAAATTAAATTCATTTAATATTTCTTTTTTTGACGTTCATAAGTGTACATTGTTACCTACATGAATAAATAAATTTTGAATTTTGAATTTTTTGAATTTTGTTCACAGCCGTACAAAACAAATAGCCATATGTAAGCCAAAGGAGAACTCGGACTCGGAGCTTAATGGTCAAGTGACGGCAGCACAGAACTTTCTTCATTTACCGCCACCGATTATGTTTTAGAATCATAATTCACTACATATGTATGTTGTTTCAAGAAACCTCAGCCCGCATGTCGGCAGCTGCTCGCTCCATCTGTATCTCCTGCATTTGCTGCCCCAGGTCGTCCGGCAGTTCTCCAGCAGCAGCCAATTGTGTAAGCAGACCGGTCATACGTGCGATAGCACTCTCCGCTGCCTTGACACGGGCGTCGATCTGTAACAGTTAAGATAATATTTTTGGTAATCTTTATCTCATTTACCACACCTTTATGAAAAAAGAGGTTATCAGTTTTTCCTATATGAGATGTTGTCATAATCGAATTATATTTAAGTTCCAAGCACCTGCATTAAATTTCGTTTTAAAATGTTCCTTTTGTTTTTCGTTGTTTATGGGGCTTCTAAACGGGCCATGTTTTGCTGCAATTGATGGCTGCATTATTGACAACTAATTGCCCGGCCATCTCAAAAATGTTTTAATGCAGATGATGGCCGAGCAATCTATGGCCGGGCCATGTGTTGCAATATGTCTGTAATAGTATGGCCCATGATGCAGACTCCTAAACGGGCCACACATACCAGCAACAATGGCTGACGAAATCACACTTGTCGCAGCAGCTTATATTAATTTAAAAATTACAGAAAAAGAAGAGATTGTGGATTCGACCTTACTTAAATAGGCGTGAAACTGTAGACGATTTACAGTTATTTATAAATTATTCAAGAATTTTATTAGAATTTCGAAGGGCGACTTTGACTTTCTTTTAAACAAAATTGGGCCAAAAATAAAAAGAATTGATACAACCATGAGAGAACAGCAATACCTGTTTCATCACTATCACGAGATTTGCGATAACTCTACGGTTTTTGGCAAGTAGAGATTCATTAAAAAGTTTGATGTACCTGTTCCGAGTGTCAGATGCTTCGATTTCTACTATTATTCAAGAGGTGTGTGCAGCTATTATAGAAGGATTAAAATAATACATCAAGGTAAGTTAACATAGGTTTATTAAATATGTTAATCATAAGGAGTAACTATTATGTACTTTTTAAATTTATCAAGACTTCAATCTTATATAATTCACTTCAAAATTATATAATAGGTATGTAGTAAAAAACAATTAGTGGCTAATCATAGTAAGAAATTTATTAGGTATTCCTTAAAAATTATAATTTTCAGTTTGATGCTCATTTTGGATAGTAAAACAACATGCATTTTGCTGGCAACATGCTGTCCGAAAGCAGCATATTCGCTTTTATTTTCACCAGCATCGCGTATAATAATTATCGACGGCTTCCAAAGAGTCAGTTATTTCTGATTCTACGACTTCACGTGGGTCAGCACTGATGAGTTTCAGTCGCCTGTGAATACATAAAATTGTTAGTACATATATCTTTAAGCTTTTCAGATGCCGTCAGGAGTCACAGAGTGGAAATAATTTGCAAGATTTCGAGGGAAGAAGTTAAATTTATCAATCGATATGATACATACGTAATACAGAGATATGTACATTTTTAAGTCTAAAATACTTTATTAAAGATACTTACGTTAGAAGTTGCATTTTCACTATCTAATCCTATATTCGCGGCATTTTGAGTAAAGAAAAAAGATATCGCATCATAAGCAAACCACTTTACTGTTTTACCGCCAGCACTACCATTTTTCTTCTTTTTCTCCTCATTATTTGCGTAAGTTCTTAGGCTTCTGAATTTTTTGTAAGACTCGTTGCTTGTTATGCCAAACTTTTCAGCGATTTCATTTCATTCCATGCATCTTTTTTAGCATTTCTATTTTTGTAGATGCTGGTTTTTATATCCCACAACTCGCGGTGCAAATGTATTAATTAATAAAATCAGTAATTGTCTTCTTAGATCAGGTAGTAACCATTTTAACGTAATTGTCAAAATGCAGCTGATCGCAAAACACAGAATATAGCAACAGGCACACTTCACTCATAGCAAACTTCATGTCGCGTAGAAAAGGATACACTGTGCCATAACAAAGAGAGTGACTGAGACAACAATAGAACTGGCCGTGCAATATTGCAGTTGAATTCGATAGCCTAGCGATCGTCCGGCAACACCTCGGGGCAATATCGGCCATAAGTGGCTATACAAAACATGTTTGGCTATATGGCCGAAATATTACTGCAATATTGCATAGTGTGGCTGACATTGTTTGCAATGTTGCCGGGCCATGTGTTGCAGCCATCAATTGCAGCAAAACATGGCCCGTTTAGAAGCGCCATTATGAAAATACTAGTATACGTCACTGAGACCAACCTGCATCGCCTGCATTGTATCTGGTAAAGTTGCCTGTCCCTTCGCCAGATCACTTCTAAGCTTCTCATTGTCTGGCATGGCCAATGGCTGGGGTGCTGCCATGTCTCTCAAATCTCTCACTGCCGCCTCCAGTAAGGCAAATTGTGACTGAGTCACCACTTCAATACTACCTCGACCCTGAGCATCTACATACATCAAACTAATTTATAAATCTTGACATACTCCGATTGGCCTCCTTTCATGACTCTCATTTCAATTGGAAACGGCCAGGAGGTTCACCTGATATTACGTGACACCGCGCCCATGGATACTAAATATTTCAGAGCAACGAAACTACAGCCGTTTGTATGTGTTTGGGGAGTCGGTCAGTTTCGGCATTTCCGCTAGGTCCTACAAAGGCACGAGTGAAACCGTGGATGGTCACACAGTCTACACGCAGCCAGAGAATAGACACCGCTCCTTTAGAGCGCGGCCACACGATGCGGTAACGGTGCGGTACGGCGCCGCACCGCAATTATTATAGCTATAAGTTCTTAATATATTTTACCCCTCCCCGCCTCGTCTCGCAAGACACAACCCCGGCGCGCTTGCGGTGCGACGCCGCTCGACGGGGTATTAAGTAATTATTATTTTTTTATTTATTTATTTCAAACATACACATTATCTTTACAGCCTATGCCAATACGACAATGTGGAGAAACATTT
Source organism: Pieris mannii (assembly GCA_028984075.1). Taxonomy (NCBI): domain Eukaryota; kingdom Metazoa; phylum Arthropoda; class Insecta; order Lepidoptera; family Pieridae; genus Pieris; species Pieris mannii. The sequence continues at coordinate 10,561,391 of CM054794.1, forward strand.
AATAAAAATATAATAATGTACATAAAAATTAGACACATAATTTACACAATATCGCTACTGTGAATTCACTCTGCGAACATATAAATATGTCGATAGTATCGGAGACAGCATTTAGTAAGCGCAACGTCCTGGATAACGGGGATCTGTGCAACAGACTAGTTCTTGCCTTTGGTATCGCAAATAACCTTCGCTGTCGCCGTCGCACATATGCCATAGGTACTAAGAAGCCCAGTTCCTGGAGTACACTCGGGTTACACACTATCCCCCTCAAGACTTTCAGTACGTAGTAGGCCAAATGTAAGTCCCGTCTGGTTTCGAATTTGTTGTACCCCACCATCCCTAATACAAATAATGTTGGGTACATTAAAGGATAGTAAGGATAGACGCCATACAGTCTGTTATAGAGGTGACGTGCAAATTTATTCTGTATGCGCTCCAACATAAGATAGTATTTAGCTTCATGCGGAGACCAAACAGACGAGTTACACTCCAACATACTTCTAACCAGAGCGTTGTACAAGCTTGAGATGGCTTTAATATTACTGAACGTTGTTGCCCTTCGAAGCACGAATCCCATCCTTGCGTATGCTTTCTTGCAAATGTCCACAACATGATCTCGTAAATACAGTTGGGCATCCACTCGCACTCCTAAGTCTCTTACTGACGTTTCCCGCTTGAGTATCACCCCCGATACGTTGTACTCATGATGACGAGGCAATTTAGCGCGACTAAATGTCACCATGCAACATTTGTTGATATTTAATTGGAGCTTATTTTTTTTGCTCCACTCACATACTCCATCTATATCTCCTTGCAGGCGTTCGCAGTCGTCCACCCCTTGGATTGACAGGAGTAATTTTAGATCGTCTGCAAAGAGAAGGCATCTAGAATGTCTTATTACATCTGGTAAATCGTTCACCATTATTGTAAACTATTAACACAATTACTAACATTATTGTATTGTAAACAGCAATGGCCCTAGGTTGCTGCCCTGACTCACGCCTGATTTAGTGTAGTACGGTTCCGACTGACACCCTTTGTACTCTACATACTGCTGGCGATCTCTTAGATAATTAGCAAAAAAACGTAATAGTTTTGGAGTGAATCCAATACTTGCCAACTTAGATAACAGTATGTCATTATCCACGACGTCAAACGCCTTTCTGTAATCAAAGTATGCAGCATCTACTTGCAATCCGGCGTCCATAATAGGGATAACATAATTAATTGCGTTCAGTAAGTTGCTACTTGTACTACGCAAGGGTCTAAAGCCATGCTGGCAGTCTGACAAGTACGGTTCTACTTGTTTTAAAATACCTTGGTGCAGAGCTCCTTCGAATATTTTAGCGGGAGTCGATAATATTGCCACCGGTCTATATCCTTCAACAGAGTCTTTTCCATCACTTTTAGGTATAGGAATAACTCTTGTGATTTTCCAGCAATCTGGAAAGTAACCGTTGTCCAGGCATAGATTGAATATATAGGCAAGAGGCTCAGCAAGTATAGATCGGCAATCCCTCATAATATATGCTGGTATTCCATCTGGGCCTGCCGAGCGCTTCGGCTTTAGACGGACAAGTGCATCTCTTACCTGCGCTGATGTCAGTTCAGATACGTGCACATATGAGCCACTCCCGGTACCCGTCGCCATCGCCTCCTCCACATTCAGCCGCGCGGTCTCCGTACTGTAGACTGAGTAAAAATACGCCGCAAATTCAGCCGCACAATCCGTATCTGATAGTATCTTACCATTTTTTTAAATATAATTTTGATGTGTAAAATTACTATTCCGCGCCCTTATATAATGCCAAAAAGACTTAGGATCGTTAACTAAATTATTCTGTACCCTTTCTTCATAACATTCAAACGCAAGCTTAATATTCAATTTAATGCGTGCCCTACAAGCAGAAAAGTCACGGTACTCGTTTGGAGATTTAGTACATTTATATTTCTTGTGTAATTTTGCTTTTAGCTGCAGGTCACTTATAATTTTCCTAGTATACCATTCAGGATAGCAATATTTACGGTAATTACTATATCTACTAGGATTTAACCGTTTTCTCGGAACACAATCATTAATGACCTCATAGAAAGAATACTATAAAAAGCATTTAAGGCCCCATCTGGGTCACGCGTATCAAAAACAACACTCCAATCGGCGATTGCTATCGAGGAATATAAAGTATGAAAATTAGCTTTATAAAAATTCCATTTAGGTTTAATTTCACTTACGGTATGCTTCCTTTTGGGCTGTGCAGACAGGGTGATGCGGTCTAATGAGAGTTGTGCCTCCACGAACAGCGGTGGGTGATATGAATCCACCGGTACCAATGAATCGTCCGCTTCATAAACACATACCCCGTCTCTCATACCCGACGAGCACAAAACTAAATCAAGCTGTCTCCCATCACAATTAAACACCCGGCTCACTTGAGTGAATTCACAGAACGACAAGAAAAATTCAAAGTATTGTTTAACATTTACACCTTTTGAATTTAAGTTAAAATCCCCTAATAATAATACATTTTTATATTTAACACACAACAATTCAATTATTCGGAAAAATAACATATATTCTTTATCACACGTATTTGGCGGTAAATACACCGCACAACATAAGAATAAACATTTATCATTTAAGTGAACTGACGCGCAAACTAATTCAATCGAACACTGATCGACGTTGATATCATTCGGTTCTTTCACACGTCGCAACCGCAGCTCACGCGTGGCCACTAGAAACACGCCACCTTGTTTCCTTCCATCCGTCCGGTCGCATCTTAGGATTTGATACCTTGCGGGCACAATTTCCGCATCTTTAATAGAATCATTACATCCCGTTTCTGTTATGGCCACTATATCGACGTTCGTGCTTCAATATCCCCCATAAATTTATTTAACTTGGTTCGCAAGCCTCTAGCATTTTGATAATAAAAAGAAAATTTACACAGTTTTCTCTGTTTTATTTTTTGGCTTCCGAAACCAAAACCATTGACTGCACTCGGTGTTCACCGACCATACTTACGGTGAATATAGCCTTTCATATACCGATTCCGATATCGTTACAATAAAGGAGGCATATTCCTTTGATTTTTTGGACTTAATCTTAATAACCTTAACGTCCACTTCCATACCACATATTCCTTTTATATACGATGTCAATTTTTCCTCCGTAGTATCTAGACTTAATCGCCAGATATGAAGGTGCTTCTTTCTTTGAGTAGCCCGTATTTCTAATGACTCCACATTTCTTCCACGAAGAACCTCAGAATTTCTAGTATTGACCGTTTGCGAAGCACTGGGAATCTGACTTGCTGTTGTCGTAGTTTGGTTACTAACTGACAAATCGCCAGCCACTTCGCTTACCAACGCCGGTTTCCTGGCCTCTTTTTTATTGATATATGTGTGGGTAGCGGTCTTGCTACCCTTTTTTTTTTGATATTATTACAAATAACTTCGGCATATGATAAATTATGTTCTTTTTGTTTTGTATTAATACCAACACCTTTGAAAGCACAACACGCACAGGTATATTCACACTCATGATGTGATACTGCGATGTTTTGCACCCTTTTTTTTTGAAGCTCGAGATATTGTATTTTGAGTTCCTTTAACTCCGTTTGTGTGGACAGAAGTACTTCCTGCATAATTATGCTTAAGTGCTTTTCCTTGGTTATCCAGTTGTTTTAGAACTTCAAATCTAAAATCCCGGAACTCCGATAGTAAAATAAAATCGTATTCTGGTTCCTCAAACGCCTCGTCTGCTACTTGCGATCGGGTCCCTCTTTTTTTGTTTACGGTTTTTGAATCCGAAGATATTTGAATCGGAGATGTATCCTTCCTTTCTTCACCACAACCTAAGCAACTACGTCTAGACATTTTGAATTAATGAAATTCAAACTGAGAGAACACAAAAAACGCGTGCGTACTGAACGGATGACGGACGGAAAATATTTTGTATGTAGGATGACGATGCGGCACCACTCCGGCGCCGTACCTCACCGTTGCCGCATCGTGTAGCCGCGCTCTTACACATCCCGTGGCGATGAGAAGAGACTTCCTGTCTGCCGTACAACTACCGCCCGCGATTGTACACCGTTGTAGGAAGAATCAGCCGGGAAGGATATCTGAGTCTCGGTAAGAAAGAACAAGACCGGCTTCACAGTCTCCAAATAGATTGCTGGAATCCATTGAGTAGCTATACACAGTCAGAAACTACTCAATTCTAGGTGTGGTTTGTTAACATATAGGTTTATATCTTTAACAATAGAATGTACGTATTTATTCTATTGTTAAAAAATAAAAAAATTCTTTGTTCTTAATATTTAACATTACGAAAACTATATTTACAAATGAATGAAACTCTTACCAGACCAAGTCGTTGGACCTTTTTCAACTGTAATAAAATGTAATTATTACAATAAAATCCTTAAGTTATAAATAACATACTATAGATTTAATCTTACCGACTAGAACACTGTCCTTTCCACGTTTAACTTCTAAAAAACAAGAAATACGTAAATACAAATGCAATACGATACATTTAAAAACAAATTAATCGCATATCTACCTTTAATAGATATACCAGAGTCGGAAGGCTTTCTATCCTGTGAATTGAATTAGTTAGATTCATAAAAATATAAAGTAAACAATCTGAAAATTTGTACCCTTTGTACATACTTTTTTGGCAGACTTATTTTTTTCTTTTTCCATTCTTTCTTTTTCTTTTTGTGCTGCTCTTTCAGCCTTTTCCTGTTCCTTTTGTGATAACTTTTCAGCTTTTTTTTGTTCCCTTTCTGCTTTATCTAGCTCTTTTTGAGCTTGTTTCTCATTCTTTTCTAGATCTCTCTGCGCTTGTCTCTCTGATTTAGATTGTTCTTTATCTGCTTTTTCCTTTTCCTTTAGAGCAATTTTTTCTTCTTTCTCTCTTTCTTTAGAAGCAGCTCTTTCTGCCTTTGATTGCTCTTTAATTGCCTTTTCCCTCTCTTTCGAGGCGGCTCTTTCTTCCTTTTCTCTCTCCTTCGAAGCTGCTCTTTCTTCTTTTTCTCTTTCTTTAGAAGCGGCTCTCGCTGCTTTTGATTGCTCTTTTTCAGCTTTTTCTCTTTCTTTAGACGCGGTTCTTTCTTCTTTTTCTCGTTCTTTAGAGGCAGCTCTTTCTGCTTTGGTCTGTGCCTTTTCTGCCTTTTCCCTTTCCTTTGAAGCAGCTTTTTCTTCTTTTTCTCGTTCTTTAGAGGCTGCTCTTTCTGCCTTTGTCATGGCTTTTTCTGCTTTTTCTCGCTCTTTTGAAGTGGCACGTTCTTGCTTGTCTTTTTCTTTGGCGGCCTCCCTTTCTGCCTTTAACTGGGCTTTTGCTGCCCTTTCTCTTTCTTTCGATGAAGCCTTTTCCTCCCTTTCTCTTTCTTTTGATGAAGCCTTTTCTGCCTTTTCTCTTTCTTTGAACGCGGTTTTTTCTGCTTTTTCTCTCTCTTTAGATGATGCCTTTTCTGCCCTCTCTCTTTCTTTCAAAGCAGCTTTTTCTGCCTTCTCTTTTTCTCTCGAAGTGGCTCTTTCAGCCTTATCCTTTTCCCTAGATGCAGCTCTTTCTTCCTTTTCTCGCGCTCTTCGGGCCAACTTCTCTGCTCTTTCCATTTCTCTTTGACCACGCTCTCGCTTTCGAGGCTCACGTTCTTCTTTAATACCAGACATACGACCTTTTGGGCTTTGGGATGATGAACTTTCAGAAGAATCGTCAATAACTTCACTATGTTTCTTTAACTTGTGTCGTGGTGGAGATACTTCAGCTATTTTGATCTCTACTCTTTGCTCTAATAAACGTTGTTGGCGAGCCAAAATGTGTAATACGGCTTGCATGACTTTAAAATTTATCATGTTTACCTAAAATGTTGACATTCAAAATGTATAAAATTAAAAATATTAATACCTACAAAGAAGTAGAATTAAGAAGCTATCGCTCACACTGGGTGGTCCCATGGCCTGATTTATGAGATCTTCAACCGTCACCAGCAACCCGGTGTCGCTCATATTAGGCTCGTCTAAACCTCGTCTTTTCGACATTTTTTATGTAATTCAAATTATATATTAGGCTTTTGTCCCTTGTAAAACAAATACAAATATAGTCAAATTCTGTCAGCTTTTCAAATGTCACTAGATTAAAACGAGTTTAGCATTTCAGTGTGAAGGTTTAACAACAGCTATGGTTTAGTGGTTAGTGTGGTTCATCTGCCAGTCCAGGAGATCTCACGTGATGATGTGACCCGACCAGTAGGTTGATAAAATAATACAGATAAAGACTTTCATCCAGACACGAAAAATGGGAAGGGTATATAATAATGTAATCTAACTTGATTTCTAAAAAGTAAGTATCTAATTTTCTTCCTTAATCCTTTCTAATAAAATTTTCTAATCTAGGGATTCTGAGACAGTCAAACAATCCAGATATAAACTCACAAAACGCATAAAATGTTTGCTAGCAGAATTGGAGTCGATTCTACGGATTACTAGATATTTTGTCTTGACTCTAACGCTGGCCATATACGGCCCGCATGTTACAGTCGAGACCGACTGCGGTCGCGTTGAAGTCGAACACAGCTGCAACATGACCGCATATGAGTACATGGAGCAGTTGTATTCGAAACTTTAAATTAAGTATAGGGGAATAGGGGGATAGCTAACTAACGTATGATAAGATGAAACATCAGTTTAAATAGTTATTTTTTTATTATAATAACTCGTCTCCTAATATCAACACGTAACATCAAACAGCAGGAAATATAATTTATACAGTAATGTCCGCTCGATAATACTGAATACTGGTCGAAGCGATAAAACGTGGAATGCACGAATAATAAATCACACAAAAGTCGGGCAAAATAAATCTGTTTCGTATAAATATAATATATTATAATATAACATAATGTAAATAACAACTAACGCGCGAGTTGACCTCGGAAATATTTACAGAGCGCGCACAAACATGATATTTCTAGAATTTGAAAATTCAACGATGTATGGAATCGGGACGTTGAATCGGGCCTATTCTTATCTAATCTTCCAGGTTGCGGAAGGCGGCCGACATGTCCTCCAACAGCTGCTCGAAGTCGGCCTTGATCTTCGCCTCGCCGTCTTTCACGGGGTCCTGGAAACGCGAAAAGCATCATCAGAAGGCCGGCCAGCTTCCGCGGCGATCCCGATCGCGATACGATAGCTCACCTTGAACTTCATCGAGGAGAGCTGGTAGAGCACGTTGCCCATGGCGTCCCTGATGACGTTCCACGTGACCTTGTTGTCGGACTGCGCGGTGGACTCGACGGCGTGGCGCGACATGTCGTAGAACGAGATGATGTTCTTCAGCATACCCACGGTCTTGTAGAAGGGGCAGAAGCGGTCGTAGGCCGAGTAGCTGCGGGAGAGACGGGGCGGGGGTGAGAGAGGCGAACCGGGCGGTTCCGAAGCCGTCGCGGCTCGACGACGTCTTACCTGTTCTGCTGTAAGAAGTCGTCCTTCAGCAGTTTGGCGACTTCCAGGGTGATCTTGTCCGTCTCGGCCAGCGAGGCTTTTCCTACGAGTTGAACGATTTCAGACAAATCTTCTTCTTCCTGCATGATCTCCTTCACCTGGACATTCGTTAATTAAGTTAATGTTAATTATGGCTCTTCCCTCGAGGCCTCGAAGCCGTAATCGTCGAAGAAATATAAATTAACACTTCTCTCACCTTGGTCCTGAGGGGGACGAACTCGGGGTAGTTCTTCTCGTAGAAGTCGTCTAGAGCCCGCATGTACTTGCTGGAATCACGCAATGGTCATTAACGTCAGTTCTCCTCCGAAACCGAGATCGGCCACTGTTATCTATCGGCCTACCTGTACGAGATGAGCCAGTTGATGGAGGGGAAGTGCTTCCTCTGGGCCAACTTCTTGTCCAATCCCCAGAAGACCTGCACGATGCTGAGCGTGGCGGCCGTCACGGGGTCGGAGAAGTCTCCTCCGGGGGGAGACACGGCTCCCACAATGGAGACGGAACCTGGCATCGTTAAATTAAACTTTAAAGAGTGTCCCGGGCGCGAAAGCTGTGCGGATTCCGTCAAACTCACCCTCCCTGTCAGGGTTTCCGAGGCACTTGACTCGTCCGGCTCTCTCGTAGAAGGAGGCCAGTCGGGCCCCCAAGTACGCCGGGTACCCGGAGTCCGCGGGCATCTCGGCCAGACGCCCGGAGATCTCGCGGAGGGCTTCGGCCCAACGGGACGTGGAGTCCGCCATCATGGAGACGTTGTAGCCCATGTCGCGGAAGTACTCGGACAGGGTGATACCTGAACGTAATAACCGACGTCAAAATGAGGAAGAACAAATCTGTCGAATCGTCGATTTCGATCGTTCGTGAAACGTACCGGTGTAGATGGAGGCCTCACGGGCGGCCACTGGCATGTTGGAAGTGTTGGCGACGAGGGCCGTTCTCTTCATGATGGACTCCGTCACTCCCTCGATTTCCACGGTCAGTTCGGGGAAGTCCCGCAACACTTCCGACATCTCGTTACCTGAAACGGAACGATTGGACGTGAGTGAAGTCGCGACGATAGTGCATTTGCCGGCAACCGCCTTTGCGACGGCCCCCTGTGAACCTGTCGTCACCCACCTCGCTCACCGCACCCGACGTAGATGATGACGTCGGAGTTGGAGTATTTGGACAGAGCTTGGGAGATGACGGTTTTGCCGCAACCGAAGGCTCCGGGGATGGCCGTGGTCCCTCCTTGCACGCACCTGAAAATTATTAAGTGTTCAGCCAATCGTCTCACGCTTGATATTCCAAAGAAACGAGGAACAGTTCGACGGCCTCACGGGAAGAGGGAGTCGAGCACTCTCTGTCCGGTGAGCAGCGGGTGGTTGGCCGGCAGCTTCTCCGTCACGGGTCTCGGCTGACGCACGGGCCACACTTGCAGCATGGTGTATTGGGCCTTTTCACCGTCGAATTCCGTCTCCAGCACGACGTCCTGTTGGAGAAAACGAATAGTTAAATCCGGCGATTCTGCCGATTCTTTTACCATTTGATCGCGTAGTGAAGTACTCACGGTGACTTTGTAGTTCCCGGCGGGAGCGATGTAAGTGACGGTTCCCTTGGCACGGGGAGGCACCAGCATCTTGTGCTTCACCAGCGTGTTCTCGTGGACGATACCGTACAAGTCTCCACCGGTGATGTGAGATCCCGTCTGTGAACGTCGTTAGATTTGAGTTCGATAACAATATTTCTATTCTTTCTTTCTTAATGGCGACTATTCTCGTTTACCATTCTTCTGCTCTGTACTACGCTCTATCTCTGTCTCTTCTCTCCTATTATTACATATTGAGATGTAACAATACCAAACATACATTAAAATATGTTTATGATAGTAAATGTGTATCTGGATACCCTCGAGAAACTTCAACTCTCACCTTGACGTTGAGAGGGTTGAATTCCCATTCGGCCACACGAGACAGAGCCGGCACGTTGACACCCTTGGGGATGTAGATGGACTGAGTCAGCTCATTGATTTCTTTGAGCGGACGCTGGATACCATCAAAGATGGAACCGAGGATACCCGGACCCAGCTCTACGGACAGAGGCTTGCCAGTGCGGAGTACTGGATCACCCACGGTCACGCCCGATGTCTCTTCGTATACCTGTGCAAGTTTCTCATTAGCTCAATTAAACAACCTTTGAAATTCTGTAAATTTTATGCCAGGGATCAGACTATCAATAGATATCGCGATACCTGTCATGACACACATTGAATCAACTGGTCGTACTACACTTTCGAGTTTCGATACATATTGACTTCAATATTGTCAGTAGTTAAAAGATCATTCTTCCTAGTAGACATGATTCGTAGTAATGGACGATAAAAGAAAGGGCTGCATTGCCCTAAATAGTATTGGCATTAAATGTAAAAAGAAAGAAAAAGCATTGTTGGGTAAAACCATGGGATTGAAGTTAATAGAAACATTTCGTACTTAAATTTTAAAATGAACAGCACGCACGCTCACGCAGTCAAGAGACATTCACGAATATTGATTGATCACAAAAATCTAGATTTTATGTCAATATGCTAGATATTTATTTCTGCCGCGTTTATACATCAATAAAATATATGTATCGACAAGATCTGCAGACTCTGACTATGTTTTGATAAGTCTCACATAAATATATACATAGAAATCCAATAATAATTGCATATCCATAGACATAAGCAATCCAACAGACGCTCTTCAATAGAACATAAGATGAATCCACACCCAATTAAAAGCTAATAGAATTTATTACAAAGGTTTTCATTATTATACCTAGTCCAGCCATAAGTTCTGCTACAAAAGAAAATGTTTTATTTTTTAAACGAAGTAATGTAATATAGAAATGAATACCTCAATTTATTAAAATCTCAGCAAAACTTTTTTTTTTTAAATTAAATCATACGATCAGTCTTTGCGACTATAAGTAGATTCGTTGAGTGATTTCGGCGTGTTAGGCGCTACTCCCAGCGAAGCCTGCCTACTCTTATCTAAACTCAGTGTGTTGGGTTGTCCTGGTCAAAAATGTCTCGCCGCTTTTTAAGTCGCCGAGTAGTTTCTGGTATAGTAAGCTGTCGTGCTAGCTGATTGGGGTGCTTTTTGAAGTCTTAGTTTGTACTTATACCCATGTGTGATTATTTCCTCCTTCACCATGGACATAAGAAACTTCTGTTGTTTTGATAAATCATGGGGTGTTTGATATTTGCCTGAGTATGTAATTTTGAGCTCTTTGCATTATTATTATATTTGAGGCACTAGCATATCCCCAGAGCTGTATTCCATATGTCCATATCGGTTTTAGAACAGTCTTGTATAAAAGCAACTTATTATCAATAGATAGTTTCGAATTTCGTCCCAGTAGCCAGTATAGACTGAGCCCAATCAGCAAAACTTAATAAAACAATTCTATTTGAAATGGTCAGCTCTTATAAAGTCCCGAACGGCCTTGTGACCAGGTGCAGAAGTCTGCTGGAGAGTTAACGGTATATTAGATTTCTGTCTTAAGCAGTATTAATAGCCTCTGAATTGTAACAGCACACGGTCGCCCCGATTTGATTGAATCATTTTATAATTTGATAATGAACACGAAATAATATGTGAAATGGCACAAGATCGAAAAGAGTATATCATTCTAAATACAAAATAATTTAATAGTTGAAAAAAATAAGTTTATGTGACAGTATTGATGGCCAGACTAGTATATTAAGATGTATTTTTTAGGGTCAGATAAAAAACTGCGTGTGCAACTACATAGTACCTGAATGGTGGCCATGTCACCCTCTAGCCTAATAATTTCACCGACCAGTTCATTGTAACCCACACGCACCAACTCGTACATAGCTGATCCAGACATTTTCTCCGCCGTTACGACTGTAAATACCAACATTCAAGTTTTTAGGTTTTTTTTACAAGTCTATTCACATGTCAACACTAGGCTATCCCTTGAGGCCATTGAACATACTGCATATTTTAATAAAATAATATATTATATGTGCTGCAATATTGAGGCAACAGAGATCTATTTCATTTATATTTTGATTTAGTTCACAGAATTATAACTAACTTACCGGGTCCAGAAACAGCAAACACATATCCAAACCTTTCTTCATTCTCCTCATCGGCAATGGTCTTCAAATTGTCCTTAGACATTTTGTATATTTGAGTCTTTATTAATCTAGAAAATAATATCACTTTAAATAGAGTTTCTTAAATTAATTTAATATTGTTCGACATGGCAGTCGACCTGTCTTCATAACAATATTTACAGGAGACATCTTGTCTCTGGTTTTGTTCTTGTGGTGGTTCATGATAATGTGAAAATAATATTCTTATTTAAAGACAATGTTCAACTGATCTTCTAAAATTCAAAATTTATTACAATATGAATGTATTCCTTAGGCAATTAAATATAAATTTAGGACTTGGAAGGCAGAGTATCAGCTGATCATATTTTTATCAGAGAATACCAATCAATCCATCAATGTCAAATGTTAATGATATACATAATACATATTACATTTCTTTTTCATGATACAATTTTATTAGAGGCATGGTTCAAGTTTTTATTTAAACTGGATGCATTGCAAAGGTTCATACATAGAGATTAATAGATTATTTGGAATACAGGTACAGACATCAAATCATTAGCTTTGGCTCCTTCCATAAAAACCATTGTATTAAATCCTTAGTGGAATTAGTAACATGGTCTTATATGAATGGCAGATTAGTAAAAAAATATAGAATTATAATATTTAACTCAACATATAATACTTCTAGATCAGAATCATGTATGAAAAATAATAAACGAAATAGGTAGACAAAATTAGAAAATTATTAATGTGATAAATCACATGATTAATTAACAAGGTACAATCAATGATATTAGGCACCAAATTGAAAATAATATAATGTGTGGTTAAGTGGCCTAACATGGTTTATGAAGGATTTAGAAATAATTTTATAACATTAACAAGGTAGGCAATAAGGTGTAGTCTAATTCATCGAAGAAAAATTATGCTAAAGCTTACCAAATACCAAATTGAAGCAAAGTATCACAGCTTATATTATAAGCCAAATTAAATTAATGTAATAAATTCAATTACAATTTTAAATAATATAAAATTCGACTCACAGGACAAGAAAGATGGAAAAGACGACCCGAGAATGGCGGAGGAACACAACTTATCACAAGACCAATGATAAAAGTTGTGTCAGCTGACCCAGAGTCTATGACACTTTGGCTATGGTGAAGTGCAATTTATTGATTTTACATTTTATATTACTTTTAATGCGACTAAAGCCTAAGAAAAAAAAAAATTTGAAATAGAAATTTTTTATAACACAAATAACAATCAAACTTAAACTAAAAAAATAAATTGTTTTATTTTCAATTTTTTTCTAACTAGCAAACTAGTTTTCAGAACAATATTTTTTACTAACAGATTAAATCTTGTCGTATACAGATAATAATCAATTTATTGCTACTTTTCAGTAAACAATATTTTTTTATCTTTCTCTTGTTCACAAAAAGTACGCACTAAAATAACAATCCGTATCCCGCTAATATGACTCATTCTTTTATTTGGATTGATGACTAATAATTAAATGTAAAATACAAAATAAAAATGTAAGGACGATTACTGTAAAACCAACTCACAAAAAAGGCTGCATTGCCATTTGTCGAAGGTAAAATAATTGTGAACGGACTATTAGTTTCCGTATACATACTTATATTACTCTTTGATGCGTAATCCATCAATTACCATTCTACATTTCCAGTTTAACAGAGATTATAATTTGAGTTGGTTGTTTTTAAGTGTTACATACTGTGGTGTGATTTGTAGTGTTAGTTCTTGTCTTTGGTTAGTTTGTTATTATATCTTTTTTATCATCTACTTGCCATCATTGTTCTACAGAATCTTGTTATTTTCTATTTTTATTCAAAATACGAGTAGTTTTCTCAAAAATTTAATATGAAACTACATAGTATCATTTGATAGTAGTTTCATAGATATTATATAGGTATTTAATACTAACAATTTTTAATAATAATAACTATCACCCAATCACAGGTATCTTAATAAAATATAATCGTAACATATATAGTATTTTAATGCAGGAATCTTTGGCGCAGACCGGCAAATAAGTAGGTCGTTATCCAGGGTTCTTCGCTACGGAGCCGGGGAAATAGGGGCTCATTATAAGGTAGGTAAACAATGATAACTGCACAATGCATGTGGCATTTTTACTTATCAACAGTACCTTCATTCGAGACTGAATACAAAATTAATATAAAATGGTTGAAAGTTGTTTCAATTTGAAATATTAGATCTTACTTATTTTGTTTTGCTTTTCTAAAGTAATATGTTAAATTTAAATTTCTGGTCATTTACGGATTTATTACTGATACTGATATAATTAAATTATTTTAAAGCGATGAAGGCAGTAACAGTAATAACAAATTTTGTATCATAAATATTTTCAAAAATATGTGCTGATGGATAGAGAGTTGTAAACGATAATAAGAAAATAAGGCTGAATCCATCTACTAATCTTGTAGAGAAAAAGCAAATAAAAGCCATCCTATTGATATTGTTTCTAATACTGGTTTGACTCCAATATTAGAGGATAGATCCATTATTAGTGTTTGTAAATAATATATTATGTTCATCTTAAGTTTTCCTGTGTTGCACAATTAATATATTTTAAGTAATGTTTAACCTTTTTTGCCCTGTTAAATAAAAATAAATAAATCATTTTCAGCCTAAATTATGAATAGTAATTCAGGAAACATATTTCCTTTATATTTTTATATTATATGGAACATAAGATATACAGGTCTCACTTATTCCACTTCAATTAATTTGAACCTGTAGGCATCCCTACTCATCGGCAAAGAAGACAGAGGGTATAGGCCAAGATAAAAAATTCTTGGTACTCTTTTTAAAATCATCAAACAACACATATTTTAAAACAAATATAGCAAATTAATTAGAAATAGCCTGCTAACTTTATAGTAAGCCTTTTTACGCAGCTTTTCTTTAATGCATTTCTGAAATATATTAATAGGCAGAGATAAAAGAGCCTCTGGGATTTTATTAAAGAAGAGTATCCCTTTTCCCAAAAAAGAATTACTAACTTTAGATAGTCTAGTACGGGGAAATTGCAGTCTGCGTTTCTCCCAAGTATTAACATTGTGCGTAAACTCTATTCTAGTAAACTTATCACTATTTTTCTACAGAACTAAGTCTCTTCGCCAATCCGTTTATATGAGGGACCACTGAAGTTTTGAATCCTTGGTGATTCAAAGAAATACAGTTGTATTATCCAGATTCAATTCCCCGTTATTGATAATTAGTCTAGTTTCCATAAACCTTGCATTTTTTGCATTAAGCTTTTGAAGGTAATTCATACTAACCCAATGCACAATCAAAGAGAGAATGTTGTTCACATAAACAAAATTTGTTATTTGTCATTTGATTTTAATAATCAAGGACATATCTATCTGATGTTGTTTCTCAACCAATTGAGAGTGCAAAAATTTATATTAATTTAGAAAAGGCACTAAAAAAAAATCTTAAATTTTATGACTTAGAGAATGGTGTAATTTTGATAGAAGGCATACCCTTCCAGGATTTCTAAATCTGAAATATTTTTGAAACTTGTTAAAGTAAGCGACGGTTTAATAGGTGAGTGGGCTTTGTATTCTTTGACCGACTG
Source organism: Pieris mannii (assembly GCA_028984075.1). NCBI lineage: Eukaryota > Metazoa > Arthropoda > Insecta > Lepidoptera > Pieridae > Pieris > Pieris mannii. The sequence goes on from CM054794.1 coordinate 10,576,642, forward strand.
CCGTTTAAATGAGTGTTGTTCCCACAAGAATGTAACCTCCTATTTCACCATTCCTCCTGCTGACAGAGAACAAATCCTTTAATTTTTTCATTATTATTAATTACTTAAAACATCGTGTGGAACAGGGTGTATTAGTGGCAGCTCCTTACAAACATTGTGTAAAACAAAAAACTTGGTTTATTATCATGAAATTAAAAAAGTAGCGGAGAGTTTATTTCCAGTTCTAAGCATCCTTTCTATGACCTTGATTTGAAAGAAGTTCGAAAATGCACTGGTAGTAAATGTAAAATTAGAAGCATTACATACATATTTGTTTTTTAACATTTATAAGTGTACATTGTGTTAACTATATGGTTAAATGCTTTTGAATTTGGAAGTTTTGAATATTGAGACATAGTTAATCTCTTGGTTTCTTGAAGTGCATTCAAATGGCAACCAAATATCTATGTATGCTCAGCTTATTTCAAACGGGTCAAAACTATTGTTTCATATTCGAGTTCTTCAAATAATATTTATTATTTAAATAGGTGCTCAACTGTTTCCATAAAAATGTCAGCGGAACAGGCCCAAGGATCTTCACCAAGACGTCCTGCACCTAAAAAGCAAGAACAGCCAGCAGAGAACAGTCCTTCTAAAGGTCACCTAAAAGTACATGTTTCTGGTATGTATTTAAAGTCTTAAAGTTTGACATATTTGGCATTTGACTAGTACAGGAAAAAAGTTTATTTTTCTTTACGGTTAATCCTAAGATTTAAGTGTAAGTCTTAGATTTACCGACATGAGTTGGTAAATGTAAGTATTTCCGAAAATACGACGATTTTTTCTAGCTTTTACCATTAATAATTACAATGACTGAATTCGAGTAATTCTTAATTATTTACTTTAATGAACTATTAGACAAAACAGGTACATAGTATTATAAGGTATCAGGTAATAAGTACAAACTAATATATTCCTAAAACCAACATCTACCAGCTGACAGTGGTAAAACCGAGCATATACTGAATTCTAGCTTCCATCTACAAATATTAGATACAAAAAAAAATTTGGCTAATCAAAGCCCATAACATAATGAATACCATGTAATTTGTATGTTCACACATGAAGAGTAAAAGGATATAATGGTCATTCAGGGTTTTTTAACTTTCAGGGTTTCCTCCTTACACCAGAGTGGAAGACTTAAAATATGTATTTAATGCGTACGGTCACGTCAAGGTTAAATTATTGAAGAAGTATGCCATTATTACTTTGCCCGATCAAAATAGTGTTCTCGATGCAATTGCACACTCAAAGAAGATTTCCGTGTATGGCTCATTTCTGACAATAAAGCTTGACAACGGGGAATCCACCCCGGCCAAAAAATTTGACCGATTTGTGCGAAGTAAGGAAAAGAGTGAGTATGCATAGTGATCGTTTGAAGTGCTGACTTGTCGATAATAGTTTTACCGAGCATGTTGAGACCTGTTTTGTTGTGAATTTTAAGCCACTTATACTTTTTAAGAAACTTAATGCTTTAATGAGTAGGTTTATTATATTTCATTTCGAAAAAAAAATCAAAGTTATAATAAAGGGAAATCCTTAGATGTTGTCGTATTTTCCAGGCGCAATAATAGAGCCGAAGAAGATCGGGCTGAAGGGTGACTTCGATCATAAGTTAGAGCAGGTGTTGGACGCCGTCAGACTCACGCGGGACGAGGTCGTCAACATCTCTTCGCTCTACGTGGACCTCGAGACCGCCCTGCGTACTATTTGGCCAGGTGACCCAAATCTCTCTCTTTCTCTATCGTTCGTGAGCTACGCTCTTAACACGAAGCGTAGGGAGTAACGAAGTCGTCGTATCGTACAGACTGCTGCGCTGTCCCGTTCGGGTCCATCACGACGGGGCTGGGCATCAAGAGCAGCGACGCGGACTGCTTCATTCAGCTACCGGCAGGGCTGCGAGGAAACGACGCCGCCCACGTCTTGCGCACCAAGCGGCTGCTCCAGCTCTACCCCGACGTGTTCGCCGAGGTCTTCGCCATCCCCAACGCACACACGCCTATCGTGAAGTTCTTCCACTTGCCCACGAAGACCACCTGCGACGTGTCCTTTAAGACCCCGCTGGGCTCGCAGAACAGCCGCCTGGTGGCCTTCCTGTTGCATTCGGACGCTCGTCTGCTACCGCTCGCCGTCGTCATCAAGTACTGGGCCAAGGTGCACCATCTGTCGGGCACCGGCAAGCTGACAAACTACGCGCTGACGACGCTCTTCATCTTCTTCCTGCAGCGGCTGGGAATCCTGCCCTCCGTCGAGAGCCTGCAGCGGGGTCGCGAGGACATCGTGGACGGCTGGAACACGGCCTTCGCGACCGAGCCGCTGCTGCCCTTGCCGGATTCGGCCTCCATCGAAGATCTCCTCGGCGGGTTCTTCAAGTTCTACGCCATTTTCGATTTCAACAAGTTCGTCGTCTGCCCGTTCTTGGGCAGAGAGATCGAGAAGGCCGCCTTCGCGAATCTCGCCTCCCTGCCCGATGCCTTCGACCGATACAAGCGAAACGTCGAGAGCGGAGCGGCCCACCCGATTAAGTTCTCGACCCCCATCTGTATACAGGACCCCTTCCAGCTGTGTCACAACGTGAGCAGTTCCATCGGCGGGAAACTGGCCGATGAGCTGCCGCAGTACATCAAGTTCGCGGCAACGGCCTTTCGGGCATCCAGAGCCGACTTTCTCGAGACGATTCTGTTAAAGAAACCACAGATCGCGGTGGCCGACAAGAACAAGATCCGGGCCATGGTGCACTCCAGGGACTTGGACAGGGTGGTCGGCGACGAGTGGAAGGCCATCATCAAAAACGTGATACGTATCCTCTTCGAAGACATCTGCCGCTCGACGCTCGCCGTCCTAGAGACTGAAGAGAGGCCCTGGGCGAAGAGACAGATAGAGCGCTACGCCGTCACTCTGACGAAAGCCATCTGGAACAGGAAGAGATTGACGAAACTGCACAAACACGCGGGAGGCACTTTCCTAGAGAAACAGATAAACATTTCCCAACAGATAATAGACACCTGCGAGAAGACACCGCACTTGAAGATGCGCCTGGTCCTCAGCTTCCCTCTAAATTCCCGAGTCACGTCGGTCTACATCGAGTTCGTCGAAGGCGAGAAGGCCGATTTCCAACAGTTCGGAAAAATGTTCCGGCTCATGATGAACGGTTGGTTCTTCGAGTTGTTGAAACCTTTTCTGCCGCCCGCTACCGAGAATAAGAGTACCAGAACGCCCAGAGGAGGCGTGAGTAACGATCTCGACAAAAGTGACTCGATCGAATCGGACGACTTATCAGAAGCTTTCCAAGAAAACTGTTCAGTGAGTGAAGCTTCTAAGTAACTGTGAAATTCATTTGGAAATTGAATTATTTTTAATTTTTTGTAAAGCTCTCTCTCTTATAAAAGTTTCGTGGACTTGCGACATGAAATAATTATTGTTGATTGTTGACTTTTGTTGTGTCGGTGGTATAATGTCTACGATATTGCGACCTAATTGTTTTGAAAAACTAAGCGTCGAGGCCCATGAACCTGAAGATCAAATATCTGGGGGTGATGTATTTTTCTTTCTTTAATTTGCATGAAAATTAAAGTTCGCGTCGACATATTTTCATACAAATCATGTTTTCGACTTCCCATACACACTTCTGTTGCGGCCTGTTCACTAAACCCCTTTGACACATTTCTGCATTAAAATTGAACATTTTCATAATACTAGATTCATCCTAGAGTATATAGTATATAGTTTTTTGACGCAAATCTCTAAATTTACTAAATATTTAAAGGTTTCGAAGAGTAATTAAAACAATTTGCTGTCGTAATGTGATGCGATGTATTATGATGGAGCTTAAGTTCTTCAGAATTAGAAATTATCTATGAATTTGAATGTTTAAATTATCGTCACTAAGCTTTCACCTGCCACATACTTGAATGCTTAGAATAAGCTTGAATTAGAAGATATTAAAAGTGTAAAATAGAAAGATAGTGAGCCGTGTCGACGACTCGTACGATGTCGTAAGTACAGTTTTACCTTCCTGACCTCGTCCTTACTAGACGTTTGACCTAGGAAATTATTCTCTTGGAAAATGTATGTTTATCGTAGGTATTAAAGTAATATTTTTAATAATACTCTTTCATTAAAGGACCGATAGTGTTAAAGCTACATGGGGCGGTCAAAAAGATCGCGGAATGACAGGGAAGGTTCATGAAATGAAACATTAAAGTATTTTTGCTTCTCAATGTATTCTCCTAACCCTAATACAATTATCAGATCTTGCCAATAACTTATTAGTACCGTCGAAAAACAAAGGTCGCCAAAATAGGCCGAAATTTCCGACTTCACTTTATCATCGTAGAAAATCTTTTTTCCACGCAGTTCTTTGCGCAGCTGGAGATGTGGGCTGTTAGCCCGGACAATATGGACGGTAAGGTAACTATCATTTGTACGATCGACCTCAGTATTGACTGATTAAAAGCAATCGTAAATTGATGACTTTGTTGTTTTACGAATTGCAGCTGCTTCGAAGAGTGATAAGTGCTAACTCATACTAAAAAGAAATTATTGTGATACGTATATTCACTTGAACTGAACCATTAGCACTAAAAGAAGCAGGGTATATAAACGCTGTTTGTTAGTAGTTAGATGTTTTCCTAGGCCACGTGGGTAGAGGGGAATCATTTAGAAACTGACTATCTGTTGAATGTTTTCAGAATAATAAAAGAAACACAAATTTGTAATTTAAGTGCCTGATTATGAAGTATATAGGTAGCATATATGTGCATATCATGTATAATGCGACTCAGAAATGGTAACACTTCGAAAAATTTTGAATTTTTTGTTGAGGTCTAACTTTGTTTTGAAACGTTTTTTGATAAATATTAGCATTTTTGAGAAAAATTCAAATACCTTAAATTTTGATCTTTGACCTATAATAACTTTAGTAGCACATATAGGATCCATGGAGAACAACTCTCCAATCTGGCTTTCCGGGAATTTTATTTGACCACTAATTTTATGACTAAATTGACCAGACTCTGTAGCGGTTGTTTTAATTTATCAGAAGAAAAAGCGTTGTATTTTTCCATCACGGAGACACCAAGTACATCATAATCGATAAAAAAATGCTATTGATTATATTCTCTGCCCCAAACAAATATATGAATATGTTTATGCCTTTTATTATTGAAGGCGTTATCTAACGAATCAAATACTGTTACTGGAATACATATTATAAGTGTGAAGTTTATTTATGGAAACAAAACAGCCGAGGACAAAATTTACACTTCATTAACATAATAAGGAAACATAATTATTAACATGGAGAAACGTTTATTTCAGGTCAGTGTCGACGCATTAACTGGACGTTGCACTGTCAAGCACTCTGTCGCTAACGCGATATGGGCCTAGGCTAACCGATAAAGCCTATACTGAAGACATGATCTGTCATTTTATATAAATTTATTTTTCGACTGTCTACAATCACTACACGTATACCTATACGTTAGGGCGTCTTGGCTCAGAGCCCTGATGTTCAGTGATACCCAAAGACACATTGAAAAAGGGCTCGCAAGTGGGTTGCTGGCCTTTTAATAATTGGTACGCTCTCTTCATTAAAAAAATAAAATACGTTTATTTTGGAGCATAAGATCTTCATGGTATCACTTATTCCACGTCATTAAATTCAAACCATTATGGACCCTAAGTCAATTTGTTTCGGAAATATTCACTAAGGAGCTGGGTCTACACTCCACTATGTAGTTCCAAACGCTCAGTTGTGGAACTGGACGGATGGAGGTCGAGGTGATACGGGTGGAATTAGTATTCTGCCTCGAGTTCCTATGAAGAAACTCTGCTGCAGGTATCATTCTCAACATTACTATTTTGCTTAACAATTTTGTTGATTAATAAGCATTACATACTTATAATACAGTTTGAAGATGGGTTACACTATACTTTCTTAACAAATCCCGTAATAGCGCGTACAATGTAGAGGCAGTAAGAAAGTACTTAATTTTAGGGATTAACCGGAAAATGCAATTACAATTTTATCGACATTGTCGATTATCACTAAACTGGAAATGTTAAAGGGTATCATTTTTTTCTGGCTAGTGAAATTAGTTGTTATTTTATATAAAATGAAAATAGACCTTTACGTAACATTTATTTACTCCAAATTTATAATCTTATAACTTATAAATTCTAAATTACATAACATAAGAAAACTAAACATGAACATAAAAGTGGAACTAGTACAAAAAACAATATTAATTCAACTGTAGAAATAATTATTTTTTGTTACTATTTAAAATATTTTTTTGTCGCCCGTATATAGCCGCCCTGCCTCCTACATTAGATTTATTTTTCATTGAATTCAAGAGATTCGGAAGAAAGTAATTGTCAGATTCACGTTCATACATTGACGCAGCATTTTTCACAAGCTGAACGATAAACTCGGCCGTTTGACGTTTCACGGTAACACCCGCGTTTCGCGCATGATTGAAAGGGTCCTGAATACAGAAACAAGAATCTAAAACAAGGGCTGGTAGATTATGCTCTGTAACATTAACCCAATAAATCTCGTAGACCGATGTAATATTCTGGTCGTTGACGAAACATTCTCTCCTTATTAAATCACCGGTATATAATGAAATGATATTATTTTCGAAATCCAAAATCGAATAGAAACGAAGAAAATCACCTAATAAGTTGTATACACTTTTCCGATTATCATTCAGATTGACTGCACGAACAAATTCCATATTCCAATAGTCGGTTTCTTCCATCTCGACATTACGCTGCAGAAACTCTAACAGTAAAAAGAATACTACCAGCAATATAAGACAGTAATTAGACATAAGATGTCTACCCGTTATTTTATTGATTTTAGCCCAATATTTAACTATAAACATCAGAGGTGGGATACGCTCATCACTGGATATCAGGTATTGGAGTAAAAGTGAATTTTTCAATGCCCCTCGACCAGAGAAAGTAACGTCGCAACATATTTTGGTTTTCCTGTGCTTAAAATTTACTTTAGGAATCATTGTTTTAGTAAATGCATTTATGTTAAGAAATTTATTATTTTTAAGAAGAGCTCTTTGCGTTCGTAATACGAGTTGCACGGCATCCTCACTGACATCCCTCGGTATATTCACGAAGCAGTCTATGTCGCTGTTTTTCAGGGCTAGACCGGTTAAACTTGATCCGAATTCCTCTATCTGAGAGCCTGTTATCAGAAGGATTAAATTTTATTACGTTATATAAGGGGTCCACGAAATTCAGAATAACCCAATAGGGTGCCCAAAAATAAACAATCCCTATTTAACATTATACAGTTAACTTCCTAAGCTAATCTTAATAATAACTATTGGTTCAAATTAATACTCCATTTTGTGTTAAAAGATCATTCATCAAGAAGGGTATGCAAATTGAACCGTAGTTTATGGAATTCCCATGATAATTTGTCCATGCCCAGGCGCTCAAGTCTTCCGAATGAAGAAATTGTGATTTGTAAATCCCAATAAGAATTAATATTGATGTGGTAATAGTTCTACTACGTGGGCGGCACCTAGGAGAAGAAACAACTATAAGTACCAATAAATGTGAATTATTGTTTTCTAATAACAGATAGTCTTCAGATAGAAATATGTCAAGAAAAGGAGTCAACTTCTCGAAAACTGCAGTAAGTTTCTTAAACCTACATTTTGTATTTGGTCCAAAAGTACATTTTATTCTTAAGACGAGTTGGAAGATATTTAACATAATCGTTTATAATCGTCGTAGATCCAACTTAAAATATTTAATTTTCTATTTTATTTAATTTGGTTTCCAAAAATACTACGTACGATAACAGTTAGAAGCCAAGTTAACTAAAAATAAATCATTTATTCATTTAGGTAACATAATGTAGGTACACTTATGAACGTCAAAATATACTTTAAATGATTCTAATATTACATTTACTGCCAGTTCTGAAATCAAGGGCGTAGAACGGAAGAGAAGAACTGGCAATAAACTCTCCCCCACTTTTTTTAATCGCCAAGTTTTTATATAGTCCGTACCTCGTTTGCGGCGAACTATTATTACGCGTTCACATTACTTTTTTAGAGCGCGAAATTTTATAAGTATCGTTTTATCGGCAATTAAAATATCGCCGATGCCGATATATTCGCAAACCCAAAGTATCGCCGATATTTCGGTCTCGGATGCATCCCTAATTATAACACTGCACGCCTCAGTTCAAACCTAAATCTAGAACCATGTCATTAATTGATAAAGATTAGTAAAACATCAACTTATAAGCGACTGATCATGACGAGGCCGCGCGATTTTTAGATTTTAGAGTAAGACATTTCGTTAATAACGAATGAGTACATCAACTTTAAGTTGCATTTATGACGATTATTTTGTGTACGGAAATTTTTACTTTATAACGTACATGTTCTTGTTAGATAAAACCTAATGTCTATATTTCGTCTATATTTTTACCATATATAATATGTTGTAAAAACGAATAATCATTGTGACAAAACAGCTTAACAGATTTAATTCGAATTTCGCAAATCGTTTAAGATTGTCGAGCCCTAAAACAATAATCATGGCAACGGTATTAACAACCCTACATACCCATTGTATATTAGAATACGATGACAAAGATATCATTCATTAATTGGGATTCTAGGATAATAGAAATCACTTTAAATTTAACAAAAGTTTACCATGTCTACTTAAGATGTGGTTAGAATGATTTCTATAAATTCTTTAAATGTTTTGACTTGAAGCTAGTTCATTGTATATGTAGCACTATTTATTTAAGTGTTTACCTTCACATATGCTTGAAAGTACAGAATTCAAGTCGTACATGACTTTTTTTCGGTTTCTGCATTCCTTGTCGGATATCTTTATAAACTTTATTACTTCATTCACCTGGGTATTAAAATCACCAGCAAAGCTGATACAAGAGGGCCTGATAAACTCTGAAACTCAAATATTCGATTAGTGTAATAATATTAAGAAGTATTAAAATAGCAAAATGTCTGACTAGCATAACTCTATTCTACATCCCTATACTAAAAATGAAACAATCTTATCTTATAGTGTTCCATCGTAGATGTTACATATTCCCAAGTTAATCTGAATAATTTAAATTGTATAATCATAACTCACCCATTTTTTCTATTGTGTATCAATTAAATAAAAAACTAATATGTAGTTTGTTTCTTCGACTCACATATACATACAGTAGAGCTTGAAGTAAATAAAATGTTAACCGGTGATGCCGACTCTTACATATTGTTCTCCCTAGGATAAAGTGACCATTTATTCTTTGACTCAAGACGGGACATTGGTTTAATTTAGGTCAAATAATAAGTAGTCAGTTAAAAAAACAAATTTAAAATAATTTATTTAAAGGCTTAATACGAATCACAAAATATAGGTACCCAAAATGTTTAGTTATATTTATCAGAAGAACAAATTTGTTATAATATAGCTGGTAACGATTTGAAATAGGAATCAAACTCTTCACACGATTTTTTTATATTCTGCTGCTCAAATTGTCGCGCGAAATATTATAGCTTTTTGATATTTCAATTATAGCTTGGAGTTTATATTTAGTTTAGTTTGTTAGTTGGGTTCTAAGCTTATGCACAACAAACTTAAACGTGAAATATTAGATTCAATTCAATTCCATACAAAACAAATTAAATTAGAAATAACTTAAATAAGACTTATTGTAATAGTACAAATTTTCGACAATGATACTACGATTATGAGCACGATTCTCTATATTTCTCCCATAAATATAGGAAAACAGAAAGATCAAGCAAGCTATGAGATCATTACAAACATTTTGAAGACTTATCAAATGAGACATACCCGTCCATAGACAATCACTTTTTAACGAGGTATATCATAATCGCTTCGTTTTTCTTAATTTTTTGATTGTACATGTATATCCATACATATATAAATAAATTATTATAGTTTTAGTGTTAGAAAAAGTGTTGCTGTCTACACACTATGCGTTAAGGCGTCTTGACTCAAGTCCCTAATATGCTTGATATTTTTATATTTATCTGATTCTATTAAGTTATCCACGCATAAAAATTCCGTAAACATTGTTTAAATATAAACAAAACTTGCTTCTTAATTTTCATCTTAAGGTGATGTGAGATGATATTTATATTTTATAGGATATTGCCCTGTTCTAAGAAAAAAAACGACGTGAGTGCCGGCAGAGGTGAAAACTTGAATATTAACTTTGTGCATTTTTGATATTTTGAAATGGTTAGGGAATAATTTTGCACGAACTGCTTTAATTATCAGTATAAAAGTTCTATCATTTATGTGGTAGAATACATATTTATTTATTGCGCTACATCGAACACAAACATGACAATTTATATTACATTAAATACGCCGCGCCAGCTGTCTACTCTTGATCCGTCTTACGATCGATCGATTTTCGATCAGGTCACGTGACCTGACGCGAGTTTAATATATTTTACCCATTCAAAAAAGTGTACAACGCCGAAAATTACAAGGCGCAAATTATTTAGTCTGTAGATTGTGGAGTCGCAGTTAGCGAGTCAAACGTGACAGATTTGTATTGGATTAATATTCCTTACTTTGTAGCAGATTAAAGGTCAGTCTGTAAATTCCCTCCTAAAGCTGTAGTGAATGCCAGAAGGATTCTATACTACCGTCTACCGTTACTACTGTATGTCTGTATTCCGTGGTATAGATTCATGAAAAAAATAACTAAAATGTAATAAAAAATGAAATTGGTATTTTCCCTATCACTCGAGTCTTGTAGCCAGGAGATTGACACAAAATCTCTGTCAGGCAAGTGTGACTCACTACCGCCAAACGAATTTACACTTATGAAAATGGTCACGTGATAAAGCGTGAGCTAATGTCATGTCATATCCACAAATTTGTTTAGCGTTGTCTGGTTACACCTGTCGAAACATGACTTTGTCTACTATCTCCAGGCTAATTATGGACTTACAAACCAATATTAATAGAAGTAGCATACTAATATTTTAGTCCTAATTATTATAGTTTATAATCTTAACATCATATTTCAAAGCCAGCTTATATCACGTTGTTAAAAAAAAATTGGAAAAATTCTAAAAGAAAATTTGTATTCATGTGAATCGTTTGAAACTTGAAAACAAGTATAGTTATTGAGACTAATAAAAATATGAGTTATCATACAGGTAAGAGTGCAGTCCAGTTTGGAACACCATTGTTAGTTCTATTAGAAGAAAGTAGCGAAGCTATTTAGCAACATTCTTCTACATTTTATTTTTTATTGTACTTTTTTTAGATATCTTAGATACCACAAATGTAAGTTTTGAAGGAAATTTTCATACACAAATAAAACATTTAATGGAATACATTAGAATGAGTCGAGATGAAGTGGAAAGATTACAATTATTATTTAATGATTTACAAGAAATATTTGAAAGTACTTGGAAAGGTACATTTATTTACTTACTGGTACTAGTTAAATTTTTTGACCTGAGCTGTAGTAGTTATAGATTTTGATATTATAATATTTATAAAATTAAGCCTATCTTCTCACTTATCATTGTAATAAAACTTGTTGTATTTGCATTTAAAATTTATGTAATGAATGCCTATATTAAATTACCACTTTATTACTAATTAACTTGATTATTCTTTATTTCAGGTTCTAAGTTAGAGGTGTTTGGATCAATTGTAACGGGTTTAGCGCTTCGAAGCAGTGATGTTGATTGTTTAGTCAATCTTCCACCATGGTTGGATATGCCAAGGGCAGTCTTCGTAATGGAAGCTCGAAAGATATTACAAAGAAATCGTAAATTCCAAAACATATTTGCAATAACAAAAGCTAAAGTCCCTATAGTGCAATTTACTTATGTACCAACAAATACTCACTGTGATGTGAGTTTTTCTACACGTGCTGCAGTCAAGAATTCAAAACTTCTGGAATATTTGATATTGAGTGATGAACGTATTCTTCCCCTTATGGTTCTTGTCAAGTATTGGTCAAAGATTCAATGCTTCACAGGCATGAACTTAATGTCAAGTTACAGTCTTACATTACTTTTCTTATTTTATTTACAGCAAAAGAATATTTTACCCTCAATAAGAATTTTGCAGCAAAATGTTACTGAAGATATTGAAGATAACTGGAACACAGCATTTTCACACTCTGTAAGTAAGTCCAGTAACAATGATAGTTTGTATTCATTATTTGGTGGATTTTTGAAGTTTTATGAGAATTTTAATTTTAAAAAATATGTTATATCTTTGTACACTGGGACTTTAATTGATAGAGAGAAATTTAAGAGTTTGGAAAATCTACCAGAAGAGTTTAAATTATATAAACTAAATGTTACCAGAAGTATTTCTCAACCATTGAGGATTGATACAATGATGTGTATTCAAGATCCATTTAACCACAGCCGCAATTGCGGTGTTTCTGTTCATCCCAAGTTGGCTCTTAGAATTATTCATCTTTTTGGTAATGCAGTCAAAATTTATGAATCAGAAACTGAAGCAATGTTTTTAAAAAAACTACTCCACTGTAATGAAAAACCGCAAACTGCATTTAGGCCCACATTCAGAAACTTCATAGCTAAAGAGGGTCATATTCAGAAGAACCACAAGCACCAGTGGAACCGTGGCCAGGTGAAACAAAAGGGAAGAAAATTCAAGCAACAATTTAAACATAATCGAAATCAGAGATAATGGTTTATAGTTTTAAGTATATTAAATAATCGGGGACATCACTATCGACTAATTCTGACAAAATGTGATTCTCTCCGTTTGAGCAAGTGTTTGAAATAAATGTTTTCTACATTTGTTTTGTTTCCTAGTACGTATTAGGATGTAGTCAAACAAAAACAAGCACATATTTTAAATCTCATTTTGTAGAACTTTTGACTAACCAAAATTGATCAATTACTTTTCCCTCAATGTCAACAGATACCTGTAATAAAATACAATGTTATTAATAAAATTGAGTAGCTATTAACCATTGTATTCCTAATTATATGTCCTATGTAGCCTAACCAGTCCCATATCAACAGATAATGAAAATCTAAAGTGAAAATATATACTGATAGACTCATAACACTGCATCAAACTTCAGGATTTCTTTGAAATGTTTTTTTTAATAAGTAACTTTTTAGATTAAATAATATAAATATGGAGAGACTGGCCATTAATCTTTAAAAAAAAGCACTACTTGAAAATAGAACTGCAGTAAAACAAATCAAGATAGGCGGGAAAAGAAAATTTACTCGTAGTATCAGATTTACGTGTTTTTTTAAATTGATACTAATTATAGATTTTTTTATTTTTTTGACAATTGAATTACTGTTACTTGCAGAATTATTGGGTTAGCTTTTTAACTCATCGAGAGTTTCTGAACCTTAATATGGATTCTTCGTTCGAACAAGCTGCTCAAATTGTAACATTGGTGCGGAAGAAATTTAAATTTAAACCAGTCTACGGTTTCTAGAATATACAGAAGGTTTGTGGTGACTGGTTCTTACAAAAGGAGACGTGGTACAGGCAGAACTCGAGTTTCCACCGGTCGTGATTTATTGTTACAACTTCCCTGCGAAATTTTCTCATGTCAGTTAACATCTGCAGTTGCAACGTGCCCGAACAATAAGAAGGTTAAAGGAAGCGGATATCACCGCTTTTAGACCAGCAAAGTTGTCTGTAGCTTACAGACAAGCTCGCTTAAGATTTACGCGTGATCACCTACATTGGACAGATGAGCAATGGGTCTCCGTATTGATCACAGACGAGTGTAAGACATGTTTATATGGTGGAGATGGTCGCAGATGAGTCTATAGTTGACGTGGGGAGCGATATGCTCAAAGTTGCATTCAGGAGCGTATTACTTTAGGAGGTGGTTTGTGCATGGTCTGGGTGGCATATCGATGAACGGGCGAACATAACTTGTGTTCATAGACATGGTCCGTCAAAACGGTAGTAGAGGGGGTTGACTTTGACAAAATTTTACTTTAATGCAGGATAATGCCCGGCCGCACACCGCTGCACAAATTCGAAAATATTTCGAAGAGGTTGGGATACGTACAATGAATTGGCCAGCACGCAGCCCGTATCTTACTCCCATTGAACATCTATAGGACAATTTAAAAAGAACTGTATATGCGAGAAATCCTGTGCCTACGACAGTGGCACAACTAACAACAGCACTTTCAAAAGAATGGGACAATATTCCGCCAGATGTTTTAATAACCCTAATCAAATCTATGCGGGACGGATTAGAATCAATAATAAGGGTAAGTGGAGGTTATACACCTTATTAAAACATAAAAAAACCTCTTGCATAAAGCTTGTGTCTATTGTTAAAACTAATTTTTTAATTAAACCAATTTTCATTAAATTTGTTTTTTTTTTTCAAAAAGGTCCTTTCCAGTACACAAACTTAAACTTAAGGATATGACCCTACGCTGTTTTAAAGTTTATCCACTCTAGTTTAACCAATCTAGACGTTTCCATTTAAATGTGTAGAAATTTTGCATACTTAAGTGGTAAAAATATTTATTTCAGTCGTTTTTTAATTTGTTGCAGTTTATGAGTCTGTCAGTGTAGATAGAAAAAAAGCTATTTGATATATTCTGTACATTGTATAACTATATATGGGAGTTACCATTTGCTCAATAATACATATACAGGTGTCCGAGAAAGAATGGATAATCCTTGAACCCCGCACGGGACAGCTCTCCAGCGCTCAGAAAAAAATACCTAAAAATATTAATTCCAAGTGATATACAGAAAATGATTATTTTAATAAAATATTCATTATTTACGGGACAAATTTCATTACTTTGTGGCCCTTGTGTGTATTAAAGTAAAAATAATGAATGTTTAAAAAAAAACATTCTGGATTTCACTTGGAATTTTTTATTTTAGATATTTTTTTCTGAGCGCTGGAGAGATGTCCCGTGCGGGGTTCAAGGATTATCCATTCTTTCTCGGACATCCTGTCCTGTATATAAGGGCCATACCTCACCGAGATGACATAGCGACGTTACCGTACGCCACGTCTGGCGTGCCTACGTCACCAATGCAGTGAGTTCCGTCTCGACACAGTCAGAAATGGACGTGGAAATCACTGCAGTGTTATTATATATATACCAACGTCGCAAAAAGATGAAACGAAAAAAGAAAAAAATGGGTTTATCCTTTTGTATTAAACCTAACCAAAGCGGTGTTTTTCTAAAACTATGAAGATTTAAGAAAAAAAAACATGAAATAATGTTCAATTATCTGAGGATGTCACTAACATATTTTGATGATTTATGAATTTTTGTCGACTGAGAGAGTGATGGAGCATACAAACACGTGCAAACAACTGGCGATGTCGCCAGGTAGCGAATGTCGCCAGTCGCCGCATGCGGAGTGGTCGACTCTGCTGGCAACTACGTCCCCAAGTGAGTTAGCCGGCATACATCTCAATAAGAACTAATTGGCGACGTCGCTGGCCATCCACCCGTGGTATTTCGGTGAGGTTTGGCCCCAAGGGGATCTAAACATTGCAATTTCCTTTCAGATTTTAAATAATCGCACGAAACTTTTTCGTCAAGCTCACCTGCTCAAAGTAGATATGAGTGTTGTTGAAAGCCTTGAGTTTGGTGTAGCCGTAGTCTTGAGAGCGAAAAGCGGACCATTCCTTCGGGGCATCTGTCACGAATAGTTGAACCATTGAGTCTTCACTTCTACTTTACACTAAATATATTTGTACACAGAAATATTTCTAAAGAGTGCGTGTGGTACGAGACCGTAACGTGCGGTTAGTATTAAAATAATTCCTAGCAGCCCTTTCATTAAGGACTTGTCTTATTAAATGCGACAAATTACACTTACGCTGAAAATGATCTCTTCCTTCCTGACATCCCGCCGAACCCGTCACCAAGTGCACTGGCGCTCTAGGCAAAGTTTACGATTATTTAACTCTGTCGTAGGTACTTTACAAGACAGTTTAAAGGTCAAATTCTGAACTAACGAAACTAATATTATTATTTTTTTTAGTTGGACCACAAAATTAGGACAAACACATGTCAACATTAACTTACATACGAAAATATAAAAAGCGGGGTCGTCCCTAAAACATGTGGACACGACCAGCGAAATCAGGTAAATACAATAAACAGTGTTAATACAAAAACAACCATAAATGTAAAAATAAAAACTATAAAGAATTAAACCACTAGAATATTGAAGCACTGTAGTATTTTGGGGTTTTAAAAGCGGACTCGGGACTTCGGGACTTTCAGTTCTCTCACAGAAATAACAATCAATTGTATAAAAATCATTTATTAAATATTTTTACACAATCAGTATCACAAATTCTTTGGAAAAATGTAACATTGGTCAGTTTCGCTAAAAGCACCCGTTATAACTATGAATCGAAGTGATAAGCTTCATGTTTGTCTTTCACGATCCACACGGAGTCTATAACGCGACCGTCTTCGTCCACGTCCACCTGAAAAAAGTCTTTTTTACCACCCGAGCTGCCGGGGCCAGTACAAGAAGCTGATATTGTTTCGGCTTAAAACTTATAAGAGGTCGGTAGAATAGCAATTGAAAAATTAATTTATGATAGGCAACAAGTGAGCGGTACCTGTTCGAAATAAATATGCGTGTGATTGTAGGCCTTGAAGCGTGTATATCCGTAGTCGCTGGAGCGGAAGGCGGACCACGCCGGGGGACGAGCTGCAATGTGAATGACATTCTACATACACTTCCGTCCCGAAGGACCACAAACGATGAATCGATATTTCTAATTCTCAAATCGAAGGTCAATTTTCGATTCTTACATTTATAAAGACCAGATTTCTTACACTTAAAGCCGTCCGTGTCTTCCTGACAACCCGCCGAACCGGTTATTATGTGTACCGGTGCCCTGAAACAGGAAATTATGTTATTGAATACTTTGCGAGATCATTTTAAAATAAAGGCAAAAAAATCCATGCGATAAAGCTGTAAATCCAGGACTTTAAAAATATAATTTATTTACCACGTCGATGCGCATTCGTCCTCCACAACTGGTTTCGCGATGATTTTTAAAAATTTCAAATGAGAACTATTCTAAAAATTACTTAATAAGAAAGAAAAATAAATTTACGGAAGATCGCCCGAAATCCGTATTTGATATGCGTGCAATATCTGTGTACGTGTCACTGTTTAGTCGGCGACACAAATTATCGGCACGTATGGAAAAAATGAATAATTTTTAGTATTTGGAGACGTAAAATAAATATATTAATATTAACTCACCGCGGGTTAACGTACGGTCGCTCCGTCGAGCCGTTGTAAACTTTGAGGTCGTAGAGGGGCCAAGTACGCTCGTACGAGTGCTCGTGGGCCCAGATCACTACGTCCACCCCGAAGTCACGCAACAGTGGTTCGAGACCTGCGGAAACAATAATTTATAGACTAATACCCGTTAACGTTAACGGTTCCTAGTCGAATAATGAGAAAAGGCCAAAATATATGTTCTAAGATGTAACTTAGCAGCGATACGAAGAAAACACTCACGAAAGGCCCCGAAGAGCGGCAGCCCCTTCCTCGTGTACTCGACGCTGCAGTCGATGTCGTCCGAATTGCTGCAGTACATCGGTCTGTGGCCGAACAGAACGAGCCAAGGCCGCTTCGCCCTGCAAGGCACGTCGGCCACTCACTCCGAGGGGAAGACCTCATCGGTCGATCCGATACCCGACCATACGTATCTCCCTCAAAGACCCCGGTCCATTATCCCAATAATGCGACAATTACAGGAAGCTCCGAAGCGAATTAACAATATTTTTAGTATAAATCTTATTTAGAGAGAGCATAAAGACTCTCAATCGAAACAGATTCACTCACCGAAGCCTAAAGCCGGCAAGCCGACGCGATTGGGCAGGAAGTTGTTCCAGCAATCGTCCGCAATATTGCTGCAGACCATGGGCCTGTGGCCGTACAGTATTATCCAGGGTCGTTCGCCCCTGTGTAATTCGGGGAAGTCTTGTCCATATCAATAATTGTTAGAAGCACAAATAAGAGAAGTACCGAGGACATGAGACGGACGATAAGAGGGAGAGGAGCAAAGTTATTCAGAAACAGAATGACGAAACTCCAATTGGAACGCATCTTCGTTCCGTCTTTCGTTAGGCATTTTTCACAACGTTATTTTCTAATATATAATTAATATCACTACTAGTGGTTAGTAGAAGAAAATATAGCCTTAGCGAAAAATACTTTGATAGCGCGATTTAGATTGTACGTACTGTAAAATTGTGACTCCTCATCCACTAAAACAATGTTTTAATAGACGAGGAGACGACGATATAGAGTAAGGGTCAATGGAGATACGTATAGTTGAATAAAGTCGAGGGTATGTTCATTGGGCACATAGGAAGTACATAGGCGACGGTCGTACCTAATACTTAGGTGAACAAGCAAATAGAAGGTCTACAAGGGTGTCCCATCGCCGGCCAGGGTTCAATACCTTTTCTCCGGCTTGTTGGCTTCGCTGAGATCCCTCTGCAGCCACTCGAACTGCTCCGAGAGCATCTTGAGACCGAACTCGAGGAAGTAGTAGTACTCGGTGGAGATGGAGATGAAGTGGACGGGACCCAGATCGAACGAGTAGAACATGCTCTCCCATCGCTCGTGGTTCGGCATCGAGAAACGGTTGCGGTAGTTGCTGAAGTTACTGAAATAGCCGACAGTGGTTTTATCATACCATATCACTCGTACTTTTGTACGCCAGTCTCATCATTAACGTCATATAGAGCTTTGGTTATAATTATTTAGCAATTAGGCAAAGCAAAAATTAGAATGTAAGAACTTTGTAAGACGGATGAAGTCAATATTAGTGATGTCCTACCTTTGTCTTACTTTAATAAATATAAGAAGAAGTACTCACTAAGCCGCCTCGTGGTTTCCAGGACAGGTCATGTAAGGCACGGAGGCGGCCAAGGGCTGGATCTGCCTCATGAACTCGTCGCCCACGAGGGCGTTGTCCGTGTCCATGTCATAGGCGAAGTCTCCCACGTGGAGGATCACGTCGAAGTGGCCTCGCTGCGCCTCGTCTTGCAGGTAAGAAAGTGAATGTGCGTTCTTATTCCCCATGTCTCCGTAGATGGCAGCCCGTAACACCCATTTGTCCCCCTCTGGCGGCGTCTTGAAGGAGAACAACTCCGACCAGCCATATACGGACCCCGCATGATATTCTGAAGAATAATTCCGGTACAAATATAAAATTCAAATACAAAAATATTTGTTAAGGGGTTTTCTTTATTATTTTGTTTTTGGACGTGCTAATGTTATGATCTTAAAAAAATGGCTAGAATTGAAAGATTCTGATTAGATAGTAAATTTATGGAAAACTATTAAACATATATATGATGATACTTCCTAAAGAGCACATCTAACTTTTACATTTATATGGAAATAACTTCTATGGTAATCTAATTCCTTCTAATGTAATTAATAATTACAAATAAGTGTTTTTAAATGTGATATAAATTTTTCATCTAGTACATAATTCATTGCAAATATTTAATGATTAATTATAATATTGCTGACTACAATTTGATTTTAATGTCATTAGAGATAACATAGTTGTAAAATAGCACTGTATAAAAACACTTTATAAATACTATGCATACATTTGTGATGTGCAGAATAGGTCTCAACTTAATAAATGACATGATGAAAAAATCGTAGTTATAAAATTTTCAAAACATACCATATTTAGAATCAAACTTGAGATCTAGCAGAGTAACTCGATGTATCCACATATGTCGGTGCAGCTGACCACCATCTGTGAACCGGTGTCGACTACCAACAGCCTCCAAACTCATCTCCCCCAAACCATATTGCACTCGAGACTCATGGGTGTTATTAAATGTTGTCCATGTGACTATTATGTCATTAGGTTTTGCTAAAATATATTAAAAAAAAACATAAGTTTATACTTCTTATAAATAACTGTAATTTAACCAACAAATCAAATTTTCTATTAAACCAATAAAAAAATATAATGATTTTATTGTTTTAGTAAAAATTACACCAGGCAGGACTTTTCATAAACTAGAAAGTGATAATTTAACATATGTTTAATATAATCTTACAATTTGATTATTTGATATTACTGAAAATGAAATTAAAATGAATTCATAGGAATCATAAATTAGTAATAAGTTATTTTAAACTTTAGATTTATTTGAATAATCAAGTTCATTAACTTGTTATTGCTGACACCTTTTAATCTATATCTATTTAAATACAAAGATCAAAACATGTTTTTGTATTATTGTCCTCATTACACTGATAATGTTATCACAAACCACATAAACTCGTTAACTAATAAAATCATTTATTTTATGAACTGTAGGTTTTTGTCAGATATGAATTATATTATTAATTTCCATATTTATTAGCCATAATAGTAAAGATGTTAAAGTGAGTTGCTTTGCAGCATGCATGCTGTGAAATTACCAATGTATCTTTTGACTTGTGCCAGTGACAGCATCTACTAATTATAGACAAGTAGTAAACAAAAAAGTATCAGAAACAGATGAAATTTAAGGCCACCCATTAAGAGTTGTAGCACCACTGAGTCATTAATCATGTTCAGAGGTTTTTTTTAAATATATAAACTAGTACAATAGTTTTATAATTATCAATAATACTTTTAAGATAAGTATCTGTTATTGTTTAGATATTATTTTTACATTGATTGACAATTAAACGAAATTAAATGAAAATTAACACATTTAGCCTGGTTTTATCAATATTAAAATGCGTAAAGCCATTTATATTAATATAATAAATTAATATTTTATAAGAAAAATAGAAATCTAAATAGATTAGCCCTTTGACGAACCAAGACCTAAACACTACATAAAAATATACTTACTCCCGAAAGCTATGTGTACTTGTTCAGGCTGGCAATATTGACAATCATAACCGGGATTTGCCTTAATTAGGCTAGTTGTTAAATTTATAACTAATAGTAACAGAATTAAAAGCTTCATTGTTCTTAAATTTTCAATTACTGTTTACAGAACACAGCCACTTCACAGCGCTATTGTACGACAACTAATATTAAATATACTAATATTTTTTTTTTCAAACAACTATACTAAATACAGTCTTGACTGTTGACTCACTTGACTGTTGCCAACTGCCAAGTACCAACGACACATGGACTGATGTCGCCATTTATCATAGCAAAAGTAACGAAATATAAAAATAAATAAAATTGTAGCGTATATTTTATTTTAACTTTAATACATAATTTCTACTTTTAAAAATATTCTGTTACGACTTATTTTTGACATTCATTCATGTGTTGTTGTTATGTTGTATTCGAAGGATAGCGATCAGCATGGACAGTTGCATGCTGATAATAGACATCAGCCGTAATAGTCTGGCCCGATTTGAGAAAACTGCAATGAACAATACCGGCACTATTCCACCAAACGCTTACAAGTAACTTTTTTGGGGTTAATTTTCGCTTGGGGCAGGATTTGGCTGGCTGGCCAGGATCCAACAATTACGCTGAGCGCTTCCGATTATCGTAAAGAATCCATTTTTCATCACAGGTAATGATTCGGTTTAAAATACCTTCATTATTGTGCCGGTTCATTAATGTAACGTGGCAGTTGATGCCGGATGATTGTTTGCCGGTATGCTTCAGTCAATTCGTGAGGTACCCATCTTTCAAGGTTTTTAACATTCCCAATTTGCTTCAAATGAATTAAAACAGTTTTATCACTAACACCGCAGCCTGCAGCTAACTCGGACGTGGTTTGCGATGGATCCGCTTTCACAATTTGATTGGAAAAACGTTGGAACCAAAAACGAACTGTGTTTTCTTTTGCAACACTACCGCCATACACATCATTCACCCTTCGAGTCGTTTCCGCAGCACTAGTGCCACGGTGGAACTCGTACTCGTAAATAATGCGATACCATAAATTTTCCATTTTGTAAAATGAGTGACGCAAACAGAAAAAAACAAATGAATGACGGTCATCGAAGCACAAATACATGAGTAAATAGCTGTACAAGTTTGAATTTGGAATTCCTTACCAAGATTAAAGTGGCCAGTACGAAATACGCCAATTTCAAGGACCTAATATTAGTGAAATATTTGTTGTTTGTTTCTTCAGTTGAGCCATCAACCTACGACGCTTAGTGGAGGCCACCCGCTACGTGAGGAAAACCACCATAGCGCGAGACTTGCGGATGGAGTCCATCGACGAGGTCGTCGCACGGCTCGCGAAGGGCATGTCCGATCGAGCGAACGCCTCCCAACATCCCCATCTCCAAGACATCGCGCCGTGGCTCTCCAAGCCACCGGATCGCCTCAGGTATCCGCGTGAGCTATTCTCCGCGGATGCCAACACCACCGGATACAACACTAGGGCAGCAAGCGCGGCTTCAACCGCTGGTCGCCTCGCTGGGGCTCCCCTGGATCTACCGGGGGTCTCACCCGGCGGAGTTTAGCTTAGCTAGCCGCGTAGCTGCCCAACACTACCGACTATGACACCAGGGTCAAGTTGGGATAACTCCTTGACCCCACAACACCGGATTGACACCACGGATTTGACCCCATCGGCTGCGCACGGTGAGTCGAGCCTATGCCTCCTCGCGCGCTGCAGCCCCCATCAAGGGCTATATTGAAAATTTAAAACTCAATAGCTGTTTTATAGTCATCTTTTTCATTAATACCTGATATCCAGAAGGATAATAAAGTTATAAATGGATCATAGATGGAATGATCCATTTTTGGAAGGAAATGCAGATGAAGATGTTAGTATGTTCGGGCTACAATTTTTCTCATAGTTATCATATAAGACTTAAAAGTAGGTTATTAGAATAAAAACTACATTTTATATTCTGACATAACATTACGTCGTCTGTATATATTTTTAAGAAGTGAGCAGGGAACAATTTACAAATTATCACTCGTATTTAACTTAGTCCAGAGATAGAAGATTGAAAAATTTTAAAATATTTCTCATTACTTTAGCTACTTGTAAATAAAAAACGATGATCGAAATAAACTAATACTGCATTATAAAAAATATTTAAAATATTATTATATTTTCCATTTTACTCTCGTCTTCACTTAGTGTTTAATCCCAACTCTGAAGTAAATAGTTTCATGGCGTATACATCTTTGGAAGGACTTTTTGGCCCATCAGACGATGTGAAATGTAAGTGAATTTTACTTGTCTGTCTCGAAGCATTTCTTCTCTTCTACTGTTGACAACAGATGCGAAGTAGTATAGAATAACTGAAAATATTTAATTTATTTATTATATTTAAATTATTATACATTGGTATAACATACTTCGAAGTGTCGAAACTAATAGTTTCGGGGATCATTAGTTACATCATAGCGTTCTTCAATTTGTCTGCAGTATGTTGTAAACTTAAAAATTGTGATAAAGAAATGTTTGTTGTATTAGACCCCGGTAAAATACCATGATACACGCTTTATACATTGACGGGTACTCTCCCAACACTTACTTGCATACATAAAATATGCAGACACCATTGTGCTGACTTCAGATGTCGTTTCCATATTTTTGGCAACTTTGAGTGAGATAAGAATACTGCCGAAGAGCGATACAATTAATAAAATCACTGCATATATCCAAGCAGTAAGTAACCATGGAAGGAGGAATTTTGGTTTTTTCTGAAACGTCAAAAGCAATGTTCATTTAAGTATGTATATTTAATGTATATCGCCCGAACCCAATAATTAATCCATAATGTCAGATCGATCGATCTCCTATCTGCATCCCAATAACCAAACCCTACGCAGACAATCCATCTTTGGCGACGGATATAATGCAATCTCTTCGCTTTTTACACTCATATTTGATAATCAATTTAAACCAAATAAAGTAAATAAAACCATACAAATAATATTAAAATATACATGTCTATGTTTAAAACATATCTAACAGCTTTTTAATTATTTAAAAAACTGGTGTAAGTTTAAATCTTAAGATAGGATATTGGCACAGTTAAACAGTCATTCTCATACAAAGGTCTATCCACATACACCAATCCGACCTACCACCTATCCATTGATTGGATATTGGCACACTTTTATCAATATTTGGATTAAGATGTCTATTTCAGATGGTCAAAATGGATTGAGATAGATTATTGGGTTTAGGCGTATGTAAATGAAGATAATATATGTACATATATTATCTTCATCATATATAAATGAAAACGTCTCAAAGACAATCGTAGTGTTTTGAAATTATGCAACTACATACGCATTACCATGGTACCATAGGAATTAACTTCTAATAATAATGCGTATATTTCTAGTAGTAGGTATATCTCTCTAAGCCAAGTTACTGATGTACTCAAATAGATCTTTTCAGAGTCGTCGTGTGTAGGCACTATTTAATACCTGGAAAGCGCCATATGCCATGAGACACGCCATGATGAATTTGATAACGGCTGCAGCGGCTACAACTACGTAACTTATTCTTCGTATCTCAGTGTCTGGTCGTGGGAGTAAAGCTGCTGTTCCGTACACCAGAACCGTGAAAGTTGACGTCATCTATAATATGTTTGATAGTTTAATATTGACTATATTCCAGTTTTTTATGATAAAATATTGTTTCAAACAGTGGGTCACTTTTCCATGTAAAAGTATAAAAAAAAAATTATGAATATTGGAAATACAGTCTCGGCGCTGATTTTAAACTATAAACACAAATTTCTCGATGACCCGTGACGCTACTAGTAGATTATACTTGTAGGTAAGAGTTATATTCTTCAGATTTATTTCAGATAAGAAAACTTATTTACGAGTTAAACAAATTAAACAACACAAAGGAACATTTTGCGTCTTAATTTATAACCACGTATATTTTACTGAATTATTATACTATATGTAAATACTAGTGACCCGCCCCAGCTTCGCACCGGTGCAATGCTAATGAAAAGCAGGTTTTTATTATGTATTGTTATTTCCGTCGCTGGAAAGCTCCGATAATATACGCGTTCGATCGCTGCTAAATAAGCTGTAATGCGCTGTATAGATCTATATTAAATGAACAATGTATTCAAGGTATTTAATTGGTTAAGGATTAAGGCTGTATTGGTTAAAATCGCTTCGAAAATTAGCCATTATATGTCGTAAAAAGTAAATGACAAAAAAAAGTTATTGTGGGTTATCCATAAGAGATAGAGACACATACCATCATGGACTTTTCTGTTGACCTTTTCAATGTGTACAATACTTAGTACATTATTTTGATAAAACTCGTAGGGTTCAGCCTGCGTTTGCAATGTAAGCGGAATAAATGTAATTATTTACGACATCACATTAGAAACCTCAAAAATAACAGTACTTTTCCACTATTTAATGGATGTTATTATTCATATAAACCTTCCTCTTGAATCACTCTATCTATTAAAAATCCGTATCAAAATCGGTTGCGTAGTTTCAAAGATTTAAGCATACAAAGGGACATAGGGACAGAGAAAGCGACTATGTAGTGAAGTAAATCATTTATATATATATATATATATATTTGCTCTACAGTCTCTCTAACCACTATCTGACCACAGCAAACTATGCCTACGGTTCCAATCCAACTTGAAATACTTCATACTGTTATTATAAAAATACTAAGGGCCTGTTTCACAATGTCCGGAGAAAGTTCCAAATAAGCTATTTATTACGTCTTATTGGTAGGATAAATAGTATTTTTGCGTTTCACGACTGTCAGATAGCGCTATACGTCATGAAATGCGAAGTATCTTATTGGGAACTTTTATATTTCGAAAAATTTATGTGTTGCATAGCTATTTGGCACTTTATCTATACATTGTGAAACAGGCCCTAAATATAATATTTTAATGATTAGTTAATATAATAGCTTAATAGTATAACAATGTATTATGATTCAAGAAACAAGAATTATTTCATAATTTAATGTAATACCAATGTGTATGAAGGCATTATCTATGAGTAATAGTTTGAAATAATACTCACTAAACTCAAAATTGCTACTATTTTGGCGCCAACACTCAAACTTATACAACAACAACAGTTAGACATAGGAAGACACATTTTAAATCTAATCCTTTTTACGACTCAATAAAAAATACAATAAATCGGTGGATATTACCGAGATTTACTACTACTTATTATAAGTTACATTCTATCTGTTAACTTCAATCACTCGCCGGCTATACGAATAAAATACCAATAAGTAATTGATAAATAACTGGAAGCAATCAGTGTGATAATCTTATTATCTGAGTTATACTGATAAACGGTATCACACCTCCCATTACAGGCGCCAATACAAAGTTATTCTATTTCCACATGTTTTAATAACATACTTCTCTATATATCTTAATCACGTACTTTTGCATTACTATTTAGTAAATTTTACTAGAAGTTACTTTTTGTTAATTGTATTATATATATATATACAGTCGTGGTCAACTAATTAGGGACACTATCACAAAAAGAGCAAGAGCTTCCTTCGACATCAATAAATGTTTCTAATCACGAAGCTTTGAAGTTTTATCATTATAAACAAGTTAAGGGATATTAATTTTAAATATTTAGTGGCCAAGAAAAGGAAAAGCTACTTGCCGCCACAAGTTTTTCTACCTAAACTACACTGCTACTTTCTCATACTGATTAATGACTGGCCAACTAATTAGGGACAGGAGGAAATTTGACTATTAATTTAAAAATAACGAGAAAATGTTAAGTTTTAATAATGCAAAAAGTATGCAAACAAAATTTTAAAAATAAAAAATTATTATTATAATTATTATAATTATTAATTATATATATATATATAAATATAATATTGATTAGATTATGAATGTAAGTGTGTATATATAATCTGAAAGGAAGTAATTAAAATTTAAGTAAAATAAAAATGTTGATGATATCAAAAAAGTGTCTAGTCTGACTTAGTATCTACGCGAGTGATCCTGCGAGGCATTGCTTCTTTAACATAATTAAATACGTTTGTATAATTTTCTTATAATTCTATCTTTTTTTTGGTATCTTATATATAAAAAATTATATTGTAGTAGGTATTTAGGTTTTAATGATGTCACGTAAATCATCCTCATGCTAAAGCATTTGGCGACAGTCCGGTTAGATAATGCGTTTCACATAAAAAATATGAATCTATTGACGTTTTTCATTTAGCCTTGGAGGTTTTAGATTACGTAGATATTATTGTAGATATCTTTTGCATTATCAGTAATAGTTTATTAGTCATTGTATAGAGACGTGTAGTGATGATAAGAGAGACGGAGAAATATGGGAGTGCCGATGGTTAAGAGTTGTTGCTGCTGCGCCACTCTGCACACTGGGACCTTGATTATAGCCTATCTGTACACGGTATGATCTAAACAGGTGATATCGATAGCTTATCAATCATTTTAACACCATACATTAATATTGTACTCATACGTTGTATCATTCGTGTTATCACATTTTCTATGCTCAGTAATTGGAATGGCCAATTCGAAAACGTAGTTATATTTTGCAGTTTTTTCAATTTATGATTCTTTATTACCGACTTTATTATCACGTTTATCTCGAATTATATTTGTTTGATACGTCATTGCTAATATTATAGTCTAAGATCCGGGATTAGAAAAATATAACCTCATCTGTTATTTAGATGAAACAATTTTTTATAAGCTGATTTCAATATCATGAACTTATAAAAACAACCTCTGCCATCATAAGCCTGCTGCAATTAATAGTAATTAATTAATCAACAATTAATTTATTTTTAATTTTTACTTTCTCATGTTTGTTACATATAGTAAGTTAAAACCGTCAACATTTTATATTATATACCTCACTGTAGTAGGCACCCACCTCTATGATTGCTATACTTACCTGCAGCCAGGTGAGAAAAGGTAAATAAATGTAGATTATTTCCCTCACATGTTAATTAAAAAATCTAAGTACAATAATAATAATGTTTGGCTATCTTATAAAAGGCTGATGCAGCCAAAGATAAATAATAAAAATAAAAATTGGTGGCAGCTATGGGAGCTCATTGCAAAGAGAGAGATAGAATAATACATATTCCTTCAACGATCAAAGACAGCGTAAAACTCATGCGCGCGCACCACAGGCTCATTTAAACGTACTAGAATAGAGAGAGAAGATGAGAATTGGAGTATAAGAAAGATAGACAGAAAGGAAGCTCTAAATGTTTACGATTTTTTTTTGAATTTTCGGAATAGTGTGTAATATTAAAGAAAATATACTTTTGAGAAAAATTACAGAAATAGTTTACACTTACCGTGAAGTTTTCTTAATGCTTCAATTATTAATTTTTTTTATAAATTTCCTTAATTATAATTTTTATGCGCCGCAATAAATTTAAAAAAAGTTTTAAAACAGAAGGTTTAAAATGTTTGTTGTATTTATTATTATGCAAATATTGTATACAAATGAAAAATAGAAAATTTAAGCAATTACAGTATGTTGAAAATAATTGTAAGTTAAAAATCAATTATTTAATCTCGGTACGACTCAGCTGAAGTAGCAATGTAATCATCGAGATCTCGGTTAACGCACGGCGAATTTTCTCCACCATCATCATCTGAGTTTTTTGCTTCATTTTCGTTGTCATCATCATTATCTCGCAGGTATCTTGTAAAATATCATCAATTTGTAGCGGTGTTGCGTCTCCAACAAACCATCGAGGTTTCAAGTGATTTTCCTTCCACACTCCTCCGGATTAAGTTTAATGCAGTCCGCATCAGTCGCATTTAACCACATGGAGTTAACACATATCATTCGCAATTTTTTTTGTTTTAGCGTCTTCCAGCATGGTGGTTTTTAATTTTCCTTAAAAATTGATTATTACTCTTAACAGCCGCATAAGCTTTTTGAAAAATTCTATATCGAGCATCATTAACAGTGATACAATTCTTACTCCACACATTAAACACGTAAATTCTTGAACAGCTTCCATTTTTTTTCTAAGAAAAGATCTGCATCATTCATAAGGAGGCGAATACTTTCTGAAACTTATAATTTTTCAAAAAATCAGATTGTCTGTCTCTTTTATCAGAATATACTTTTCTTAAATTTTCGAAATGGAACTTTTTATAACTGCCACATCTAAATAAATTCAATTTTTTTTAAATTTTCTAATCATGCTCGTAATTGTTAATTAACATGTGAGGGAAATAAGCTACATTTATTTACCTTTTCTCACCTGGCTGCAGGTAAGTATAGCAATCATAGAGATGGGTGCCTACTACACTAACAACTCGGTATAGCACTCGATACCGGATTTCACTTATGTATGTTTTGGTAGGTAAAAAATATTTTCTCTGAATGATTCAGGATAAAACACCAAGTTAAAAGGTATTGTCGGTACAACCCGGCAATTACTAACTAATATTTGGAACCAATGAGATCCAATTTGAAGCCTTGAATTATCCTCTTGACTTTATTTTGCTTTTAGCAAAGTTGCCTGGTCCGGCCGGTTAAACAGATCAATGAAGCCCTGGATCCTTTTTAAAACTACATAGATATCAGTGAAATGTGTACCGTTCTTGATAAGTATACAAATGATAACAGATAAAACTTCAAATACACCTACTTGAAGTAGAATCGGCTTAGAAACTATACGGATATATGCAAAAAAAACTAGCCGAGGTTTTCGGCTTATTTGCTTTATTTTATAGCCATTAATACAAGCGAGTTATGTAGACTGTTTTGTAATAAATCCCGATGAAATTTTAGAATGAAATGAAAATAGATTAATGGAGAGACTGTTACTGCTTTCCAGGTATGGGCGTTACTGGAGCTGACTGGGTACAGTTTGCTAGTAACGCTTGCTCCTATCGCTCGAGAAGGTACTGTGTCTGCTCATCGATACGTCTTGTATATCACAGCTGCTACTGTTAGCGGCATACATCTATTATGCTCTCTTCTTCTCATTGTAGCAGCTTATAAGGTCAGTTTCCATACAATGATTTAGGTGTACTTATATAAATCTGACATAATTAGACAGTACAAATAAAAAATATAAAGATGAAGATGAAAATTGGTAAACATTTCATGATTTTATAAATATTGATTTTGATGAGTATTTAGCTACACACAGCAATGTTAAATCAAAATGCTACCTTCTTATTAAATTACCTTGTCCCTCGTTGTATAAAATATCCCATGTAAAAATATAGAATATATAAAACAAAGTTCGGTTAATTACACCAGATCCAGCCGATCTTGAGTTATAGGTGGTTGTTATTATATGATTTATTTCTTTTATGGTGGATTCTCTTCCGCTCCGATTAGTAGAATAAGTAATAAAATATCGATTAAGTTATCGAATAACAATAAATAAATACATTAATATTACGATTAAAATATTACGAATGCTACCAGCATGTGGTGCTATCTGTCGACAAAACTACGTCATTTGTCAGTTCAAGAAGTTCCAATCTTGTGGTGAATGAGGAGATGCATAACCTATGTCTATGATCTTCATCGAAGACATGTGCTAACATGCAGTATCGCAAAATTGGCGCTAAAGAGAAGGGGTCTTATGTGTAAAACTGCCACAAGCAATTAAACATTTCTGTACCTTATTGAAATCCTAAAAAAGGTTTAACTAAAGTAAAAATTAAAAATCTAAAAAATAATGGCATTTTATAAGACCTTCTTTGGAAAAAATATGACGCCACCAGATGTTTCCCGAATTTTAAATAACTCTCACGTTTTATATTATGCGACAAAAGAAAAAAACATATCTGCAATTCACACGTGATGGAAAGGAAACCTTCAAAAACAAAGTTTTTATTTATTAATCATATTAATCATATTTAGATCTCCCACGTTAAATCTTATGAATAAATGTTTCTGTCTCTTTTTACTGTCGCTTTTTCATTTGATCCAATTTCAAACTTTCGAAAAACCTATAAATTAAAATTTATCATTTAAATATACTGTTATTATGAAAAGTTTAATACATTTAGACAGTTTTAGTTTTTAATACATTTAGATGTTTGAAATCACATAGATTCTAAAGAAGTTTCACTTCAACAACGCTATTATAAGACTGTAAGGCGGAACGTTAGCTGGGTCGGCTAGTAGGTATTTGTATAAAAACGAAACCACGTATTTTCAGCAAAATAAATTTGTATTTTTATTTAATCCATTATTTTGTTTTCATCAGAAATTGGCGTCTCTAACTCTACCATGGACCATAGTGACGGGTATTCTAACAGCGTTGTTCTTCGTTATGTGTCTCACAGGCATCAGTCTGATCCTTCAGGACTCTGGGGAGACCCTCGAAATAGAAATCGTGGTAATCGCTGTGCACCTTGCGCGAGCTTGTGAGTGTTGATATTGCCTTTTAAAAACAAGTGCATTTTTTTATTTGTACTGTAACATAACCATCCATAGTTATATTTACGTGTGTAATATCATCTTACAGATACATATGTAATATGTTCAAGTGAGTCCTTATAGTAACTCAATAGCATTAACTGAATATTCAACATTACTATTTTGTTCATTACAGGCGTTTCAGTATACAGCATCATAGTGGTTCACAGCCGTCACAAAGAGATCATGTACGAAGAAGATGAAGCACGGTTTCAAGGCTCAGCAAGGATGTACTATCCTGTCAAAACCTCTGACCATCCCGTATAATATTTTTTAATATATACTGCTGTTGTGCCAAATATATTATCTAGGGAATATCAGAAAAATATCAGAGAAGTGTGCATTTGACGCTGTGCCAAATGCTGCATGCATAGGTTGTTACCAAATATCTTCAGGCAAACCAACCTTTCCAACAAAGGCCTGCAATTCTCAACAATTTTATGGAACGTAAATGTTTAATAAATTAATTTTAAAAAGTCTTGTTTCGTCATTTCTAAATATGGATAGTATATGTACGATTGAAAGAAGTATTGTTTTATATGAACCTATAGTAGATAATATGTTTATTGGGTATACTATCCTTTATATAACAAGAATTAAACGGTCTTTTAAGGATTGATACGCTCTATTGTTGAAGGAACCTAAGATGAAAAAAATCAAGAGGAAAGCTTTAGTCCTTGAAAAACATCTTTAAATGAGAGTTTTCCCCTAACCTTAATACAAATGTCTTGAATATACAGGTATTGATAGTTGCGGTTAATCTTAAACAAAGATACACATCTTACCTACTCTCACATGCGGTTTAACATACAATACAAGACTGGCATGTCAGAAAGCATGAGAAAAGAGAGAAGCTACAAAATAAGACAAAAACAACAGTTACAGATGTTACAGACATTACATTATGCCCTTAAACAAGTGACACTGGGCTACGACGTACAGACAAGAGATGGACTTTAAACACAACTAGGTAGGTATATCGAAAGGACCAATATCCGATGTTGATATCGTCGGTGTTCGATATAGTTGTGACATATGAATTGAGTTTATTTGATTTATAAGGAAAATGTATAAGTAAAATTCATAGTTGTGTTTTCCATTGGGAAAGAAAGAAAAGAGGGTGTAGCGTATCGTAGATACGCACTAAAAATGTACGTACTATATTGTGTAGTATTTAATATAAGATTTTGATGTATGTGGCAACATACATACAGGACACTAAGAAAAGAAGAAAACAGACGTCACTCAGAAAAGACTTTTAAGACGAGTGAAAATTATATCAAATCAAATCAAAATTTATTTATTCAGTTTAGATGCGACTTAACGCATGCTTATGAATGCCAAAAACGTTTACAAAATTCGCGAAAGAGCAAAACTACGCCATCCGTTCGCAAAACTACCAGGAGGTCTTGTTCTGAGAAGAACGGGCAAGAAACTCAGCAAGTTTTATCCTCCCTTTACATACAATAATTCAAAAGAAAATGTCATAAACCACAACGTCATTTAAGTTACATAAGTAAAAATAAAATAAAATCTGTTCTGTGATTTACCACATTCACCATTACATTACATTACATTCACAACACTTCCAAGAGAACAAAGCAAATTATAACAAAATAATTATACCTATTGCCAAGCGTTTTTATCTTCTAGGTAGTCATTAACTGTGTAGTAACCTTTACACATTAAGGTTTTTTTAATATGTGTTTTGAATCTGTTGAGAGGCAGTTCCAATATTTCACTAGGAATCATGTTATAGCAGCGTACACTTAGGCCTATAAATGAAGTGTTTATTTTCTGCAACCTGTAAGACGGCTGGAAAAGTTTTCCCTTATTTCTTGTATTCCTATTGTGAATGTCACTGTTCTTTAAAAGAGAACTAATATTACTACGCACAAAAACGATACAGTTGTAGATATATTGTGACGGTACCGTCAAAATACTGATTTCCTTGAATAAGTTTCTAAGTGAAGTGCCTGGTTTCAAGCAATAGATTGACCTAATAGCACGTTTTTGCAAGATAAAAATAGATTGAATATCTGCTGCTATTTTATATATATTTATCTATATTTTTTTTCTTGAGCGTTTCTATAAGAATATAAATTAATTACTGTTGTTTGTGAAGAATAAACCAATTATCAAAGATAAAAATGGGTTGTTATTTATAATAAGATAGAACATCCGATAAGGGAATCCTAGAAAAAGATGGATAGGTTGGATGGATGGATTTATTGTTGAAATTAAATTAAATTTCAAAACACACAGAACCTCAAAAAATTATAGTTCTTTCATTCGGCCTAGCGATTCAAATACGTTTCAGTTTATAGGAGGTCATGGTACTAAAAATTGCTATTGTCTTTGGAAATAAAGTGGGCAATTTATTATTATTTTATGTATTGTCTTTGTCTTGAGTCTAGACTCAAAATCTAGGCCTTATGTATTTGCATGTCCTGACATTATAGTCTGTGGCCTGTGCTCGCGTTTCCTTCGTATCTGTAAAACAAAAAAATAATATCTGTGATTTATCTGATATCTCCACCCAATTATTGTAATTTGTAAGTATTAAGTATCTATTGTTAATTTGTTCCTATGAAAAAAAGTTCTAAAAACGATAATAATTATATATCAAATAATAATAATTAAAAACTGAAATACATTGTGTAAATTGTTGAATTTAATTATTAAAGCATATTTTTTCATAAAATATCGATTTACTTTCATCATTATGTATGTACTTGTGTCTGTAATCTCTATCTAAATCAGTTAATTTTTTGTTTACACTAGCGGTGATAAGGTAGATTTCAACAGATTTATTAAAGATCAGTTTTAAAGTTGTTTCGAGAACGTTGTTCTCATCAAGAAGTAAAATATTATCTAAAAGTAAGTGTGGTTTTACAAACTGAGGATTAACACACACCAGTAATAATATTTTTGAATCCTTATTTATTTTCTTTGAGTGCACATGTGAATAAACTACAGTTACATACTCAGTTAACTCACTGGTGACTAATTTTTTTTTAATGGACCATTTAGTATAATCTTATATAAATGGATATCCATGGATTTATTTATTTATAAGAACAATAATAAATATAAGTAAGATTATTGTTTTGATATTGCTATTGAGTTTGGTTTACTTATAACACTTGTCTTGATAATTACATTTTAATGTACAATATATTATATATATATTAATATAGAATTTGTAAGGAGTTTTCTATAGGCAAATGAGGAAAAATCTTTTACCAGTTAAGGAAGGCCTTTCCATCAAGTATTCTTAGAAATTAATTATATTTGATTAGACCTACTGGATTAAACTGTACAGTAAGTTTTAAAATATGCAGAAACTCTTGTGTTGCATAAGATAAATTATTGTACGAGTGTAAAGGGAAATTAAAGATTTGAATTTATTGTTGTTAGCAGAATTTAGCATAACGCTTGTATTCTAGATTCTATATCCACATATCAGATGTTTGTAGTGTCCATGTTTCTCAGAATTGGATGAACTTTACACTCAATTAATCGGCATGTGCTTCTTAAGATAGATTGTTATGCGAACAGCATTAACTTCATAAACTTCAATAAAGCTTA
This sequence comes from Pieris mannii, assembly GCA_028984075.1. NCBI lineage: Eukaryota > Metazoa > Arthropoda > Insecta > Lepidoptera > Pieridae > Pieris > Pieris mannii. Next base: position 10,611,728 of record CM054794.1, read on the forward strand.
TAAAATGTAAATGATTTATTTTTGCAGTAATTATAATTTAACATAATTTGATGAATTAACTTTTTATAGAACTACTTGTGGTAGAAAAAAAAGAAAATTAACTGCAAATATGTCACAGATTGATATATAATATCTTGTACAGTTCTATTGTGGTTATTGCAGTATGTTTTGGCCAGAATCATCTTTAAAAGTTTAATTTGAACATAATAACAAGATGTAGATCTTGATCAAGTTCATCTCAAGTGTGGTGCTATAGTTATACATATTAAATAATCTAAAGAGTTTATACTGTCAAATATTATATTTTAGTTTTTATATATTATATTTAATGAACAATATTTTGAGCTTTAATTCAGTCTTTTTCTTTATTTTATAAATGGTCTGTAAACTAAAATGTCACATATACTGAGAAATTATCTGGTTATTGTAAAAAGAATTAAAGAAACATAAACATAAATTGAAACAAGAATCATTTACTTTATTTAATAAAAAATAAAAAGTTCATTTGAACATACCAGAGCACTTAGCATTATTTTATTATAGTTAAATTCATAGTTTAATCATTATTGTGGGGTCATGTTGCTGCTGTGAAAACTATTTCATTGTGCAGAGGGCTATTCTATCTCAGTGATAAATTCAAGGAAATTAAGATACTTGTCTTTCCCACGCAATATATTTATAAAAATGTTACATATACAAAAATAGTGATTTTTAGTATAGTTTAGCAGAGTTTACTACAATTTAACATACGCATAATGTTAATACTTGGTAAACACTCAGGCTGCATATTTCCCTGTACAAGACTATCTAAAGTTAGTAATTCTGTTATGGGAAAAGGGATACTTTTCCTTAATAAAATCCCAGTGCTCTTTTATCTCTGCCTTTTTAATTTTGCATTTATGATAAGTGTTGTGGCGAATGGCAGTGGCATTATATTTCGGCACCACTTGCTTGTGGAGCAATCGAGATGCGTGACATGCGAACTAGGTTTAGCCTTGGTGGGCGCTGCAGCGCGCGAGTAGGCACAGGCTCGACTCGCTGCGCGCAGCCGATAATGACAAGGAATATGTGATGCCTGTACCTTAAATTCAATAACAAATAATAATAACAATGGATTTCGATTGCCAGTAATGTTATTTTTCTTCTCTGAGTTTCAAAAATTAAAAAATGAATATTTCTCTCTGTAATGTAGAAATTTGAAATTAAACTAGTCTTAATTTATGTTTGTGGTTATAAAATCTTTATCAATTGAGTAATCAGATAATGCTATGGGTTTTCAGTTTATCAGTGTGAAAAATGGCGGTTCCACATATAACGTCATTTTGTTGGTGCATGGGATTGGAAGCTGGCTGCAAGTTCATTGGATTTGTGCATTTGGTAAGTCGATTATTGTTATTTTTGTATTTGTAACTTTTTTAATGAATATAGGAATATATATTAATTATTTAATTAGGTTCTGTATACAGTATTTTGCTTCCGAGCTCATTAAAATATCGAATGTTATGGAATTTATTATTAATGCAGTAACGTTTCGTTTTACATAAACAATAATAATTAGTACAACTTTTTTAGCTGACATCATGCAGTTTGATGGTGGTGTGTTCGATATACGCGGAAGGTTTCCGCGCCTTCGCGGGCACAGCCGAAGACGCGGGCGACCACGTGTACAGCACCTGGTATGCCATCAGCACCACGGTGGCGGTGCTGAGCGCGGTTCACGTTCTTCTGGCCGGTTCCCTGCTGTACGGGGCTTACACGGTATATCTCTCACGTGTAATTAAAGTATTGTGAGATCTTAAGAAATTACCTTCCTTCTGTGTTCTTCTGCCATAATCGAAACGGTCAAAGCTCAAATCTAAATTAATTTAATAGAAAACAAATAACCAGTAATATTATGTATACAAAAATAATACGAGTATCAAAAATACGGTCGACCGACCATAACACTGATTTACTTGATTCATTAACATTATATTAAATTACATAATAACATTTTAGATGGAAGGTTTTATAAAATACTAGTGACCCGCCCCAGCTTCGCACGGGTGCAATGCTGATGAAAAGCAGGTTTTTATTATGTATTGTTATTTCCGTCGCTGGAAAGCTCCGATAATATACGCTTTCGATCGCTGCTAAATAAGCTGTAATGGGCTGTATAGATCTATATTAAATGAACAATGTATTCCAGGTATTTAATTGGTTAAGGATTAAGGCTGTATTGGTTAAAATCGCTTCGAAAATTAGCCATTATTTGTCGTAAAAAGTATATGACAAAAAAAAGTTATTGTGGGTTATCCATAAGAGATAGACATATAACATCATCATCATCATCATCTTTTCAATGTGTACAATACTTAGTACATTATTTTGATAAAACTCGTAGGGTTCAGCCTGCGTTTGCAATGTAAGCGGAAAAAATGTAATTGTTTACGACATCACATTAGAAACCTCAAAAATAACAGTACTTCTCCACTATTTAATGGATGTTATTAGACATATAAATCTTCCTCTTGAATCACTCTATCTTATAAAAAAAACCACATCAAAATCCTTTGCGTAGTTTCAAAGATTTAAGCATACAAAGGGACATAGGGACAGAGAAAGCGACTTTGTTTTATACTCTGTAGTGATGCCGTAGATTTGTGGTATACTTATTACATAAATAAATCAGGTGCTCGTAGATACGCGTATACGTGAGTAATCAAACGAACATTTCAAATTTGCTGAAAAACAGTGGCGCTACTACCCCTCTTCTAATATCGCGATAATAAGCGATCAGCCTTCCGTGCCCGACACGTAAGGTTGGGGGGGGCCGCTCGCGATGTTTTACCTTTAAATTGTCTTGTGAAATCGACAGCGGTCCAGCCGAGTGCTCCGCGGATGGGTGTTCGTGATGTGCGCGCTGTCTCTGTCCTCGCTGCTGTACATCTTGGGCTCCATGCCCTGGGGCTTCTCCTCCTCGGGCTCCGAAATCTACTTGGCGGTCGTGGAAGGCATCTTCTTTTACGGTGAGTTACGGTTCATCATCATTATCTATCAACGCCGTCTCGATATCGATAGCTGAACGTCATTAATAAAACATTTCAGGCTCGATGCTGTACTGCATCCTCTGCGTCAACAGCTTTTACCTGATGCTGAAGAGCACCGAAGATATGCGAGGACCCTGCAAGGCCGACTATTAAGCGGACGTCGTCGGTGGCTTTCGAGGCTTCTTAAAGTTAAATGTGGCTTAAACCGTTCAGTCTGCGTTGTCGCTCTTCTGTCTTATTGCTTTCCAGTTTGAATGAAACAATTCCATTAGGCATTTAAGCCTGTATTTTATGTAAACGGTCCTCCACCGCCCCTTGCCCCACGGCGTCGAGGATTTCAAATGTTACATATTTTCGCCGATGCAGCTTATTGTATATTTGTCTGAGGGAAAACGAGTTGTATGCGAAATATTCTGATGCCAAAGAATCTCAATTTTATATAGAAAATTAAGTATTAAAGAGTTTTACGAAAAGAACATTTTTAAAAGAAATCGAATTTCTAACTATATTTACAATATTAAACTATTTATTTTGGATGATTTTGCCGACTCTAATCTGCGGACCATTATTTACTAAAAAACAATTTGTTTCGGAGGCTTCGATCTGTCAGATTGCGATCAAATGTCCTCCTCCATATATTTCACTCGCATATTTTCATATAGGAGTATACATTACAGACTCACTCCGAGTGCCATAAGTGATGCGTGTTGTTTGTCTGGTGATATAAATGTGATTTTATACTTTTTCAATATATTATGTTGTTTTTGACTATAGAAACCCTTCTGCGCAACTTTTTATATATGTTTCAACAGTTAAGTTTAACTGTTTAATGCTTAATACTTAATTAATATTAAGAATATGTATAATCTTAGCATATAAGTAATTGTTAATGTTGTTTCTGGTTAAGACTTAACTGTTATTTTAAGTACACTTGTATCGAACATTTGATGTCGAATTACTTCTGTAATTATATTTTTTTGTTTATATCGAATCGCCATCTGAGCCCACCGCTAATGGGTGGAGCCTGGAAAAGACTAAATTTTTATGAATACTGTCTTATTATTTTCTTAAGTTTTATGATACATTTTAGAATTCATTTTTTTTTCGTTGTGTAGCGCCATCTAGGGGCGGTTTGAAACATCTTACAAAAATGAGTTCAGCTTTCGCTGATAGATGTCACTACGTGTATGATGTTCACTCTTACTGCTATTTATTTTATAACATTTATTCGATTACTGAAATTCAGATCTTTTATATTTTTACATTGACCGTTGGGTTATTTTAAATACTACATATAACTTTTGTAACTATATGTATTTAAATTCATTACTAACTTTTAGAACACCTGTAATATTGATGTTATTTTCAATAATAAAGCCGCAAAGGTAGACTGTCTAAATGGTCATTTAAATGTTCCTTTAGATAGTTGTGTATTGTATGTAATTACACAAATTAAAAAAACTACGACGCAGAAATCTACTTGTTCAGTCAGTTATATTTGTAAGATTATACTCTTAAGGTAATAAACGTGCTCTTGGAACTTTCGTTATTTTCCCCCGAGAGGGCGACGAGTGGGTTGATAAATCAAAATCAGTTTATGCAATTAATTATTTATTCACCGGAATAGTCTTATATTACGATGAGTCACATTGAGTTCCCTCCGAGTGGTAATTCAATAAATATATTACAATTTTATTCTAATATTATAAGTACAGATTACGGCGGTTTAAGACTAAACAACAATTTATCACAACGCCGAATATCAGAATATTTTTAGTCTATACAATTGTTGCGAAAGCCCTGTTACATGAACTGAAGTTGCTTATTTTGAGAGCTTCTCAACAAATTTAAACAAATATTTTGCTTACAATAATACAGGTATGTAGTCATTCTATTTTACGAGGCGTTAGAGTGCTGCAGATGCGGCTGAACCAATTTTTGAACAGCTATTTTGACTTGTTTTGAGAAATTTTAACAAGTTTTGTACAAAATTCTTATTTGTAAGTCATATCCTGACCGTAGTTTTAAAGGCTTCGCTGAAGGCGGACAGTCCGTCTCCTCTAATACGTTAACAGGGCTTAAGTAACGCGTACATACAGTGACTTCTTTAGGCCAAATTTTTATTTCGTCAATAATAAGTACTGTGAGTGCCTATTTGTCTTAATTTACATTTTTTATCTTCTTAATTAGGCTAAATTAAGATAAAAATAATTGCGTTACAAGATAATAAAAATGTCGCCGACAAAATCATGTTGATTTCAATTAGGCCCTTTGAAAGCATCGTGCCGTTTTGAAGAACTAAGGTAAGAGAAATATCATGTTGACAGCTGACAATTCTATAATCTGCGGGCATCACAATTCACAACCAATGACAATAGAACAAAATATGCGACAGATGTCGTTAATGGCGCAATTCAACTAAAATATAATTATTGCGCAAGAAACGAACCTGTCCATTAAAATTATCGCAACTACCATAAAATAAGTGTTCTTTAGTAAAAATACTGACAAACCGATGAATGCGTTAATTTGTCGTTTTTGGTAATGTCCTTATTATCTTATTTGTCTTAGTCTTTCCACAATAAATTTACATTTTCGTTACAATTTAAGAATATACAGCGGAACACCGTCTCGCAAAACATGGAATGTCCGATCTCCCAAACTATAAAAATATGATAACTTTGTATACGCTACGAAAGAAAATTCGTTGAACCGACGATAATCCAGAGCCTTAAGCCTAATAAGTACATTTAGTGCTAAATGGCGAGTCGCCGCAACTTTATACAACGCTAACACAACGCTAAACAGATAAATACTTAACTAAAGGTATTGCACGAAAAGTGGGAAACGTTAAATAGGCTAGAATGTACATAATTACAGCGGGGCCAGAGAAGCCGGGGGTCAGTAGAGCGGCTGCTCGGTGCCCACGTCGATGTCCTGCCGGTCCCCGTCCTCCTCTGCGCTGGCCCGCAGCCCGCGCACCTGTGGACAGTCCCGCCGCTCATACAGCTGCAAAGGCAACGTCGGACACTCTTTACATGAAGGACTTAGCTTTGTTTTTTTTTTTTTATTGGACCACAAAATTAGGACAAACACATGTCAACATCAACTTACATATGAAAATATTTAAAAAAAGCGGTGCCGTCCCTAGAACATGTGGACACGACCAGCGAAATTAGGTAAATACAATAAAGTGTCAAAACAAAAAACAAACAAAAATCTAAAAATAATAGCTATAAAGAATTAAAACACTATATACTATATATAACAAGAAAATAAATTATGTTGCAATAATGTTTAGTAAGTCATTTAATCTTTCTTGGAATGGATGAGACGAATCAGTTTATAATATAAGTGACATGGTTTGTACCTGAAGAAGGAGGTTGCTGGAGAGCAGACGCGCATGATGCTCCTGCGCCTTTGCTCGAAGACAGGCGATGCTGTTGTTGCGGAAGGCTTCCGGGTCTTCGTAAACGTCGCGACCGTCGGGTGAAGTCCGACCCTTCGCCCCAGATGACGCTGTTGTGCTACTGCCTGGAGAGCTCTGTGCCTGCAGAAAGCCCATGCCAAATTACTGACTTATTGTAAAATACAGACCAATGTAGTGATAAAGAAATATATCTAGACGTTAGTTTTATAAGCAATTGAGATATGAAATGTAAAAATTCCTTATGGGACCCTGCCTAACACCGCCCTGTTCTGGGTTAGATTGACCACGTACTGCCTGCTATTAATAGAATAGACAGCTCTTCAGAACAGAATAGGATTACCTGTGCGTCGTGCGGGTCGTGGCGATGCGAGTGAGGGGAGTGGGGGGAGGCTGAAGGCGCCCGCTCTCCTTCGGCCTCCGAGCCTTCGCGCTCCGACCCTGACTCCTTCAGGTGTTGCGCCGCTTCAAGAGATTTGCGGTGCATACCTGCAAGATGGAATCTCTATCAAGGAATGTACAACACTACCACTGATACATCCATAGTCAATTTCTATATGCAATAAATTAGAAGTGCTGGTGCTACGACGATCATTCTTGTTTGCATAAGCTAAACACAGACGCAATCGCTTGAAAAGCAAAACTCATCAGCCCTATTCAAAAAAGGGCGTGGCGTCTAAGTACTAATTTCATTATGTAAACTTATAATTAAGGAAAAAACAAAAGCGGAGCAAAGTCTGCTGTAGTAATGAATGAAAACTGTCACTTAACGCGTTTATCAAAGCCGTGACGATCACAGCACTCGATATTAACCCGGATAACCAAATGAGCTGGTTCGAGGCGCCTTCCTTCATTTAGATGCATCTATGCACGCGCACTTCAATACCGATAGCTCGAACTAGGGGGACGGACTCAGACGTATTACGCTTAATGGCCTCGTATAAGTATAATTACAGTTTAGCAATAAACTCATATTTTGTGTACCAACTTTATAAGTATAGTACTATTAAGGAATCAGGAAATATACTCGTTTTCTTTATAAATGTTTGGTTATATAATTTTTTCAGGAAAGCTAAACATTTTAATTTGGCTGGGGTTTCGAGGGCTGATGACTTGTGTTGCCTTTCTTAGACTGACTGACTGTTTTTTATTTTGTTAAATTATCATTGCAACTCGTGTTTTACTATCGTTTCCCTTGTCGAATATACACAATAACTAGTATGACTTCCATCTGTCCAATCTAATATATTATGACTTGTGAATTTAAGGGTAAGAGAATTCGTGCCTGTGGGTATGATAACGAAGTGTGAATCTCGCCAATAGAGCGACATGTATCCGCTCACGTCATTAAATCGTGTTTGATCTCACTTTTTACCATAACTTCACAAATTAATTCAGGAATTTGACTAATTAAGTTGTTCAATGTATGTGAGTTCTGTGTCTTTTATGTGGTTTTAGGCTTTATTAAAACTTGTAAAGCCTATAAAAATATTCTTAAATAAATGCCCGTGACGTTATATTTCTAAGTATATCTATCGATACTTTGCTATTGTATCAAATCCTGTTGAGTTATTTCTTAGTTAAGATATAATAACCTTCGTGTAATAATGTTCTTAATCAACACGGTTTAAAATTTGAATGCACCTAGGTATATAGTAAATGTAGACAATGCAATTCTAAAAAACCGTTTATATAATAATATACCGGTGATCGTAAATAAAAAGATCACATCTATACAATTTTTTTTACTACAATATCTTATTATTAATAGATAAATATGTTGGGTTTAGAGATAGATAAAGTGATCAGAAGCTGTTTTATTTATGAATGAAATAGCATAAATAAAACAGCGCAAACTATATTTAAAAAAAACATTTTATAAATAACAGAGTTAGTGCTATTTTCATAATAAAGAACTGTGCAGATTTAATATTGAAGCAGGATTTTACGAGGTTTTTATATCCGCGTTGAAGCTGATGTGAATATTGAATACCTAATCAGTGGACGTGGATCTACTTTACGACATCGAGTGGCGCCGTTGCTGTTCACTTTTTTTTCAACTAGCGGACCCGACACACGATGTCCTATACCGATGACTTAACTTTGAATATTGATTTCGAATTGGTACAATTAACTAAAAGGATATTTCAGAATTGTTTATTATTCTGATGCTTTATTATATACAACATTATTTATTTATTAGTTTTTCTGGCGCGTATATAAATAGATTTTTGTATTACGACACGGGAACACGTGGCATATAAAAAATAATACCACTGATCATGTGAAAAACATGAATTTCCAAGATTAATGTCACAAACAATTAGGGAAATGGGATTTATTGTTATAATATAGATCTATATTACTCTACAAGATCTTGGTCTGAATATAATGAGCGATGGAATTTAAATTATTATGACGTGAATGTTTTTTTAAACAAATTTATTCAACTCCACATGATCGGTTGTGAACGTCACTCAAAAAATTAAATTCAAATGAAGCAGCCAGCATGTAGCCAGGTATGAAATATAGCTTCGCAGATATTTAGAAAATTTAGTATCACATATAATTGTTCTCATAATCTGATTAAACGGGTACGCTCGAATACTAAACGAGCAGCCAAAAGACAAGTACCTGACAAGTTTCTGACCTTTCTGACCGTCACAAATTGTCCCGTACTAACTCGCAAAGTTCCTCTATAGTCTATTACAACCAAACTACATATAGTTTATTCAAACGTGACTGCGTCTGTGTGTTGACATTTGTCTTATGTCTGTAATGTAGCAAATTGTATTTTATTAGTTTCCATTTGTGATAATTAAGAAATGCAAATTTTAGCATTTAACGAATGCTATTCACAATTATCAATTTAATATCAACATTTCAACATTTCCAGTGATTTGGTTGCGCATATTATTTACACTACTAAGTAAATTGAAGATTAACTATGTTAATCTATAAACCAAGACTGGGATAAGAAAAAAATCCTTTTTAATACTTATTAATTTCAAAGACTCCACATCTAACTCTTACTTTAAAAACTCTTTCTATTGTCGTAAATGTGTCGCTTCGGATATATTTTATTTATTTATTCACACTTTGTTGCTAGAGAGAAACACAAATTACACAATACATATAAATTACAAGGGATGCAACGGGCGGCCTTTAGACTCACTAGAATATCGTCGGAGTCAGCAAGACTTGTTCTTTTTACATGCTATTCTTAATGGGCGGATAGATAGTCCCTATTTGCTATCATTAATTTCATTTAAAATTCCTCCTGCGTATGCGACAAGATACTCAAAATTGTTCAGTGTGCCTCGTACGAAGTCGAATTACCTGCGTAATTCTCCAATGTTTCGGGTTTTATCGAACTATGACAACCATTGTCAAGACATTGATCCTTTCTACCACAAAAAGAGAGATGTCAAGAAGTACTTGGAGAAGCGGGAAGACTCTGATTTTTTTTAAGTAGTAGTTTTAAATTCTTAGTATTATTTGTTGCTTTTAAATGTCAAATTTCAGTTTTTTAATTTTATTATTATTATTTTTTTTTTAATGTAAAATTTTCTTTTAATGCGCTTTGCTTGTTTTCTGCTTTTTATACATAATTTGTTAATCTATGTAATCTGTTTTGGCTTTTTGTATTGTATTAGTATTTTGTATAATAATATGTATTAAGTAAGCTGTTAGATTACTTATAATTAAATAAATAATAAAAATAAATAAATAAAATATTAATATCTAAATAAAACTAAAAAGCTAATCCTACAGATTCAAGAATAGCAAATAGTGAATTACATATACAAAAAGAAGAGGAGATACAAGAATTACGCAGGTCACGATTGATCAGGATATGATAAGGTTAGGAAATATTTATTGAAAAGAATTGAATTAACATAGTTTTAGTGCGGATAGGAAGGAAATTAGAAAGACGTCTCAGAGAGTTTGCCGCGGCGTATAGTTTACGGCTCATTTCCTTTACGTGATGACCCCAGGATAGCGTTTGGTCGAAGAAGACCCCAAGGTTTTTAACATTTTTATTAAGAGCCAAAGCCACACCGTCAAGGTAAACGCCAGGGATCTGAGCCCATTTGACTCTTGAAATAAAGAAAGGGCTTCCTATGATAATTACTTGACTCTTGGTAGGATTAATTTTAAGACCAAAGTCTTTACTCCAGTTGGCTATATTTTGAAGAGCATCATTTATTGTTTGAATCGCAAGAGGAAGTCGATCCAGTGTAGACTGAACGTAAATTTGGAGGTCATCAGCGTAAAGGTGATAATCAACCAAAAGACGTGCTGTCAATGTGTTAATAAAGATAGAAAACAGAAGAGGCGAAAGTACTCCACCCTGCGGAACACCAGTACTTACGTTATTCCACTGCGAGTGTGTATCATTAATTTTAATATACTTTAAGTTAACTTAAAAAAATAGGTTTATAAAGTAAAATCCTCAATTAAAGTGCAATAAAATCCACGGTGACTCAATTTCTTTTGATTTCTTATACATATAGCATTGTTTTGAGGCGTTCCTGCGTCTGTTAGCACTTTGCTCTAATGTAGAGTCAATTTTGAAATAAAGAAGACATCAAAGCCTTTGCTAATGCAATGCGTGATAATTTTTAGCCATTTAGTGAAGTGGCTCCCGACAACACAAAGGACACGTCTTATACCACCTAGCGTTTTAAGCTGATATCAAATTTTCATATCACGAACGTTAGGTTTGGAATACACGAGAGAGAGACAATTGTTGGAATAGTCGGGATCTTTTTATTTCAATCGATGTTACTCTATTTGTTATAATCAATTAACTGTATATATCATACCGTAACAATTTTTAAAACTATTCTTCGCTTCATAAATCCTGTGTAAACGTTTCGTTGTCAAGGTATTAATTCGTTCTTTGATTTAAATAATGTTGGAAAAATGAAGTGAGGCACTCTCGGCAGTATGTCGTGTGAGATCTGTTAGTTGATAATGTTGCGCGGAGAGCGTAATGCGCGTGTAGACTGCGCCTAAGTGTTGGTGTCATTTTCCTAGATAAAAGCGTTATGCACAAAGCAAGTGTGTAATAGGTTGATAATTTAGAAAGAAGCCTGTTTTCATCCATTTGCGTTTCCTTTGATCTGCCAGAGTGGCGCACACGGCCGTCTAGTGGATTGGATAATGCCTTGATGCGAGGCTTTTGTTTATCACTGATTGATATTTAATTGGCGTTTCTGAGGATTTTCAAGTTTTTTATGCATTTCGAGATTTATTAAGTGGCTCGAAGAGCGCATTCAACTTTTAAAATTGTGCTAAATTTTGTAGAGTAGTAGGGCAGGCGAACGAGGATCTTCATATGCCCCTTTGGGCCTTTGCCTATAATGAGATCATGAAAAAATAATTGTATAGGTACATTGTATATTTTATAATTGAGTATTAGGTATAATTTATTTTTTACAAGATAAATTAATTATTAATTGAGATTAGCGGCTAAGTATTGTTTATAAATAATTGAATAATTAGCGGGATAGAAAAGTCGTGTTAGATTAATATCAATAAGATATCATGACTTTATTATGTATTTTAAAATAACATTAAATTAAGATAAGAGTACCATAAGGCTTAGCTTAGCTTTTAAATAATATATCTGTATCATATATTTGTTGAACTTTATAGTTTTAGGAGCATGGCAAATAACAATTACTAATTTTTATTTGTTAAAATATGTAACAATTCCCATTGAGCTTTTTTATTGAATTTACATAAATATTGTAGTACTTCATTGCATAGTTCTTCCAATTGAATAATAAAGATTTATTCAATTTCATAGTATATAAATATATCCAAATAAACTTACACTCTTATTTAGACAAACCTTATCTCTTTGTGAAGAGTAATTAAATTCTCAGCTTTTATACCTAATCAGAACCTTACGTTTATGTATTGACGAGGGCAGCCATTTTGAAAATGCAAAATTATAAAAAGCAAAAACAAACGCGACCCCTCTACCACTACATGGGCAGGTGAGTAAGTATATAATTAATATGTAAAGCGGTAGCCCTTTAAATCTGCGTTAATCAAGCCTTAGACAAGGGCGGCCATCTTGTTTCCCCCCGCCCGGCTTTCCCCTCCGCCCTCGGCGCGATCCCCGCGCCGCGCGCAGCCTGAGCTCTGTGCATATTGCTGCATTCTTTTAATGATTTGTGTGTGTCTTCATAGGGAACGGGTAACGGTGCCGCGTAGCGCGTAGCGGCTACGCTGCGTAGGCCTGTAGCCATTGAATAACGCGAATTTTTTCTACCCTAACCTGACTAATTCTTAATGTGTCCAAATCGAATTACTAAGCAAAATATTAATTTATGTAAGGTCATAGACCTTAATTTACGTATCAAGCTAATATATTTATCTTCAATACCAGAACATAAAATATTTAATATGTATAATGTATGTATATATGATTGAAACATTGATAATAATTGGACAGGAAAGAAAGTTTGAAAAAGCTGGAGGAAGCCCTTACCCATGAAGGGGTTCCAATCGACGGTACTAGGAAATTTTATAATATTTATTAAATTTATAGTGTAGGTATATTATTTTCTAGAGGTATCATAAGGAGAGGTACAATTTTGTAATTCCATTTAGGATGTCAATCAGGTCGGCCAGTGTCGACAATAAAGACAGACCAAATTTTTTATAATAATTGCAAATTAAACGGGCTTTTATTATTATTAAATACATAACCGTATTTTTAGTTTGAGGAATGAAAAAATAAATGTTTTAGGGCTGAATGTTAAGTCAAATGAGTTGCATGACAGGAATAGGAAATAATACAGCCTTGTAGAGAGTAACAAAGACGGTCGCGAGTAGACACATGAAGGCTCGACGCGATGTCCCAGCTTTGAGACAAGTGTGAAAAATGAGCAGTTCTTGGGAGCATGATTAAAAAATTCGGGCTTTGTTTTATTTAGCATTTTTCAGAGAGCTTTAGGTGGTTTATTACAAACTAGGGTTCGCTTACATCTTTCCTTTTTTAAAATACTATGTATATTTAAGTATGCGTTGTTAGGCAGAAAGAAATAATTGAAGCGAAATTTCTCAACTACACCGTTTAATCAACTCCACAATATTAACTTCAAACGCCGACAAAACTTATACATATATGTATGTCCATATACGTTCAAATGAGTTTTATGTCAAGAACACTGAAGAAGGCCAGCCAATTAGTGTCCAATTATATTGATTAGATATAAATATGTGATGATTTTGTTGTGGCTAATTATTGCATTGTTATTTTTTATCTGCGATCGGGAAAGAAAAAAGTGACTCACCGGCGGGTGGTCGGAGGCGCAGGGCGCGCTACGGTCGGCCGGCCGCGCCGCTCGACTCTTCAACAAAATCATCACATCATACATTTGACACAACATGTACCTAGCTCTATAGTCGCCTACTTGCTTTGGCTAAAGTTACGAGTTCAAATTAGTGATACCCAATCAACTAAGATAACTTAAATAGTAATATCGGTCTACTATCACTTACCTGCATTCATTATTGCATATACATACATATATTTCATTCAGCTAACGTTGTGAACATAACAATTGCGAAGATAAAAGTTCAATCATCGTGTAGACAATTACGTCATGGGCTTTATTGTTGTAATTTCATAATTTGGCATTTAAAAATGTATAATCGCAGTTTTCGGATGCAGTATTTTTGGGTTTGCGAATTATTACATCTTATCGGTAATAGAGATTTGCTTACCGAGCAGCCACGGGGCGACATTGTCGTTGTCTTTCGCACTCTTCAGGATGGTCTCGGGCAGCGGTAGCGAGTGCCGCACCATGGCGCCGTAGAGGCCGTACTCCGCCATGATGGTGGACCGGCCCCAGCACTTCTCCGTTTTGCGCCACTTCGCACGTCGGTTTTGGAACCACACCTAGAAATTTTTAATGCATGATACAGAGCCACGAATCATGAATTATTTATAAATAAACTGGTAAGCATAAAAAATCATAATATTACTCTGAGAGAACACGAGTTTCTCTTAATAAAATTCTAAATAGTTCTAATAACTACAAACTCATTGCGAATAGATTACCTAAAGGCACTTTTCAAATTTAGAAAATAAATTGATTACATGGACGGTGTCCGGCAGGCGAGGGATGTGAAGTGCGACGCCGCGTTATTAACTAAGCGAGTAAAACAAACCAATTAGTGGGAACAAACGCGACTAGATTAAATTTTCAAACTCGAGTGTAGCTCTCTACCTAACCGGCAGGGCTGCGAGGTACCGGCGGTGACTATACAGAATTATCGTTTAATCCATTCCAGCCTTATCACTATACGATATAATGAAATGATTTTTCTCAATTAAGCCTTAGAAGAACAGATCTAGAGTAACTGAAAGTTGTTCTTCATATCAACAAGACAATGGTAAAAAACTTAATAATGTTGCACACACTTTGACTTCGGATACTGGCAGCCCTACAATCTCAGTGCAGAGCGCCTGCGAAACAGTTAATTTCTAATTAAATTTGTTAATTAAACTCGATCCGCGCTCTCCGCGCAAATTAATACTCCGGCAGTATTATATTCCGCCCCCCTCTCCGTAACCCCCTCGTCTGAAATCCGCCTACTTGCTTTGTGAGCGGAACGAGTATTTACCAACGTATTATCATATTATTTATGATGATATACAGGAACTGAGACATGCAGGATTCATATTTTTCAGAACTAAGTCTTTAAAGTGAGATGAGGCCGGTCAAGCACAATGGCCAAATTATTATTGTTTTCCTCCACACGTCAATCAGGTTAACTGTGCAGGTAAAATATGCAACCCTTTGTCTTCTCTCTCAGAGTATCATATCTATTTTCTACATTCTGTGCATGTAATCGTTAATTTTTGGATCATAGGCGTGCGTCTTACGGTGTTTACTTTACCGTATCACCGAGTATTCCTCTTGCACATTGACAAAATATCCAGTGAAAAACCGTTTTACATGTACAATAAAATACCCACCTGCAATTAGACCAGTAAAATAACACGTTTTTCTTTGTTAGGCAAGTATATAAATGATAATTTGATTACAAATGACATTATTGTTCGTAGCTCCGACAAAGATAACCCTTGAAAGAAAGCATGTTTGTGAGCGTAATGATCACTTAGCGGCGTTTAAGTCAGCTTATCCGGAAGGGACGGACGCGGGCGTTATTGATTGGACACTACGACCCGGTGACAGACTAATTGTGCGGCCCGGGATTACCCAGCCTGCCCGGATTACACCAGGCTACTCTAATTGTTTGCGGTCGAGCCCCGCGGCCCAATGATTATTGAAAAATTCAATTGTTTCGTTGGCTCAACATTGTCGTGTTGATTCTTTCTGACGGCTAAGAGTGGGCTCATGCTTGTGCGGTGAAATCAGAGGCCCTAGCATAATAAGAAATTAATTTAATATTTCAAAGTACTGAAGAAACGACGGCAGTGTTTCCCCGCTCAAACACAAGCATAGAGAATGCAAACACATCGTCGGCTCCAAAAGTAATTCCGCTCGAGTTATCTGCTCAATATCGTGTAATTGGCACCGCCTGTAGTCGTATGTAGAGGTACAGGCAGGCAATGCATGGAATCTCCAAATTTCCTAATTAACATAAAGGCACAAGGTTGGTGTAATTGTTAATTTGGCAGCACATTCGGGCACGTTAATGACGCGTGTACTGCGAATTACACCCGCCCGACAATTTATTATCCATGTGTGACAATCCACTTTCACATGACCCCCTGGATGCGCTATTGTGGCCGACTCGAGAGCTCCTCATTCGCTGGACGCATTAGTTTAGGGTTGAATTTGTAACGTCTGTAAAACAATTTGTTACAAGTAGCTGGTAGATTTGAAAGCGAACTTTGAAGCTAGTGGTACAAATAAACTAGCTGTATCTGCCATTAAGAGACGAGAGAGCCAATAAATGAACATCATCTTCTTCAAATCAGAAGAACTTACGCAACAAGATTTCTTAAACGAAGTGTAAATAAATAAATAAAATAAAATAAAAAATATAAATATTTCGTGCTTATGATTTAATTATATTGTATCCGTAAGAGGCCCTTATGGGTTGCAACTAAGTTGTGAACATTTATTGAAAGGGCGCGGGTGAGCCACTTCCCTCCTCGCAGTATCTAATCTATCACACAAAAGGGATGAAGCTCAGCCGACAGGATCACAATCAAGGTGCTAAGTACGCTCCCGAAGGACGGCGTCCCTCGGGGCTGGCATTTATTGTATAAATACTATAATCGACTAACACGATCACTCGCCATAATTGTTGTAAGTGTAGGAAATTGATTTTGTTGACTTAGAGTGAGGCGTAGCCCTCTCTTTATTCTATTAAATTGATGAAGTTTCTTCAATATCTTTTAGCATTATTTGATTGAATGGATTAGAGTCATCAGGTTAATCATTTCTACACAATGCGATCAGGCTGCTGACAGTCAGTAATTACATTAGGTCGCTGACATCTAAAATAAGGTTTCAGGAGGCATTCTTGTTTGCGAGATGCATAATTTCATTTCTTGGTGCGCGCGGGGGCGTGGCAACCAATCAGGTGCAGCCTCGGTTAAATGGAGTTGCGATTCTGTTCCCAATTTGGCAGCAATTTGCGACACAATGCCGTCGGTCGCCTCGGCGCCGCGTCGCCTTAACAAGTTATTATTCAATTGGGGTGCGTTGGACACATTTTGATTAATCTATAAGTTAATATGCGGTTTGCGAGTGATGAGTTAAGTGCTTCATTTTGCTTTACACATTGACACTGCCACAATATTCTATTTATATGAGATTAATAATTCAAAGAATCATTTACAGGAACACTTATATTTATGTTGGAAACGGAAACCTAAAATAAATGTAATTTATTAAGTGCAAGTCAGGTTGCTGCCGATGGAGGGTAGTTATAAAAATATGATAATAACGACTGGCGGAGACTTCCGACAGCACGTTAGACAAACAAGGCGAGCCGTGTCGCGGGAAATTATTATAGTTTAGATTGAGCGGGTCGCAAGCGAAGAGCTCTTGCGAGATTAGCATCTAAAACAATTTCAATGGTTATTCATTATTGGCACGATTATACAGACCATTTTATCGTTAAATATTCCAAAGTTTCCTTTAGGGTAGAAATTAGTTAAATACAAGTTTTACACATAATAACACATACGAAGAATTCTATTATTATAATTAATACGAAAAGTTAAATTTTTATGTAATTGCTTATTAGGAGACTTGTAAAGTGTACAAAAAGTAAACCGATTCCAAATCGCTATCACTCGAGACTCAGCCCAGTGGTCAACAGCTGCTCCAACGGAGCAACTAGCGGCCGTGAATAAGCGATTTCGGGCAATTGCTCGGTTTGCCCAATCGAAATAATTGCTATAATATCTTGACAGAGCGCCAATTGACGTCTAATCAACGGATGACAGTTTAAACGAGACTCAATAACTCAATTCTTCAAAATTCTTCAAAAAAAGGAGAATGAAACAAGTACTTAATACGTTTGTGTGTGTAGCAAAAAGTAATTTGCTTCGGACCGTCCCAATTATGCACAAGTAGTGTGATACGGTGAAAATGTGTGATAGGTAATCTAAATATGTTGAAAGTACCGAATTGATTGAACTGAAAACGGCTGCGAGTGCCGCGTAATCTCCTTACCGCTCAAAAGACGTCTTTAATATATTTTTTAATTGCAATCGCCTCATATCCGATTATGATATGGAGATTTGCGTTATTGCAAATTGATTTCAGTAGTTGCCATATTCGTGTATCGGTTTAATGTCGGAATTAATACAGATTACTCCGGTAGCTCTCTTTGTGTGCGAATATTCCAATATTTGGCGAATTTTTAATTCGTCCGTGTATTCTATTTAGGATATTTAATAATTGCTATTTCTCTTATCCATATTGCGATGCGCATTCCCGTCAAACGAACTGTCGAGTGGCAGATTTACCTACGTAATGGGTCCATACTTTATGAACTATATCAAGGTGCAGGTGACTATAATGTAAACGTAATGATGGGCAAACAATTACCAAAAAATAACGATAGGCAAACATCAGGTGAAGTTCGGTGTCAGGGCGGAATGTGTCAGACAAACATATTTCTACACTTGAGCATACACAATCAGCTTTATTATTCTTTATTAGATAAATTTTATCTGTGATATTCGCTTCTAAAAATTAACGGTATTTTAATGACAGCTTTTCTACGACATTTGGTAGGAAAAGTTGTAGTGTGTTGTTTAAATAATGCAAGGGAAATAAATAATTAAGAGTGCACTGAGAAATATGACAGACCCTCGTAAGAGTTGTTTTTTGTTTCTCTTAGAGGCAAAGTGGCAGCCTATCAGCAGACAATGCGCCTTAATGATAGCATCGCCTTGCCATAATTGCTTCTTTGTTTCTTCAACGACGAATTAAATTATATAAAATGTACTTACAAAGTCATTTTAAACAATTTATTTATTATTGGTATATATTAGACAGATCAACCAGATTGTTTCTGAGTTGTTGTTTTTTTCTCTCTCAAATGTTTTTTATGAGACACTATTCCGGAATTATTTCTCTGCACCCGTTCCTGATACATCACATTTCCATTATAATATATTAACAAATGTACAGTCAGCATAATTAGTGTTCAAAGAGCGAATCGTTGTTATTCCAAGAGCTGTCATTGTTCGCGGCGTGTGATAGCTGCCGCCATCTTGCTGTCATCTGTCATTATTGTATGCAACGGAAACGATGCATTATATGCATTTCCACTTTCAAATTATTTATTTTATATTTCAATTTCTGCCATTAGTAGACAAGGGTACAAATTGTGTTATTCCCTATGACACTGTATGTGTTTAAATATGTATGAAAGTTAATTATTATGAACTTTTTACGGAAGACTCATCGTTCGGCAATTGAGACCTAAATAACCTCGTATGTATCTCGCTAACAAACAACAAAAGATATTTACTTTGAATGATAGTTTATATTAATTTATTGTTGGAATAAATAAAACCAATTCTCATCGAATCATTGAATGAGGCTTCTCAGCAAATAGTCTGTCAATCAACGTCTACAAGACACCTCTCGGTCGGACCTCTCGCTCGCTCTGCCACAATCATTACGCATTTATTTTCACTCAAAACCCCACTTCAGCCCGATGCATCCCGTGTCACTATTGTATCTCCGCCAAATAAATAATAACCGTCCTTTACACGGCGTAACACCTTATTGCCGGCCGATAAAGTCCACTTTCGAGCGGCATCCATTAAACGCAGATAAAATTGGTTGTTGTATGAGGTGCCTACACGCTCATTAGTGTCTTATAATAAATAATATGGGCTCGGCGATTGTTAGTGTTGCAACAATATTAAAATAATAAAGCGATAATAAGGCTCTTTGTGTTTTCAATGTTTAGAATAGAAGACCCCTAGACCCTTTCAGAAACGGTTTTTGTTAGGTATGTCCCTTCGCTTGGAACTTGCTTAAATTTGATAACTGTTATACATAAATTGTGGAAGAGAAGTGATGTGGTTTTATCTTATATCAACGCGACTATCAAATTTCAGATTTTTTTAGAAAAACCGCTAAACCGACGATTTTATATCGTGAATTTCAAGCATTTAAGTTGCTTTTTGTTGTGATTACCTTCACTGATGTTACCTATTGAGAGAAGTGTTAGTATCGACTAAGCAAACACTCTGCATTGGTGGTAATTGGCCGTGCCGACGAAGGTGTTTGTTCAGCCGAGGACCAGAGCACGGATTAGACGGTTATCGTGTTTATATTACTGGAAAACTATTCTGCCGTGTCACGTAGTCGAGTGTCTGGCTCTTATTCTTAAAGATGGCTAAGGAGTTCGGGGAAAGACGTCCAAAAAAATCTATCCATATTATTCTAAACACATCGTTTTAACTTCAATCTCTTTAATATCTGTTACAAAGGATGAATTATACTTTAACTGTTGCATTTTGAGACCTAGATAGTGGCTGGTTGAAGAGATGTGTTTTTATAGAATAAAATACAGAATATAATGGCGCGAGCACGCAGTACTCGAGTTGACGTCACTCCACCACACTCAAACCTCCAATTTGTCCGTCAAATTGGACAGTTCGCTCACAAACTACAAACTTTAACAAAATAACTTTAAGGTATTGTGTGAGGATACCCAATTACACACAAACAGAAAACAATAATTCTTCACTTCGGTAACAGCGGGAAAGCCTTATGCATAAGTAGGAAAAGAAGATTAAGTTTTTCAGAAGCACTAGTGATGGCCTAATGGCCGTCTAGGAACCGTCATGTCTTAAACACAAAACTCAACGATTTGTGACATAGAAGGTTCATTATTTCTTTGTCTAAAAATGTATGATCAAAGAAAAGGAATACACCAGTTTCTCTAAAAAATATTAAATGTTATTTAACAGTTAAATTTTCTAAACAAATACAGGATGAATAACGATTATAATAAAGTTAAGCAGGTTTAAACCTCCTGAAATGTAAAAGGAAGATTTATATTATTTTTTTATATATTTTTATTGATAAAAATTGGGGAGAAATTTAAGTTTTACAAACAATGTTAAGGAAAATCTTCAAATTTCCGTTATAAAATGTTATTACTATTTCCTGATACCGGCTATTCATGTTATTTAAGATAATTACTTTATTTAAAAAATAAACAATTTTTTTTCTTAAAGTTTATACGCATTTCAAACAGATTAAAAGAACGTATTTTGAGAAAGAGAAATTTTGAAAAGAACCAATTGAGAGATATTAGTTTCCGAGGCTCTAGCGGAGAGTTGAACCTTTTCGTTGTATGCAAACATCTTCACGTCGAGGTCGCACCAACGATTTATTTCAAGATTGCGTAAATATTTCCACTAGTGGCTTGTTTCTTTAGGAAATGTGTTAGAGTACACAGATTTTCTTAGCTTTTTTAAATGCGTGTAAAACATACATAAAATGTTCTTGTTCACGCTGATTGAAAAATAAAAAATATGTGTTTATTCAAAAAATACAGTTACGAAAACAAGTCAGTAAATAAACTATTTCCAAATATTTTACTCTGATTTTGCGTTTATTACATTAAGGTTAAGATGTAGGTTTAAAAACTTTAACAGTTATCGCTGTCACAATGTCTCCTTACCCGTAACGACTTCAAATCAGATCAATATAAAAGTTTGAGTCAGCATCTGAAGCTTGTTTATCATACATTCGCATGCAACCTTTTATTGCATTCACTTGCCAACATTTTCATATAACTTAACCGGAACACACACACACAACTTTCATTCTTATGTGTTAGTAGACAATGTGTAAGATGCCGTGAAAAGGATGAGCGCATTGCCTGTAAATCTCTCTGTGGGCGGTTATCAGATTGTTATTTACTAACGTGGTGTTGTATATTTCCCCATTTCGGATATTACGGTATATCGAATTATTTCCGCAACATTCTGTGATTACTTTAAGCTTCAGTACGTTTTTGTACCATTACATTATTTTTGAGAAACCTTACGATAATATATTTTTATTTTTACTAATTATTCTGAAACACGCAACCCACTTTAAATGTTGCTAAACTAATTCTCAGAGCAGTGTTGGCCTAGTGGCTCAGCGTGCGACTCTCTTACCTGAGGTCGTAGGTTCGATCCCCGGCTGTGCACCAATGGATTTTTCTATGTGCGCATTTAACATTTGCTCAAAAGGTGAACGAAAAACATCGTGAGGAAACCGACATGTCTTAGACTCAAAAAGTCGACGACGTGTGAAGCACTGGAGGCCGATCACCTACTTGCTTATTAGATTTAAAAATGTTCGTGAAACAGATTCAGAAATCTGAGGCCAAGACTATGAAATCTAGAGGTTGTAGCAACACTGTTTTATTTAAACTAATCTCAAGGATTACGAATGTATTCCCTTGCATACAAACTACATCAGTCTTCTTTATTTTTAAACTTTATTCTTAGTCGTATGACACATATAGTATACTATACGTAATTGTCAAATATTTAAATATTTCAGACAAAACAAGTAAAGACATGGAGACTAAAAATAAAAATATGAAAATAATCTTGCTTCAACAATCTTATGTATCTTAAATTATTTTATGTCTCAACTCTAATAAAGCAATTTACTCGCATTTAAAATGATTTAATTTTAATTTTAAATGTTAGATTCTGATACGAGAAAGTTCAGTCATAATTATTATGCAATTAAATTCGTAGGTCACGACGCATACTCTTACCGTGAATTTGCAAACGTGAATGTCATTAAAATTTATAATTAATTAGGTGTAACGCGTAATAATGCAGGTTTCGTGAGAACAATGTGTGTTATTAAATAATAATTAATATCTTGTTAGCACAGGTGGGAGCGCAGTCAGCACAGGTGTCGACGAATTATTACGTTCCAATATTTGTATAAATACACGGTCGCTGTTCGGTTTATACTAACATTAGAATTAATATTTACGAAGATTTTCAACGCTAGGCGTCTTTTAATCATTGGGTATTAATTTAATGTATAGATATTAGATATATTCATTATTTTTAGATCTGCGCTACGAAATGCTACGACATGGCTACGAACGGCTATTGTTTTAAGCCGTAATGACGTAAAAGAAAGAAAACTAATGAAAAGTTAATAGATTTTTTTTATCAATTATACTTTTAAAAATAAGAAAAATTCAGTCGACATCACAAATATAATAAAATTAAATGTTTACATTACATTAACAACAGTAGGTCCAAGACGATACTGCGTCGAATCGTATTGGACACGCGAGTTGTGTCGCCGAGGGTCTTTCGGATTAATGGCCCGCTTTGCAATGCTCTTTATTAAGTTACGATGAAATGTGGCTTTTTTACAAATATAAACTCGTCCTTTTTGTCTCTCGTGACTTTACTTATAACATTAACTTGCAGTTAAATTTAACTGTTAATTGCTAGATCACGAATAAACCCACGACAATCAAAGATAATAAAGAAATGTAAACAATTTGTCATAAATGATAGCACATTTTAATAATGGAGTCACGAAAAGGGAAATATAATTATATTATCAATACAATGGGTCCATTACAAAATGAATTGTCTTTGTTCGCGAGTCGGCTGCCGGGACGTGGGCATGACATGCCGCAGGTTCACACTCACTGGAAACATTACAGTCATTCTGTTTGACACTGAATTATTTTTAATTTGTGCTCAAAGTTTTTTCTAGTTCTGTTCTAGTTCTCCTATTGGTTAGGATTTGCAGCCAACTAATATTTATATTGAGCTGCAAAATCACAAATGGCTTGAGTAAAAATGTTTATTTCTATTACGTATAAAACTAAGGCGGGCAATAAATAGTGAAGGAAATATGTAAAGGACCTTTAAAGTAAATTTATTAGCAATGGCTATCCTATTATAAAATGTTGTATTAATCACAGCTTCACAGTAACTCTTCGGTTAACTCCATCTCATCTCAAACTGAATAAAACTGAGACATATCGAAATGAAAGATATCACAAAGAAAGGTTTTTAGGACAGTGGAGGGTACCTCCACATCCTTCAAGAATACAATGTGAAACAAAAATACTTGTGTCGGTAAATATATTTCTTCGAGGTCCAGGGGTCGACGCTCGTCGAAGCAATCTCATTACGGTAAGTGATAGCAACTGTCCATTACTGGGGATCGTATCAACGAACCAATAAATTACATCGTCGGGAATCAAACCCACTTTATCACATTACGGGAAGTTTTCAGATATTTAACTTGACCGCACATTGTGGGATTATCGGAATTATCTAATGCTGCGCTTTTGTTAGAGAAAAATCGTTTAGTAAACTAATAATTCTTATTACCTATGGCCTATATCTATAGTTGACCTATATATATATATTAAACTAAGTCGTTAACGTAATTTGAGTCTTTAATATCTGATGCAATGTAGACCGTTTAACTAACCTTATGTTTTATTTGAGTCTCGAGGAGCAGACCACTCTTTCTGATATACGTAAGCATTTCAAATAATATCATTGCTTATTATACATATTCAACGAAGAGCAATTCGTATCGTTAACAACCAATAACTTTCCGAGCGGTGGGCGTAGAGATTGAGGATCTCTCTGCATCTTCTACCGCATTACGAAGTGTTGAGACGAGTTATTCGGACTAAAACCTGCAGCTGAGTTTTATCATCGGATGCCAGAATACAAAATATCATTCGTATCACCTCGACGTTACACAACTGAGTGTTACTTAAGACAGTTTTGGCCGCGCACCACCAGGATGAGGGACCAGGTGCCCGCTGAGGTATTTCTGAACCAATTCGACAAAGAGTCATTCAAGAAATGAGTATGTACCAATTCGAAAAAAGTCCAGCTACAGAATCGCGAGCCTTCTTAAATTTGTCAGTGTCCATTGGTGGAGGCATCACTACGCATACTTCAGATGAGTCCGTTTGCCTTCTGTTAAAAAAAAAATATATATTCACACGAGGCGATACAACACAATAACACACAATGGCTATTAAATATAACAAACAGATAATGGTTTAACAAAATAATAGTCTCCCTCGCTCCGCGGGGGGCGGGAAAATGTCTCGTTAAGGGCACGTGACGTCATTACAGACCAACTATTTTTTTTTTAAGATGGTCGACCGCCGCCGGCGCACCCTGCGTGCGAACGCGCGGCTGATTATCGAGACTTATCCATGCTTATACCCTAATTACACTCATATCGTTCGTCAGAGTAGTTCCATTCCATTCGTATTGATGATGATACCTTTGAGCATTGAACACTTTATTCAATTTCTGTGACTTTTTTTCCGTAAATGTTGTTAGTTCTTATAGTTTTCATATGTTTAGATTTTTCATGTTTCAATTAACAGATGACCGTATCTTCGAAATGAAATTGGCAATGAATGGGCGACCAGTACACGTGCTTTTCTCGTTAATCTGCCACAATACAGGCATTGCGACCCTTTCCCTATTCAATAGACACCGTTTAAACAATCTTTTATACCACAATTACGAACTGAATATTAATTTTAAATTAAGATTTATTTATTTTTTATTTTACGGAAAGATTGCTGTATAAATAATGCTTTTAGGAGTTACTTCCCAAACAAAGGACACATGAAGGCTGATCAAAATAAAGAAGGTGATTTGAAGAACTTCAAAGTAAGTAAAAAATTAACTCATTTTATTTTTTAACAATTTGTATGTAAATACAAGTTAAACCAAACTATTTTGGGAAAGCTTAAATCCGTTTAAAAGAAGTAATTCGATTTAAACATTACAAACGATTCTGCCAATGTAATCTAATAAATTTTAAATAATTCACTTTTATGAATATTTTGCTTTAAAAGCATTTAAAGTAGAATTTGTTTTGGCCCATTACTTCTTGTGCAGCTTTATCACATTTAAAACCTTAAAATGATTGCGATTAAGAATGATAATTGCGTAACTGGTTCGTTTGTGATTGTCGCGTGCGAGGCTATAATGAATATTAATGGTGGTGATGTACCAGTAAGCGACAAGTGCAGGGGAGTCATGTTTTGTGATGTAGTCTCGGAGCAACGGAGTGTGGGGACATGTTATTCAAAGTTGACTGTAGTCAGATCGAATATAGCTAAAATAAATTTAGTTACATGATGATAACTGAGATGTCTACCTCCACAGAAGTAGTTTATATTTTTATTGCACCAAATAGTCGGGCTATGTGTAAAACACAATATTCAATATCATCTTTTGCACCGCTAATTTGATCAACAGATGATTATAAATAAGGGTTGGGATGTCAGTTTATCTCAATTGATGATTAATGCCCACTCATTTATTATAATAAAAGTGCCAACATCTAACGTCTCAAATCTCTTATTCAAATAAAAATAACCATTAAGAAGCAAGTGCGTAATTCACACATGAATTAATAAAGAGCATCCCTCTGGAGCTTAATAACATTATAAGTTATTGTGGATGTTATAATAAATGATACCAAATTATTCGGAGGGCCCGCGCTCCCCGTTCCCCTTCCCTCTGCAAACGAGCGAAACGGGACTACACCCGTCCTTGTCTGACAGGTCCGTAAATCGTTACAAGCGTTGTTTGGATACAAATTGATTTAAATACTTACAGTTTAAAAGACACCGCGTTTTTAAACATCATAAAGTGGCCGATACTTGTTACCACTGTGCATCAATGGAGACAGTTGATATATAAATTAACGAATATACAAACTTTTTAAATTCATATTATTTTGGATCGACGCGATAATAAATAAAATATATTAATTTAATCTCTCTGTCAAGGCGTATTAAGCAGAATTAACGACAGACTTAATGAAACTAAATTGTCTAATGAAAAGCAGGCCCCATTGAGTTTTGAACTTGTGTAATGTTAATGTATAGTTGATCGTGTAAACGGATCAGCTCGGCAGTTAATCACCGCTAATCGAATGAGGGGCGGACGACTCTGCGGTTTATTCTATTACTTCTTTATGTTCTCTGACATTCTGCGCATTTATCTTCCTTAATTTGATTTTTTAATTTAGTGATATACTTATTTTTGTAATTTGTGAGTGTAAATCATATCAAATTTGTAACTATTTTTGACTTATTTTATAACAATAATATATTTAAACATCTGAATTTAGTAACAATTCCGACTGAAGAGCGTAAAGCGGCAAGAGTGAGCAAGAAAGGTTCTCTGTTGCTTTTTTAAATTTCCTATTAAACAAGTTTTGATGTATACCTAATGAAATTGTCAAGAACTGCTTGCCATGCTTCACTTGACATATTGAAACAAAATGCCATATTACAAAGGTGTGAACAATGAAATGCTTAGCTTTAGCAGGTAAAACCTTGAGCCTCTCTTGTAATAGTTGATGTAGGAATGACTTTATTCCAATCAGAAGTCGGGAAAAATTCATGAACTAATGGAGTATTTAATGTATCCTGTGTTGTTCTTTGTATAATTATAGGTTCAGATCAGAGATATTTTAACATCGAGATTATGTTGTGATTAATTTTATCGATAAAAAATGTTTACTGACCATTGACACCAATAGGTGTATTTAATTTTTATACCAACTGCACTACTTACTAAAATAATTTAAAAGCTATAATAAATCTATAGTAATAAGTCTATAAGTAAACTGTTTCAAAAGTTTTATAGACATATTTTGTTTATCTATGTAATCTGTTTTGGCTTTCTGTATTGTCTTAGTGTTTTGTCTTATAATATGTATAAGTATAAGCTGTTAGATCACTTATAATTAAATAAATAAATAAAAGAGACAAATTAATCTGTTTCGAGCAACATTTGGCATTTTAATAAGGCAACCACTTGAAGGACCGATTTTGGGATTAGCGAACCCTCCGCGTAAGGGATCTTCACAAACAAACATACTTTTATCAACAAAGTGTTAAAAATAATACCTATTCATTACACGCAATGGCAACTGGTATTTTACTGTTTCCTCAAAGATTGACTTATAGCTCTCGGAAACTATTCACTTTTCCAATAATACTTGAGAGAAGGGCACATGGGTTTGAAATAATTAAAATTTCAAAATGCAGTATTATTATTTTGTTCACGAAGTACCTCTTTATGAATAAAATAATTGGGAAAAGGAAATTTTAATAGACTAGAGACTAGACACAGAAATAAGAGCAATCAATCGGCCAAAGAGACTACTAGTAATTATAATAATGTAATACATGTACGTTATCATGAAGGGACTAACATTAGGTCTCTAATTGGAATGGTACTGACTACGTAGGTATGAGCTGTGTATGCAGTATCGTAACTAGGTAGGAGTCAGTAGGTATAGCGAGCTACGGATCTGTCAATTCTGGTCGAGCGAGGGTAGCTAGGTGGCTATTAGTGGAGGAAGCCGCACGCACGCTAATTGCTAAATTCGCCCGGACCGCCGCCCGGCTTCCACCGCCTCACCCCCACTCCTCTAACCCCCCTCTAAGCCTCAGCCCCGTCTGGACGCGTTCATTGTGCCTGTTAATGAAATTGTACTCTGACATCTAAATAATTAGTAAATCTTCGGAGCTGGTGGCGCTTGGATTTTATCAGTTGGAAATATCCACGTCTCCCGAGGTGCTTGATTCGACTGAGTTAATTACACGTTTTTCTTCGCGACCTTATAAGGATATTTTTCAAATAAAATCAATTAACTTTAAGAACGCATTTTTGACAACTACACAGTTGGTTTTATCTCTATTTTGATAGCATAAAAGTCAATGGAGAGAAAACTCGACGATATTCCCGTAAGTACACTAACGGACTCATAAACTGCATCAAAGTAAAAAACGACTTTGAAATAAATATTTTTACCAAGTAAGCAAACTATCTACACGTTTAAATGTAAACGTCTATATTGGTTCGTTAATTTTAAAACATCGTAGGGTCATATCCTTAGGTTTAAATTTGTGTACTGGAAAGGACCTTAAAACATTTTTGAAGAAAAACATAAATTTAATAAAAATTGGTTTAACAATAGACACAAGCTTTATGCAAGGGTTTTTTTTATGTTTTAATAAGGTGTATTAAGTCCACGTGCCCTTATTATGGTTTCTATCGATTCTATCTGGATATATCGGTCCCGCATAGATTTGATTAGGGTTATTAAAACATCTGGCGGAATATTGTCCCATTCTTTTGAAAGTGCTGTTGTTAGTTGTGCCTCTGTCGTAGGCACAGGAGTTCTCGCATATTTTTTAAATTGTCTTTTTAACTTTGAGCATATCGCTCCCCA
This sequence comes from Pieris mannii, assembly GCA_028984075.1. Classification (NCBI taxonomy): domain Eukaryota; kingdom Metazoa; phylum Arthropoda; class Insecta; order Lepidoptera; family Pieridae; genus Pieris; species Pieris mannii. The sequence continues at coordinate 10,640,962 of CM054794.1, forward strand.
TGTCGACGGTATACTCTTCTGCGACCATCTGCACCATATAAACATGTCCTACACTCATCTGTGAAGAATACGGATGCCCATTGCTCATCCGTCCAAGTCAGGTGATCACGCGCAAATCTTAAGCGAGCTTGTCTGTGAACTACAGACAACTTTGGACCATTTGCTGGTCTAAAGGGGTGATATCCGCTACCTTTAATATTATTTTTATTATTTATTAAGCTCTGTTTGATGTTAACTGACGTGAGGAAACTATTTCGCAGTTAAGTTGTAAGAATAAATCGGTCATCACGATGGCGGTTGCTCGAGTTCTACCTGTACCACGTCTCCTTTTGTAAAAATCTGTCTCCACAAACCTTTATATTCTAGAAACCGTAGACTGGTTTAAATTTAAATTCCTTCCGCACCAATGCTACAATTTGAGCAGCTTATTCGGACGAAGTATCCATATTATGGTTCAGAAACTCTCGATGAGTTCAAAAGCTAACCCAATAATTCTGCAAGTAACAATAATTCAATCGTCAAAAGATTAAAAAATCAATAAGAATCAATTTTAAAAAACACGCAAATCTGATACTACGAGTAAATATTCAAATCAAATCAAATCAAATCAAAATTTATTTATTCAGTTTAGATGCGACTTAACGCATGCTTATGAATGTCAAAAACGTTTACGAAATTCGCGAAAGAGCAAAACTACGCCATTCTTTTCCCAGCTATAATCACTTGTTTTACTGCAGTTCTATTTTTAAATATTGATTTTTTTAAGATTAAGTTCCCTCCATATTTATACAATTTAATGTAAAAAGTTTGCATACTTATTAAAAAAATATTTCAGAGTAATCCTGAAGTTTGATGCAGTTTATGAGTCCGTCAGTATAGTTGAGCAATATTGTCATAGCAATCGGATTAGAATTAAGACCTAAGTTTAGTACTTAAACAGAACATAATTTAAATAATGAGGCGATCAAAGTAGGCTACGGTCTATCTGGGCGGACAATCCGATTATCCGATCATTAGGCGCACAGCCCTTTACTGGGTATTGTCCTAGCGGATAATAAAGCTAATATGGATTTGGGACAGCTTACAAGAGTAGGATATTATAGAAGCTTTAACATTGTGTTCTCAATTCAATTTAACGTTGGAAATCATTCGAAACATTTAGTGGAACTCACCATTTCCTTATTAAAACCTACTATTATGTATCGTCCTTTGAAATTCAGGAAGGATTCATTTATAAACTTAGGTAAAGACTATACAGGCGTCCTTGGGCAGTTTGCAGCCCATTAATATATCTCATGGTTATTTCAATTTATTACTGTTATTATAGAAACAAAATTCAGTCAGATTAATAAATTCTCGCCGTTCCTAAAGTAAAATTTCCGCAACTGAACCCGGATGGAATTGATTAGGTTTCCAGCAAGACCTGCCTCGAGGATATTGGGAGTTCCGCTATCGCCTAATCGCCTGATTTCTTGTTTATCAATAATTTCTCCATGTAATCTGAAATTTTTACTTTTTTGTTCCCTGTTTAACGCGAGTGTCAGGGTTTGATTTTAATATAAAGCTTTCTTTACATTATGAACCTAACCTAACCTTATTAATAGGATGCTACATCTTATATTATAAATTGCATGCAAATGCGAAACATTCATACATTGTACCTGCACGTGTTATGTAAATTATTTTCCCACTTTCAATATTTTCGTAGCTCTAAATTAGTTACTTTTTATAATATGAAAATCATTTTTTTATTAAAACGCTAAATTAATATTAAAGTGCTCGCTGAGCGCCTCAGTAATAGTTATCGAAATACCAGCTCCCAACCATAACACAGTCATCAAGAAAACTTCGTGATTTCCATTTAATTAACCGTAGGAATGAATCCTGCTCCGGGCGATATAATTCAATAACAAAATAGGCTCACATATTCGCAGGAACGACATAAAAAGACAACTCTCAAGACAAAACGGCCGCCATGCCACTCTGAAAGGCGGAGCTAATCATATTACAGCATGTAGCACAAGGATCCTAGCTTAGCATAACAATTTTGGTAAAAATGTACTTTAGCTCAACAAATCAAGTCATCTTTTTAAATGCCGTACCGTGGCGGTTAGTGCCTTTTACTAGGCACGTAGAGTACAAAAGTGGCCAATCAGCGCGCGGTCGCCATACCTTCGTAATTTCACACTTACTTCATAGATGGCGTTAGTTTAACATTTTATTATATTATACATGAACAGTTTTCTCTACTTTATGATTTTTTATAAACATTATATTGTTCGTTTGTCTAAAAACAAATAGATATAAAGTATCTAATAGATCAAGTCATCATCTCACAAGTTCTAAATCTATAAAACTTATTTAAGATTAGTTGTTGTTGATATATGGATATTTTTTACGTGTTTTTTTATACTACCTACTGGTCCCAAGACCAACAATATCGGGCAATGTGATAAACAATATCAGAAGAAATCATATACTTTGTCTGTCTAAAATATAATAAGTACCTATTTAATGCAAAAAATGGGTTTTAGACAAAATTAGTATAAAAGAGGAGAGAGACATATAATATACATATTATAAAACTACTCAGTATTGTGTTGTCGGTAAGTACCTACTGTGAAGAGTTTGACTAACTGGATGAGTGTTTTAGAAAAAGCAGATCGTTAGGAGCGATTTTAATTAATAGCGGATACGTTTCATACTCCACATAGAGATTGTGTTGCACAATAATTCATTTATTGCAACGTCTCTCCCGTATCGGGGAAACCTAATCTCTCCGAAGTTATAATTCCGAATTCGGTGCGCCGTGCTGCCATGTTAAACTTCATAACTCCCGACATACGAGCCATTTTTCAATGTTTTCAGTGAATTTTCCTCTTCATTCAAATTAAGTGGTAATACACTCTATGCGGTTAGGTTAAAGTTTATTTTCTGGCGGGGGGTTTCTTCGAATGGGGTGAGTCGCAAGAAGCGAGGGCCTCCGCGGAAAGGCGCGGGGCCCGAGAGGAGGTTGTATTTTCCCCGCACTTTCCGAGGGAAAGCGACACTTGAGGCCGTTGTGTGAAGCCGGCAAACGGAAAAATTATTAATAATAATCACAGCTCTAGTGGTTAGTAATTATAACGTATGTACATTACGAATCCAGCGACAATGTTGCCCAACGAAATGGACTTTCGCGATTTAGTTTAATTCATTGAAGCAACCTTCACGGTTCAGTGTTTGTGTCTCGTGCTACTAAAAAACTTTTATGAAATAAAATCAATGGTTGACCAGGGATATATTATGCCTTCAATTTGCGCCACGTTTTGTAGATTAAAAATCAGTTATTTAATAAAAACTTGTCTAATTCGCTTAACAATCGATAAAGAGGGGACCTTCGTCAATTAATCCTTATTAATTACTACCGCTGACGGAGCTCCTCACATAATTAACGTCAATAGAGACGTCAATCTGACAACAATAGAAAGAAATCGCATAGAAATTACTTCCGCGAAATCTTTTGCCGATTTAAAGTATCGTATTGCTACCGCCGGGTGTCGAATTCGGATCAACAGACCCTTGAGAGAAGGTTGACCATGCAGTCCATGCTTTTCGAGTCTCTCGAAGAGAGATATTTTTATACTTAAAATTCACACTAATTTTAGAGGAATAAGGAGAAAACTAGTGGCGCTACAACCTTCTTGGTTTTGTCTGTATTCTTGATATATTTTTCTTAAAACCAATTAGGTGGGTACATCATCTTTCTATATCGAATTAACCTTTATTCTCATTTCGAAGGCCTCGACACTTTTTGGGTCGTAAAGGGGAGTATTAAATATTATAAACAATAGGCCACTTAAAATAATTATGTTGGGCTCTATCGTAAACGAGTGCATATAAAATCGTAAGAAAGCAATGGGCACCCTACTCAAGGTAGATCTGTGGGCCGTACGTTTACGCAACACAAAACACAGTGTCGCATTACAAGCGACGCCAATTGAGGACATAATCCTAATGCGATTATTATATCGTCGCAAAAAAACCTCTCACCAATGTCACTTACGTATATTTAGCGGTTAATAAGTTTTGGGAAGTATAATCAAAGGTCTCTTCTATTAATCTGTGGGGACTGGCAACACTGCTGTTAACTAAGGCATCAACTAGCTTCCGTTATTTAGTTTATTAATAATCTTCATTTATAAATAAATAAATCGGTTGCTTCTCAATTGTGGATTTAACGTAAACCCCACTAAATAATACCAATAAACATACAAAAGTCAAATCCAATTAAAATCATGTTCATTTATGTAACACAATGTACACTTATGAAAAGAGAATCGTCAAAAAGGGAAATAGAAATAATTAAATGCTGCTTATTTTACATTTACTGACAGTTCTCAAATCAAGGCCGTAGAACTGAAGAGAAAAACTAGCAATAGCTAATGTATATGTCCTAAAATTAATATTTTAAGGGATATAATTCAATTCAACATGGGCTCTGTATTTCAGTGTATGTATGTGTACCTAATAATTATCAAATTTAAAATATAAATAAATCAGTTCATCTTTCACTATTTTACTAGTCATGCTCCTGACGCTGAAGGCCTGGAGTGAATGCCGAAGATAGCTTCTGACAGTCTTAGATTTTCAGGTCTTGGGTATATTTATTCTGATTGAACAAAGATATTTCATTTCAAACGGAACGATAGCGAAAATCTACTTTCATATATTGTTTGTTGAGTGAATAAATAAGGCTATCAAATCATCGGTCGATGACAAAAATTAGGGCATACCTACCAAGGAATACCGTTTCTAAAAACTGAATAAATAACTCTTTTCAATGAGTAGTACCAATAAATACCACAAAAGTATTACTTTTAAAAGTATAATATTGATATAAGGAAAGCGAATATTAACTATCCACAACAATTGAAATGACTTCATTCTTCGTAGGGGATCTAGCACCCACCTGTATCCTGTCCTCGGGCAGGTCTGTTTTGAGGGAGAGCATCTCTCTCGCGTACACGTCGGGGTAGTGAGCGTCCTTGAACGCCTTCTCCAGCTCATCCAGCTGGTACGAGGTGAAAATGGTCCGGCTACAATACAGAAGACAGATGGATAGACGGGGTTTCTAGTAAGTGAAAGCGCTTGACTCTTTTTTGGGTCTCTCACTCACACAGGATAATTTAAAAACTAATCTAAATAGAACGTCTAACATTGAAGTCTTTGACCGCTATAGGAATACTGATTGACAAACATACATATAGAAAATAAACACATATAATTAAAAGAATATGCAGAATACATAAATTTAATAGATTGTGGTCTAATAAGCTCCACATTGATGAATGGAAGAGATTTACAAAGCTATGCACGCATAATCAAATAATTCAAGCATTGCTTAGTTACCTATGTCTCCTTTTTTTCTTTTTCTTCTTCCCGTTGTAGCCGGTCAAACCGTCGACCGTGAAGTCTTTCGCTGCTTCTAAAGACGATACACCTAAACAATAAGAGATTTGTAAATACGTTGAACCTAATATTAAAAGCTTTACAATGAATCTGAAAAAGCGCGTGGCTGTAAGAGCCAATAAAAATGTTCCCAACCCAATGTTCCGGTAGTCGAAGTGTTATAAATGATAAAACTCAAGTTTCAATAAAGCGCGATGTTATCGGAACCCCAATTTTCGGTTTAACTTACGAGATCCCAAAAGACAAGTTACGCGCTAACTTGTCACATAATTACCGAATGTGATTGCCAAATGAATTAGTAAACAGCCGAGCGCCGGTAATAGAATTGCTTCCCCTGGGCCCCACCGGGTATACCCGGGGGAACACACGTAATTGAATTTGCACCAATGAATACTACAATGAATTATTAAATTTACTACACCGAGCGTTATCGTGTTGTCGCTTATACACTGCCCGTTACCAACACGCGAGATGAAAACGCGGGCTGGAGCCGGTAATGTATTGCGCAGGGACTGCGTGGGTGACGTATTTGGTGCGTGTGACGAATTGCAATGGTTTATTTGTAAAGGGTGACATGGTAACATGTTGTGAGGTCAAGCCACGTGCTACTGCGATGTTAATTCGTTCTGTTAATTTTAAACTGCACTTACGCGATTTAACTTGATAAATATAAATCATAATTTGCAGTAATAACTGTTATACTTATCAAAACGAAAAGTTAAAGGTTAGTAGGTTGTTTGATTTGAGAGCTGGCAAATGAATCATATACCTATCGACATCATTGTCCAGAATATCAAAGAAGTCGCGGAAAGACTATTGTTTATGTCTGTCGCATTGTTACTTTTTTACACTGAGTAGTAAGTAAATAGCCAAGTCAGTACTTAGTTGTTTATTTATGAATATTAAATTATTGTCGTTATTCTGAAAAACAATCTAGAGGTATATTATGTTAATATGAGGTTCACTTAAAAAAATATGTAATGTTGATTTCCCTGAATACACGAATGAATAAAAATAGCAGAAAACAAAAAAAATCTACTCTAAGGACCGCGAAGCTCAAACTTTAACTTGTCGTTCCGGCCTCAGAATAACAGGATGAATGGCCACTTGAGGCAGAAAGAGGATTATTGGTTAAAAAAATATTTTAAACTTCACTTGCAACTATGTACATGTTGATATTAATTAAAAACTTATATTGGGGTATAGGGAATCGTATTCTACAGTAGACGTCCGATATCCTGTAAGAGACTGAGTATGACGTCACATCCACGGAGCCGTGTCTCCTGGCGAGCGGCCAGCTCCATATTGGAAATCAATACCAACAAACCGAAGACATAACGAGCTAAACAGAACGGATCATAAGTCGGTTACCGTAAGATCATTACGCAAGCCTCTACTCAATGTATGCGTCACCACGCACGCGAACCGCACCCCACTCTCGGCCTTACGCCGCAGCGATAGAGGCTAAAAGGGCACGGCAGGGAGGGAAGGGAGGGTCGGCCACTCGGCTCGAGAGCGCCTGCCACTTTACATTGTTGCACATAATAACAAACAACCGACCTTTTATTCGAGCCGCGTAATTATTTGGTAATTGCTCCTTCTTGATAATCGACGGATTTATTTTTATTTTCGCCAGTTTTTGGTGGCGCGGGCGGTCACACCCCTTTGCCAATGTGAAGCAGGTGCCTAGCCTGGTTCGCTATACTTCATATTTCTCTAATACGGGTCGAAACAATATAAGCATACCTCCAACAAAAAAATTGCTTTCTATTCATTGAATCGATCCTTAAAACGTTGCAAGTTAATTGATGTGGAACTTAGTAGGCATCATGAGACACAAGGTGGATGCACAAATCATTGAATAATCCCAATTTTCATGTGCCTTATGTAGCAAAGTGGCAGCAGACAGCGATATCAGCAAATTTGATAAAAGTATCTCAAAGGTGGAGTGTGTCATATTGGGCCAATCATCGGCAATCGTCTCCAATTCTCGGCAATCTTCGGTGATGTTATTAGATTTATTTGTGAGCGAGACGTTGTTACCTTAACTCCATCGTTTACGGCAGATCATATCCGTCGATTTGTGATGTTGCTTAAATGTATGTTAAAATTTTTTTTCACTTTCTTTGTGTACTTTCATTCGTGTCATAGTCATTTTTATCGAGGGACTGAATAAGGAGGCACTACATTTTTATCCACTGTACGATATTAAATTATATTTAATTTCAATAAACATAATTTAATATGGTTCTAAAATAAAAATTATAGTTAATTCAACCGATGGTTTATGTTAGGTAAAAATATTATTATTAAACTTACGATTCAGAAAAGTTAACATAGATCTTCTCAAATAGTTGGCAGTTAAATATTTTCAAGACGCACAAAGAGATGAGAGACGAGATCTAATTGATTTGAGGTGCGAAATCGGCACTCGTGTATTGAATGCTAGACACCTCGGCGTAATGACAGCGAAGACACTCGACTCCGCGAACGATTGAAAGGAGCCGTGAAAGGAAAGGGGATAATTTCGGGGTTTTAAAGTATTTCGAGTGCATTGAAGTTAATGAACGAGTGTTTTAAGTATTCGTTAATGACTAAATAAGTATTTGGGAAGACCGCGCCGCCTCATTCAGATCTTTCGCTTCAGCCATCTCCACAGCGCGCTCGATGAGACGAATTCCCTAATTAGTTTAATTCCAAAATTAAATAAAAGCAGATTAACGGCGCTTGTCTCGTTAATAGTTATTTACGTCAAACAATGTTTACATCAAATCCGTGTCATTGACTGGCTCTTTTAATTGATGTAACAGCATTAACAGAACCGCTTCACTCTCACCATCGCCTCATAAAATTTTGGGGCATTGTTCTAGAAAGAGACAGTTGAATATTTCATGTTGTTAACGGTGTAATGTTTACGAAATAAAATTTAGTTAATTGGTCGAGAAAAACGCTGTAATGTCTATTTCGGCGAATCTCTGAGACATAAAAAATGACATTAAATTTCAATTCGTCGCGTGAAGAGCGCATACAATTAGCGGCGCGAGAGGAAGAAATTGCCAATTTCCACGCAGCGAGCCAATTTGGCGCCCACACCGACGATATTTGATTTACCACAACACCAAATACAAAATGCTTTACTCGACTTGGCTAAGGAGAGTTATGTTTCAATGTATAAAATTCTAATACAAATATTTCTTAACGGAAATTATATCAAAATAATTAGGACCTCAGCTTTCCGAATCATTGTTACGGCAGCAACTAAAACTCTATAAAATAATGGAATAATAAAAAAGCAGTTACCTGAGTAAAATTGTCGGACGGCTACATACATGAAACAAATCAAAATAACACAATTAAAGCAAGCATTTTAACAAAAATACAATACGAGATGCTGTTACAGTTTTTTTTTCTTATCAATGTAAATGTAGATAAGTAAATGTTTATGGCAAAATACACACAATTAAACACATACATGCACACAGATTACGCAACGGAGTTGATCTCGGGTGAAGGTCTGCGAGTGACCCCTCTACCGGGGGCAGAGGCAAAGCCGGAGCGGGCCCGAGCCGAAATTACACAAAATCAAAGTACTCAAGTAAATAGAAGCGTACTCCGCGATATGAAAACCTTTTGAGACGTATCGTATTTCGTTCACACGCCGGGCGTTAAGAAAATGGAGCAAAAACACTTGTATAGCCCCCGGTTTTGTCTGATATTGTGATCTGCGCCTTTTGTGCCCTCGCCTCGGTTCAACTCGGACAGAGCTTTCAAATTACCCCGAATTTACAATCCGCTATGAATTCACTCATTACGTTTTTAATATTGGAGGTCGACGCGATTGTATTAAATAATATTTAATGACCTACCTACTTCTACTCCAGTAGGGTTTAAAATATAACCATGACTAGTTACTTTAAGTATACTATTTTTTTAATCAATATAATTAGTTTTTGGAGAAAATACCTCAATGGCATAAAGGTATACTGCCACAAGGAACTAGACTTTTTAAATTTTATTTTAGTTTTCTATTTATATATTTATATTTAACATTATTATATAGAATAAATTTATAATTATTTTATTACGAAAAAAATGGAATTTAAATTATTATACATACACTATAGGATCGTTTGTGTTCCTGAATAATTTATAGTTTTAGGTATATTCAAAGCCTAAGCTAGGCTATGTGAAAAGCCTAGAGACTGAGCTGGGTACCTCAGTCTGGACCACGTTTATAAAATATATTTAGTAATCCTCTAAATTGTGATGGTTCAGAGTGAGTTTAGTTTTAATCGAAGTGCTTGTGTGGTATACACAAGCACTTCGCATTAGATTTTGTTGAAAAAAACTTGTATATTTACCAATACTTATTTCAAGTATAATAATCATGTTAAACTCCTTTTTTCCATGATTTGCCAATTTCACAAGACGAAAAGTATAATAAAATTTAATAGTTTTATGAAAAAACGAACAATGACTCAATTAATTTGTCAACACCGTAGCTATGTAATGTAATTACTTCTATTGTCTGACAACATGTGTTTCTGTCAGTCGGTTTACGTTATACAAACATAATTTCATAAGTACATAATTATATTAATATATAATTAATTCGTTTATAGGTTAGCAGAGGCTAGCGATTAATACGTAAGATTTTCAATAATATCTATGATAAAGCCGTCTCACAAATAAATCGTCGCGTCATCAAATAGCCCCCTGAACTCGTGATATGGCCGAACCTCATCTCTAAGTGTATGGGCCACTTGGGATTACGGTGCGGACGGTTAAAAACCCTTACAGTTACAGAATATTTGAAAACCAATTTTCTAAAGTAGGTGCATATTTTCTGGTAGGTTTATTTGTAGGCGGGCAAATGTGTTTTAGACTTCACAAAATCCTAATCCAGCTGTCTATATTTCACGGTTGAAATGGACGAAGAATTAATCTCCTCCTTCAACCCCCCCTTCGTCCCCCTACCCAAGAAAGCTATAATGTTATTACCAGGCCATTATATTTTCACAGCCGACTGCGTGCGCTCCGCTTCCCTCCCTTGTTTATTGTACACTTTTCTAAATTAGATTTTGTTACAATTTGTTTTTTTTTCTTGCAAAATTTTTAAATGCTTGTTAGCTTTTTATAAAAAAATATAAGCTTCAAAAGCATCGATTATTTCCACTCCTTTCACTGGCGAAAACAAAGCGTCAAAAATATGGAGACGATTTATAGCGATATTAAGCGATATAAGCGAATATTTCTTTATTGTTACATGTTTTTCTAGTAGGGTATAGGTTCCTGTCTATGAATATCATACATAGCTTGTCCTTGTAATATATTAATTAATATTTACGATGCATTGAACATTTTTTTAAAATAAAATAAATTTCAGTTAAAAATGGTTTTAATTCTACTGTGTATTTTTATATTCCATACGTAAATTACAAAATTTCTTTAAACTAATACTTAATTTCCATAGCAATAAAAAAAATATAAATGAACATTTTTTGAATAGAATAAAACAGGTAGGTTAAGTCTTTTTTTTTATAGAACCGGGGGCAAACGGGCAGGAGGCTCACCTGATGTTAAGTGATACCGCCGCCCATGGACACTCTCAATGCCAGAGGGCTCTATTATCTATTCCTATATATATACGTCAGATTGACATGTATACAAGAATTACAAATAAATCTAACTAAAATTTACTCAGTTTAATCGCTGTAAGTAATCAGTTGTTATAATGTAATCGCGTGGTGTTACAGCAGGCGGCGGCAACTAATTAGGGCGGCGCGGGCGATCGCAAAGAGCTTTGTGCTGGCGCGCCGCCCGCCCAGCTCACGAGTGCCAATTAAAATTCTACATTGAACCTTCGCCCACGCTGCCCTCTACAATAATCCATATTTATGTTTCAATTGTGTTATATTACAACATACTAACTTAAAATGGTTTCTTATTGCAACAGTACCACATTTATAGAATTTCTCATATTGTATGGAATTAAAGTCTCGACTACTTAATCTACTACTCAATTTTAATCTGCAACAAACCTGAAAACAAACATCTATCCAAAACACCCATACCAACGTGAAAAATTGTAAAGTTTCTGTCTATGTAATCTTTTGTTAGAATCTAAGATTAATTACAAAATCACTTATAGATAATGCGACCCATGACGCGAGTCGGACCTATGTGACTACTTCAAAACAAAGAATCCTGTCGTGCGATCGCGTATCGAGTAGATCGCACTATCTCGATAGATAATGCTATCTACTCGATTGTGAGCAAGATGCTGGTTAGTGGTTTTGGTTAGCCTTCCTAAGTTTTTATGTCATGTTTTCATATCTATATCTTTTCTAAAACATATTTTGATCAATATCCTATTGTCTTCCTTGTAACATGTGTAAAGATTGAGAGCAAAATAAGATAATAAAATAATGTCAAGATACGAACCTTGATATTAGCTCTGAATTAATTAATCGAACGGTATAATAAACTTGTAGTCTGTGCAGATTGAAATTTGTATCTTAAGAGGTCGACGGCAGAGGGCGCTGCGCCCTCCGGTAGCGTCGTTTAACATACAGGCCTCTAGTGCGTACATTATTCATAACACATGTCTGTCTGACGCGTCACGCAGCCTTTGTATGCGTTTATCTACATCTAATAACGTTAACCTCACTCGAAGAGGCTTTTTCATAGATATTGTACCGACTTCATTACATGACTTGAATCAAAGCTTTCAACGACAAATATAATTAATATACCTGCCGTACAGGTCTTCCTGAAATTCAAAGGTCCCAATACCTGTTAAAATCATGTAACTTGTCATTGAATAATAAAGACATTTTTAATTTTGACTACGTTCATGATGCTAAATGCATTCCGTCGCAGGAATGTTTGTAAAAATTAAAAAAAAAGATACGCATTGACGTTATAGGGACTTATTTAAAATTAAGAATACCAAGTCAACTTTATGAACTTTAATATCTCATTAATAAATAATTAATCACCTATCTATATCAAATGTAGGGAATATAAAACAAATGAGGAGAATATACTTGTCCGGCACTCGTTTCTCACATTACAAATTTAAACTTCTTATTAATAAGTATTATTTTGTATCAAACTTGTTATGTCATTAAAACACTAATTGGAGAAGATTTTAAAAATTCAATGCACATTTAGATGACTGCATAAGGTTATTTCAACTCATCTATATACAGTATATAGATGAGTTGAAAAATGATGATGAAGATTATCAACCTACCAATATAAACCTTCACTTGTAAATTATACCTTCAAATAATAGATATTCCTTTTTTCGACATTAACAAAATCGATGAAGGCAAGGTGTCACAGCACAGTTTCGTTTCTGACACCGTAATGAGGCACTCAAGCCTCCATTATAATTGCTAATGGGCCTTTAATATTGCCAAAAGCCTTCGAGCTCTCGTACGGTTACACCGCCCTTACGATACAAGCAATAAGTTCGATTATTCAGTAACCAAGTCCAACATAGTGGATGGCACTTAAATCATTATTCGATCAAGGCTGGGTGAAAGAGGGGGGATGGTTCTAATCATAAAATATTATTGTTATCATTGCTGAATTAATTTCTTTGTTGTATTGCTTTGAGCTTCTTAATAATTCACTTTAATGTATAAATATCTGTATCGTAATTAGTTTCGCAAATAGAAAATTGTTATTCCTAGTATGTGGGAGGTATACGTACTAAATTAATAATATCTCGAGTATGACTGTCCATTTATTATATAAAACATAGATTGATTATCAATAAAATTAGCTTACACGTGAAAAGTTTACATACATAGACATACATATAAACTACACTATTAAAACTACCTCCTAGATAACTATGTATATCAATAAGATCTTGATCTTATTTTAGCTATATTAAACACCTCCAAGTACAAATATGGCAATAAATAAGTCAATTTCTTTTTTTTCCGGAAATGATAAAAATATTTCCCCAAACCATTAAGTTTGTTATATCAATAAGATATTTAACCTAATAAGTATTTTGGAGCAACTTTGAAATTTAGACAACAGATCTTGGAGTTAATCTCATTCCGTTCTATCGTTCACAAAGTATCATGAACTACGTGGTTTTTCAAATGTATTTCAACAACTTTCTATTAATGATCACGTAGCTTGACACTATAAGCTGAATGGTTTGTCATAAATAATAAAAACGTATTATTAAATCTTCAGCTATAAGAAAATTAGTAGATAAATTCAACTAGATATAACAACATTTGTATTTTATAATACGCTAACTATTTTATTTTCTGAAGACTAATTATTCATAAGTTAATATTATTATTTTTTAGGATTCTGTCAAGCCTCTAGACACCGATCATTAGACATTCGCATATCCCAATAAAAGGATGCCACAAACATTATTCACTATAAAGTTAAGTAATGAAATATTTTCTTTTAATGTTGTTAAATTATCGCAGCAAAGGGATTTTACCCTCATCCTAAGTTTCATATAAATGTAACTCAATTTGCTGCGACAGTGTCATCATTCTTTTATTTTTTATTAACAAAATATAACTAAAGACACATTACACCTATTTTATATTCATCAAATAAATATTTTTTACAGTATGTAAATGGTTTCGAAAAAAATATTTTTCTATTTTTTGTATTGGAAGTGTTTTCCATCACGTAGTACTTACACGCAGTTTGCTCAAAGATACCGCTCACATCCACGCATCTTTTTTACTTTTATAAAGACATTATTTTAGATTTTATATACTAAACAATTCAATCATTTATTTATATCAAAAACAACTATTTATTGCATATAAATAATGAATTAATAAACATTGCTGGAAGCGTGCGAATCGGCAGATGTCGAAGAAATTGTACACGTTTAGTTGACAATTTAGTATATTTACTAGGCACTTGTTTCTCGGTTTGCTTAGTGCATCACTTGCACAGCTAGGGGAGATTGTTTGCACACAATTTTGCTTATCAATTCCTTTTTAGAAACGCATAGTTTGAGCCTCAATTCCCTACAAGAGTTCTACGTGACTCGTGTCGCGCTGTTTCGACAAATATTAGTTATTTAAGTCAATCAATTAGAAAACTTGCTAAGTTTTAGATTTCTTAATAGCTTAGTAAATAGTCAATCGTTAAATTAGTGTGTTGATGTCAAACAAATCAAAATAATTTTTGTATGGAGAGTGCTACGCACGTAGAGTCCTGTAGCTACTGCGGTTCAAGCGTAGACCTTTCATTAATTGAATTTGTTATAATACATAAATAAAAATAAATTTAATCACAGGTTATTTCATTTTTAAATAGAAGCATCATCATATTTATTATAAATAATTACCAATTATCCAAAAACTGTTTTAGTAATAGTGGTGTGAGAATTAATGGAGGCCACCAACAAGGTTTTTCTAAGTACATTATTTACCACCTAAAATAGTTTCAAGTCGTTGAAATTGAGTGATTTGAATACTTATAGAGTAACGAAGTACTTAAGACAATTATTTGAATCTGATTGTCGTTCATTTGCTTTATTTGTCAAAACATTTGGATGTTCTGAGTTAAGAAATAGATTGAGAAATTAACAAGCGCCGAACTAATAAGCAAAGCCAAAAATGAAGAGCTGTAAAATGAAAGGAGCCGAACAGAACCCGATACGTCCCGATACTTGTTATTGTTACAGCTCCACTTAGCTGAGACAACATCGGCGCTTTCGAAACCCAACACCATGCTTATCCGTGTAAACCGAAATGTACCATATTACTTTAGTATAACGCTCAATTTCGATCAAGCCTAATGTAACAAATGTAGGAGTAATAGATAACGTTGTGTCGGTTAATAATGACTGAATTAACTGCTAGTGTGGAAACCGTCATTTTGACACTTCGAACGGAACTATTTTTTAGTTTCAAGACAATTTGTCACGCTGTTTGTTAACGACGGTTTTGCCTTCTTGTATTTTCTAAGATTGGAATGCAACTATTTTGTAAGCTCAATCATGAGCTAAATCGAGGTAAATCATGAACATCATCAGCTGCGAAATTCCTAAGAAGATGCAGTGGTATAAAGCAGCAACACGAACCCTATTTAATTTTCAATATTTTACATTTTTATAAAACACCCTTATATATTTCTATAATGATAAACTCTGAGGCCAATGCCTCAGAGTTTATCAATGGTACTGTTCATAATACTTTGTAACAAGCGTAGAGGCGCTACGTGTCTACGTAGGCGCAACGGAGGCCACTACGCCCATATTATACCTTCTTCTCCTTTTCATTAATTATTGGGCATACATTTTTGGACCCAGATTTGCTACAAAATGCATGTAAATACTTTTCAACGGTACACGAAGCGGCTTTTATGGGCCACTTAGTCATGAGGGAATTTTGTTATTATTTTTATTTCATTTGATGTTTTTAGAAATGTTATTGGTGTTGTATTTTTTTTGGCCTTTTATTACGATTTTATATGCTTTATATGTATAAATATAAATAGATCTATCAAAGTAACCCTAATTTTCAAATTAAAAATGGCGTCTTTCTAAACAATAGCTGCCGAAACGAGCAGCGGGTTTCATTGTTTTAGGAACAATAAAAAAGCGCGGCCATGTTGTTGGAAATGTCAATTCTGAATTCCACCCCGCGGCGTTCCAAATATGAAATTCCCGCGTAGAAATGGCGGCAATTTTTTACAAATGGCTGCCGATCCCTCGCCAGGCAGGTTGCTTTTCATAAACCACGTTGGGGTTGCTAAACACACGTTAAATGGCAACATACATTCCTCAACGTTTTCAAATCCATACGTGACTTCTACTGATGCAAACCGCTTAGAAATTTACTAGGTGTTACAACATTTATTCATCGTCATTTCTCAAACAAACCTTAAATACCTCAGTAGAAATCAGTAAGTAACGAAATTTACTATTATATTTAAGTTAGGGTATACCATAACTTAAAACTATAGATCACATGATAGCTGTTTTTTTCTTTAAAAACTCCGATTAGACAGGTATATGTAACAGAGTATGTGTGTTGTGATGTCCTATTTTAGTCATATCTATCAAAATGAGATTTGAAGGCTGAGAGAAATTGCAAAGTCAAACAGGAGCCTGCATTGTGCCGCGCATCGAGACCTAATGACGTAATTCGAGCACCGGAACTATTTCCTCTAATTTGCATCGTGCAGGATATTTTCCTCGCGTCCTACCTAAGCAAATTCTTCACCCTCTAGAAATATTGTAATAAACACATCCGGTGCGCGGGAAAGCCAACTCTGTAGGAAGTAAATCAGGGCTCAAAATCGGATGTGGAGTTAGTTTTATGATTTATGGTATTGGCCCAGAGCGGGGAGCCTGCGCGGTGACGTTTGGTGTTTGGCGGATTCATTACTGAGAGACAAAGGCGAGGGGAGTGCTGCGGGAACACACGGGGGCCTCCCCCCTCTTGCCCCCTCGCCAGACCACCCCGCAGCCACTTTCCTAAATCAGTGGCGTGTATTGTTCGATATTAGTTCTGACCTAGGAATCCACTCGCTATGGTAGGTGTTGCTGGAATGACATGGGAGCGGTGTGTGGCAAATTATTTTTGAATTATCTAAACGGCTCAATATAGAGTCATGGAGGATAGGAGTATTCTTTTTTTTTAAATAGGTATTTTGTACAAATAATTGTTTCTACTCATGCTTATGGTGATGTGATATAATTGGATGTTGAATAATATTACAAAACAAAAACCATTTCATAAGTTAAATGCAGTAACTTTTTACGTGATTCCAGAAAAAAGGTTTTAAGACAAATCGTCATCAAAACCAACTATTATTTTGTCAAATTGAATGTCAGTGACAAAAACTAAAATAAAACTAACATTAACTGTCATCAAATTCATCTTTCTTAGTCTTTATAAACACTAACTACAAAAAGTTCTACTTATTTTAATAAAATACATTAATAAATAATAAGGAAAAGAAGATAAAGTGACTGACTGACCTGTGAGGTGGTGCTGCGCGGAGGGACTGTAGGGCGACTTCATTTGCGGGAAGCCTGCAAGAATTGCATTCATTCAATAACAATTAACACTTCCTACAGGAATCTCAATTTGCTGGAAGCTGGGGACGCCCGGCACTGGCAAATTGCTTTATTTTTGCCTTTCTCTATAATTATCTAATTTAGCTCATGGAATATCTCGTTGGTTTGACTTCAGTACGGCTTTAAATTGCTTAATTGATTTGACGTAAATAAAATTATCTATATGCAAGAAAATTATTAAGATGATCAGTGTACATGGACGTTAAGTATCTTGTACATATATAATAATTAGAGCGTATCATTTCTGAAAGAACAAGAAACACATGGCAATAACACAATAACATATAATAATCTTAAAATTACAATATTAGCTTAATTCTTACAAAAAACTTAAATCGGGAATTCAATATTGATTTAAGAAATTAAGCCAAATTGGTCTATAAACTTAGGGATTTCAATGAAAAAATTAAATCGAGCAAATAGAGCACAGAGACAGTGACGCGGGCACATGTCGCGGTGTCCGATTTCAGCACAGATAAAAAGAAACGAACAAAGAATCGAATTTAGACGGTTTCGCTCACGTTAGCGGACAATGGAAAGCTAAGACGAGCTTTTTTGCGCAATTTCACGAGTTAGCGCACAATGGCTGTTAAACACTTCCTCAATTATGTGAAAACACTCTTGCGCATTGTCTGACAAGGAGAATGGAGCAATTTAATACTTCACCATATAAATAGATTGACCCAAAAACAGTGTAGTTGGAAGTACTTAATATGTGATTAGTTCTGATTCTAATTCAGAAGTAAGTACAAATTTAGCAACAGAAGAACAAACTAACACCTAAACGATTATCAATTGCTTGATAAAGAATCATTATGACTGAGTGCACAAAGCTTTGTAGTGCTGTAATAGAATGCTTTTTTAACAGTACATGTACCTAGTGTGTATAATGATACAGGCAATATTGTTTAAATAAAAAAAAACTATAGAGAGCGTTGTTAATTTGCTGTCATCGGCACGCTGTCATTTTGACGCAGATGCGCCATAATCAGCCCATTGACTTATCGACAACACTCATGCGCATGTTTTTTTCTTTTAATTAGAGCTATTGTCTTGATGATTATCGACAGCACTTATAAGGGTACTTACGTGGCGCAGTATTATATATTTTGTTATAGTTTAATTACTTCGGCGTATAAAACTTGCTTAACTTGTAAATGTATAAATTATAATTATCCATGTCTTTGTTTATAGTATTTAATATGAATTTGATAACATAATTAATTGTATTTAAATAATATGATGATTAAAATCATAATGTATGTAACTTCTGTGTATAATTCCACAGTAGACAAATTTGTACGCCATTGTGGCAGAATGTGCAAACTTAAGATTGTACCACCATAACATTTTTCCATCGTATTCTTGCAAATAAATAATTATTATTTGTATTTGTATGATGTTTAAAAAAACGTTTTGACTTAATTATTATTTTTATATTTGTAATGAGTTTTTTTTTGTTGAATTTAACTTTAAAATAGTTAAATTTCGAGATTAATTACTTATGTGATATGAAGGTAATATAAAAATGAAACGCCGCGGGCCGTGGGCAGGCACCCAACCGGCAGGCAGGACGTGACGAGAATGACAATTCGTCAAGATGGGCGGCTAACGACCCGCTGATAGCCCGCTAATGATGTCACAGTGCACGCACCGAACTTTGATAGGCAATCTTTAGCGTTTATTTCCGTTGCGTTGTATTTCCGAATCAATTCGACTTAGGGTCCTTCAAGAAAAGAGTGTACAAATTCTTAAAAGGCTGGCAACGCACTCACGAGCCCTCAGCATCGAGAGTGTCCATGGGCGGTGGTATCACGTAATATCAGGTGAGCCTCCTGCCGGTTTGCCCCATATTCTATTAAAAAAATGCCTTGCTGACACTGACTCGAGAGAGGAAGAAAAGTGATACAACTGCGCTACGCAGCGGGTCATATCTGTTTACACGCAGGCGTGTTAACGAAAATAAGTATTTCTTTATTGCTTATATTTTGTTCTAAAAGGATACAGATATCACTTCAAAATTGTCATTTAAACTATTATTTCTTATGGCATCTATTGACTGGTATTCATCATCAAGATGAACCCAAATATAGGTAACATTTGGGTACAAGTATTATTTCTAGACGGGTATCAAGTTGAAACTCGTCACGATGCCAGTCTAGTGGGTGTGGAGCCGTGCCGGGAAATTGGCGTTTTCCCCACTGTGAGCAAGAATGCCTGTTGCGGCTGATGAAAAGTTACAAAGCGAATAATGAGTATAGTTGAGCTTAGATTAAGTTCAAGAGGGTCGGTTACAAAGTTGTTACCGTTTTATAACAAATTCGCGGGTTTAACGAGTTTTTAATTTGGATGAACATTATAATTATATCTCAGTGACCGATTGACATTATTATGCTAACCGATCCTAATATCGTTTCGTTTTGCTCATTTAATTTTAAGAAATACTGATATAAATGGTAAAAAGATGAAAATTAGTTAATGTTACGCTAGTTCTGCAGAAATACAATTATGGTATATGGAGATTGGAGATGATATGCATCTTCTGCCGCATTTACCATGAAGAGCAAAAGCATTACAATAGCTGCAGCTGAGTTTCATCATCAGACGTCGAGGCAGAATACGAAATTCCGCCCGTATCACCTCGACGTCTGCCGTTACACAACTGAACTTTTTTCAAGGTAGTTTTTGCCTTGCACCACCACTTTGCGGAACTAGCTGCCCACTGAAGTATTTCCGAACCCATTCGAGTTAGGGTCCTTCAATAAAAGAGCGTGCCAATTCTTAAAAGACTGGCAACGCACTCGCGAGCCTTCTGGCATTGAGAGTGTCCATAGACGGCGGTATCTCTTAACATCAGGTGAGCCTGCTACCCGTTTGCCCCCGGTTCCATAAAAAAAACACCAATGTATGATATCAAGCAGTGTTGGCCTGTGACTTCTACTCTCATGCCTGAGGTTGAAGGTTCGATCCCCGGTTGTGCAATAGACTTTCCTTATTCTAATGAGACTATCGTGAGAAAACCATCTGGCCTAACATCTAAAAAGTAGACGGTAGCACACGTCGACGTAAGGCACAGGAGGCTGATCTTTGTAAATAGGCAAGTAATTTACAAATGATATCGAAATCTGAAACCAGCCCTAAGAAGGTTGTGGTACCAACAATTTATTTATTTTCATTTTATGATATTACTAAAGTATATATTTGGCTTTAGATTTCATTAATGAAATACCTGAGTTATTATTCCTTCCAAGTGTTTTGATAACTGAACAAATAAAACCAACGAGATTGAACCAACATGTTGACAAGGTCACGGTGGATTCTTGTCGTATCTTTACAGGTTCAGGGTAAGACAAAGTGCTGCCTGTCCTTGTAGTAATACATCTGAAAAGACGGTTTTACATGCCCTCACCGACAGTCCAATGTATGGATACGACAGGCACAACACTGAACAATCTATGGGAATAAAAGTAACAGAGACGAAATTAAAAGAATGTTCAACGATAGGTTAAGAGGCATCTTTCTGGAATTTTCTGTAAATGTTATACAAAAGTTGAAGTGGTGCTGAATTATCTGAATTACCAATGCCATTTACTTACGTTGTACATAAGTTATTTTGTACTTCCGACGACAATATAGTCGGGAAATTAGATAGAAAATATATTTAAAGTATCTAATAATTATTCACTACGTAGTAGGCCAAATCAAATTGCTTGTTTATATTAATTAACATAGGGTATGATGTAAAGTAAAACCTACAATATTATTGTAATATTCAAGTTTTTTACTGAAGGGATTTATTATATAAGTACATAACTAATTGAGCACGGGCAAGTTTAAGATAATTTATTACTTTTTTAGCTAAGTAAACAATTTTATTGACAATGAGTAGGTAATTAAAAAAAAATACTGGTGTGTATATTTTCACAGAATTTAATAATGTCTAATCGAAAGATGATAGACATAATTTCATTACTAGAAATAAAGATAAAATAACTCAACCATCTTTCAGATTAGCCAAAGTTCAAACATCATTTATGGGGTATTATTGTGTAAAAACAATAAAACACCTTGTGACACGAAAACTAAACGAACGAAAATTTATTTTTTTTATTAAAAGAACACTTTGTATACGCGCATTTTTTTTAACGTTTAAAAATGCCATTTTAGCTGGTCTAATTTGAATAAATGATTTGATTTTGTTTATTTTTGATTTTACTATCAGTTTAACTAGACTTTCTGATATAAACCTTTTAACGATCAATAATTATATTTAAAACTAAGGGAATTTTCTATTAAAGAGGAACAAGAAACACAACAGGAGGCTTCAAAGGCGTCAAGATGCCTTAACAGACAGTCTTTAGAAAAATCACAAACTGCAAAATCACAAATTTCTATGATAATTTTTCGACATGAACTGCATGAATTCATACAGATTATGACATAAACGTCTGTTAAGGCAAATAAACTAAGCCTTTTTAATGTTCGGGCAGCGAGGACTAACGTCGGTTGTAGTACTCGTGTAAACAGATCTCTATCTGCAGTAAACGACGCGTTGAGTACTGATCCATTTTATGACAGTCTCCATGTCTTCAAGCGTAAAATGCTGCAGCCATTGTTCATTCACCATTACACATTTATTAAATTATCTGTTACGCTGAAGTAGGTCGGAAGGTAAACCGCGGCTAAGCCACCACTTCGTATTTTGGTCCGCAATAAAATTTCAATTAAACAGAAATGACTTCAAATATAAGCGGTCTTTTGTTGGCGGATTAGCTGCCGGCATGCAGAGGGCTAGTAATTGAAATAGCTATGTGTATTAGACGGTATTACCACCCGCCAGTGAGTCCAGAGCTCCAGCTTCGACCGACGAGAGCGGGAAGGGGAGTCAGGCCGCGCTGGTGGGGTTGTATCGTCGCATTCTTGGCGGATTACAAGTCCTAGTGACAGAACGCTTTCAATTAACTATCCCCTACAATATATCGGATATTCATTTATTATCTCATGAAGCTCATATGCTTGAAAACGTGTTTGAGTGGTGGTTTTATTAATATCTATTTATCGATTGTTTCACCATACCACTAATTGGTAAGAAAAATACATCCCAAAGAAATATCTTTTTTACATGGTTTTAAAATATTTTAAAATTGTATTCGTAATTAGGAGAGAAAAATATTTCGTCTCTAAAAAGGGTGGTTACTTTTAATCAGCTTATATCGATGGTAAAAATATTGTTTTGATTATCACTTCCTTTCTGGGATTGTCATCTACCCTATTTTGACTTTTTGTATTAAAATAACAGAACGATAAAACTCAATCCGCTCGAGCCATTTGCGAGTCATTTTAATTAACAATAGCGTCCTAAAATCACAATTTTACACCTATTTGTAAAAAATGGTGCGAATTATTGAGAGACAGACGAAAGCTACCGCACTTCGCTACATAAACATACGTTTCCCTGAACAGGCAAAAACTTGCCTCTGTCCCGCAAAAACAACAAATTAACGAAATATTAATCAAAGCCTTGAATTTCGAATTTTGTTTTCGTGTAAGTCGATTATAGTTCACCATAAATGTAAATTATACATCCATAATTTTAACAATAATAGTGCCGATAACCCTTAAATTATTAGGAAGCATAATAGAATAGTTGCAGGCGGGAATATTGCCAACAAAGAAGTGATAATAAAGCGCACAATATTGTGACAGGCGCCACACCTCCCGGCTTACGAGGGATCACCACTTCCTCTCGGATGGCAGCATTGTGCTGATCATCTTACGTGGTCTATTGTCACCATATGCGTATTTGGAAACGGTTCCCGTGACATTCACGTCGTGATGAGAACTACTCGCTAGTACTTAATCAAAGCATATTTATAAGTACTTACTAGTATTCTTTGACGAGGATATCTTAAATACAATTTTATAAGAACAGAATCATTGTTATTAAAGCACGTAATCGAGTATAAAATTCCTTCATAGAGGGAGAAAATTCCCAATTTCAAAAAGGATTCTTGGTGCTTAACGGACTTGGCAATAAAATAATGATAGCGTTAAGATAAATAGTTCTTTTAAAAGTTATTCATAAAGTGGTTTTAATTGAGAGCAGCGTCAGATGAGGTTCCTCGTCGCGTCTGTATTCACAAGTGGCAGCTATCTAGGATGTAACTCGTAGAGCGTTCGTCATATTCTTTTCAAAACTAGAATAAATATTTTGAAAACAATCTAGATGGATCTTCGTCTACCGCCCTCGGCGACTTCTCCAAATCATTATGTCGCGAATCACACGAAATCGAGCCTTAACACGTGCGACGTGTGTCGAGAATAGCTCGACTGGGACGCACGCTTTCATATTGTGTGCGGTAAATAAAGCAATTGGAATGTTATTGTCATAGTATTAAGGTTTCAAGTCGGGTTGGAAATTTACTAAGAGAGCCCGTGCGATTGAGCTAGAGATGGGATAAACGAAATCGGATTTGCATGTTTTATTGCATTTTAATTAAATTATTACAAAGAATTAATATTCACACACCCGTTCAAAGATATATTACAGCTACACAGCAATTCATGTATATATCCTGAAAAATAGTTAATCAACCCACTATGTCATATGCCAAAAAGAATTAGTTTCCACGTTTCGTTTATGTTTAATATGTTCCAACGTAACTAATATTGCTTAGTCAAAAGTAACAGCTGTCGTAGAGAAATTTCTCTTAAATTAATTCTATATATTATAACTGTAACTATAATGGTAACGAGCTTAGACAAAGGAAAGTAAGCTCCGATATGTGTAACGTTATAATTTTGCAAATTAATACAAAATGGCTTTTTATAATTTGTTACATTGCTGTCGAAATGAATTATTAAGTTTTAGTGGAATATAAAAACATCGATGCGAAATTATTAGATAAATGTTTAATTGATTCAATTAATTTGGTAAGAATAATATTATAAAATTAGCAAAATGAGTGCAAACATCACTAGGGTAACGTTCGCTCGGCGGGGTGGGGCGCGGTGGGGCGGGGCGGGGTTAATAGCAGGCAGTTAGGGCTCTTTGTGCTACGTGTGAAGTGAGCACTAGGGCACACGGGCCCACAGCCGGCCGCCCTCGGCCGACCCGCCAAGCGCTTGGCCGCTCTCACCGTCGGGGCTCAGGCCGAACTGGACGGTTCGAGTATAAAACGTGTTTATTACGAGCTACCACGTTTCCTGCAATGCATTTACACGATTACCGTTATTACCTCACTCGAATTTAGGCTAAAGTACGGCACGTTAGAGGTGAAATTCGTTTACACACAATTTTGTTTATATTGCGAATGTCGTCGGGCGTACGGTACAGTTATTGCATAGGTGTTCAAGGTGACGCCGCGCGCCGCAGGCGATTCCGGGAGGGGACGCTAGTCTATTCCTGTTCCACTCAATGTTACCGTGCGCCATGCTGGCCTGTTGCGATCGCACACCATTTTCTAGTATAATCGTCACATACCTGGTAGTGTTCATAAAGGCGGTAGCTCTAGGATCAGAAGTGCCATAAAAGTGTAATTTCGCTTATTTAGCAGATATTATGTATATTGAGGAAGTAAGATCATTTAATAGATAAACATACAACGAACATAAAACGATATTACAATTTGTGAGTAGAATAACATAACAAAAAACCTTTCGAGTGAGTGAATTTGTGAGAGCTCCTGAAACAGTAAAGCAATGAATCTCTTCGCCTCAGTACAAAGTGTAATTATGAAGTGTTATTGGCCACATGGTTGCGGAAAGTAAAGCGGCTAATTACACCATCGTACTAATAGTAAACGCCAGAGAGACGGCTCGTAATAAGCTTTCTTTTCTGAGCTCCTCGAGGCGTTGTTAGCAACGCAAACAGTCGTTTGTTTCAGGCCTCTTTTACATCCTAACACCTGCTATTGTCTCTCTAAAAACTAATGACAACTCGTGCTCACACACCTCGCACCCCGCTGCCGCCTAGGCCGAGGGGTGAGGGGGCCGAGGGTGATAACGAGGCAAAAAGACAAAAAACAACCAATTGGCACTTCGCTTGTCAACAAACGACTAACTAGAATGTCTTATATTTAGTTAGCATTATTGTGTGGAAAATGTTAAGGTGCACCTTATTTGCACGGCGGAAGGCTCAAAGTCGTCCGATTCGGCGGCGGGGCAATTATTTTTCACGGACATAGTGAATTCTGAAGACGTTTTTGCAGAAGAATGAAATGTGGCGTGCTGTTGTTTCGAAATGGTTCTGCAGAAATATGAATACAATGTGACAGTTTTCACAACTACTTAAGCGAGAGGAGTGTTCAGGCTGCGACTACAAACTAGCTTATTAAGGCAAACCTTGTTTTTCGTATTAAAAATTATAAAGAGATTTCATTTGTACGAACAAATGACAATTAACTGGCACATTTTAGTTAACAGTTTTTATAAATAACTGGTAGTACATGATTTCTTGGAATAGATCAAGTTCTTTTATAATGTCGACAACGCTAACACTACTTACTACAGAAATTCAGCTTGAGATATGTAGATTTTCTATTATCTTCGAGAAGAATGTTTTCCAAAATAAAGTTATTGTATACCGAAGCGGCCGCGAGCACTGTAGAGGCGTTGGCGACGGCGACTTCGCCCTCGGGAAACACTCATTAAACGGTGGATCGCGCTCACGTTTAATAAGAAAATAGCAAATTCATACGGTGACGGAATTACCAAACCGATTTCGGTTAGGTTGAGAACACAAGAGGACTAAAATTTTTCACAGCAATTTTATATCATTTATAAATAACGACATCAAACTCTGCTAAAATATGGATGACATTGGAAACTTATTATAAAAATAATCAGTGGATGAGAATAATCTCAACTGATTCGTGATGAAGGAAAGTTTTGAAAAGTTATTTCCAAAATTGTTGGCCTCTACCATTTGGAGTCGTCCTTTACACCGTTTGCCTTTCCATGATGGGACTCTTTTTGTGTTTCTTCAATCTTGAATCCTAGCCGGGTGTCCCTCCCACTTCCATTTTTATTGTTTGGAGTATTTCAATGACTCTTACCGTGTTTTGGGTGACGTGTTTTTTTAATTCGTTTTACGCCCGGAATACGCGCTCTCACAAACTACAACTTTCTTTACTTGCGTAGGTATGGCTTAGTTTTAAGGCTCAGTGACATTTTACATTTAAATTTTTCCTGCAGGCTCCAGTAATAATTCCACGTTCGCTGGTTCCAGGTTTATCTCAAATTTCTTATGTTTAGCTATATGTAGCATTGAGACCAAATTCTATGCTGCCATCAAGTAAAGCCTTATCCCGCAGTTGGTCGCATGATTCTCACAAAGGTCACCCGCAAATGGCTCTACTGTAAGCCGTCTATATTATTATTTTCCATTTCAGTTTGTTTATACTGTTTCGAGAACGGCAATAAACGGGAAGAAAGTTCTTTCTAGTTTTCTGTAGTTCTCATCTTTTTTATTTGTGGTATTGTACAATTTGTTCAAATTTTATGTTGCTGGTATTAACTTCTGTGGGATTAACAGGCTTTGTGAGGCTTTATGCCTGTCGTAATAGGTCTCTTCTGGAACATACCAGGTTTATTGTACTTTCCGCCAGGAGCTAGCTCGATTTCCTAATTGTTCTTTTCTATTAGGTTTGGTCCACTTTTGCTTATAGTGTATAGCCATTTAATTCCCTCCCATAAGTAAAAATAATAAAATTCTTAGGATGCTTATGGCGAAATAAATAATCGTAAATAAATAATCAACTAATACTTCTTCTGCCTTTATCCTTGGAAATTAAAATTAAAAACTTGCGTTATACCTTCTCTCAGTTATACTGGGGTCGCTTAATATACGCTTTTATGATTTTTGTTTATAAAAAAGCCGACTCCATACTGGCCAAGTGTAAATCTGGTGTAACAAAGTCTAAAGCCTGTTGGTATGTATACCTATCAATTTGTTTAGGCTATCCATTATTTAAAAGCTTCAATCACTTTGTCTTATTCCAATGAGCACCCATAAGTTTAGCTTCATGGCAGTTATTAGTTAAAATATATATATTCCCAGATTCCTTCATTGGTTTTTATATCTTTGAATCGTAATTACTTAAGAAGAGGTATTTTTTCCTTAAGAAGGATTTAATTGAATTATAAAAAAAAAATATTTTATGAGAATAAAAATTTCAATAAATGTCATTTAAAAAACGTTGCTGATTAGTTTATAGATTTAGATCTCATTTCAAATTCCTTATTGTAGCTTGAAGCTGGTAGTTTGAACTCATTATGCTCCGAACCTCATCCCGATTGTCATCGCAGGGTTCACTTCGAAAGTGAATTAACAATGAGGTCGGCACCGTTTCCTCTCCCTCCAACAGCACACCCCTCGCCCGTCCACGAGTCCAAGTGAAACCAATAAACATACAACGCTGACCTATTTAAGGAGCAAAAAGTGACATCGACTATTACTGAAGATCTTCCTCAGTTGCGTCTACAAAAATTAGGTATGGTCTGCCGATGAAAAGTTTACACACACATATGTGTGTGTAATGTATGATCTATGTTGCGATATTTTAAGTTTAACAAAGCGTATGCAGCAATTAAAATTGGATGTATCAAGATGTCTGCAACAAAGTAATTAAATAAAACAGAGTTTACAGATAGGCAGAGATTTATTTTCGTAACAAAACTTTAAAACTAATTAGTTCTGACAGTAATATAAAAAGCAGGTAATTACAGGATTCAAAGTGGTGAAAATAAAAAGGCGATAATGGGTCTGTTATATTTGAAAACATTGAAAAAAGGAGAGTTTGGATGTCGGTGTTTGTTTTATTTTAATGTAAAAAGGCAAATAAAGAAAATAAACCTCCCATCGTAATTAAGCAACACACAAACAGACCGAGTGAGGGTATACATTGTCCTAATGCTAATCCCGGGGGTCGCTCGCTAATGGAGGCTTCAAGAAGACGAAATGAAGCCATCTTGCCTTAAAAAGTCCAAAAATGCAGGGGTGAGTTTATTTATGACCGCGTTTTTCGGGGAACTCGCTATTGAGTCCTTTACTATTTCTTCATTTTGAT
Source organism: Pieris mannii (assembly GCA_028984075.1). Classification (NCBI taxonomy): domain Eukaryota; kingdom Metazoa; phylum Arthropoda; class Insecta; order Lepidoptera; family Pieridae; genus Pieris; species Pieris mannii. The sequence continues at coordinate 10,669,579 of CM054794.1, forward strand.
GGGTTGACTTAATTAAAGTATTTGGTTTATAAAAAATAATTTCGAGACAATAAAGGGTTTTATTTTAAACAATCTGAGTCTTACGTTTTCTTTATATGTTATACGAACAAAGGAAATGACAATGTTTAGGCCGTCGTAGCAATCTCGTAGCCCCGGCTCGTAGCACATGGGCGTCAAAAGCATATATTATGCTTGTTTTCCTATTTGTCTGCTATCAAATATGTAGTAATTTACTATGGAGTATGTAATGTACTTGAAAGTTGGAACTCGGTCACATATTTGATATATAAAATGGGTTAATACACAAATTATGAGTCATAGAGAGGGCAGAACAGCATAATATTATTTAATAAAATTAGCATAACGATGATACGCGCGCATTAAATAACTCATTGTAAATAAGCGCCCAATTTATATTCAGCCCCAGGGATATTATCATAATCGGCTGTCGAGCGGGACAGAGTATAGCGTATCCGCGGCGGCCAAAGCGAGACGGACGATCTGAAAACTTCTGACGACGCTAAAAATTTATTGGAGTTCTTATAATGAGGTTGTATTCCAGTTTGAAAATTTCTTAAAAACTCTGATTTGGGAAAAGAACCCTTACCCTAAAGGAATAAAATAGAAAATCGTAAAGTAAAGCACAGTTGTTTGCCAATTTTAGTAGTGACTTTATATCCAAGAATTCTATGTTCCCCTTAATTAATTTTTTATTTCATTAATTTTATGATTAAATGCCTTTTTATTATTATCATTCAACACTGACAGAGAATAAGGCAACAATGTGTTTTTAAATTTAATTTTTCTGCAGCACATCACAGCAGCAAAGTTCTTCTTGAATATGCATGATTTAGGGTTTTCGATTGGCTAAAATATAGTTATCGCAGTTGCTTTATACCGCGGCACGTAGCCTCACTAAATAATCTCTTGATCCGGCACAAAGGTAATGGAGTCGGGCATTGTTCTCACTTATTAGTCAATTCAACATCCAGCCGGAGAGTGCTCAGGCCATAGTTTAGAATCCTTCGCACCTGTCTCAATAACAAACATACTAAAAAAATTCTCACTACGAGGTCGAGTGTTCTCTATTATTAACGGTGGCGTCGTAGATTAGTCTTTATGTGGAGTGCAGCAGGGCCGAGAGTGGAGCGTAGCCGTGTTAGTTTCGTTTTCAGGCTAATTAGAAGCGTGGGGTGTTTGGGCGGCGCAGGGCGGGCGGCCGCTCCACGCTTCTCAGTGCTTCTAGTGTTTGTTTTTTAGCTTATAAATACTATCGCTCTGTTTGTTTGTCGCCAATAGCGATAAACATTTCCGATATCGTATGCAAACTGCTTTCTGTCGGTTGGATCACTTGCCGACTGGGCTCACTTGTTATTTACAAGACGTCAGTTTATTAAAAATAAACCAGCTGTGTTATGTGTTATTTTTGTATGACAAATCATACATCTTACAAATTTTATTTTCGTTAAGTAAATTAACCAAACGCAATTGTTGGTAGGTATATGCATTGGCTCATTAGGTAAAATCTGCAGAGTTAATTGTCAATTAAAAGAGAGGCATCGCCGGGAGCGCCGCTAGTGCTGTGAAAGTAGCTATTAAGCCCGGTGTCTTTGTGCGGAGGTGTCGGGCCGCGAACTCTTCCCGCCATTATTGCGCACACCCACACCGCCGAATGCACCCACACACACACACACAACGCAGCTTATACATTGCACCGCTGGCTCGACGATCGCTCAATTAATATGACATTGTTAATTATTTTAAGAAATAAATTGCCGCCAACACATAGGAATAACTATATTTTAATCACATGTTCATATTGCATTATAGTCAACTTAACACTTTTAAAGAAAACCCTTTTTCAACGGATTTAAGCTATGTATTAATATAAACTTATAAATATTTTACATGATTTGGGTGGTGGTTACGGTGACTGAAGACAAAGGGGTGTTGAATGTCAAAAGGCATCACAGCTGTAAAAAACTAGTGAACTTATCACTGTAAAAATGAAAACCGTGAATGAATATTATTTCAAATTTCTAATAATGTATGAATATTATTAGAAATTGGAAATTGCCAAATGGGTTAGCCAATTGGCAAAACAGTAAACATAATTGTAAAAAAAAGAAATTCTAATTAGTATATAGAACCAGAACCAGAACGCAGAAGTAAATGTTAAAACACATATGTGTTGTAAGAGAAGTTTAAAAAAACGACAACCAGCAGTGGCTGGCACTGTTCAGAGTTGGAGAGGAGGCCGAGACAGTAATCTGCATATCTGATTATCAATCGATTCCACACAACAATATGTAAAACTGCAGGCACAAAGACACTGCCTGCGTAAGCTCTCTCGCCGCCCGATACTCACGGCTCTTAGGAACCGTTCCTTGCATCCGCCCATCATTATGACCACTGTCACATTGGTGATTAGTACCACGACATCTTGTTTTTATTTGCTAAACAATAATTGATTCGAGAACTTGTTCCACCTTAATTAATCCAGAAATATATATACGATACACTATTTTTCCCTTTTATATTAATTTGATATCAACTTTCCAAAAGTAGTTTTGGTGTAATGGAGTATTTCCATTCGCGTCGCAGTCGCAGGGTATAATCGCAGTCGCGTTGTGTGTCGCGCACAGCAATATGTGTGCAATGTTTGTGTGTCGAATAACGCGCGGCTAATATCGGCCCGAGCGCTCTTACTTCACACCTTCACGGATCTCGCTTTGAATTACGGTCCAATTCACGAGCGGCAGCGATTTAAATATTCTATTTCTTTATTTTATATTTTATTTTAAGCAAACTTTCATACTTCACAATTAGCAAATAATAAACCGTCTATACCTCAGAAATCAGAATGACTGATCTATTTGAATTAACGTTACCTACTTGGGCAAATGAATATATTTATTCGTTGTGAAAAGTCGTTTGTTGTCCAAATAATAATCTAAAAAAATATTTGTTATTGTATAATAAAAGTAGAGAAATAATCAGTTAGGAATTCAGAATTGCTTGGCGCTACTAGCCGTTGCCAGCGACTGAATGCCAAAACTGGTTTGAGAAGGAAGGGTTAAGCGTTCGCGAACACGTGCAGTAGTGTGCGCATGTGAGCGTCAGACGTATGCGTGCGTGTTCGTACGAGCGGCGCGCACTGAGACGCGACGGGTACCGCCGTCTCTACACTGCAAGCTGCAGTAAGCTATGACCGAAGAAGAAAAATACATAAATTTTGAAAGAATGAGCCGAAGACTAACTTCTATTTAATGTCTGTTACGGTGTTTATTTTAATGTAGTAATCTTATTTGTTTCGGAATCTATTTATTGGGGAAGGCCAAACGATTTTATTTAGTACTTTAATTACACTTTTACACCTTCACCTATATAAATGGAATACATATATAGATGGAACCACTAATAGTATCGCTTAGCAATCGGTGTATGTCCGCCCTAAAGCCGCTAATAACGTTGCTAATGCGTTTGTCTAATTTGTTCCGCCACATTCCGCAGCGATCGATGTGTTGCCGCCCTTTGCCTACCAAAGACTGTACTGGACCCGAGGTTAAAACAACAGAATAATAAAAAATAGATTAATAAATTTCTTACAAACGTTTACAAATTATTTACAAAAATATTAGGTTTTCCACATTCTCTATCTCTATTCTAAAAAATATGCATGTTTCATTCTCCTACACGATTGCTATGTCGCCTACATATACATATCTCTTCTTTTAATATAATGTAGGATGAAAAAGATTGAGTGAGACTGAGCTCCGAGTACCTACTAAAAACTCCCGTATTGCAAGCGAAATACGTATTTGAGCCAAGTCTTGACTCTGAATCTGAGAGCTGGAGGCGTAGCGTGATAATCACGCGGTCCGGCTTCGATTCCCGAAAAAAACAAAAATTGTTTCATATTAGTAGGCGCAGAAGGCTCATCACCTTCACTATCTTCCATATATATGTGAGTACATGTACAAGGATGGTTTGAATATCTTTTCTCTTAAACTCTTTGTCTCATTCTTGGAAAAACAACACGAATGTTTTTTAAAATGTACGGCAAGGTTATAATGTTATGTTTTCGTCCCCACTCGGCCCCATTCCGCTCTTTCGGTGGGCGGAGGGTGTTCAGCCGAATTTCTTTGGAATCGATCACCAATCGGCACTTGTGTTGTAAAAACGAAACAACACCGACGCACTTCATCGTTTCATATTATTAAATGATACGTGAAGCTGAAGCTGTGCAGGGCCTCAGCCCTCAGCATCAGCTGATTGTATTGTCTTAAATTTGGCATTTAATTGGTATGAATACTAACAGCATTACATAATTAATCAATCGATTTTAATTAGTCATAATTGTAAACTACTAAATGCCTGTGCTTTAGTATTGGCACAAAGATACCAATTGCCTGCTATATATGTTAAATAATTGAAATAGCAAGTGATATTATACATTTATATGCAAAGAATTTGATTAAATACGAATTAATAATAATCGTAACATCGACGCAATTACCTTCAGAGATAAGACTATTTTTGTCTAAAGCGGTTGTCCTAAAGAAACTCATAATGAAGATTCAGAACATTTTACTTCGAAATAGAAATCTAATTTATTAGTAGGTATTAAGGTGTTGAAGGCAAGCTCAAACGCTAATAATTGATTTGTAATAACCGAAACGAGTCGAGTTTAATCAATAATCAATAGACAAAGGCACAAAAGTGGGACAAAGCTGTAAGCTCAACTGTCAGGAGCACTAATTTGTTGAATAAGATCAGCTAACGCATTATCAAGCGGCTTTGTCCACGTTGTGAGGACAGCATTGGGCTGGCACAAAGGCCCGCTGAGGTGTGAGCCCTCACTTATCTTTTCTTCGCGACTGGTTTTCAAAAGCGTTTTGTCTACATTCGGAGGTGTCGTGGACTAGCATTACCTTGCTTCGCTTTTTATCATCTTTTGTCTAAATCGCTCTCGTGAACCATCACCACGTAACCGAGGCCAAGTTGTTTATTTCTAGAACGGTGCCAAAGAAATTGAGTTTAGAATAGGACACTTTTTCTGATGACAAGGGTGTTCTCTAAGGCGCTGTTAATTGGCGCCTCATCATCGCCATTTGGTGTTTGTATGTTATCATACCTTCTTGACATTTATTTGATTGTATTATCTAAGGAAACGTGAGTCAAAAGATGACTGAAATGCTCGATAGCGATAAGCGAACAGACGGACATTGAGGTGATACGGGCGGAACTAAAATGTGGAGAGCATTGGCGAAATCGGTGATAATTATTATTTCGCCGTTTGGCTAAGCACGCGGCCTTTGTGCTCACCTCCGAAGGGGCCCCTTTGTCGAGGGCGCAGGCGGCAGGCCACATACCATGCTCCACATACCTACTGTATTGATTGCCCGCTAAATTAACGATTACCACACGAATTAGTTATTATTTGTAAGATCTTTGATTGGGCCTTGGCATATTGTAGGCGATGACTGCCGTTGTTTAACGTTCTTTTTTAAGAAACTAATATCAAACATAAACAGATCTACAGTCTAATTAGAAAGTGCACTAGTCCCTCTCTCTCGCTTCCATTTGACATACCTATTAATAAGGTACTTTAAGTAATAAATTCTACGTAACACTAACTATTTATAATTTTACTATTATTGCACAAGATGTTAGCTTCGGTTAGAAAACAAGAATTAACCTGTCTTAGATAGATAGATATCTAAAAAAATAATTTTAAATTAGGTTCATGAGTCGATTCTGAACCTATGATATCATTAAAATCATACTTTATTCATGTTTTGAAATACTTGAGATGCTAGTAATTGTTCAAATGATGACACATACCTACCTTATAATTGTATATACCTAATAATTCATCTATTTCTGTCAAAATGTCTTAACGACGGGACAAATAGAACTATCAGAGTTTTATTTTACCAGAACAGGCTAATCTAGTGCTATGGAATAAATGAGTACAATGTACATATGTTGTTACCTCGTTATTCTTAGATAATTGTAGTGTGGACCTGAAAAACAGAGGATTTTAGAAATCTTTGTCTGCCATATATTACTTTTCTGTAATATAACTTTTAAGGAAAAATCTAGGTAACGGAAAACAGGCCACGGCAAATTATTTATGTTCAATGATATTAAAAAAAATACATATAAATCATTAACAAGTCAATAAGTGACCATTAGGTAATTTACTGTCGTTGTTGAAGTTTTAGAAAAAAATAAATGATACCTTTACCAAAAGGGATAGATATGTAAAAGTTAACTGTAGTATATAATATAGCAAATAAAACATTCTCTTTATTAAGAATAAAATATTCATAAATACCAATAACATGAATGTAAAGAAGAATAGCCATTTTGTTTAATCTGGGTTCAATTCTAGAACTAGTTTATTTCTTGTTAATTTTGTAAATCGTCCTTAGCAAATAAATTATTGCAAAAAGTAACTACATTATATTTAAATGTTAAGCATAACAAAGTCTAATTTTTTACTCTTTATTGTTTATCAATTTAATGATAAATACTTAATGAATAATACAAATTAAAAAAAAATAACTTAAATCAAATGACACACGAAATATGTTAACCGACTCTGAATTAAATAACAGTAAAACTTATAAAAACACAGTTCAGACTAATTAAACATAATAATAAAGCGGTTTATTTATTTAATTAGACTAAAAACAAATAAATAAATTAAAGTATTTATTTCATGATTATGTTTGATAATTCACACAGCTAAGGCGGCCGACGGAAACGGAAATAACGTGCGTTGAGACAATATGGTATGTTATTTAAAATAAATCTGAAATATATTAAATTCTTGTTATATAATAAAAATTGTTACTTTTTTCTCTTTTTTAACATAGGTATAAATTGGCGATTAAAATGAGTGGCGGAGAGTTTATTGCCAGTTCTTCTCTTCCGTTCTACGCCTTTGATTTGAGAACTGGCAGTAAAAGTAAAATTAGATTCATTTATTGTATGTTTCCTTTTTTTTGACGTTCATAAGTGTACATTGTGTTACCTATATGAATAAATGATTTTTGATTTGATTTGAGATTTCTGTATTTCTTAAAAACCAAAGCGGTCACAAAAAAATAACATCTAATCGAATTAATTGAAATCAAATGAAGAAGAATAACTGGTTTTATAATACAATTATAAATCATTAAACAGATAAATTATGATTTAGGTAAAATATTAAAGGGCATCAGTGATTCTTGGCCATAAGGAGTTGTAAGGCTGTGAAGCAGCAGCCAGGCGGCTTACACTCGCGACACAAAGAAACCCGATCCTGTCTGACAGCTCGCACAAAGCTCACAGACTTTATAAAGACGCTAATTATAAAACAAAATAAACGCTAATTAATCGCACAAAGCGTTTGCGTCGCTACGCAAAAGCTTCAATCCACTCCGCGATTGATTTATTCTCACACCTTCCTAAGAACCTTCTGCTTTCTTATTCTCAATAAGCTGGCTTATTGAGTTCTGTTTTATTATTCGTATTTACTCATTCTAATAAGATACGGGGACTACTACAGGCCAAGTTGCTTCCGCGGCAAAATTACTACTAGATCCTTGTCAATGTTTCGAGTTTTAATTTAAAAAAAACGATTCGCTATATGAACACTGCATGCTTTGATAAAACTAATTTAAATGGGAATACAATTAATCTACGAGATCCAACTGAATTTAGCACACATTTTCAAACTCAATATTTGGCTACTTGCGCCGAACGTATTAAGACACGCTTTCATTTACAAAGGAAATATACCTACATAGATTTTCTTGCCTTGTTTCGGTCGACGAAAGATTTTTTATTTTAACACTGTAAAGCATTGTTTTCTATAAATATGTAGAATTCCCTATTTGGAAGAAGGAATTTTATCAACTGCGTCACTTTTAAAAAGGCGGGCGAGCCAAAGAAGATTTATGGAAGGCTGAGAGATTGAGGCTGGTCTGATTTTTAATATCCTAAACTCACCGGGCGGCGGATGCAGCAGCGGAGGTCCAGGGAGGAAGGCGGCCGCTACGGCGGCCTGTGCGTTGAAAGCGGCGGCGTATGCTACGCGGCTGGCCATCGCCGCCGGCAGTGGGAACTGGGGTGGGTAACCGCGTGCCTCGCGGCCCTCGGAAAGGTTCAGAACGCGGTCATCGCGGCTCTCGAGGTACCGATCGCGAGCATCTCGTCCGTCCGATAGTCCCAGCAGCTCCTGTATCGCGAACGGTGACCGCTGCGGCGCACGCGGCGCACTCGTGTTGGCGCTCATAGCTTGCATCTTCAGTCTCGTCCTCAACTAGACATAATTCTAATAACACTTGCACTGGAACGTTCGATCACTTTTTGAGATTTTTTTCTAAAGTTGCGAAGTGAAATCTAACGATAGCGCATGTGACCGCACGGCGACCGCTCTCCGCGACGTGCCGAGCGTGTCTGCTCGCGGCGCCGCCCGTCGACGTGTAAAAACGACCGAACCCCCCTCGGCGCTCCGTTAGCGGTTTCGCTATTGAAAAATCTTAATTCACCACCCTCCCCGTGCGCCACCCGACCTTTCGGAACTGAGACGCGGAACCGCAGCGCCAAAACTAAAAGGTCCCAAAAGTGACGCGGCTGCGCTGCGCTTAGGACGTTTCGCGTCGCGCGCCTCGCCGGCCGGGCCGGGGGGGCGGAGCCTGCTAATAGCCAATACGGATATTTTGTTACCGCACTCTATTGGCCGGATTTCTTCGCGGCGTACACGCCCACTCGAACTCGCAGCGACCGAATTGATACTACAACACTTCGAGTTAAAGCTTAAAGTGTCGGAATCGGTCGAGTCGATTTAATTTTGATTAATCGTAAGAGTGAGCCGTCTCTCGGCGCTGCGGTGCGACGGCGGCGACGACGGCGGCAGGTGGCCGGAGAAGGTTCCCGCGAGGCGGAGGCCTATAATGCGAGAGGGGGTATTAATTTACGTCCGCGAATTCACACGAGTGTATAATATCCCATTATAGATCATTACCTGCCGCACGGTTCGGGGTAAAACTGCGTTAAAACAAAGAAACCTCTTTTTACGCCCACATATCATTCAAAGCTTCTCTTCTTCGTTCTGAAGACTGTTTTGTTCATTTTAGTTTCGACTAAACTTTGCATTGATGTCGAGTCCACCACTCCAAGAAATTGTCATTTCTTCAAAATATTTTTTTTTTACTTTTGATTTGAAGAATTACTTTTGGCGTTTAAGTTCTTAATAAATAACAGATTTCAAAGAGAAGAATACGGGATTTAGGACTAAAATAAAATGACATAGGTCCAGAGAACATAGTATTTATTGAAGTATTGATGATTGATAAAGCTACAAAAACATCTTTTACATTTGTTGGACACCTTTAGTAAATTAATTAATTTGTAATTTGAAATGTTGCGATTATTACCCAAATTAAATTCAGCAATGTAGTCTCTCTTATGTTATGTTCCATCTTATTTGATTGTTGATTAAAATATCTTATTCAATATTTTCAATTTTGCTGACTTATCTGACTTGTCTTGTACAAATTTTGCTCCTACAATTAATTATTTAAGAAAATAAAGTTTTTCTTTCTAAGCTTCGTACATCTATAAACTTAGAACCAGCCAAAGGTAATACATAATAGTCAAGTCTTAACTGTTCTAATAATTAAAGCAGTTGGTTAACCTATGTATGTTCGTTTTATTTTATTTAACTATGAATGGCTTTTCATGAGTCATAAAATACATGTTTTCAATACATTGTAACAAAAAAATGTATAATGTTGTTAGATTCAATCACGCACAACAATTTACACGCACTAGCCATAGGTACTAGAATTGTTTTTTATTTTTTTTAAATAAAAGCCATGAATATTCATATTAATATAGGCAAACATGTTTTAGTCTTATCTTCGACACACTGAAGGTATTAAAGATGTTAATCACGTAATTTTAAAATTACAATTTCGAAATAAAACAGTTTATTATTAATAATTCAATATTTATTTACGTTATCTTCGTTTGTTTCTTTTTAAAAAAAGGCAAAATTATTATTTTGAAACTGATAAGTATATGCGTAGTTCTCCCAAGTAACGGCGAAAATGAGTCTGACATTGGCTCAAATTTTTTTAAATATCCTAGTTGCGGAATTCAGCCTAATAACACGAGTACAATTTCCTTTACTATATCCTAAATCTATATACATATATAGATATAGTATATAAGACCTTTTTACCACATCCTGGTCCCCAACATTACTAAACAACGTCGGGTTGTTTGTAATCGACTTCCACGATATTTGGTTTCTATATCTTTAACTGGACTGGACTCCAGATTTATTTTTTCCAGAAATCTTCCTTCCTATGTTTATCATTGAAAAAAATAAAGAATTTAAGAATACTGAGAGAAAGAGATAGATGAGAATGTGGCTCTTATAAGATACAAACGAACGGCTGATGCCTGGCATCGTCTCATGCGTAATAGCACCAATGGTAACTCGCATGTCTTAAAACGTCGGCATGCTGCCGTGTGTTTTGTTAACTAAACAATACGAACATAGCAACGAAGACCGAAATCAGTACGAGTGATGGTATATTAATGAGAATAACGAAATGGCCCAAAGAAGAGGCGAGAATAGCGATGTTTGTGGGGCGATCAAAATATTGTAGTGGTGTAAGAGCTCGTGTCACGTTACGGTCGGCTCGCATTGTCTGACTCAGTTCGCACGATCTTTTCTAATTATTTTCTTTGCTTCGCCTTTATGTACCTGCTCGTATTGATCGACTGGCTTTTGTATTATTATGTAGTTCCCTGCTGTTATATTAGGAATTATTATTCTTAGACTAGATTATGAATTCATGATACTACTTTTTGGCAATATTTTAATTAAAACTTACTTCAAAGTCGACTATTATTGCCTCTCCATTACAAATTATAATAAATTCCGTATAAGAACTAAAAACAATTATTATAAAATTGCCCACAGCTATAACTAACCTTCTTCAAAGGGTAGGTACATGTTATTCGGAGTTAATTTACTTAACAAAATACATAAGTTGGCGGGCCTTTTTCATTGGCAAAAGTTATATTATTGATGTGAAACATCTATAGCCGCACGTAAAACCGATTTCTGGCGTGGCGACGCATCGCCACGCTATATGATGGTATATACATACAATCTATATGCAGTAGTAAATTTTTGTATTTAATGAAATAAATGTTTATTCAATAAATAGTCATCGCTATCTGGAAAACAAAATCGTAAAATTTTATTTTATCATTATGACATATTTAGTTCCTATCACAATCTGTTCTTTTCTGCATATTACTTCACAAAATAATTTCGATGTTTCACATCTGCCAGGCGTCCCGTGACGGCTCACATTTTTTTTGTTAGTTCCTGCAGTTAGTAAATTTCATGTAATTTTTTATTTTGTAATTTCATATGTTTGTTTTTTTGTGTTGCGTCTGTAAAGTGTATTATTAATGTTCACTCGTGTCAATTTAGGGTCACCTGTTAAGGCAGGAGTGTCAAAATATAATCTTTAAAATAATAAAATATAATAAATAAAATCTTTTGTTAATATTTTGATGTTACACAATAGAATCTACCTATATAAAGTTATAACTAAAAATCTCCAAAATAGTTGTTCTACCTGTTATTACAAAAACCATTTTCATTATTGTATATAATTCGAACATTGCTAATAATGTTTGTAATTACTTTTATATTGAATTTTGAATAAAGATTGAGTGTATTTTAAGCTTTTACATTTGTTTATCCTAAATCACTTTTTATTTATTTTAAAGAATTAGACATACTCATAAGTCTTACATGAAAAATCTAAAACTATAAAGGCGTATACACATCCTCTATTTTTATTGTAGCCTCAACCGATTTGGTATTAAAGTTTTAAGTAATTCAAAATGAGAAATTTATTTTTGTTATTTGAGTTTCTAAACTTTCTTGCCTTACATGTAAAAAATTAGTTTTTTTAAATTATATTCATAATACTCCGTTCACTTTCCTCGACTTGGAAAACAGGAAGAAAGATTTCGGTATCAAAGCATTTCTAAACGGGATATTCCAACTATTTGTTTTCGGATCATGTAAATTCACATAAATGAATAAACCAAACCATGTAATTTACATATGTACCTACAGGCAAATTTAATGACGTGGAATAAGTGATACCTGTGTCTTATACTTCATAATAAACATATTTTATTTTACCATTTCTTTATTAATGTTATAATAAACCAATGTTATTTATTTAGAAATTAACTTGGCATTATTGACTAGATTGCGTGTAGAAATATTCACTAGTATATAATCAAAACATTAATCGTATTTATTTCCGTTTCTGATTGTCATCATGTGTTTTGTAAGAACAGGTGGAAAGGATTTACGGCTTTAAACAACATGTCAATTCGTCCCAAAGATAACATATTATTTTGAATGATCAAACCTTCAAAAGTACCCGTTCCCGTTACTTCGCCTTCTCATCTCACCTTCGGACGTAATTAAATTGTTACAATAACTATTTATGTGTCCTTCTGTGTAAATAGTACAATGTCTGATTGTAATGAAACATAAATTATGAATTCAAATATCATAAGAAATATTAAATTTGTTAAATACGTAAGTGCGAACATTATTTTTTTTATATCCGACTTGAAATATATTTGCGTATTCTTCGCTTCGATGATCACGGGTATAGGTTTAGTTTTCCTGATGGTCAGAAACCGTACAGGCAACATCACTCAGTGCTTTCTGCTCTACCGCATTCCATTAAGGTCTCAATGGTATAACAAAGTCTTCTCTTTTGCACCACTGCACTAGAGACAGCATATTAATATAAAGAAACAGTCAATGTGATTTGTTAATGATCTTTTAAGTTGTTACTTAATAATTGTATAAGTATTTGAAATAGTTTTAGGAGTACTAATAATGAAATAAGTGGCCATCTTTTTCTCCTGGTAATCTAATCTAATACTCTCCGAGTGCTATATAATCTTCCAGGATGTTGTTGGGGCTCCCGCGGTCTTGTAGCGCATCAGGTACATTTGTGGATGCACGCCTGTATGACGTCTCATTAATCATCTGCATACGGATAGCCTCACTGATACATAGGGTTACTACTACTCACAATATCCTGAAGCTTATAGGTAGGTATTAAACCCGAAAGTGCTGTGAGACATTGGGTTCATATACCTGCCACGTACCTGGTGCCTCAAAGCAACGCAGATTTAAAAGTTTAAATGATTTAATTATTAGGCTAATTTTAATTTTAGTAACATAGTTATAAGTAATACTCCACCAACAATAAATGGACTAATAATAGTCCAGTTCAAACAATTTGTATTAAAAACTTGGCGATTGAAAAGAGTGGCGGAAAGTTTCTTGCCAGTTCTTCTTACCCGCTCTACGCCCTTGACTTGCGAACTGGTTGTAAATGTAAATTTACAGTTAATTTAATTTGTTTTTCTTGACGTTCATAAGTGTAAATTATTACCAATATGAATAAAGATATTTTGATTTGATTTGATTTGATTTGAATAGTCTGAATTTTTTTTATAGGACCTTCGGCTTGAGCACTCCGAATGACTGACTTAGCGACGGAGACCATTAGATGCATATTATTCTTCATGACTAAATGTTTATGTCCACATTATAATCATCAACTAAACCAAAATGTAAAAATAATAATGAATTACTTTGGACTTATTATAAGGCAGTTTGCATAACAAACTAAAATTTTGGCACATCGTAGTATTTCCATTCGTTTAGGTACTGTCTTCTATCGCCATAGCAACCGTTTCACCACCAAAGGCCAAAAGGTCAAGGCCACAAAAAATCCAAATTAACTAATTAATTGTATTGTTGTCTGCTAAATATTTCGCCTAAATCGTTCTTAATAAAAGTCAGATGAGTTAATATCTATCTTAAAATATAATTAAAAGGCCCTTGTTGTTTTAATTTTACATAAATCTGTGTAATATGACAATTAGAAAAAACGTGAGCCTATTTCAGTGATATAAGTGATTCAAATAAGTAACTATATGTTAGAAACTATTACAGTATTAGATTTTAATCACGTAAAGTGATTTTGTGGCGGAGGATGATGAACTCAATCTCCAACTTAAAATGAAGATTCTCGGGCTGCTGATTCAGTTTGACATTTTGTAAATGATAGCGATGTAAACGCCAATTCGAACGTGACTCAGGATATAACATCGCAGTGATTGGTAGCCTAAGATTTAAGATAAAGTTGTTATTCAAACCACAGGTTTTGCCGTTTCGCTTATAGGTTTCTTTAAGTTAAAGAACTCCATTACAAATAAAGATCGAACGAAATCATAAGAACATAGACATGTAATAGACAGGTGACAACTTATTAGCATTGACTAATTACAAATGGAGGCTAAAACTAGACTATAATTATTCAAAATAATTGCTAGTATATAATAACAATTTGATACAATAACATAAACCATCATCAATGGAGATGGCAACAATACACTAATATAATATTTATTTGATGTCCTTAAAACCTACAAAGACTTGAACTGCATTCCTTTCCACATTTGCAACACTTAACTATGCCTCAACGGTAAATAGACCTTTCATTGTAAGAATTGAACAGTTATTTCAGTTCTTGTACGTTAATAAGTGTCCCCCATACGTTGTAGCCTGCATGGTCACCTAACAAACCGCCATTGAAACAAAATTTGAATGATTTCCTAATGGGAAACCATTCACTAAAATATCATATGCCAACTGCCAAATGTATTATATTTAATAAAGTACAAAGATTTATCGTGTGTATGTGAAAATGTCCTAATAATTTGCTAGATGAGTTGTGTGTGTGGTTTTGATTTGCTTATTTATTACTAAAAGATGCGTTTGAATAATATGGAATGAGTAGTGGATCGCGTACCTACTCCTTATTTTAGAGATTTGCAATATCAAACTGTAGGATATGAAAGTGCTCAGTATGACGTGTTCTACAATCGGGTACATTTAAGTTGAACATTTGAAGCAATCGGGGGCAGAAAATTAGATTGTTTCATAAACCAACATGAGTAGGTAGAAGGGATGGAGTAGTATAAAACGTTTTATGTTATGACCGAAGAATAAATAATTTATTGACTTTATAAAGTTGTCGTTTATTAATAAATAACTTTAATATCTGTTGAAAGAGGATGCCCGTAGTAACGGTCGCGCGGTTGCTTCAGCCAACAACAACGCTAAGTATAGCTTAGCCTAATGTGACTGCAGCCTTAGAAATCAAAGACTGTTTCATAATTTCAATTACGGCTTCACACGCAGCGAGGGGGGTACGCACACATTTTTATTAAGTGTCGCCGCCCCTTCTCGCCCCCGCCGCCCCGGGGGGACTGCCCCATCGCCCGACCGGGGACACAGGGGTGCATAATTGCGGCGTGCACCTCGTTGCGACCAGCGCAAACTGAGTTATGGGCATTTTGTGGTAAGATGTGGTTGATAAGATTCTCTTTATTTAGCCTTTCACTATTTTATGCAATAGGTCCAAATAAAAGGAGTATATTCATTCGACAGTCACTAGAGAAGAATTAAAGTGAAATTAAATAATAAACCTCTTTGAACATTTTTTATTAATAATCTTTTTAATTCATACATATTACTATCTCTTATTTTCTAGTTTAGAATCTACCTAAGTTCATCTATGAAAGAAAGAGAAAAGAATAAAGAATTTTATCACCGTAGAGATACGAAAGGTTGGTTTTAATAAAGCCATTAACAACATTTGAAATGATTCGTTAACAAATTTAAAAACAGAGCACTTTCCAATGCGCGTTATTTTTCGACATGTTTACCAATAACAGTGCAACCACGTTTTACATCAGAATAGACTCATAAAAATCTGTTCAAAATGTTGCTAAATAATAATGTGTATAGTTTTTCAATAACTATCAATTGCAGTCCAAATATTTCTTCTGTTCGAGTAGAATAAGGTTTTGCTTACTTTTAATGTTTGATCATGATTTTATTATAAATAAAATATTAAAAATAAATATTTATCATATAAGTAAGAATGTCTAATCAGATGGGAGTTCGAGATGAGGCTCGTAGGGGAGAGACGAGTTAAATTTAAGAAAAAACAATGAAAAAAAAATAATAATATTAATATTGAACTAATTCACAATGCAGCTGTTAAACATCGTGTGTTAGCTGATGATCTATATAGAGATTAAACTTTAGGAAGTTAGCCTTTTCTACAATTTTATTATAATTTTTCGTATGGACAGAAATAGGCTCGGTATTACCGATACATTTACAGATATTGGGTATCTGTAACTACTACTTCATAAATACGTTATATATTTTTAAACAATACAAGACATTTTATGCAATGTAAGCACTCAAAGTATAATTTTTTACATATAAACATTTTGTGTAAAGGGCATGGATCATGTTTTGCCACGAAATTCAAGTATATCGTGTCTATTAATTATTTGTTACTGAACAGACAAATCTTTAACTTCAAATACCCTCAGTTGTGACAGTTGCGTTATTAGGCTTAATTCATAAATTTTCGTCTTGTACTTAATTGTAGCATTGCTATCGAGTTCAATATCCCACTAAAGCATCCGGCGGAATATGACAATTAAATTTATACTTTTATCTGTGATAATGAGACGAAAACCCTAATTCTATACTAACGGACACAATATATTAATATTTAGTGTTTCGGGAATAATGTAGTTTTAAAGATTTATATTGTAATAGTTATCAACCTGTTACTAAAACCAAGTACCCTGTGTACATTATTCAGTCTAGGTACATTGATCTTAATTGTTATAAAATATAAGCGGAAGTGCAGTTTGATTACAATAAGACTAATCAGTAGAATTATGTACCTGGGTAGTATCAAAGTATTAACTTTTAACTTTGTATTACTTAAAAATAGCTATTACATGTAGTTTTTATTTAATTTCAACTTTTGTGATTGTAAAAAATGTATTATTTGTATTTTCTATAGCTCGAAAGAGTTGGATCAATTTCAATTTGTTGTATTAATTAGTTTTATTATTTTGTTATATTGTAAGGGTATTTTGGCCATCTCCGAAGATCTTCCGTCACACAATACGTTAATTAATAAGGCGATCAAAATTAGTTTCGGCTTTGAAAATAAATTAAATTATTTTCCTGCCGCCAGATTGAACATTTCTGAATTTTGTTGGTTAGTAATAGGGAGATTTTACTTCTTATAATCTCGCTAACTTCAAATTAAGTTAATTACAATTTTTTTATATAAAAACTTTAACTGTTAAAGTTTATATTTAGAAATACTCAAAGAGATGATATATAATACATAACTGTCTTTTGGTTTCAATTGTTTTTAATCATTATCACAATGGAAATAATACAACATATAAGAATAAGAAAAGAAAACCTCTCCTATTAAAAAAAATCGAATCGTCCTTAGATTATCGCTCTAGCGATAGACGTTTATTCCAACTTCGACGGACAAAAAAGTGTTGCTGCTTGTAAGAATAATTGACCGGAGAAACAGAAATAGGTAGGTAGGTAGGTAGGTAGGTAGGTACATAGATGAATAATTTGGGAGTAATGTGGGGTCTCGAGCCGCGAGCAATTCAGCCGTGCTCTTGAGTGGGCTCTCGGAATGAAGTCGCGTAGAGCTCTAGTGTAATTAAAACCTAAGTGAATATGAAGTATAATAGTTCTTGCAAGAAGTCTCAGCGCCACATTCCACGTATTCACGTAATAATGCACAATGGAGAGAATGCAAAGTGTATAATACGCGGAGGGCGGGCGGCGCCGGGCGCGAGGCTCGTATGCGCCTCCATTATACCGCATACTAATGACAGGAGGCTTGATTAAAAACCTTAGCGAGGGCGGAGGCGGGGCTCCACGCTGCACTCTATACACACCCCTCACCGGTTCCACTCATTAAAAATTATACCTATTAATTAATATATTTATAGCGACACACCTTAAACCAAATATGAGTATTTGCTTCATTTCTACCTCCAGTTCATTAAATTGCATTTTCTAAATTGTTTTTTCTTTCCAGGCTTTAACACTTTCCATAGAAATAATGGCTCTAAAATTAAATGTGATATTTTAATTAAATTATATAAACAGTTTTCTCACGGGCTCGTTAACTTACAGATTTCACTAATAATTGAGATTATTTCTGAATGGCTTGCAAATTGTAAAGATTTATAAAAGGTGTTGTGATTTTAGCATTCAAACAGAGCTAGCAATCAATATGAAGAAATAGTGAATTTTGTACAAACTTGTTGCGTTGTAGAGACGGTGGAGCAAAGTGCAGACACGTCATTGTTTTGAGAGCTCTCATAGCCGCACTCAGCTCCTACAAGCCACTCGTGTCTCTGAACGATTAGGAGGACTTAGTACCTCTACTGACACATTTTCATACCTAAAGTTAACAAGGACACGAATGAAAAGACAATGAGACTTCTAACAGACTATTAAAGATTGCAAGGTATTTGTATATTTTGCGAATTATAAGTAATTCTTAATTCTTATTGCTATCTCTTTTATCTGTATGTGATTAATATGCTCAGTGACTGTGGTAAATTGATGTGGGTGATGTGAAGTAGCCCGCATTACTTAAGAACTGAGCGGGGCATCAACTATTAATCGACTTTAATCAAATTGCTTTTATATGTGGCGAATAAAATAACGATTGAATTACCTATGTTAAAAGATTGCTCACAACAAGAGTTGGTTAACCAAAACTAATGAATAATTGTATGTCCATTTCTGACAAATCAGATAACAACTTAAACTATTCGGAACACCATCTTTGACTAGAAATGATTTGTCCATTAAAATTCCTTTCCTACTTCGATTTCTGTCCTTTTATCTAATATAAATTGACTTTATATTGATATATAAAGAATTTCAGCGAGTTTAATTTTTCATAACAATTTAAAATTATAATTATTTATGTACTCATATACTAAATTTACCTGATCCTTTTCCAAACTCCGCTCCAATTTCCAATCCAATAAAATAAATCTAATGAATCATAAACCCTGCAGCCCAAGAAACGGAATAAAAAAACTAGAAATGAATAGCTTAGATGTTGTATTAACTTTTACTTCTTTTATATAAAATTCTCGTGTCGCGGTGTTTGTGGTTAAACTCCTCCGAAACGGCTTTCCCGATTCTCATGAAATTTTGTGTGCATATGAATTATGTGTAGGTCTGAGAATCGGACAACATCTATTTTTCATCCCCCTAAATGTTAAGGGTAATCCACCACTATTATATTTTTTATTTTTTTTAATGATACAGCATTAGTAAATACATATAACCCTGAATTTTCAACCCTTTACAATCAACCCCTATTTTTTTTATTTCATTATTAAAAACTTATGTTGTGAACTCTGAGGTTTATACACAGAAAAATTCACAGAACAACCTAAAAAGATTTCATTCTGGAAAACCGAACAGTCTCTGGGAGAGCATAGCAAAATGTTCCATGTTGGTATGTACTAAACAGGTAGGCTCAGTAAAATCTCATTACGGAGAACGAAGTTCGTTGGGCAGCTATTTTGTTTATGTATTTCACAATATATACGAACAAGACATGATTTGAGGAATATATTCTTGTTATTCTTTTGTTTACCTTGGATTGAAAATCCTGGTTTGGTCTAAGCAAAAAGTTTGTCTTTATTTCCCTTCACGTAAAAAATAAAGGCAAATTTAATACGTTATTTACATAACGTTTCGGAGGTTTTTCAACAATGGTGGTCAGCGATAAGGTGGTAATTCATATATAATACATATGTTTCATATAATTTCATCATAATAGAAAAAGTTTCATTCGTTTACAAATATTTGTAAAATGTGGAATTTTATCTACTCTAGACAAAATTGAAGTATGTAAGTATATTGATGTAAGATAAGTAATCGTTTAGGATTCTACCTGCTACCACCATCAGCGTCTTCAGTTATACCGCTGATGTAGACTAGATGTAGCTTCAGTTTATGCATCTAACACCTGTTGGCGTATCATTCCGAATTTCACAAAATATCTCATCGGCTTCTTTCAACTAAAATGTTCCGTACCTACGTCGTTAGGTAGATTTTGTATCAATACATATTCAATCACCTTCTCATGCGTGCAACAGTATTCAACATACAACGTAGCTAAAAGATATTCCTATTGGTGAAACCAATATCTTACATATTTCTATTCAATATATATAATTTCAATAAATATTAATAGCATAAATGCATATCATGTGTGTCATATACACTAATACTTATACAAACATTTTCAAATTTTGAAGAAATATTAAAGAGATTATATTATATATTAATACTTACATTGCGAAAGACCTCTCTAAAGTACGTTGTCACCAAAAAAATCTAAATACCAGCACAAAAAAAGTTTCCGACGAGGCCATATTCAAAAATAATCTACAAATGATGAACCAAAACATCTATCAGTTGTAAGTACTAGAATTTTCACTTAGTTAGCTGTAGTCTTGACAAAGGCCTGACTTAGTTTTGTTTGCCGAACAGATACACGACACAACCTCAGCACAGAAATTAAAAAGAAACGGCAATCAGTTGCAAAAATCCGATATCAACTGGCTCGTTAGAGGATAACAATAGTTTTAATTATTAGTTTCGCCGATTGTGCCGCCATGTTGATTTGTACGCGCGTATTGTTTTACGTCAACCAATAATTAGGTAGGTGCACGGCCTGCGACAGGGCACTGGCCAATCAGAATGCAGGATCATTGGCTTTTATTTGTAGTATTCCACGGAGATTTTACAATATTCGAGAAATTCATACGAATAAAATTATATCATATTGTAAATTTGATGATATTATGCTTACGTTGTTATGTTATACGGGTTGGCCAAAAAGTGATGGATCAACGGGGTTTCTAATAATGGTAATTCGTCAGCTGCGAGGAAATGTTCTACGGGTGGTGCATCAGGTCAACCCCTGCAGAGGTTATTATACGATTTTATAAGAAAATTGCCCATTTTTACTTTAATTAATTCTTATCAAAACTTTGAAAAATCTACATCCTGAATCTTTTTTATAACATCCACTAGATTGGTACGGATAAGACCTTGCATTAGACATGCTAATTATGGTTGTTTATTAGGTGTATAGAAGATAATATTCAGTTTAGAAAATAATAATTTTTCAAATCATAACTTTTTGTTTATTTCGGACCCCACTGTGAAAAAAAAATACTTTATCGAAAAATGACCCTGCATAACAAATTTTGGCACATTTAATAGGGATTCTGAAAAGGTATTACACATGGCCATCAGTGGCTATAATATCTTTTTAGGATGAAAAAACAAAACAAGGATTGTGAAATAATTGTTCAATTAAACAAAACATTACAATAAACGCTCAAAATTCCTGCCTCTAACCATAATACATAATCTGCACCGTGTAATAAAATTCTTACCTACCCTACGGAATGTATCTCTCTTGTTAATAACTTAAACCCTAGTAATTTTCGTAGTTCTTATTCGATATTGTTCTCCCTTTGATAAACTATAAAATTTAATTAATATTTTAGAAAGAAAAAAGTATAATTTATTTAGATTGCAAAAGCCAATGCATTTCTGCATATTCCCGTTGACTGTATACTCTCCTCACAGCAGCCATTTGTGCAGGTTTGAATCAAGTCTGATTCACACACAACTAGTCACAGAAAGTTCATACTCCTAGAAAGAGAAATAAGAGCCACTGATGGCCATGTGTTATACCTTTTCAGAATCCCTATTAAATGCGCCAAAACTACGGGGTTTCTTTTTGGTCCGAAGTACCTAAACAAAATATTATGATTTGATAAATTTTCATATTGTATATTTTCATATTATATTCATATTATAATAGCATGGCTAACGCAAGGTCTCATCAGTACCTAGTGGATATTGTGAAAAAGATACAGGTGTAGATTTTTTCAAATTTTAATAAGAATTAGTAAAAAAACAATTTTCTTATAAAATCACAAAAAAATCGAACTCTGCAGGAGTTGAGCTGATGGACTACCCATAGAACAATTAATTGCAGCTGATGACCCCATCCGGTATATATATGTATTATTCAGTATTATTCATTATCTTACAAAACTATTTCAAATCATAATAACGAGGCTATAAAATAAAAAAAATATACCATAACATCTTTCAAGAATACATTAATTAAATTAAAATGATAATCCTAGTAAGCTTCTATGTCTATAGAAATAGGTAAGGCATAAAGGCTGCATCGTCAAGGTATTTCGGTGCATTTCTAGTGTTAAGTTCAACTCGTCTAGACTTCATTCAGTATTCAAATGAATTCGTACATGCCTGTACACAGTCTATTGTTATATAACAAATGACACTGTATCAGACTAGTTGAGCCACTGCCAAGAGACAGGCTGTGGGTGCGGAGGCCGCGTGACATCTACTGTCACTCATTAGCGAGTTGTCCAAACTCGTTATAAATCGACACTACTACCAACACAGGGTTCACACAATTAAACCATTTTATTGTTTTCACATTTTATTTCATCCAAAGATGTAACTTTAGGAAGCATTCATGAAATAAAATGTAATTAAATATAGTTAGCCATTTCTTATTTGTATAAATGGGTGTGGTTTGTTTCAAATGTGATCCTAATCTTATGTGCAACTAGGGAATTAGCTTCAAATTTTTGATCGCCATTTCTATAGAAATTAATACTTTAGTAAATTATTTTAATAAGGGGTGCTGCAGTAATGACGAGAATTACAAAGTAATGAGGCAGCCCTGGGGCCAGCGCCCGGGGCGGTGGTACGTGAGATCGTGACTTTCGACCGCGACCGCCCCACCCCTTCGCGACCACCCCCCAGGGCACGCAACGAACAAATTATTCTATATCATAATGTATTGACGATCATTCTATCACCATTGGCATCTACAGGCAGGTGTGAGAAGTATTCCGAGGGTAAGAATCTATAACTAACTCAACGAATAGATTATACCCGTAGTTCGACAAATTATTAATAGACCATTATATTATTTATGGCCATAAGATATTATATTTCTATGATTGATTTTCTCATCGTCATTTCTAGCTACATTCGACTAAAACAGATATATTCTACTATCGATATATATATATTCGACGAACACTATCTATACTTGATAGATAGCTAGCTTTTTTTGGCAACTGTCATGTCATGACTTATAGTTATTGAGTTCTGTGCTGTGAGCACACAACTTTCCTATTACTTTTGATTGTTGCACCCTTTACTAAAAATCGTATACTTTAAACTAATATTTATTTCATTTTTAGTTTATTATTCAATTGTTATTGTTATCGTTATTAATATTATTGTTATATATGTAACATAAATCTTTGGATGAAATATCTTTTATTTTTATTTTTATTTATTTATTTACACTTCGTTGCAAAGAAACAAAAATAAAACAATACATAAAAATTACAAGGGATGCAACGGGCGGCCTTATCGCTAACAAGCGATCTCTTCCAGGCAACCTTTTAAGTCCTCTCATTTGAACTAAAGAACACAATCTTGGTTTAATCGCTTATTATGTAAACAGTACAGATAATACAACTGTCAACAAACTAATTATATGGGTACATTACCATTTTATACATTATGCAAACAATACAGAGGACTAAATTGACAGAAATACTTTAGCTCATCAAGAGTACAGGCTTCGTTCTATATTAGGTATATATTAAAAAAAAGAAAAAAATATTAAACAATTAAAAAGCTCGCAATTCCCGAAACTGTTTGTAATAATTCTTATATAAAAATACAACGATTTAATCGTTAGGCTTCTTTTTCTTGTATTTATTAACATCTGAAGTGATTTTCCCCGCGTTAATTTCAAACTTATGATCTAGGTACTCGCCCACGCTATAAAAGTACCTTGCCTTTAAAAACCCAATCACCTTCCCCTTGAAAACATTACATGGCAGCGATCTGTAACTTCTAGGAAGGTGGTTAAATATTCTAACAGTCATGGCGTAACAATTTTTAGAATATAGCGTGGTGCAACATGCAGGTACCCGCAGCCTACTACTAGGGGATACTACATGTGATACATCTCAAAATATTTAATAAGTCTACATATGGCAAAACAAAAGTTTTGAATATGTTTAAAGAACAAAACAAATCGTTAAAAATATAAATTCGGTAAATAAAATCTGTCATTTAATTGAATTTAATTTCACCTTTGCTACCATCAGTCCATCAAGTATAAGAAATCTGATGCCTTTTTCTACAGACGTTAACAATATCATAGTATAATTTATAGAATGAAGAACAAGTTCAGAGGATCTTTTACTCAGGTTTACAATTATTAGAATCTTGTTTGTCAACGTTCGTTTATTCAGTTTAGATGCGTCTTAGGACATGCTTATGAATGTCAAAAACGTTTACAAAATTCGAAAGAGCAAGACTACGCCATCCGTTCGCAAAACTGCCAGGCGGCCTCGTTCTGAGAAGAACGGGTAAGAAACTCAGCAAGTTTTACCCTCCCTCTATATTACAATTTTTCAAAGGAAATTATTATAAATCACAACGTCATTTAAGTTCTGTGATTTACCACATTCACCATTACACACATATTAACAATACTTCCAAGATAACAAACAAATTATAACAATATAATTAGAACTACTGCCAGGCATTTTTATCTTCAAGGTAGTCATTAACTGTGTAGTAACCTTTACACATTAATGTTTTTGCAACTTTGAAATCGTATTAGGTATAACATCCTGTACGTGTATTGGCAGGATTCGCAGAGGACCGCAGAGTGAAATGAGCATTAGCGCCCTTATTAGACTCGTTTGTTGCAGACAGTCTCTCTCCGCTGGAGACACTGCCGTCGCAGCTCTCATTGTATCGGATATATTGATCGACTTCGTTGATACCTTGGTATAGTCAGAAGAAATAGCTAGATTATCAGACACATTATGAATTCTATGATGTCTCCTTATGGAGCTCACTCGAGGGAATTGAGATTACATTAAGTTTATGCAAGTGGTTTAGGTTCACCACAAATCAGGCAAAATTTTCATCTAAGAAGAAGAGTATCTATCGTAATGCTTTGTTAGACTTTTTACGAGTAAGAAACATTACGACCACTTGGTATTTAAACATTTATTTATAAATATTACAAAAAGGCATACATTTCATTTCAGTTATTTGATTGTGACCCAGAGACCTCATATTTTAAGAAAGGGTTTTAACAATAATTTCTACAGATTAAATCCCTATATACCTACCTAGGTAGTTCTAGTCATTAAAAATTGGTCTTAGTTGCTATAATATTATTGGTTAGTAAATAAAACAAAACGCCTCCTATAGTGCTAGTATCACTTTCAGGTGGTTGGTGCTATGCCTAACACGGTGCATCAAGTATGCGACCTTTTTTCGAATAATGGCATTACAACGATCAGTTCGGGTCGCGCCAAACATGTCAGAACTTCGGCAAGCCCAATAGCAACCTAAATATATTCTTATACTGGATACGGAGCGTATTGATCAACTTCTTAGTGAAACAATCCCACGTTAAATCTACACTTTACTACGCCTCGAGCAGAATAACTTTAACTTCTGGTGAGCTACGTGCAAACCTGCGAGTCAGCATATTACCCCTTACGGGCTACGGCTAATGCTCTTGCTTCTCGCTCCTGATCGGCGACCTCAGACGAATCCTCTGCAACCCAATCACCCAAATACGTATATCCTATCAGTAGTTTGAGTGGCACACCGTTAAGCGACAATAGCTATTTAAATCAGAGTAATTCACTTCCGTAGTCAGGGTAATTTGGCGAGAACGTTAATTATATTTTTAACTCAGGAAAAAAAAAGAACTAATGTGAATTTGAAATACTTATTAATTAAATTGTGTTAAAGCTGCTTAGGCATTTAGCTAGAATTATACATACTATTACCTGTAGTATATTGTATTATACTTATGTTCAGTTCGAGATAGAGTAAATAATTTAATTTGAGACAGAACCGAACAGACCTCAAAGTTGATTTTGATACTCAATAGTATAGTAGTAGCCTTTGATAAGCTTAGTATGTTTGTGGATTCAATTTTCATATTTTTTACTTCTAATTGAGTTCATTTCGTATACATATATGTATTAAGAGACCTTAGGGGGAAAAGCAAATCAATAAATAAGGCCTTTATTTCTGACCAAAATTAACACAGGTACAAAAGCACAAGTAATTATTGGTAAGACAAATAATTAGCAACCACTTTTATGGCCAGGGTGTCTTCTGACATAGGCCTGCTAGCAGCAGCCTGGGATAGCCAGTTCTATCTCTTCGGTAGACCTTCTGACTTTCTTTTTACTTGACATTCCCTCATCCTCTAGTTTCTCTTGGATTCCATTCTAAGAAGGAAATTTAATACCGTTTAACTTATATATGTTCCATGTTATTTATTAACAACCGGGTGTCCTTATCGCTGTCACGCTATATGTTGGGCGTAGCGCTATAAAGATTAATAACGTTGTACTGTAATAACAAACTATCTATCTATTGAGCAATTATAACAATAATAAAAGTTTATACTTACAAATAATTATATTAAGTATGTTTTGTGAGCCTCGAGGGAGTGTGTCGAAGTCACCCTCGCAGCTTCCACTACAATTTTCTCAAATCTCTCCGGGATGAACCCTTCTGCTATCGGTACAGGGCCCGCCACAAAATGGCGTCCGTATTTACCAGTTTTCATATCGCCCCGAGCACTCCTCTACATAAACATTCTGAATAAAAATGCGCCATTACTATTTGCATTCATATCTAAAGAAAACATACATGCTAAATTGTTAGCGAAATACAGAACCCGTGGTGCGTAAAATGTAGCTCTAACATTTTAGCAGTAAGGTCGAAAGTCTAGAATCACGTTGCAGATATGGGAAAGCACAATGATCGTGAATGTGTCTTCTACCTCGCTCTATCGTAAGGGCGAGTGTAGTCTGTCTCCCTCCCGCCTAAGTAAAAGGTGGGATGATTGAGACGTAACTGCCAACTGCCACTGGTCCCATTATGCCTCGCGAATAGTAAACAACTTTAGTGATGTTTTACTAATGATATCGATATATTATCAAAGTTTCTAGACAAATTTCATAACATTTATTTGCTTAAAGGGCGGTTTTTAATTCAAATCAAATCAAATAAAACATCATTTATTCATAGGTAACATAATGTACACTTATGAACGTCAAAATATACTTTAAATGATTCTAATTTTACATTTACTGCCAGTTCTCAAATCAAGGGCGTAGAACGGAAGAGAAGAACTGGCAATAAACTCTTAGAATAGAAACACTTGTAATTTTATACTGAAAAGCAAACATCGGATTAGTTTAACGAGTATGACTTTATTGCACTACATGCATAGTAGGTTTTTTTTAATATTTTCAGTATGTTTAAATATTTTTTATTTCATATTAATGAAATGAAAAGAAAATATTTTTGTAGGTAAATAAAAATATGTTTCCCCAGTATATTAAAAAAATAAGTTTTTTCGTTTATTATGATAATTATTTGTTTTCATGTTAAATGTATAATATAAGCAGGACACGTAACTTTAACATGGTTTGTATTGTCTACAAATATTTGGTACGTTAATAGTGAAACGAAAACGATAAACGATTCGTGTATGAAAGAAACCATCGACAAAGAACATCACCAGTCAACTCACTCGACCATAACTAATAGTGGTGAATAAATCGCGGTGCACAAAAGCGCGCGTTTTTTCCCGTCGACCAATCGGGGCGCTCCGTCAACGTGACGCCCGCCAATCGCGACGCGTCAAAATTTCAAAATTATGCTGAAGTACATTTCATTTCTGATTCTCTAATATCACGCGATAGAAGGAAAGTCAGAAGGGTGATTTTACAAATGGCGGGGGCGGGTAATCCAATCAGGGGTTGAAATGCGAAAGCTTGTTAAAGTGATTAGAGATTTTAGTACTGATTTTTGTTTACAAAATCTATAACCTCCCGGAGATATATGTATATAATATCTTAAAACCGCAACTCATATGACGTAACTCACAAACTGGATGATCATAGTGTCATTGGGATAATAAATCTATAAAACGACTCAATTTTTATAGCATTTGAAGCTTTATTACATTAGAAACACTCATATTGAGACATGACAAGATGTGATTGATTCGTGTGGTTGGATGAATTGTCACCGAATAAATAGAAAAACTTATTAAACCTTTATCGAGATGTCAAAACAGAATGTGCTTAGTGAAGACAGTAATCCCATCAAATTGACACGACACCTCCGCCTTACGCCGCATTGTGACCGACACTCGGCACAATGGGCCATTGTGGCCACAAAGAAATGTCAACAATGACCGGTGATTCGGCAACTACCTTTGCTCAAACGCACCTGCCTCTTTATTTATTATTATTTGACAAGATATTTTCAAGAACGAGCCAATCCCCTTTAAATTAGAAGAGCTTAGGTACTTTTTAAACAGATGCAGTTGAGATGCTGATTAGTATAAGTTCATAAATTCTATAGCAATTCCTCGTACCTATAAACTGAATCGAGTTGGCTTTGGAAGTCTAAATAATTTTGTTAGTTTCTTTGTAAGTATTGAAATTTAGCTGTAAATTGCTTCAACAGATGATTCTATAAAAATAAATAAAATATAAAATTATTTACAATAATTAATCAATCGCAATATGATATTATGTTTTTAATATAATACAACCTGAGAGAACATTGCCTTTTTCTGACGTCATCCTAACTAAATAAATGCTGTTATTACATTATTTTCAAATAGCTTATTATTTACATTTTACATAAAATTCCTATGTTTATTTAAACAACAAAAAAAGAGAATAATACAATTCATAAGGAAATGGAGGAGAATGAAAGTTTTTTAATGTTGGAAAGAGGAAATATTTATTGTAAAATGAAGTACCAGGCGGCTGTTTTTTTTCAGTTTTAAACTATACTCGTATAGTAATTTCTAAAGAAAATTTAACTATGGTGTATTTTATACACGGAATGAATAAAAGAGACTGATCGAATACTTACACGATTTTTTTATTAAAAGGACACTATGTAAACAAGTTATTGTCTCACACTCTTTTATTTCATATGCAACAGTTTCGATATTTGTAAATACGTGAGGAACATGTATACTACCAATAACATAATAGACCTGTATAGTAATTTTATTCTGGAAGTGTGTATACAAATGTTGTAAATTCTATTTTAAAAGAGTAAATGTGGAGTTTCTTGCCCATTCTTCTACACACGAAACTACATTTTGGAATGGGGCGACTAGAATCATCTTGTTTAATGTTAAAAATTGCCATTTTAGGTGGTCTAATTGGAATAAATGATTTGACTTTGACTTTCAAAAATCATAATAACCCTATTTTTTTTTAATTAGAGATCTTATTATTTTTATTTTTAAACCAGTTTTTACTAAAATATTGAATGTTATATGTTTAAACTATTATTTAACATTCCGATACAAAAAAGTTGAACGAAAGAAGCTTTTTAAAATAGCTGTAATAGTTTCAAGGATCACGGACATGGTTCGAATTATCATACAAATTGAAAGAACGAAATTTGATTATCGCAATTTGCGACGCAGTGGCGAGTGTGAGTTAATGGTATTTAAAGAATGCTAAAAAATCAAGATAACGTAACTTGATGGATAATGTGAAAGTGCATGATCATTTCGCACCCCGTAATAAATTTTAAAAAGCCAGCCAAATTATTTGCAAACATGCTACGCATCGTTAGTTATTTTACTCCATAACCCTTTATATTTATATATATTATTACAATAACACAGACAATGACAGATTACTTTCAATAACAGTTTACTTTCTGCTATATAGACTTTTGCTACGGAATTTGATCGCTTTTCTCTTTACAAATAAAATGGGAAAATGAAAATCTTATAAACAAAATGGAAGTACTTTTTAACCTACTCAATGGGATGTTCCAGTGATATTTTTCCGAATAATGTAGTCACAAAATGTATAACAGTCTTTATCAATTCAATACTCGTGATGTTTTCGTTGACATTTGATGTTTGTTCACAAATGTACTGAAATACATGAGCTACTAAAAGCGAAATACATTACTTTATCACCGTGAGTCATTATGTACCATATAATAAGCATGCAATATTCATCATTGTCCTTTTTGACAACCAATCAATTGAAATTTGATAAGATATTTGCAAAATAGGAGCAAACAAAAACTCGACAGAGATGTAAAAACGTGTTGTGTTGACATGTCAGGATACTTCCCGCGCTTTGTGCCTCCCTCGCCCGATACCCGATCAATCCTTTATCGATCTCTCCATATCTTATTTCTTCAAACAAACTATTGTCTTTTTTCTTGTTTTTACTTTAGCCGTCAGCGGAACAAAGTTCTGGTAAAATACTAAGCTTTTACTTTAAAAAAAAAGCATTTTTTTAAATTTATTAATGACATGCCATTTCTAAAGTTAGTCATGTGTTATAACATATTAATAAAATATTAGCGTATAATTGATTAATAATAACAATTTATTTATTGCAAGAAATATATATAGTATATAATGTTAAGGTGGTACAATCGTAAGTCGTTCGCATATTCTGCCACACACAGTGGGGCGCAAATTTATCTTAATTTACATTATTAGTCAGAGTCAATTCTTACATTATCTGTATCGTACATATCATACTTTATTAAATTTGTATCAATTACAATATCTCACGCAAATAATCATCTATTGAATAGTACTTTTTTTCTAAAGTAATGCACTAAGTCGCTTTTTAAAGATTCTAGTCGGAAGATCTTTTAATTCTTTCGGTAATTTATTGTAAACTTTAACTGCCATACAAAAGGTGTTTTTCCGAAAAAGATCTCAATTTATTTTTGGCACAGCCAATTTCTCCCCATGTCTACTTCTTACTTCGACTTCTACATTTGATTTAAACATATGTATATGTCTGTGCAGGAATAAGGATATTTCTAAAATATAAATACATGGAAGAGATACAATTGAGAGCTACTTAAATAAAGGTACGCAGCTATCCAGACAGTTCGCTCCACAAATTGCTCTATACATTCCTTTTCAGACTTAAATACTCTATTCACTTCGACTGAATTTCCCCAAATTATAATTCCATATCTAATTATCTAATTATAGATGTTGTGGGGCCAAAATACTGCCCTGAGGTGGATAAATAGTCATGTACAAATTTTACATTTTCAAATATTATATTATAAGGTAAAATATGTTCTGATGCACAAAACATATTTTTACATATATTTTCAGTATTGCTTTCACTATGACACAGAGTGCACATCACCAAACGTAGATATACCGTAGCAAGTTCGTAGCAGCCGAGATATATTGTTTTAAAATGATCAACGACAGCGCCCTTTGTAACTACTGTACCTACAGCTTGTTAGTCAGAGGACTATGAGATGGGAATTTCAATTTATTTGTAATAAAATTCTGTATAGTATCTGTATAGTAAAGTATATATATTAGTCGAGCTGCACTCGATAACTAAATATATGAGAGAGTGAGACCTTAGCACATAGCAACCGTAAGGCCTACAGATGTACCTTAGAATAAGTAATATGTAATCCGGATGCATGAGAGAACCTCTAATGGTTCAAGGTGAGATTTCCTCAAAGCTATTGGGAAGACTCACTACGATAGTTGCCTTAAAGGGTTTAAAAAAGACTTCGCTACTTTGAGAAGAAGCAAGAAATGAATTAACCAGACCAACGTTCAAATCTGATTTATTGTTATAAATAAAAAAAATATAGCCTTTATTGACAATCTTGTAAGTTACATTTTATCTTATTTCTACTTTATATATTACTTTTACTTATTAACGAAATTTAGTTTAGGTAAATGTAAATATTATCATATTATATTTTATTTTGTTATTATTATTTCCTATGATTGTTATAAAGCAACATCTTAAATACTAATCGTTGATTCACACAGCTGTCGGCCTTTCGCCCATCTTCTGCTATGAAAAAATCGAGAAAAAGGCGAGTGAGCCGTGCCAGAAGTTGGTCAATGTTCAAATGGAAATGGACAAGCACAGTTACACATTTAGGTAGTCGTGCAATAATATCAAAATCATCGAATTGTATAGCCGTACTTCCAAGTACCTATTTAAAAGCTACCTATAAATATGCCAAGTATATGTAAAATCTGTCAAAAACTATTGTGATAATACAATTATGTTAAAAGGGTGTTGAAACGTCATGTCATCTATTGTTGATTTTAATAAACCTTTGTGTCGTGAATAGCAGATGCCTATTGCATAAGTATTATTTTTCTATGTAAATTCCGACCCTCAGATTGAAAAAAGACGTGATACAGTTATAGTATTTTCTATCTACACATAATATACAGAGTCAGTTTCTAGGAAATCCATAAATAAATGTGAACCCTAAATGGAAAAAAATCATTTACCATTTATTTTATATTTTAAAAACCCGAATTGGCTCTTTATTAAATAACGTACCAAAACCCTGAAGCCTAATCAATGAGCTCGTAGGGCCTGGGCTAAATAAACGTTTAACTAAAAGAGAACTGAAATTGACATTAAAAAAAGGCCCGCTCAATTATTAACAAACACAAAATTTATCATCCAATGCATGACATCAACTTATTTAAATATAATTATTTGTTGGGACATTATCGCAACAATCTGCCGTTTTGTCCCCCGAGGGAGCATACAAAACCTCCTCGGCTCCCACTATAGGTACATAAAGCTCTGATAAGCTGATAACGTCGTAACTGACGGCTACACACTATTGTACGCACGCCATTTAACCCTGCAGCTGTTTATTTATGTCGTTATTAATTTTATTAATGGCGCTTGTTATATTTTTTACTATAGGGGAAGTTTATAATCTCTATGTAAAGGTCTATAATAATACCAAGATTTGTATAGAAATGATTACAAGGTGTTATAAGTGTATTATGAAAATATAGAATTTGCTGTTTGTCTATGAGAACCCTTTGGATCTGGTAGGATTTGACCACAAAAATCAAATAAATCGATTTGATGACCATCATATTTGTATAGTTCCCGGGTCAACGATATGCTTTAAATAGAGGATATATAATTTTTGTTCTACATTTCCAACTCGTATGCGCTGTGCTGCCGAATGCCAAACAGAAGAGGTAGTATTAGGTATAATATCATCGTAGACCTACTATACCTTATTTGGTTTTATATAATGGATATATTTCTCTTTACTGTGTAAATTTATTGGCAAAGTGAGAAAAATATACCGACGCAGCGATAAATAGAAAATATATGTCACCCCAGTATATAATAGAAGGAATCATGTTCCTCCCACGCGTCACTAACACGATAAACGCTAAATGTCTACGCGCAAAATAAAAAGTCAGCATAGCTCGCGGCTGCCGCCGACATCTGGTAAGAGTGATGAGTGAGGGAACAAATTGCCAATCAATGGGATGATTGAGTTAAACCCCGGCCTCTTGCGTCTCCTGGTGCCCTCCGATTATTACCAAATTGGACAATTTCTCTACGATAAAGACACGCCTTCAAAGTAAGGTTGAAGCTTTGTGAATTCACAAAGAACATGCATACTTTTTAAAGTATTTTTTGATTATACGTATTGATAAAACATACAACCAACATAATATCGTCATAAACAATACCATACCGATAAATCAAACTGTACAAGCAACTGATGTGTACTTGACTTGTGTAATTGCACCCTAACCGGCAAATTGTTAACCAACTCGATTAAGAGAAAGGCCGACATTTATCAGCAAAATGTCAATATCGAGTATGTGGAAGAAATAAGAGTGTATTTGTAAGCAGCGAGTCAGCGTAACGATATCATTTGATATTCAAGTTGAGGGTGCTCCACGCCTCATTGCGGTGAGCTCGTGTATAATCTCTCACATTATGGTAACCGCTCTATGTATTTCTGCACTTTTTCTATATACATATATATGGTCTCAAAATTTAACTGCGTAGCTTAAGAAAAATTAAATTAAATTGCAGCTTAAAGATATGTTCAACTTATTTCGGTAAGAACTATTTTATGAGTATAAATATATTTTAAAAAACCCTCACCTAATGTTTTTAAAGACTTCGTTTAAATAAATCCATTCAAAACCTACTCAATGCTATTACTGCCAAGTGCTAAGTGAAAGAATGCCGATGCCCTTAACTGCAAATAGAGTTGAACTATTAGAAAGAATTCCTTCAATGGCTCGCGTCGCAAACGATTGGAGACTTGAGGCTCTCGAAGCGGGTACTAGCGGGGGTGAAGTAAGCGGCGCTGACAGCTGAGGGGCGGGGGAGGACGTTACGTGGAGGACCCTCGACAGAGCACTCTTTAGGAAATCGTAAATCGTCGGATGTGAGTGCGACGCGCTCCAAACGCCGAGCTACGAAGTTTCGCCACCTTCAACAATAAAAAAAAAAAAATTTAATAAATGGTTAGAACATTTACATTTAATTAAAGAATAGTTGTTCATTCTTTTCAGACAAAGATATCTAAATCTAAAGCGTAGAACTATTACTTGTCGTGGTGCTACAGAAGTGCTACGAATGTATCCGTTCCATCTACACGCCTGCTTTGAAGCCTTTTTCGTTGGATATTTATATTTAAACTTATATTTAAAAATACTAAGGTGAAATCTATTAAAACTAGTAAATAAGAAAAACACAGTTGTTACAGGAGAATCTCTTAGAGACAAAAGTAAAACTGAATATTTATTTTATTCAGTTTATTAGTTAGATAGGTGTTTGGTGAAATTGGTTTCGTAGCTCAGAGCCCAGGAACGGGTGGGGTAGACAGACCATTAGGTGTGGCACAATAGCTACAGCGGCCACAAGAACTAGCATCGGTTTATTAAACGATTCGCTTTTATATCGTTATTGCCACACCTATGCACCTCCGACCGTTTTGACTTATTTGATTTACACTTTTCACTAGTATAGTGCTTAAGTAGCATAATTGAACACCAAGTTACGGTGACGGTTCACATGCTCTAAAACTGTAAGCACAATGTAACAATTCAACTCGTAGAAAATTAATTTTGTCATTGTTCGTGTTCTCTGCAATCATTTGTGACTAATAACATAAGCGTGCTCGGGACACTTGACCGACTTCCATTCTAAACATAGACAAATAGAAAGTAAATTTTAATTGTGTAAAATTGTCTGACATCGCCATAAATATACTTTTGGTATACAGCAGCACGCACATTATTATAAAAAGTATATGTATTTGTATTTAAAAAAAACCTGAGAAACATGAACTAATTTAAATTAATATATAAACTATAAAATCTAGTAACTTCTCGCCACGTCTGCATGATACATTTCATTCACTGAATTTGTCTTTTGAATCGCTTCAAATATGTCTTCGTAAAATTTCTTAAGTTTTTAAAATCACAACTCGTATCAATAGTAACAAAACGTTTCAATGTATTATAAGTTTCGGTCGCAAAAGGCTTTGTCGAGACATGTCATATTGATAGTCTGTTGTGAACCTGCGAGTGTTGTTGTAAGCCGAGCGCTTTGTTTGTGGAGTAGGTCCGGCTTACAAAAGGTATCCTAATCCACTTAAGATGAGATCTTAAGCCGAAACCACCGCTGTCCGGTTACATTAAGAAATTGGATCGCGATTGCCACAATACCTATTATGATTTTATTTCATCTGGAAATCTAATACTGTCGAGGGACGATTGAAAACAACCCCAAACTTTTTGTGAGTAATATTCGTATTACGTTCAAATCGAAACATTGATTTTATTTAATCGAATTACTTGATAAGTTATTGTTATTTATTTTTTGATATTGTGTTATGTAAAAAATGTCTAAAAATGTTGTCGGTGGCAGTAGATTCGGAATTGTAAGTAAGTTATTAACATTTTTAACAAAAGAAGTTCTTTTTTATAAAATTCGTTTGATGTCGGACGTAAAACAGATGATTATATAGCTGAAGTACATATTGCTTGCTGATTCTGGGACAAAAGCTGCCTCCGGCAACATTCGAAGGACTCTTGTATCTTGTTTTTTGGTGTTGCGTTTTGAAGCTGCAAATTATTATTTCTTTAATATAACACACAGATTTTTGGGTTTAGTTTTGTTCGTAAAGTGTAAGTGTAAAGTGTGCTGTTCAAATTAAGTATTCTGAAACAACTAAAGTACCTACTCCATAAAATACGTAAGTTCAGTAAAAAGTAGTGAATCTACACAGAAACTGTCAAATGTCTTCTCGGGCAATATTAACAAATAAAATTGCGCAGAAATATAACAGCCGCAACTTTCATTTTCTTGAGCGCAGTATTATCAAAGGGCGAGTGTAATAAATATTTTCCGATATTTAGAATGCCATGATTATCATTAGAGAGTGGTCGAGGAGACGACGAATGCTGCCGTCCGTATTTCCATATTATTTTGTTTGAGCCCTCTCTGCTCACTAACGAGACCTTCTTTGAAAGAAAACCTTTGAAATTGGACTTCATCGCGACGGAATTATTTATGTACCTCTGTAATTGTGGCCTTTGATATTTATATCATCCACTATGTAGTTATTTACTGCTGCCTCTTTCACTTTTCTTCTATTATATACGTTATGTAGAAAATTCATTATGATGAGGAAAATTTTAGCAATGAAGCGTTGAAATCTTTTGTATGTGTTTGCAAATGTCAATATAAGGTGAGTTTCATATTACAAAAAACATTCTTATAATTTTGTTCGTAAAAAATACTCAAATTTCTCATTGCACTATCTCTCTCTCTCACACACACCAGAGATAATAAAAAAGATAATAAAAACAATTTATAGTCTGATTTACCACATGAATAGTTCTATTATAATATTCATAGCTTTCACGTAGAAATGTATTTTATAACAATGTATAACTTTATGTTTATGCCTTTATACCATGATAATGTCTGACACAGGGTTTTAATTAAAAAATAATATAATAGTAAATAAAAATCAGATAAGACTATTATGTTGTTACTCCTGTTTAAAATGGAATTGAAAAAGGTGTCAAAAATGTAAAATAGAAACTATTTTCAGATTTACTGTTTGAGTAGAAAGTTTTTTTTTCTACTCAAACCTAATTTTATTAATTTAAAAACCTCTGCGTCGGTAGGCATTCTACTTTGGGAATACATAGACAAGCCATTGCCATCGGTACATAGCAACTTCCATCAACGAATCAAAGCAGATCATTAACAGAATGGACAATGGAGGGGGTGAGTCCGGGGGTAGCACTAGCACTCTCTGTGATTACTGCAGCCCTTAACAAAACTATTCGCATCAAGTCATTGTTTGGGCGGGCGGCGCGGCGCGGGGCGGGCGACGTCATTACGGAGGCTTCGTTACTGGGCGGATCTCAGTCGTTAGCTTTAGACAAAGACTCAGTTATGTGCCCGGCCATTTTTGAGTTGTAGTGCGAGAGCTTCCCTCCAACTATTCTAGACATGATTCAGCGAATATAGGTTTTTATTTTTCTTCTTCTTTTTGAAAAAGAACTTACCTTGTCGTAGCTCACACCTTGCGCCCATTTTACTTGAGAATAGTATATTTTTTGTTCTGGGTGCATGGTCTGCACGTATAATTTAATAATCAAATTAATTGATACAAAATATTGTAAAAACTATTTAAAAAGACTAAGAATGTATGAAACTACCTTTTGGAGGGTGCACCTAGTCATTTAACCAGTCCACTTTTTCAACTTTGGTGACAACTTGCTTGAGTATTGTTGTTTATGTAAGACTACAACTAGACATTGATCCTGAAAGACTTTTTATATAAAATTACTTAAGTTATAAAAGTAATAAAAAAAACGATGTATAAGGTACTTGGCAAAATTACGGCCAACATAAATACAACTGCTAATAATAATAACAGTTACAAAACCTGCGCACATTGCCTACTTGATTTTTTTACACTAACCTAACTAATGCGTACAAATTCCTATTGTGAAATGTAAAAAGCAGCAGAGCGCTTGAGCAAAGGCAAACGTCTCTTAGTCTACGTTATGTACGTCTCGGAATTCTCGTTCGTTAGCAAATGCATTCCGTAATGAGCGTTTTGTGCGCAAATGTAAAAATATATCAAATGCACTATCAAGTAATGCAGGGAAACCTTCAGTCGCGTTCACGAGCGGAGCGACGTATGTAAAAATTAAGAGACAGGAACATGAAGTAGTTTTCTCTAATTAGAATAACAGTAGTATTATTAACAGTCGAATGAGTAATACACGACTCAGTACTTTCCATATATTATAAATGTAATGACATGTACTGCATCGATACTATATTTTATCAAAAGCTATTTTTGTAGTTCCATATTTTAGAAATGACGATTTATACCATTTATTTATTTATTTATTTATTTGGTGCACAAAACACATTATAATCTTTACAAAAATAAACTTAAAACTAAAAGTTATGAACAGGATTCTAATGTAAAACCATGTGCACACTGCAAAATTAATGTTACATCAATAAAAGGCTCATAACTAACAAAGGTAACATAGTAAAAAAAAAACAATAATAATAATAATAATAAGTTCCTCGACACCAATTTAACGTAACGTTAACCAGGACCACAAGGGTCAGCACTTAACCTACGATGGAGGATGTCTTTAACGACACTAATGAATTTATTGATGTTGCGACAGAATATGTCCACAAGTAAGTGGTTGCTCTTTGCCATCTCGTTATATTGACGAGCCATCCTGGTCAAAGGGTTGTAAAAAGAGATGTTATTCTTATAAGTTTGAAGGGAAAATAAATTGACTTCGTTAGCTCTACGGGCACTAAACCTAATGTTAAGGCTAATGTGAGCTAGTAGTTCGGGAGAGTCTATAATGGAGTGGGTGATTTTGTAAAGGTAAACTAAGTCGAAGACTATGCGTCTGGATTCTAATGGTTGAACTTTAAATTTCAGGAGTCTATCGCAATAATTTAAGTTAGACCGGCCAGGTTTTATACGATAACATAAAATTCTGAGAAATTTCCTCTGAATTCGTTCAATATCGTCAATGTGCACCTTATAATTCGGCGACCATATTGGACT
Organism: Pieris mannii; assembly: GCA_028984075.1. Classification (NCBI taxonomy): domain Eukaryota; kingdom Metazoa; phylum Arthropoda; class Insecta; order Lepidoptera; family Pieridae; genus Pieris; species Pieris mannii. The sequence goes on from CM054794.1 coordinate 10,708,739, forward strand.
ACCGTATTCTAATATACTTCTTACGAGGCTGAAGTATAAGTACAAGGTGCTACGAGGATTTTTAAAACCTTTTGTGGATCTAAGAATAAAACCCAGTAGATGGTTTGCTTTAGACGTGATGTGACTATAGTGGGCACGGAATGAAAGCTTGTCATCGAACAGGATACCTAGGTCTTTTGCAACATCTGATCTGTTAACTAATTGACCATCTATGACATAGTTCCATACGATTTTGTTTCGTTTATTAGTAAACGATATGACCATTGCATTACACTCTCCGCTGCTTCGCGTGTATTTCCCCGCATATCTTATAACGAGCGTCGTAATCATGTCGAGGCGTGTAGCTCTCACTCCGGGGAATAATACACTCAGCGCAGGATACGGCGTAATGACGCTCTTTCTATGTGCTTACGGCTGTGTAATACATACACTTTCTTCCTGTGTAGACGTGGAACGAAGCATTCCATACAAATACTACACATTTGTTCAATTAACTTATTAACCAATCAATCAAATTAATCGAACATTATTTATTCAAGTAGGTAACAAAATGTAGACTTTGAACGTCAAAAAAGAAATGTACATTGAATGCTTCGAATTTTACATTTACTACCAATAAACTCTCCGCCACCTAACTTCGCCGACGTAACTTGAAGAATGTCGTGAGGTGTTCTATCGTTCTTTTACATGACAAAAATTCATGGGCCGCCTGTCTGGTTAAGCATTTTTCTCGAAAGATACACTTTATCTGTAAACTTAGCTAAGTCTTCTCGTCAAGTCGGGCTCGACTAAATTTAATTATTTTCTCTTTACATAAATATAAATAACAATCTTTGAGTAAATGCATATTAAGACGTTTCAACTTTACACTCTTTCCGCTAAATAAAATTGATTCTCTGGAAGCTTCCAAACTTCTAATAAAACATTGTGATCCTAAAAAAGTTCATTGAACAAATTTACAGGAAAATTGGAGGAAATGAAAGAAATTATGTGCGATTCAAACGAGTTGGGCGGGCGGACGACCTCGTCACCGAGCAAATTGTATAAAACCCACTGCATTTCTTATGCAAATTGCATAAATTCCAACATACAAATAGAGTATGAATATATTTTTCCCTTCATTCCGCTCAGTTTGCTTTATAAATCTATTTCCAATTTACACATGCTTCTAGGAGAACTCGGAAACTTGTAACCGATTTATGTTTGAATAGAATTTTTTTATAATAAATAAAAAATCTTTTCAGGATAGTTATAAAAATATGCAGTTTTAAAAAACCTCAGAAATCCTCGCAACTTTTTAATAATTAACGAAACAACTTTCGAGCTGCCAGACTTTTTGATTTTGCTTTTATTAATACAGCTCACAACTAAAATAAAGGAAATTTAAGTTCAAACTTGATTGAAATATGATGATATAAGGGAGTTAATAATATTAGAGGTAAATAAAGCTGGTCCCCTCCGAGCTTAATAATGGAACAGTTCGTCCCACACTGATTGGATAATACGCGCTCTGACACAACCCCTGTATTAACTAATAATAGTCTCGTAACGAAGTTATTCAACACATTTTGTCTTTTCACAAAATACTTTTTACTTTTACTCTGTTGCTGATATTAGACACAATATCCAGTTGATCGTATTAAAGATTGTCTAACCGGTAAAGTTGCATTCCTATATCTGAAAATCTGACACCGTTTAAAGAACTGATTTAAGAAAAACTCGATTAAATATGAAAATCGTCTTTCTTCTTTGTCTCTAGAATCTAGGCCAGAAGTTCAGGCATACCTGTTACGCGTGGTGTTGTCTTCTTCGACTCACACAATAGATGAAAAAACTTTAATGAAATGCTAGATAGAAATAGATAAATACACTAAAGCAAAGGAATTAAATACATTCTTTCCTAAATTAATACACCCATATTTTACTCGATTAACATGTCAAGATATAAAAAACAAGAATTAAAATAATTAACTTAACTTATTAGATGGGCAAGATGAAACGACATTTTCACTTTCGAGCGATCTCTTTCAGGTATCAACCGTAAGAAAAAATAACATGAAACGTTGTGGTCAACGCAAGAAGTGTGAAACTACTTAAGATATACAATTATTGAGACATGAAGAATGGAGAAAAACAATGAAATCAAATATGAGTAGACAATGAAGGAGGATACATGACACACGATAATTTCAATCAGTTCGAAAGTAAGGTACACAATGATGACAGGTAATGCTTGTAAACTATAGATTTAAAGGAAGACAAAGGAAGTGCATTCCATAGCCCTGAGGAGACCTTGTGGAATTTGCCGAGGAAAGAAGAGTTAGACGATGGGATTTCAAGGGTAAAGTTTTTTGAAGAGATTAAGTTATTGCTATGATCTCCCATTCAAATAAACCGTTCTTGACGTAAGGAGGAGATTAGGATTGAATAGGATGGAATATAAGAGATGAAGAGCGTGAGCTCCACGTTGCTGACGAATAAGAAACGCAGATGTGTAGTAAGTTTAGTAATGGCTGAAGGAGAGATTGTGCCACTGACGTTTTAGTTATTATAAAGTTCTATAACGTCTTAAATTCATAATGTGCTGCTGAAAAATGCAGAATAAATTTTGTGAAATATTTTTTTTTTTTTTAATTGGTACTTTTAGATACATTAATTGGGTTTATATATAAATATATTGTTGTAGGATACAACAAGTTAGAGGTCGTGTGCCATATAATCAATTAAGTTTTAACAACCTGACGGAGTTACAGAAGAAATAACAACGGCCTTTCAGCGCCGGAGGCGGCTCTAAAGATAGTTAAAGGACCAGTTGATGGCATGTAAAGAAAAATATGGATAAAACAAAGCAACTCACAGTTTATAGCATTAAAAGCGTTGCTGAAATGTAGCAATGAGAATTTATTAGATAATCTAATCAAGTTCCTTGGATAGAAAAGACGAAATTGATTCGATATAATTGGAAAAGTTAGGATCAGCCTTTTTAGCAAAAGGACAATAAATCTATCCTCCCAGGAAGTAGGGAATTAACCTGATGGAATTGAACGATAAAAATATAAGTGATTTCATGGAGTACAACAGGGAGACTTGGTAAGAGCATGGCACGACTAATGAGATCGCAACGGACGGATTTAGAAGAACTAGACGCAATACTTAGCGTTTTAGTTAGAGAATTCAGTGAAAGAGAAAGAAGGGAAACTGAGACGAGGAAAACATGACAAATACACAATTATTTTAATATTTAAAGTAGAACGAGAAGTTTTATGGTAATTAGTTTTAATAAATATACTATTTTGTTAAATGTTTTGCAATTTGGAATACCTACAGTTTATTCAAATGAATATAATATTAATAGACATCTTATCAAAACAGACATTTAAACAATTTTTATTATGCATAAATTTCCTATAAATTAAGAAATAATACAATTATGTTTTTATTTATTTATCTTTGTACCCTTTTTTATTAGGCGGACGCAAACATTTCTGTCAAGGAAGTCCGTTCATTCTTGATATTATTTTATTTCATGTTTTTTTAAGATTTATTAAAAAGCGAAAAGTAGATTTCACATTAATTACGTAATAAACGGCCCCTTACGTCATAGACTTGTTTGTGTATGTATTATGGTGCTATATTTTTAAACAGTATTTTATGATTTCCAATTTAGAAATGACATATACTCCGTGTCACCCTCCCTTAAATTTATTAATTACATATAAAATTAGCAATTATGATTTTGTCTTGACGGAGTGAATTGTGTTAGTAAATAGAGGAAACCTACGGCTTTTATTCAATGCCAGAGCAGACTCGGCGTACATTACATAACCCCTCACGTTGGCGCATGGATACCGTCAGCATAAAAACCATTTTTTACTTTCTAAGATGTTTCATTTATTTCATCAAACAAGAATAACTTTTTATATTTTGTGTCAATCATTTAATAATATGTAGAGGGCGTATACTTAGAATATAGTCTCTTATATATGTATGACAGAATATAAGTAACTTTTTAAACGCCATCTGTTTTGTATTCGTTCGAAATTATATTTATGAAGATTATGAAGCCCTGATTATAATATCGACGGTAAATCCGAGTCAGTCAAGAGCCGGGCTCATTTCATTTTCCGAGATCTCATCATTTCTATAGTTATGGTTTTAGGGTTCCGAGCTGCGTCGTTTCATGACACAATTGTTTAACGAATGTTTTTTATTTGAAAGGAAAAAGTTATGTGCGATAAATCACCTATTGCTCATTATTATAGATATATATATATATACCGATATTTATCTTACATAAAATTATATAATTAGAATATTAGAATATTAGTATTTAGTTTTGTTTTTTAAGAAAATTGTGTATACATTATACTGGTGTTCATTATATGATTAAAATAAAATACTAACATGCATTCCTTCGGGTTAAGTTCTCGTTCCGTCTGATAGAGATTTTCTAAAAGTGTGACGGAACCCTCGCTGAGGTAGCGGGTGTTTTGCGATATTTTAATGAATACCTTATATACCGAGTCATGATAGGCGGTTCTCATTAAGGCTGCCCGGCCCCCTCTCTTATTTACCCCCTTTAGTCCAAGCGAGTATATAACTTAACAACGATCACACCTCAACGATGTCGTATATAGCGCAGGTATTTACTCCAGCTTTTAATTTCAATATTTCTTTTTAACTCGTTTTTATATTTATTACTTATCACATTAAGTTTCATAATTAATTGACTCAAGCCATAATTGCGGTCACACCTTGCTTATTCCTTGTTCAATATTTGTAGAATCACAGAAATGAAACTTTTGGAGCTTCAAGCTTAAAATTAAAATAGTATTATTACAGTGATTTTTTTAAACTTGTTCGGAAACAATTTCTCTAAATAACTTAGAGTTAACGTAGCATACGCACTGTTATGTGGTAAGTAAACTGAATTATTTTCATTTTCATTTATCTAAATATAAATGATTAAATGTAATTACATTAAGATTGTTCCTGTAAAAGGTCTTAAAAAACAATCGTTTGCAAAATTAATAATTAAGAAGTGCTTAATGTGGTAAATGACACACAAAAAAGGACGTGTGCCACACAGTCTGATCACTCAATGAATGAATTGCCTATCGGTAAAATTATTAATGATTTAGGAATCTGAGCAAAAGAGTGAAAATGTCATGAAACGTCTGGTTAAGACACGAGTTATTATTCGATCATCGTAAGCATCAATTATTTATGACACAAGCTACGATAATAATAAAAATAAAATAAAAATAAAATAAAATAAAATAGCCTTTATTGCTGAACTTATTTTTACAGTAATTTTTCTTACAAATACGTTTATAACTTTTAACAGTTTCTTTTCTTTTCATAAATCAGGTATCGGTAAACGGTCGTTTCTACATTTCAGCTTGTCTTTCGACATAGGCCTCCTCTAAAGATTTCCACTCTGTTCTATTTTTCGCTATGCGCGTCCATATTGGGCCCGCCACTTTTTTGATGTCGTCCTCCCATCTTCTAGTCTGTCTGCCTCTGTTTCTTTTACTATCTAGTGGTTGCCATTCAGTTATTATTCTCGTCCATTTCTCCTTCTTCTCTCTTATCATATGCCCAGCCCACCTCCACTTTAAGCACCTGTATGTTGTGTATGCATTCTTAAATTTTGTTTTGTTTTTGATACATTTTAGTTTAACTCGGTCTTTTCTTTTAATTCCTATTGTGCTTCTCTCCATTCCATTCTGACAAACTTTTATTTTCCTTGCTTGTTCTTCTGTCAATGCCCATGTTTGGCACCCATATAGTAAGCATGGTAAGATACACATATTGTATATTCTCCTCTTGTTCCTCATAGACATATCCTGGTTCTTCATGACTTCACTGAGTGACCAATATCTCTTCCAAGTATTAGTTATTCTTCTTTCTATTTCTTTTTGCATACATTCCTCAGTAGATATTAACTGTCCCAAATACACATACTCCTTTACATACTCTATTTCTTCATCATTTACTGTTATGGACTCTGTTTGTGAGGAGTTAGACATTACTTTTGTTTTCGTTAAGTTCATTGACAGGCCTGCCTTCTCACTTTCTTCCGCTAACTGTTGCAACATTTCCTTTAGGGTTTTCGGGTTTTCCGAAAATAAGATTAGGTCGTCTGCAAAGCGTAGGTGACTCAGATTTTCGCCATTTATATTTAGTCCTTTATTCGTCCAATCCAGATTTCTGAATATCATTTCCAGAACTGCTGCAAATATTTTTGGTGAAATTGGGTCTCCCTGGCGTACACCTCTCTCAACCGGAAATTCTTCGCCTATAGATTCTAATTTTACTTGTGTGGTGCTTTTTGTGTATACGTTTTTCAGTATCCGTATGTATTTTGCATGTACGCCTTGATCTTTTAGTGCGTCCCAGATAAATCTATGTTCAAGTGTGTCGAATGCTTTGTTGAAATCCACGAACCCTATGTAGTAAATTTTGTTATATTCTTTAAATTTCTGGAGTATTTGTCTAAGGGCGTGTATGTGGTCTATTGTTGAAAAATGTCTACGGAATCCAGCTTGTTCTTTGGGTTGATTTTCTTCAAGTGTGTTTGTGATTCTAGATAATATTATTTTTGAAAACACTTTGTAAATATTGGACATTAAACTGATTGGTCTGTAATTTGCTATATCTCCTTTGTCACCTTTTTTATGTAGTAGTATAATTGTAGATTTTGTCCAATCCTCTGGAATGTTTTCCGTATTGATAATTTCATTAAATATATCTGTAAGTCTTGGAGCGATTACTGGTAACGTTGCTTTTAGAAGTTCGTTTGTAACAAGATCAGATCCAGGGGCTTTATCGAGTTTTTGTGTATTTATTGCTTTTATGGTTTCTTCCTTCATTATTTCCGGTATATATTCTTCATTAGTTATTTCGTCGTTTCCTTTTATAGTGTCTTTCTCTTTTTGACTTCGGTATAAGTTTCGGTAGAATACTGTAGCGATTTTTAATATTTCGAGTCTTTTACCTGTACTATTACCATCTTTCTTTCTCATACTTGGTATCCAGTCCTTTTTGTAGTTTAACTCCTTCAATGCCTTTTTTATTCCTCCTGTCTTTTCTATGTAACTTTTCATTGTATTAGATCTTTTAGTTTTTCTTTCTTTCCTAAGTTGTTCACTGATCTTTTTGCTTACTTCTGTTACTCTTTGGCGGTTTCCTTTAATTTCCTTTTGTCGTAAAAGTTCTTTTCGTTCTTGTAATAATTGTTTGATTGTAAGTGAGACTTCTTTCTTGATACTTTTGTTTGTTTTTCTGGTTACTGTTTTTAGTTGATTTAGTAATAGGTTGTACTTTTCTTGTATCGATGGATATTCTTTCTTCTCTAATTCCGCGGCATCTAGAGATGTTTGAAGATTATTAAGTAATAGTTTAGGGTCACCTGAGTATTGTACCGCTAATTGTTTATTTTGAAATCGTCTTGTTTTCTTGAACATTCCTGACATCGCAACTCGAACCATCCTATGGTCTGTGTGGAAGTTTAAATTGTTTATGATCGAAATGTTCTTGAAGGCTTTTCTATTATTAGACATAATAAAATCGATTTCATTCTTATATTGTCCATTGGGTGAGATCCATGTCCATTTTTTTGATGGTTTCCTTTTATAAAAACTGTTTAGAATACTTAATCTGTTTTCCAGTGCAAAGTTTACTAGTCTTGTTCCGTTTTTGCTTCTATTTCCATACCCATAGTTTCCTATGGTATTTTCTTCCCCACTATTTTGAATCCCAATTTGTCCATTAAAGTCTCCCATCACGATGACGTTTTTGTGTGCGTTATCAATAGCGTTTTGGAGATTTTCATAGAATTCCTCAATTGTTTTTACGTCCTCTTTTTTATCAGATTCAGTTGGTGAATATGCCTGTATAATAGACCATCTCTCTTCTTTATCTCCGTTCACGGGCAGTTTTATATTAAGGATTGCAATACGTTCCGAGAATCCACTAAGTTCTTCTATGTTGTTGACTAGATTTACTTTCACCATGAATCCAACTCCATACAGCCCGGGCGTCTCCCCTTTATAATGTAGTACGTATTTGCCATGGTTTTCTATACCTTCTCCAAATCTGCGCATTTCGCTAATACCTATAATATCCCACTTTAACTCTTCTATTGCCAGCTCTAGTTCTTGGAGTTTTTCAGGTGTTCTAAGAGATCGACAGTTAATAGTTGCTATGTGGATGTCATTTACTTTGTTTTTCATGTTAGTGTTATTTTTTTCCTTTAGAGGGTCGTGGTCATTTTTCCCCACGATGACCAGTCGGCTTGGGGAAGTATTTTGTTTTGTTATTTTATGTTGGTTCATGTTGAGCTGTTTATTTTTCCGTTTACCGACAGTTAATTGTTATTCTTTGTTAGTTGTTGTCTTAGCGGGAAGAGACGAAAGAGAATTAGCTCTAATCCTCATTACGTCGAAAGCATTTGGTCTATTGTTAATCGGCGGCATTAGAGTTTGTTGTTTCCTTGGTTGAGCATTGTTTTGTGGGGATGATGATGTTTCTCTTTTGCGCTTTTCCTTATTTATGTTAGTATTTTTTCCTTTTACTACTAGTTTGTCAAATTTCAGGTACGCGATATTTCCCTTTTCTCTCTCCTCTTTTAGCTGCGCCTGCAACGTTTTCCTTTTCTCTATTACTTCCTTTGTGTAGTCTTCTGTAACATATACATTTTTGAAGTTTTTCTTCTTTCCCATAACTTCATTCTTCTTCCATTCGCTCGTAAAGGAAATCAGAATTGGTCTTGGTTTTCCAGAAGACTTTCCCTTTCCTAGACGATATATTTTGTTTATCTCATGTTCTTGTAATTGTATGTCAAGGTCAGTTTTGAAAATATGTATTGTATTTTGTATTAATTCTTGTGTAGACCTTTCGCCTTCATTTACTCCAAACATTATCAAATTGTTTTGCTTCTTTCCTCTTTTTAAACTTTCTACTTCCTTTTCGAGATTTTCTACTTTTATTTTTAAGTTTCTATTTTCTGTTATAATAGGTTGAAGTTTTTCGTCTAATCTCTCCATTATATTATTTGTTATCGAATCTTTCAATTCTATTGTTTGGTTCAAGATTTCATTCTTCATTTTATCAAACAATAGTTGAAACTGATCCTCCATTCTTGTAAACTAAATCTGCGTGTTATGGAACGTAATTAGTGGTAGTTTTTATTTACTTGCTCTGGCAACACTAGTTAGCTGTTACTGTGACAAGTGTCAATGTCATTGATCTTTTGTCTATGCTCAATATGATTGGTGGATTTCTAACCTCTAATTATCACTTTTTGGAGATACTTTTGTTGAAATTCAAGAACTTACGTGATATTGTGTGAAATCGGTAGTTCCACTACACGGACGACACTTCAATTTGTGTTTTGTGACGTCGCAGTCTCAAGAACAGTGTACGAAATTATTTTTTAGCACTCAATAATACGGAGCTACACAATTACGATGCTTACAGTATGACAGCCCAGGTAAGTCGCTACGGACGGTAATAATAAGCTAAACGTAAATGTTTTAAGATAAAGATCAAACATACATTTATAGTCAATCCCACCAGTAATTGCCTTTCTTTTATAATCACATAAGTGAAACCAATCATTAGAACTATACTTTTATGATAAGATAATTATTTCTTTGTATAATTTCACAAATTATATGACAAGGGTGAAAGGTCAAACGTTCTTGTAGACAAATTAAAGTTTTTTTTATGAAATTTCGTAAAACTATTTTGAGCAAAGCTAGCTAGCTAAATAACATTTCGATAAAAAAAAAATTAAAAAGTGTTCATTCGGAACTTACCGCTAAAAAAACCACAATCAACGTAGACTGAATCACCCCCAGCGTTGCGTTGAGGTTTAGGAGCTCTCTGCATCATCTACCGGATTTACAATAGAGAATGTTTGGAGAAGCGGTTGGATTAAAAATAATGGAGGAGAGGTTATTTTGATTTGAGAACTGCCAGTAAATGTAAAATTAGAAGCATTCAAAGTATATTTCTGTTTTGACGTTTATAAGTGTACATTGTGTTGCCTACATTAATAAATTATTATTGATTTGATTTCATTAACCTGCAGCTTCATCAGTCGAGGTCGAGGCAGAATCCAAAATTGGTATTACGTATTACCTAAAGATCCGTCGCTCCACTAGAGACTATATACTATAGAGCACTAAAATATAGATTTTAATAAATTCTAAATTGGAGTTGAGTAAATATACTTTTGTTTTGATCATTCTAAATAAATGTGATGATTTTTGCCTATAATGTTCTTGATGAGGAAGCCAAAGGAATTGCTATTTTGTTAAACGTAAAAACTTTAAAAGTCTAAACTTCTTCGACGCCATTGCCACATTAAATAAAACATTTTTACGGTATACTTGTGTAATACACGTGGGAACACTGAAAAGGTTTAGAACTGGCCAGTTAAAAACATTGCTAATGAAAACTTATTTTGAATATTGCATTCATTTGTCATTCGTTTTTGTGAATTGGCGGCAAATTTAAATCTCTTGTTACACATGAAAATGAACTGCGGGAATTTTTTCTGTCAATGATTTATTATGACTTTCGTTGTAGGCTTACTCAACAAGAAAGCTATGATAGGCTGCGATTAGCCCCAAGCGAGAAGCTCCATCTCGTGCCACTAGTTACAATTGGTTTAACGAGTTTAAGCGTGGACGTAGCAATCTCAATGATGATCCGCGTGAGGGTCGTCCTTTAACAGCGACTACTGAACATAACATCAGTGCTGTGCGACGCATGATAGAGGAACATAAGAGAGTGACCTATCATCTGATATGGACAAGCCTAGGCTTTGGTATGAGTCAAGTTCAAAAAATACTACACGAACATTTAGGCGTCAGGAAGCTTCGTACCAGATGGATTCCCCATACTTTAACCGACGACCAGTAACACCTTCTTATGGACTGGTGTCAAAAATGTTAGATAAATTCAACGGCGGTGACTCAAAAGTTGTATTTGACATCGTCATCGAAATGAAAAAACGAAATCAAGGTATACCTTAACGTTTTTGTTTTCAAGGGAATATGTATTATTTAACACCCCTTAATATTTCGTGGTGCTTTAGATTTGCATTTTGCTTTGCGTTCATTCTTTTTACGAGCCACTGACCTCGTGAGTGTGAGTAAACTTAGACTCGCCCACGACTTACAATAATACTTCTATTTATAATATAACAAATAGAGAAAAAACATACGATATATGACCTTGAAAGAGAGGCCCAAATAGATGCCAACTATAGAGTAACTTCAAGATTACAGTTTATTAGTATTTTCAGTTCAAATCTCGAAGATTTAAGTTTTGGTAGCCACATCTTCATCCGAAATCTCCGATGTTATGTACCAAATAATTTGGATAAAATTTATTTTATAGTGAGATTATAATTTGTTACGTTCTTACTTAAGTTTTTCCTTTATCGTAGATCCTATATTTAATTAATGTATAACTTTTGAAAAATACCTAACAACTAAAAATGCCGCCTCATTATAAAAAACAAGTACAGACTGAATAATAACAAAATGAAATATTTCCGTGAAAAGCTGTAAAAGCAAGACATAATTGTGGTTTTAATGCCTTTGACGGTCAGACGGATCGTTTACTAGGAAAGTCCGCATTTCCGCTGTCGTAATGAACACATTGTACATAAATATATTCGATAAAAACCTTAGGTAATACATAAGTGATATTAAAAACAGCCTACCGCAAAGAGAGGCCTCTCTTGATATTACGATCCGGGGCTTCGAGGCGAGGGAGGCACCACCCCGCCGCCCGTCCCTATCGCACCGGGGGTGATCCGATTTCGGTGTCCTTCTTCTGCGCGATGCAAAAAATCATTTATGGAGGTGTAGTATATCATTAACTTAAATAATTATGTGGGCTCGCGACTACGGCGCGCGAAGGAAATCTCCCCGCTTCGGTTACCTCGCTTTTATATTTTCCTATTTTTAAGGAAGGGAAACTGCGAATATTTTTCATAGCCCTTTTGAAATTAAAAGTGTGTCAACTTTCGTCTTAAGTTAAGATTGTCGCAGTTACATTTTAAGAAATAAACTTACTAAGTTAGGAACTTATAGTCTATAGATAGATTCTTCGATGTAGAAAATAAATATTTTTGTTTTCGGGGAAATAAAAGCCGGTGGACGGCAACACCGTCATTATAGCGTGGGGTGTGAAGGAGCGGTTCGTGAGAGTGGATAGTTTGATGATTACAGTCGCATAATGGAGTGCGGCTTTAATCATTGGGGAAATATGCGGCTAAAACGAATTGTGAAGCTCTGTGATCCTGAAGGCACCACAATGGGTACATACACTCGCTCGATCTCAGATACGCCGTAATTTTCCGTTTGTCTATGCTCGCTTAGCTTTAAGCCGCACGTCACGGATGCCACGGCATACTTTTAATGAATCTCTTCCTATGTTTTATTAAAATAAAAAAATCTTATGCCAAAGTAACTAACATTTTCCCAATTCAAATGATCCTAACATTTGCAATTCTTCATTTTTAAATATAAAGAATTTCTAGATTAAACTAAAAATTCAATTATCAGTTATCCCACCATTTATAAAACCGGATTAAAACCACTTTCAATATTTTTATTATTGTATAAAATTATTTCGTCATAACATGTATATTAATATATAAAATTTCGTAATATTTCGTAAAAATGTTGAATGGAACACATTATATAAAGCCTACTTGACAGATATTTTCGGGGCTTTGGCTTTAATATTTTGTGTAACGTTATATTCTCATACTCATATCAAGTGAAATGATTAATAAAACTTTTCAATTTTTGATCATTCATATTAATTCACCTTGCATTCATTCAACGGAACATTTTCATTGACGTCACTCCGATACGTACGCTCTAGCTGGTGTGAGGTTCTAATACAAATTGTTAAATGGTCAAATACAGAACTTGAAAATTGTCATCCCTTATTCATTCCTAAGGATTAAAATCAGCAGGATTTTTCAACTTCCATCTGCAAAAACAAACCTAGGCGATCAGATCACATTTGAATTCTTCGCGTATATAACAAAATAAATACTACTTACCCAGAGCTTGATATATTCGGTATTAGACTGATCAATTTAAAAAAAGCGTTTTTTAACTGATTATTTTATTCGTTTTAACTTTTTTAACTTTTTCTAACATTATGTTTACTATAATTCTCATATAATTTAGAAACATTAGCTTGTAACATGGATAAGTAAGGTTTAAATAAATTGGCATTAAACGACCACCACGATGAGACTTCGGTGACTTTCTGGCAGCTTATTGTACTGTATTGTACGGTGGACTCAAATTCCTTAAGTTCACATCAGGTTCGCTGTGCGTAAAACTAATGGAGGAGGAGGAGCTAGGATAACTATGCTAGCCTAGCTCCTCTCGGGAGCTCGGAAGTCACAGGCTTCACCACGCGACCCTAACTGCTCCGAGAATTTCTGTTCATTGGAAATAAACAGGGTGACTAATTTTTCTGTGATAAAACAGCCTCTGCACAACGGACTGACTATCGCGCCTGGGACACAGAGTGGTTTATTAAGAAGATAGTGGCCCGTAATTGTTGTGTGACCAGCGGGTTAACTGCTGGCAGTGCTATTTTGGACTGTCAGTCATAGTTATTGCCCACAGTGCGTTATGACACTCCAGTATCAGTTTTTTGTATGTCTTTTTGTTTTCAAGCGCTATCAGCACAGACGCACATCAGATACGAATAAAGACAGAAGTTATTAATTTAAAGAAAAACACTTTTTTACGGATTATAGTTATGTATTATTGTATTTAAACTTATAATTATTTATACATAATTTTAAATTTAAACCGACGTTTCGCGTGCTTTTCAGCGTGCGTGGTCACGGTGACTGAAGACAAAGGTGTTAAATGTCAAAAAGTATTACAGCTGTAGAAAATGTTGTGTTATCTGTATTTATTTCCCCGGAGTTGGTATCGACTAAAAGATGTAGGGTTTTTGCAGAAATTGCTCACGGTGTCCTCCATTTTCGCGGATTGTTTATTTTGAGATTTTAATTTGGATATTATTGGATCCCAGGTGTTTGATAATTTTAGGCCGTCCTCTCTATTGAAATTGGCGTGTTTTTTGATTTCAATGGCTTCGCGTACCAATCTTGGGAAGAATCTTTTTTCTTTCGCAAGTACTTTCGGTTGGTCAAAGCGTATGTAGTGATTAGGCCTATCTAGTGTGTGTTCACAGACTGCTGATTTTGTGTGTCGTCTATGTCTTATGTCCGCAATGTGTTCCTTGAGTCTGCTGGACATATTGCGTTTAGTTTGCCCTATGTAAGACAGGCCACAGTCGCAATCCAGTTTGTATATACCTGCATCTTGCAATGGGGTGTTACTTTTGATTGGTCTTAGGAATTGCTGAATCTTCTTGTGCGGCTTGAAAATTGTATTAATGGAAGCTCGTTTTAGGACCCGGCTAATTCTATCTAAATCAGCAGTCTGTGAACACACACTAGATAGGCCTAATCACTACATACGCTTTGACCAACCGAAAGTACTTGCGAAAGAAAAAAGATTCTTCCCAAGATTGGTACGCGAAGCCATTGAAATCAAAAAACACGCCAATTTCAATAGAGAGGACGGCCTAAAATTATCAAACACCTGGGATCCAATAATATCCAAATTAAAATCTCAAAATAAACAATCCGCGAAAATGGAGGACACCGTGAGCAATTTCTGCAAAAACCCTACATCTTTTAGTCGATACCAACTCCGGGGAAATAAATACAGATAACACAACATTTTCTACAGCTGTAATACTTTTTGACATTTAACACCTTTGTCTTCAGTCACCGTGACCACGCACGCTGAAAAGCACGCGAAACGTCGGTTTAAATTTAAAATTATGTATAAATAATTATAAGTTTAAATACAATAATACATAACTATAATCCGTAAAAAAGTGTTTTTCTTTAAATGTGTAAAAGTTATGTTAATAAAAGACAATACTAAGTTATTAATTTCTAACCGCTGTAAGGGTTGCTGCTTCGGTTAGAGGGACATTTTCTGTTATCTGGCATGTATTTACTAAATCTACTGAAATCATTAGTTTAGTTTCCTACTTTATTATTATTATGATATTTTGTATCAATATGTCGAGTTAAGCAGGTGTACCAATTGGTTGTAGTTCCTTACAATCTTACTTGATTTTGGAAATGTTGGTATGAATTGGTAATTAATGAGAAGCTTTTCTCCAGGTGACGCCAATGCTTAAGGGGTACCTTTGAACATTACCTGTATAGGTTTAAAATTAAGACAAACCCAACATGTAGTAGGTACCTGCAGTAACGGCGAACAAACCGTAGAATATGTGGTTATGCCAATGCATATAATATAGGGAAATCGCTATAATATTCGCACCCTCCAGGCACGACCTGGAATAATAAACACAGATGACTGTAGATCGTAACAGCCTACGTTCTGAGACAAAATTATTGAGTATTCAAGAGGCAAACAAATGTGAAATAACGGGTCTGAGGTCTCGCAAGCATTTGCGCCCCGACTCGCCTATGAATATTGTAAAAAAAAGAAAAAAGATGTATGGTTGTACTCTTGTAGGTACGTAATCTGGTATTAAGAAACTATTTAAGAAAATTTACATCATAGTTTGTGTAGGGCTAGCATACTAATTACTGTGCGTGTGCTTAGTTTGCAACATTGAGAGCTGACCCAATATCATCAATATCTTAAGTTATAAACAGAATTTAAAAACATTTTCCCCTTAACAGGAGCTATTGCGATGAAAAAAAATTAAAAAATATACTTTAGAAAAGAACAAGCAAGTAACTGCCCCACATATATATACATTTCTTACAATTGTCAAAATGGTACTTATCCTTATTATTATTAATCTCTTTTATCTTCTTCTCTTTGGGAGTTTATAAGAACTGGCATTTATTTCCTCTAAGGAAATTTTTGAGAATTGAGGGGGGACATTTAAAATTAAAGAGAAAGTCTTACCTCTTAAAAAAAGTCAGTAAAACCTAATTATACCGTTAATTTTTTTTAGTAGGTCATAGAAAGCCAATCTATAGGAAATTTTTGCAAAATTGTGAAAAATTATTAAATCGCCTAACTTAATCTAACAATTAAAAGCTTATTAGTTTGACGTTGAGTTTTGAGTTTAGTAAGACAATTGGTCTACAATTATATTTTTTTCAAATTAGAGAAAATGTTTAATGATGTTTTGATGTGTTTCAATTATCAGATATATATTTTCATGTACAAAAATATATATCTGATAATAGATATCTTCTAATCATACAAACCAAATCTGTCAGAATCATGTAAGAGTGTAGGTACTCTTCAGTCGTAAGCAGTCTTTCTGTCAAATTTTGTTTACGTTATGTCAAAAAGAGACTCATTGATTTTTATGAAAATGGGGCTAAATCTCTTTTCTATATAATAAAGGAGGGGAAATCGCGTGCCAGTAAATTTGAAAAAAACCAAAACAAATATGGGTGACGGCGAGTTATACAACACGAAACTGTTTTTTAATAAAAGTCTTCATATGTACCAAAGCGACATTTCGCTTCTGTATCCCTTTGGCCCCGGTTACAATTTGTTGTAATCAATCCTCAGGTGGTTTACCTTAATAAAAGTGATCAACAAAATATTTTAAGATGTTTATAGCTTTAATCAAATTTGGTTTACAGATTTATTTGCAATAACGCGACGGAAAGAGTTTAAATCGTTATGTATACTACTACCGCCGCTTCTGGATTTTTACTTTATAGAAGATTCATATATAGCAAAAAGTTTATTACTATAAACTAAAAAATATAAAAATATAAATACTAAAAAATTGGTAATAATAAAATTATAACGCTTTTTATAATACTTTTGATAAAATTTTGGTTATTATTCTACAATTCAACAAAATTTAATGAATCGAATGAAAGCGGTCAGGAACGATAGTAACCGTCATAAAAGTAAAATAAAATCAAAGTACAGGCACAATTTTATAATTTTAATAATATGTTGCGTACATTGTTTATCCTAATTTTGTGGTCACACTTACCACACTAGTAAGTGTTAAATGTGTCTGATTATTGAACAACAGATGGAGTCATTCACAGGTATAAAGAACCTCTTATTCTTGAACGGCCCGTGATGCGATCGGGGCATGAGCCCTAAACATTTATGAGCCTGTTTCATTGTTAATTAATTTTTTTTTTGGGGAAATAGATATTTAGTGACTTCTCGCACATAGTCGACTTTTGGGGCAAATAAATATATTCCGCTTCCTGCCTTCGCCCAGAAGTGTAAATCCATCTGTGTAGTCTTACAATCCCCGAACTCTGGATTGGTTTCACCACTAGCCTTATTACATTATATGCCTACAGATACTTAGCCTGGGTACTTTTGAGCTCTAATTTTGTTGAATTCCTAAATTATTCCCTGCACGAAAACAAAAAGTTATAAATTTAACTGATATTAAAATGTATAATTTTTTTACTGAAAGACCTTTTCAGTAGTATGTTTGTTTTGAAAGCTACACGAAACTAAAACGACCATCATTAAGCATTAGTAGTGGTGCAGGGATTATGCAATTTCATAATAAGTTGCAAGGCGGATCAGGCGGATGAGGCGGGAAGGGCGGGGAGGGCGTTGCGGGTGCACACACGGCCACACTTTTTTCGCCCCCTTCGGGCACACGTAAGCCAAAACACACTTTAAACCAACGATTTAGAAGCGAACAGACGCAATGGGCTTTTAATTAAATTATTTCTTCATAATTTGATTCCATTTTCAAAATGGCGACAGATTTATTCGATACGGATTAAAACGGCAGCCGGTTCTGCTCTTAGTTACCCCGATCACTGGTCTCAACTTCGACAGAATTCTAAATATAACTTAATGATTTGCACTAGTTCACAGTTTTTTTACGAATTGGTACTCTCGTACTGTCTACAGTTCTAGTTGTATGAAGTGAAACTATTTTTTTAATTGTTAATGCAACACACATATTATAAAAGGCGTCCCAATATTATCTATTGAAACGAACGGACGAGTAGCGGTTTGCCCATGTGTTTTGGTAAGAATTATTCATTATGTTATTAAAAACCAGCTCCCTCACTGCCTTCGATCGACCCACGAGTGGCGAGAGCTTCAGATAGTAATGGATCCGGAAGCTCAATGTTTGGACAAGGAGAGACACAAAGCGCCTCGGTGCACAATATGCCGGATGTCGCCACTCGCCCGGCCTCTAATGACGCGAACACAACACTCCTTTGTCTCGTAATCTCCTTATTGAGTTACCTTTAATCATTGACGAAATCGACCCCTAACGAACGCTCAATCGCTTGTAATCAATACCCTTCTGACAAAAAATTGGATTCGACGCTAAGAGGAAATTGGCGCTAACGAGTTCGCCACGGCCCTAATCTTAGCACTCCTGTCGCTTCTTACGTTCGCTTCATATTATTTATATACACCTGTGATTATGCCTAAAACCTTTTCGGTCCCATTAGATTTATATTCTGGAATCTTAAAAGGATTTATGCCAATTTTTATTTTTCACTTTATTTTTTCATTATAACTTTAAAAAACTATTAAATATGAATAAAATTAAAAACCTTAAATAAATCTGAGCCAAAAAAGAAAAAACTTTTGCTTTCGCCTTATGATAGGCTATTCCATTCTTTGCTGTTGAGTATTTCAAAGTAACGAAGTGCAAAACCAGTTGTCAATACAATTGTTTTTTCCGCGTGAAATATATTCAAATATATCTCCAAAATCATGTGTCGTGAAGATCATATTTACCCAAATGTGTTTGCAAAATCTACTTCTAAGTCACACTAAGTTGTATAAACAATTATGTTATGAAAATGTTTCTTGGCTTTCAGACCAACTACGCTGCGTTCCTATTGTTTTAATAATGTATTTGATGGTCGAACTTCTAGACTAAACTAGTTTCAGTCTTCATCAGAGATTTACTAAAATTCACCACACTAACTCTTGTAACACCGGACGCGTTTTAGTAAGTTCTAATATTCCGAGAGAGACTCGCAAATTTTGCACTTAATACCTACCTAGTGCAATATCTAAATAAAAAACCAATACCTTTTGTAATGTGCAATTAAAAAGGTTATATAAAGAAATAAAAGTTGAGTGCACAAATTGTAAGTTTTATTTTTAATAGATATTTATTAATGGGTAAGGATCATTGTTTAATCAAAGAAAAATATACCACTTTTTCTTAATAATTCTAATATATTTTATTAATTGATTTTTTTTAAATAGACTTTAGGCATTCTAAATTATAATCAGTCAGAGCAATGTCTAGTGAGTATGACTGGTGTGTTTTCATCTCGATGACGCCTCCTTAATGAATTGGTCTCACGTTCATTAGCGCCATTTGATCCACTCAGCGACGATATGTGTAAAACCAACTAAATAAATGCTTCGCTTCTAAAAGGCCTTAAGGCATATTTTAATAGCTGTGTTAGATTATTTTGATAAAGATATCTTGTAGGGGTTGTAAAAAAAAATTAATACACATTTACAAGAGATCCATTTGACTTATGTCGATAAAATTTGCATTCAAATCAAATCAAATCAAAATATCTTTATTCATTTAGGTAAACATGTACACTTATGAACGTCAAGAAAAACAAATTAAATTAACTGTAAATTTACATTTACAACCAGTTCGCAAGTCAAGGGCGTAGAGCGGGTAAGATTCCGTTGCTTTCGGCTATAGAAGAAAGAGGGAAAAGCCGGCGCGTTGCCTAACACACAGATTTGCGGTACCATTCTACAAAAACGGCCTGCCATTCACACCTCGATCATAACCTATTACCGATAGAACACAGGACACGATAAATAAATAGACTAAAGTTAAAAAATAAAAGTTAATACACCCATATGTATATGGGGATGGGAGTGCCTCTTCTCTTGGGGGTCTTAAGACTGGACACTAACCAAACAACGGCTGTACGCTGTGCAGGTATGAATAAAACTTTGGAAATAAAAATAATATTGACAAATCTTATATACCTAACTTTAATAAATATAAACTCAATGCCATGGTGTAAACATTTACAAGTCCTTTCGAAAATAAGAAAACCACTTTATAGAGGTTATATCTTTCTATTATTTATCTATATGTACAAAATATTATGCATGCGGACAGTGCCGGTTTTAGCACTACCAGCACCATGGGTGAGATTTATACGGCGCCCCCTAACTGCAATTCAAACCCATATGAAATAGGAAAAATATATAATGAAATTACAATTTATTAAAAAAAACTAATAAAATTTGACTTTTCTAGCCTTTCTGTCGGCGAATTTCATTCTCGATTGACAAAGTTGCCAAGTTTGTTAATCGGGATTGCGATATTGTCGATCGCAGATAGGTTTTTATCAGCTTAAGTTTAGAACTCCTCTCCCCACTAGCAACCGTTACAGGTATAGTTCATAATATGCGCATTGCTATCCATTTGGATACAGTTCTTGTAAGTTGCGATCTTAGATAAGATTTAAAACAAAAACAGGGGTAGCCACATTCTGATCAGGCAAAAAAGATTTCAGACTTATGACTTCATCATACACCATACACCTGGATATATAGCCTGCGCCTGCGGTGCCCCTTTATATCCGGCGTCCTGGGCGGTTGCCCAACCGCGCCCCACCGTAACGCCGCTACTGCATGCGGATAATATAGTGGCGAGAATAAACCGTTTATAGTATTTTTATTTAAACGCCATCTACTTAACATTATTTTAACTATCACTTGTTGAAAAAGAAGATAGATGTCACTTTGTGCCAACCTAAGAAAGATTTACACCTAAGCATAAATTTACAATAAACAAGGTTAAATCAAAGCCATAAATATAAAAATTTTAACGGTTAATAATTGTTTATATTGTTTTTTTTTGTGTTGTTCCTTCTGTTTTTATAATTCTTACCTATTGTAATCTACATATTGTTTTTCATAACCAATAGAAAAGTATAAAATATACGGTTTGTTTACGAATTTCAATACATTATACGAAATTTTTATTATTTTTTTAGTTACGCAACTTTGGCGGCAAAAATAACTTGGAGGTGTTCCAATCAAGGTCCCCTGAGTGATGATAATCAGTATCATCAAATTCTGGCGATGTTTTTGATTCTAAATCCAACCCTTAAAAATAAAAGTCTCTGATGTCAAAATGTCAGCCACGCTCACGTAAAAATCTACATTGATGTGGTGCTTAAAATTACAATTTGTTATTTTTTTCCAACATTTATAATATTTTTAATTTAAATTTAAAAACATTTGTTTTGAATTTAAACAGAGTTAAATTAGAGAGCTAGTAGTTGGTACCAACTGTCGACATTAGCTGTCAATTTCATACAAATTTAGTTTTCGACTTTCTACATACACTACTGTTAAGCTGTCTTGACTAGACCCCTTGATCTGTCAAGCAAGACCAATTTTCTTGACATTTTAATAAAAATTAACTCTTGCATAACAAATTGGCGTACAAACGAGTGGGATCCTGATCAGTAAATTAGGTCTCGAACTGTCTCGTCTCGTGCTCTTCATACTGTCAAATTGCTTAATATTAGGTATTCTTTGTTTTAATCATCTCTGTAATGGCAAACATGATTATAGTTAATTTAGCTTTTTTTAGTCTTAGCAAACATTTCCTAAACTAAGCAATATATTTTTTAGAAACAATCACTTTAGAGGTTTTTTTAATAGAACGGGGGCAAACGTGCAAGAAACTCACCTCTTACCGCAGCTCATGGACACTGTCAGTACCTGAGGGCTCGAGTGCGTTGGTATTACTCGTACAAGAAGAAGTTATCTCACTTCTCGATGGATCCTAAGTCAAAGTGGTTCGGAAATACTTCAGAGGGCAGCTGGTTCCACATTGTGGCGGTGCGCGACAAATCCTGCCTCAAGATACGCTTAGTTGTGGAATGACGGAAGTCGAAGTGATACGGGTCGAATTTTGTATTGGGCTTTGACCCAGCTGTAGGCAAGTATTAGTCCGAACTACACCTCTGAACATTCTCATTCCATGGTAAATGCGATAAAAGATGCAAAGTGCCTCACCTCCACGCTGGGTGTAGCGTAGTACCCAAGAATCAAACATGTGCGCCGAATTTGTTTATTTGTAGAGCAAGAGCAAGTGGTGGCCTGGAGTGCAGTACCGTCTCGCCTCGCTGAGCACACCCAGTTTCTTGGAGGCTAATTTAGTCTCAATGCGGTCATTTAAGCGGAAACTGTCGTTCGATGCCAAGTGTTCCGATGCTTAAAAAAGAGTGTCTTCGAAAAGAGGAGTAGATACAAAGGGTGTTTTTTTAGCGGTAAACGCGCAAACCAGTGTCGTCTTGGGGTTATATTAGACTAGATTTATCCGACTCAAGACCGAGACTCGACTTCAGACACAAGTTTGACTGATTGACAACAGTCAGTGTAAATAGTTTCCCTTATACTTTTGACTGCATAGCAATGACTTCCTCATAGCATTGTTAAGCAGAAGAAACAGGGTCAGGTGTGTCCCCAGCGTGTACGGATTTAAGGTAGAAACATACTTTGTCGATGACGACCTTGTCGCTCCAATTGGTCAGCAATCTCCATTTGCATAATTTCTCGCGGAGCCCATATGCTGGAAGCTTCAAGAGAAGCTTTTTGCAACTCGCTGTGTGGCGAAAAGCGGCTTCTTTAACTCTAGCAAAATCCTTTGCTTTATCGAAACTGACCGCTAGCATGGGGGAGGCCCTAGGACTCAATTGACTTTGTTTATCTGTGTACACTCGTACTGATAATCGAAGAATCTGAGAAGCTGGTGGTAGATACCACACCGTTAAGAATGATTTCCAATATTTTGGAGAAGGTTATAACTATTGGGCGATAGCTAGACAGATCAGAGTAATCCTCTTTGGTAATGGCATCAGGCCCACTCGACTTATGAATGTTCGAGGAATATAATTTCCGATTTCTTGGACAGCTTTGGTAAGAGACCAGAAGACTCGAGACCCCGAAGCGAGGTGGGCCAATCTCTCGTCAAATCTAACAATGTGTTCACAACATACTTTGGCCTAGCAATCTCCTGTTTGAAGAAGTCTGGGAGTCTCACTCACTGCACAAAATGCGAGAGTGAACACTTTTTCTGTTACACAGTGGTACTGCCGCGGTCGTGGCTGCCCGTTTAGCTGAAACCCAAAAGCAACAGCATGGCACTCCCACTAAGAAGGGGCTTGACTGAAAGCACTAGTTAAATAACCTTTGTCATAGGCTGTCTTTCATACCTAACATATACCACCACAGCTGGGCTGGGGCGATAGGGTTCAACGAGGAGGGGCTGGCGTTTAGCTTGGGCTAGCGAAAGCCTTCGATCAATTTTACTGTCGTCAATAAGTGTATACGAACGAGACACATATTTGATGGTATGATTATTAAAAAAGCTTATGGGTATGTCAATAGCTCACGCTTGGTCACGTGATAAAGTGATTTTGCCACAAGCACCGATAATGATCTCTCTATACATAATTAAGTTAATATACACTTTGTCTGTGGACTGTCAATTGTTATTTATGACATCTTCTGGTATCAACCTCAAAAGTCAGAACACAGATCTGTGTTGACTTTTACAATTCACCACTATTAAATTACTATGAACTATTTATGTAAATAACTTCCGATCATCAGAAATCTGAATCATCATTGGTTATTTTAAAATGTTTAAAACATTTTTATATAATTTTAGTAATAATATATCGCGAAGCTTCCACACCTCACAATGTTTAAATGAAGTAAGATTACTGTCAAGGCTAAGGGTAGTGGATAACTCGGATATCGGAAAACGAGCAATGGCTGAGGGTAAACCTCCTAAAATTATTTGTGTCTATAATAAACGGCGTAAGTTCTTGATTTAATATATTATAACAATGCCATACATAATAATAATTATAACTTTGCTCTTATTTTTCCTAACAGGCGTTGGTTTAATTGGAGATAGAGTACTAGTAGCTATTAAAGGACAAAAGAAAAAAGGTATTCTTGTGGGGCTGAAACAAACACAGAAGTCTAAAGTTCCAAAGTTCGACAGCAACAATGTTGTTTTAATTGATGATAATGGGACTCCCCTAGGGACTCGCATTCATGTTCCTATCCCAACAATATTGCGGACAATTCTAAAGGAAAGAACACATGCCAAAGGAGCAGACTATACCAAACTTTTAGGAATAGCCACGCGTTTTGTTTAGGGCAAATGTTAGTTGATCAGGATTAATACAATAGTTAATAAAGTCCATAGTAATATGTCTATGTCTCAAGTGTTTTTTCTTTCCTTTTTTTATGTTAAATATACACTAAGAAAATAAACAAAACATGAAATTTGAAAATTTAATAAAACTTATAATCAGTTCCAGTTAAGAACAGACTTAGGACACGCTATCTAACAAGAGAAGACAAAATACTATTTGTACTAATTACTCAATTATATGTGCATTGTCTCCAAAAACTTGAAAGTAAGACTACATTAAATTTTTTTATAGTGAGTCAAAAGAGCTGTAATCTTTTTTCTCTATAATAATAATCAAGTACCGAGACAATGCCTTATTTACATGGTATACTTCACACACACAGACACAATAAACATTAGATAGAAGGATAAAGAAGGATGAGGCAGCGAGTGCAGATCTTATTCAATGCCATGTTAATATTGCTTAGTGTAAGAGCACACCAATATAAAGGCACATTGCATATTTTATACATTATATAACAATATTTACTTGCTGTCAATCCAATTTGGTATCTACAATGGCATTTTAGAATTTTCTGAAAGCTATTAATCCATCAAACTTATAAACAGCTGACCCCGCTTGAAACAAGAGCTGAATTTAATGTATATACAGAATGAAGAAATAGTTGCTGTTATATGACTAGAGATTACGTGTCTATTAAAATATAGTGCAGTTTACCAAATTGTGCCTATTGAAAACATCTTCATAGAGACGTGAATTAAATACTAGTATTCAAATCGGACAATAAGCTTTACAACGTGTCCACTGTCCAGCGAGTGGCTTAACTTATTGTTATAATTAAGTACTTTAAAATATTATTATACAATTAGTTCAGAGAAAATACAAAAATCTTATTAACATTACACAGTATAAAATGGTAGTGATGTGTCGGTAGAGCTTTCACGGTAAATGCCACGTTTAACGCCTAGGATGGGATTCAGATTCTTTTGTATCTAGTTATTCCTATTTCGGTAGCAATATATTACCCGCAGGTAATCTGCAAAAGTTCTTTTGTGATGAAAGCGCCCAGAAAGCTCTAGTGACACATCACTCTAAGCCGAGTGCAGCCTTGGGTCGGTTTCCCAAAGGCCGCATCCACGCTTGAGGAAACTCGGGACTGATAGGAGATGTGTTCATTTGATACAATTCAGGATCTGGAACATATAAGCGAATCGATAAACTGAGACGTGAGGGTCCATACGCAGCATCCGGTCGAAGCGACGACTCGATCTACGGCTAGCCGTAAACTAAATCGACCGACAACTAAATAAATATAAAACACTAAATAACAATATAATTACCACAACAAAATATAAACATATCATGATAATGATTTGACTACAGTAACTAGTGTAAAGTAAATATGTATGTATGTCTGTCTTATATTTAGTGATAGTTTGCGTGCGGGTCCTCGCTCGCCGCTTTGTACTCTCTTAAATGCATTGCTTCGGGACGTGCAACTAATTTATTTTGACTGCGTTGGCTCCACGCATTCAGTTTCAGATCATAATATGAGTAGTCCGAATAAATACTGCGAGGACCGCGATCGAGGAAGTGTCTAACTAGTAACTAGTAACTAGAGCGATAGAGATTTGAGGACGAGATAAATATGTACTTAATCTACATCTCCATGTGACGAGACGACGTCGCGCCTCTTGAGACGTACCAGGCGACATATTAATGAATCTACTTTGGATCTGGTACTTCTTTTCTCCGCGTTAGCCTTAGGTTGCCAAAAAATACACTGCAGAGTGAGAGTATTTGAATTTGAAAAGAATAAATATATAAAGCTAGGGAGCGGCGAGAGGCGTCTAGACGTCGACCACCATCTTTTTGTGAATGTCAGTGTTGCCGACCACGGAACAGAACTCCTCGAACGAGATCTTGCCGTCTTCGTCCTTGTCCGCGAAGAGAATTGTCTTGTCCACGATCTGCTGCAGCTGCGTGTCCTTCAGATTATTGCCCACCATCATCTTCAGCACCTGCTTCCGGAATACAAATATGTTATTATACGTACCAACGAATTGATAAAATGGAGATCTATTGTCAGTTGGAGCTTTTCAATATAAATTAGGTATTTTCCAACTCAGGAAACGGTCCCAGTTTAATCAAAATGGAATCAGTAGTTTTTCGTGACTTTTAGGTTCCGAGAAATGTATGGACAATACAAGTATAAAGGAAAATAAAAAAGAGAAAAACAATAAGGCACAAAGACCTCGCCACGTAAGGAGGTACTACAATAACAGCCGGGTTCTCGTCTCATTAGATAGAAATGAGAAAAATGTTTTACGTCTATCAGCAATAGGTAAGGTGAAATAAGAGCAAGCGCTTCCATTACTGTTGGAACTTAACGCAAATGGGATATTTTACAATCCCAACTATTTAATTTCCACATTTGAAAGTTAGCCCGCAGCGTGACGTAAGTACCTGAAAGAGCTCGCCGTTGGAGATGTAGCCGTCGTTGTCCATGTCGTAAATACGAAATGCGAAGCGCAACTTCGAGAGCTTGTCTCCCTTGACGCTAAACTGCGATACTCCTTGGATGAACTCCTTGAAGTCCACCTCTCCATTACCATCGGCGTCGAAAATAGCGATGACACGCTGTACTAAGGGGTTCTGCTGCAGCTCGGGCAGCGACATGAACTCGTCGATGGACAAGGCGCCCGAGTTGTCCAAATCCAGCTTACGAAACCGCTTGCCCAGACGCCGTATCTCGTCCGCATCGACTGCGCACACCGGCAGTTAGTATTAGGAAGACAACAGTAATCGTAACATTTAAAAGAAAATACACTTTCCAGATAAGATAACTTAAAACTCTCGCTTCACTTGCTTTCCTAGTGAGACCTGAGTTAAAATTGGGTAAGTGTAATTTCTTTCAAATGTGTGATACTCGCGTAAATAAAAGAAAATATTAGCTATTGAAATACATATATATACCCCCGAAAAATCTATCCTGCAATTTCAGTTATGTTAAACTTCAGAGATAGAAATTTCGTTATCCTTTAAATATTTGAAATAAAACCCACAATATTACGTTTGTCATTGAGGTATAACATTTAGAACCTATTTTTTCTGAAAAAATGTAGAATATCACAACGACCTCGATAAAACAATACACTATGTAATTGGTTCTATCTATGAAGCGTGATAACACGGCGCGCTTTCGTCCGTCATCCATTCTATTATTAACATACATAAGCGATACTATGCTCCCGTGCACAAGCGAGCTATATATTTAAACTATATGTCACACTCTATAAGATGATGATGGAATGTTTATATGCATGAAATTATGCCACTTTTTCATTCAAAGCACACCACACATTTACATGACATGATTATCATAATGTGTACCTATTCTGGCCAAAATCTAGTAAAAATATCTTATACAAGCCGGTGTTTATTCACCATCATCATTCTAATTCTCTAGAAGACAAACAGATACTTAAATTCACTGATGGTTATTCTCAATTTGTTTTAGGTGTAAACATTTACAATTACAGAATATGCTAAATAAGTAATTTAAAGAGTTTTATGTATTTGCAATTAATTAGTAGCTAGCCAGTACTTTTTTTAATCACAAAAAAAGAAAGGCTAGGTTATCAATATAATATTTTGGCATTGAATTTATATGAGAATTTGTAGCCTTCTTTAAGTATGTACTTTATATAATAAAATATTGAAGAAAAATTATATTATAACATCTACAACATTTAGTCTTTTGTTAGAGATGGGTTGCATTTGCATTATAGTACATACTGTATAAAATTTGAGAAATTGTATGTCTTAAGACGAAACCAATCCTAAACTATTGTGTA
Organism: Pieris mannii; assembly: GCA_028984075.1. NCBI lineage: Eukaryota > Metazoa > Arthropoda > Insecta > Lepidoptera > Pieridae > Pieris > Pieris mannii. The sequence goes on from CM054794.1 coordinate 10,736,876, forward strand.
AAGCTTAATTTTGTAATTTACATCATGCTATGCTATAAGATCTCATAGTCAATAAATCTTTCTACAATATGTAGGGACTAGGTTGTCACCTGCCCTTATAATAATGAAACTATACACCGAGTGTAATGTGCACTGTGGCGTGATAATGTAATGACCATCAGTGAGCAACACTCACAGTTTTCCACCTTAAAATCAATGCAGTTAACACGAGCTGAAACAACACCCCAAATTACCGGACCATCAACAACAAACCATGAACACCCAGGATATGCAAATAGTACATGCCGATAGTTTTCCATACTCGCCAACTAATCTTTTTAGCATGGATGAATTTTAATTACTTTACAAATATTAGTACTACTCTCACAAATTCTTTTTTAATCTGATTTTTTTTAATTTTTAGAGAAAAATAAATTATTACTTACAATTTGAACATAGTTCCATAGGAATTGAGTTTTCGTTTCCCTGTAAATGGTAAATATTTAGATATTATTATTATATTCCTTCATCAGTGATAACAAATTTGCATTTATTGACAGGTACTAACAACAAGAAATACCCGCAACTCCCAATATTCCTAACAAGGAATATAAAAAAGAAAATAATAATTCAAGATAACAAAAATACAAGTATAAAATATGTAATACTATGGATACATCTGTAAATTACTATTTCTTTTTGTATTAGATTGTCAAAAAATCAAAGGTCTTGCATAGATATGCGTACTTACCATCTTTAAGAATTTATAAATTTACACCTTTTTAGCTTAACTAGAATTAACGATTTGAATGTATGATGTCACGTTTCACGTTCAACTAGCAATTATGCATAAAATTTAATAGATAAGGTAATTTTTTTTCAAAACTGCAATTTGTTGAATTTGCATCGATTTGAAAATTTTGATAATGACACATGTAAAATGACAATCGAAGTATAAAACTTCAAATGTTAAGTAGTAAGTACGTTACGTTACACGTTCAAGTATGATTTAGTCGCGTTCAGTCATATGCTGTGGTTATGGTGCCCTCAATCACGAGAAACACTTTCGACAGGAGAGACCTAATAATACCAGACATGTTTGTATGGATATGGTTGCATGACAAAGCGTGAGCTATTATCATCCTCAGGTTAATAACCTCCCATAATGGTGTAACCCACACCTGTCGTAAAGTAACTTTGTGTCCCAGTTTTCCCAGCTTTCGACTGTCATAAAACTTTACTGTTCTACCTAACAATAAAAAAATAAATAACTTTGCATCCGGACGAATAACACATGTTTGTGGTGAATTATTAGCTCATTATTAGCGCCTAGTTCTTCTCTGTGCTGACATGTACGCATAAGTCAGCCTCGTGTTGTGGGCAGTCCACGCAAATTAGGTCAGAATGCGTGCTTATTCTGCTTCCTACTTATGTGGTGCGATATGCTTTTTAACAGTTGATCCTGATGCTGTTGCTGATTCTGTCATTGATGTAGTTGCAATGCCCATTAGTGGTAAGTCCTAATCCCGGTTACATGATGCCTGGTGAACTGCTATCGACTTATTTTGTCGAAATAAGTTCATCGCTTAAGAAGATACCTCGAAAATGGCTTTAAAGTTTTTAGGGAAGTTTACTGTTTACTCCGCGATCATTTGGAAGATAAAGTGGTTTAGTCAAATTCCCTTAACAGTAGCGTATGTATAAAGAAAGTCTAACATTAAATTTATGCTAAAATTAGTCGACACAAACTGTCATTTTCATACAAATTAAGTTTGACTCAACGCCATTCTTAAACTAGCTTCCAAAAGAATTGGGTGAGTGCAGTTAAATGACACGGTACTTAATTCTCTTCAACTCATCCCCGCATGGAGTACTTACTGCTTTAACCTTTGGAAAGTAGCTCCACAGTGCCTACTCCTACTCGAATCAGTGACGGGCCTTTCGAACGAATGTATTACATACTAGTGACCCGCCCCAGCTTCGCACCGGTGCAATGCTGATGAAAAGCAGATTTTTATTATGTATTGTTATTTCCGTCGCTGGAAAGCTCCGATAATATACGCGTTCGATCGCTGCTAAATAAGCTGTAATGGGCTGTATAGATCTATATTAAATGAACAATGTATTCAAGGTATTTAATTGGTTAAGGATTAATGCTGTATTGGTTAAAATCGCTTCGAAAATTAGCCATTATTTGTCGTAAAAAGTAAATGACAAAAAAAAGTTATTGTGGGTTATCCATAAGAGATAGACATATACCATCAGGGACTTTTCTGTAGACCGTTTCAATGTGTACAATACTTAGTACATTATTTTGATAAAACTCGTAGGGTTCAGCCTGCGTTTAAAATGTAAGCGGAAAAAATGTAATTATTTACGACATCACATTAGAAACCTCAAAAATAACAGTACTTCTCCACTATTTAATGGATGTTATTATACATACAAACCTTCCTCTTGAATCATTCTATCTATTAAAACAAACCGCATCAAAATCCGTTGCGTAATTTCAAAGATTTAAGCATACAAAAGGACATAGGGACAGAGAAAGCGACTGTGTTTTATACTATGTAGTGATTTTGATACCCTTAAAAAATTAACAAGTAAAATGTCAAAATATGACAATTACACACAGTTGACAACTCAGCGCTCACCCCCTTCAAGATTCTCTTTTCAATTAAAGTCAACCATGGCGGCCGGGGTAGGTTGAAATATATCATTAAAAATCTTAATCATCAACGCATTGTATGCGAAGTGATGAATAAGAAATCATGATTTTTTCTGTCGGCAGTTCATTGTACATCTATTTGTTGTAGGTACTTTACACTTATCCGGAAAATTTCCGTGCTTATAAGGCGTTGATCGCCGCACAGTACTCCGCAGCTGATGTTAAAGTTTCACCCAACTTTGTATTTGGAGAAACAAATAAGTCCCAGGAATTTCTGAAAAAGTTCCCGGCCGGCAAAGTAGGTGTTTAACATCTTCTAGTGTTTTGTGGAGTGATAGTGTTTGGTGCTAAAATATTTTTGACGGTGACGTGTAATGTTTTAGGTTCCAGCGTATGAAAGTGCCGATGGAAAGGTACTCTTAACTGAAAGTAATGCCATCGCTTACTACGGTAATTATTAAATACATTATATTTTACATATCCTTATATGTTGTATAGCATAACCTCAGTACACAAGTCATTACCGTATTTAAGGTTATATTTTTGGCCTATGTTAGAAATAAAAATTAATTTTAGGTCTGAAAAGGCAGGCAATACTATATTGGTAGTATTTCCTTATCTCATCTATTATACTTTTATTTAAGAAACATGCCCACGTAAAATTGGATTTAACTTGTTAATATTATGAATAATTTAAATTTATACTTTTTGTTCCTAGGGCTTCAGTAGAATTCATAATGAGAATTAGAGATCTTATGGGCCAATATTCACCTTAATATAATTTTGTTAGCAAATATTTCTGTGTAACTATTTTGGATATATTATTTTGCTTTTTAAATCAGGCTTACTAAATTTAAATGCCATAATCATTAAATTTATTTAATTTATTAAGTAGTGAAAATTAATAATTTATAGAATATAACAAAGCGGATGTTTTTATAAGCGATTATTACTCATTATGATATATTTTGATATGATAGTGAATTTATTATACATAAAGAAATATAATAAATAATAACATATTAAATATGCATAATTTAGATACAAAGTTTGTTGCCACATTTATTTTAAATTATATGTAATCAAAATGATAACTTGTTAAACCCATAATTCATTTAAACTAACTTGGTTCAATTGCACTCATTTACAGTACTTTATTATTTAATTGCCTGTCAATTTGTTATGTATAGGCTTGTTTTTACTAGTCTTCTGTAAAATTATAATAGAATTATCAATTTCTTTCAGTTTCAAATGAGGCCCTCCGAGGCTCTGACCTCAAGAGTCAGGCTGCAGTATATCAGTGGGCATCATGGGCGGACAGTGAACTCCTGCCTGCTTCTTGTGCCTGGGTTTTCCCCTACCTGGGCATCATGCAGTTCAACAAACAGGTTAAAAATTAATGATATCTAGAAGTGATGAGTGAACTGTACTTAGATGTAATATGTTTTAAACAAAATTAAATCTCTTTCCTCTTCATACAAAAATCATTCTTAAATTTTCAATAAGATTAGTATTTCAATAGTCCATCGTTTACAGAATGTAGAGCGTGCGAAAAGTGACCTACTGGCGGCCCTCAAGGTGTTGGATAACCACCTGCTCACTCGCACTTTCCTCGTTACTGAGCGAGTTTCGTTGGCAGACATCATCGTGTTCTGTACCCTCATTCACTCCTTCCAGGTACAATTTGTCTGACTGAGCTATCTATTTATCTTTACTCGGCAATATGACCTATACTGTTGAATTGTGTTCTATTCCAGCACGTGCTTGAGCCCAGCTTGCGAGAGGCCTTAGTGAACGTGCAGCGCTGGTTCGTGACGCTGTCGCAGCAGCCGCAAGTGCTTGCCGTGGTGGGACCCATCGTCCCGTGTGCTGCGGCGCCCGTTTACGATCCCAAGAAGTACCAGGAACTCACCAAGGACAAGAAGGTGGGAACCGATGTATATTCGTGTATTACAATGTCTATAGTTGATCAAACTCTTTTCTTATTCTTAACTGTTCTCATAGTTTGAGAGGAACATCCATTCTATTAAAAGTAACTTTTGTAAACAAGTGACAATTCTCTTTTTGGTCTACTCTCCTAATTCTGATAAACTCACATTAACAAAATTCTAACAAGCCAAGTAATATGTCAATTACAGCAAGAGGGAGGGAAGAAAGAGAAGAAGGAGAAAAAAGAACAGCCCAAGAAAGAGAAGGAAGTAAAGGAACCCGAGCTACTGGATGAGTTGGATGAAAAGCCTAAGGAGTCCAAAGATCCATTTGACACAATGCCCAAAGGGTGAGCCTCGATATTTAATATTATTATTATTTATAATAAAGGCAACTCTTGAGTCATTTAGAATTGTATATTTTTGGTAATATGCTATCAATCAATAGTCATGGTCTGTCCGTTTCAGAACTTTCAACATGGACGATTTCAAGAGGTGCTACTCGAACGAGGACGAAGCCAAGTCCATCCCGTACTTCTGGGAGAAGTTCGACCCCGAGCACTACTCCATCTGGTTCGCCGAGTACAAGTACCCCGAGGAGCTGGCCAAGGTGTTCATGAGCTGCAACCTCATCACGGGCATGTTCCAGCGCCTGGACAAGATGCGCAAGCAGGCCTTCGCCTCCGTGTGCCTCTTCGGCTCCGACAACGACTCGAGCATTTCGGGCGTGTGGGTGTGGCGCGGCCAAGATCTGGCCTTCCCGCTGTCGCCCGACTGGCAGATCGACTACGAGTCCTACTCCTGGACCAAGCTGGACCCGAAGGCGCCCGAGACCGAGCGCCTCGTGCGCGACTACTTCTCGTGGAGCGGAAAGGACTCCAAAGGCCGCGCCTTCAACCAGGGCAAGATCTTCAAGTGAGGCGATCGCTCCCGCCTCGCTAAATATATATTTATTGAGAAATCACCCGAACCGACGTCGCGAAGCGGCATTTTGTAAATGTTTTGCATTTATTACCGAAAGTCATATTCTCATTTGTATGAAGCTGTAAGAAATTAAATTGTTTTCTATTTACGCCGTCCTTTTGCATTTGCCCCGAACCAAAGAAACAAATCGGAAAGCCAAAAACGCATATATTTGTGAAATCTCTCTCAAGTCTGACGCCGATCGATTCGATATTCAATCGAGAGATTCAATAAAATCTCAAAATGCTCACGATACAATTTGTTACATCGATAGACTAACAATTATAAACATTCAAAATCGAAGGTCAACGGTAGCCAATAGAAATAGAATAGAACAAAGGAATCTATAAATATTACGTCTAGTGGGTCAATTTACAGAATACGATAAAAATATTGGAACGCGCCGGAGGCCGGAGCGTCAGTGCGGCCGAACCTGAGGATGAGGATTCTTCTCTTATTTCTTTTTATCTCTCGGTCGTGGGAAGACTCACGGGATCGTCGCGGGTGTGGAGGTCCAAGTCGGCGGTGAAGGGCGCGGCTCCTTCCCTCTGCGGCTCTTCCTCGGCCGACCTAGTCGGACACGATTTTCTATTATAATATTTGATTAAAACTTATAGTTATTTATACAAACTGTAAGAAATCCGTTAAACATAAACAATTTCAATAACCCGTCGAAATTACGAAATTAAACACCAAAACCAGTACACCAGTATTAGATTTAGATACACGAATACATTATTTACAAGCATGCTACGTCATAATCGACTCCGATCTGTGACCGGTTTGACGGGTGAAATTCAGTATTTTTAATTATTTAAAAAAAATACGTTTATATTGGAACAAGTTCATCAAGGTTCACTTATTCCACGTCATTAAATTCGAACCACACAAACAAACCAAAAATGCGTTTGTGTATTGCACACACAACTTTTATATTACAACTTGGGGTTTTTATAGAATATTGAATCAGCATTATATTTTAAAATCAAATACTAGAGCATACAGTACTAGAAGTATTATAACGAGTTTATGCGTGGGCGTAGCAATCTCAATGATCCGTGTGAGGGACGTCCTTTAACAGCGACTAATGAAGATAACGTCAGTGCTGTGAGACGCATGATAAATGAAGATAAGAGAGTGACCTATCAGCACATACGGGCAAGACTAGGCAATAGGCGAGTCAAGTTAAAACAATATTACACGATGATTTAGGCGTAAGGAAGTTTTGTACCAGATGGATTCACCATACTTCAACCGACTACCAAAAAAACTGGCGTCGCCAAATGATAGATAAGTTCAACGGCGGTGACTCAAATGCTGTATTTGACATCGTCATAGGTGATGAAAGCTATACATCATCATCATAATAATATTTCTAATAGGATATATTGCTACGAACCCGAAACTAAAATACAATCGGCTCAGTTGGTGTTTCCTTCGAAGATCGGCCAACTAAGGTAAAGAAAGGAAGAAGTCTAGGAAAAAAGATAATTGCCTCATTCTTTGGTCGGAAAGAACATTTCGCGACAGTGGTAGAAAATGGAAGGACAGATACTGCAGATTGGTATTTCAACAGCGCCCTTGAAGCAGGATCCTCCTTCACCACTACAATGCTTCAGCGCACTCCGCAAAACGGACTGTTGAATATTTGCCAATGGCAGGTGTCGAGATAATGAGTCATCCCGCCATACAGTCCCGACCTGGAACCCTGCAACTTTCATTTAATCCTAAGAACTAAAGATAAAATTTGAGGTAATGGCTTTACGAGCCCTAAAGATGCGGTAAATGAGAAGAGACCCCTAAGGAAGAATAGGCTCACTGCTTTTCTCAGTGGAATCGAATCAGACCATCAAAAGCGACGATGTGTAGAGAGGAACGGAGATTACTTCGAAAAACAAAACAAGTATTGGCAACTTTCTAAATGTTTTCCATTTTTCATTTTCTAAATATTTTCAGAGTGTATTAGGTATTGTGCATCTGCTCGCTTCTTTTTTGCCAAACAGACATTGCCCAACTCTAAACTTTTAGAGACACGGTCCTGTTTTTACAAATCATTCAGTAGGGTCATGACGAACTACGCGACCTGCGACCTTTTTGTTTAAAGTGGAATTTTTTATACTTGATTAATTCGTCAAATAATTTTTTGTAACTTTAGTGTTTCTCCATCAGTATTTTTTGTGTCTAGTCTTATAATTTAGTTGGATATTTTTACAATTACATGGAAATAAGTCACAAAGGGAAGTAGACAATAAACAGATTTACTCGAGTGTGAAGAGTTGTGCGTCGGCGGGCAGCGGTGGAGGGTTGGCATGGCACTCGCAGCGGCATCGTTCAGGCGGCGCGTAGCTCAGCGCTTCGCGACCTTCCGCCGGTAGCGTCTGGATGCGTTTCGGCTGCTTCCGTCTCTCCGGCACCTCCGAGAAATCAATCCACTCTCCTTTGCGTGACGATCCCGCTGCAAAGGTAAATTGTACTAACATAATGCGGTCCGACATCGGACGAATCAGCTTCATCTGAATGTCGCGACGTATACGAGACATACCTTCACTGCCACTGCGAGTTCGCAGTCGCTCGGGGTGGGGTGGTGCACCGGTGGAGGCGGCTCTCGGGCGTCGAGGCAGACGGATGTGAAGGCGTGGGACGACGGGTGGAGCGGAGGGCTGAGTGGGTGGCAGCGAGGCTTGGGGTGGAGCGTTGGTCGGCAGCGGAGCCGAGGGTGGAGCGTTGGTCGCCCTCGAGGCTCGCGGCCGACGTACGCCCGCCACGGTCACCCCGCCGCGTTCGCGCACTGGCACTATGGGCACGGCCAAGGAGCGCTCTTGCGGCAGAGTTGTTGGCACGTACGGCAACTCCTCGAACGACTCCTGAACGACCAGTCCGCGCCGCTCCGCATCGCTTCCGCCGCGTGTCACAGCGTCCGATCCGGCCTCCGATTCTGACGAATCGCGTCCGGGATCTTGCGGAGTTCCCGGTCCTGATCCTTCGATGCTCTCTGTCGGGTATTCGAGGCTCTCCACTTCGCCGAGCGACTCGTCCACTCTGCGGTCGGCCGAGTCGCGACCTAAGTTTATGTCGTTTTCGATGACTGGCGCGTCCGGCTCTTGTTCCGTTTGTGCAATCCTGACGTCCTCGCTCTCCGGAAAACTCGGGATGGAGCCGGATATTTCGCTCGTGATGCTTGGTGTTTTTGTTATACTGAACTGAGTGCTGAATACTTGCTCCCGGCTTCCGACGTGCGTCGTGAACGTCAGGCGATCTTTACGTTTCGCCTTGAGAGGGTCTACCGGGTTGGACACGTCGTCGGGGAAATGTTGATTCTTAGTGCTCGATGAATTATCGTTAATAACTTTAGTTTCGCGTAAGAATTGGTCCTCTTTTACTATATTATTATGAACTGTTTTCGATAATTCTGATGGGATTGATGCATTTGACGTTTTCTCTGTGGGAGAATGTAACGGAATAATAATGCTACCGTCGGGTAATACCGTACGCTGTGCAGGTTTAGTTGTAGAGGCGGTAGATACGGGAGTTACCGATGTCGACCTGATTTGCGGGGCTGAGGAAGGGCGAGGTACCTCATGCGGCTTGAGTTCTGTTTTGTCGCTCACTCTGTCCAACTCGTCGGGTGGTGTGTGCAAAGGAATGTGAATAATGCCTTCCTTAGATTCCTCATAATATTTAAGTTTTTCCCCCCGTTGGTGATCAGATGGCCCTTGAGGAAATTGTCGCTGCGATTGCACCACTGGCGAGGCATCTCTTGAACTGGCCGACGGTGACGTCGCGCTCTTTCGTGGTGTTTTAAATAGTGATAATACGGAACCTTTTATTTTACCCGTAGACGTTGGTGTTACGGAGCGATCTCTGCTCTTACTGCGAGATCGGCCTTCGTTTAGACTTTTCTTTCGTTTAAGTGCATCTGGCGAATCTGGGGAAGCTATGGTCTCTTTTGATTTGAATAAAGAACAAAACGAAGATTTGCGTGATACAGCCACCCCGCTAGGAGACGGCGTGCGGCTGTCGCGGCGCCTAGGGGTCGTCTGTGGGGTGATAACCACCAAGTCCGAGCGACTTGCTGGTCGCGATATTAGCGCACTATTATCATTTAATTCCAAAGTAGCTGGTTTTCTAACCTCTTTCGACTCTATGCCTATCAACGTATGGTCACTGTCCGCGTCAACTTCGTCATATTCATCATCAGGTTTGAGTCTAATACGAATAATGTCTTTTGATATATTAGAAGTTTTATAGACCTCTGGCTCTGGTTGACGTCGGTTTTCTTTGGATCTCGCTTTACGCTGTTCTACGCGAGCACGATTCCGTGTCTCTTTAAGCCTCTTTTCGTCATCAGCTGGTACCGACATAAAGGGATGTATTGCTGCAGATATTGTTTCGGTCGTTGACTCAGGAGCCAATAACGGTACAGGCACAGGTACTGTTACAGATTTTTGGGGGTGTTCCGGTGCCGACGGGACATGAGAAACTACTTTAGTCAAGGTCGTAGCTCGAAGGCTGGAACTCTCCAGTGTAACTTCTGTCCTAATTTCTCTTCGGTCGCGCGCATCTACAGGAGGCGCTGGTGATGTCGCTTCGCTTGATAACTTAGCTATTTCTAGTAGTCTTTCTTCGACTACGGCGGCACAAATTTCAGGATCCGTTTCTATCGGCTTTGGCCCACAGAACGAAGTCTCTAGTAACATCTTGTGAGGTGACGGTGAACGCGACATGCCAGACACAACCGACAGTCTTGAAACCCGACTTGTATGACTGAATCCCGACACAGCCGAATGGGCGGAGCACTGAGAGCCTACACTAGAGAGTCGGCTTGTTCGTCCTGACACCGCTAACAGCGCAGTCTCTGAACCTTGACTATCTTTTCTAGAATGTCTCCGCGACGAAGGGGCGGTGAGTGGTGCTCGAGTTTCTCCGTTAACGGGTATGTTCTCTAGAAAGGCGAGTTCCTCAGTAGAAGAGCGCAAATCGAGGGCTCCGTCTTCCCGGAAACCAAGCTCCAGCTTGGCACGACTTTCCTCGCCGGAGCCAGAACCGGCAAAGAGCGCCAATTCGGGTGAGCTATCGCGGGAGTCGTGGTGACTTGAGCTGGAGGCGCGAGAAATATCAATTCGCGGCGCGGCAGGCGCCTGCAGACCCACGGCCGGTGACGAATGCGAGCGCGCGCGCTGCTCGGGCGGAGCGAGGCCGCCTCCGGCATCCTCGCGGATCTCAGGGAGTCGGAAAGTTTGTTTTGTTTCAGGACTCGACTGGAATTAAATCGATACAGACATTAGTTCTACTTACTCTACGATACAGTAAACGATGCTTCAAAAATAGTTAAAGGTAAAGGTTAATAAATAAAGATTGCGTTTGGTAAGAGGGAATAAAGATCTGTGTCAATACCTCGTCTGAGACGTCGTGATCAAACGAAGCGATGGGTGCGGGCCCTCGTCTAGGGCGCCGCTCACTGCCGCTACTGGCTGCCATCCGCCGTACGGATTCCCTTTGCTCGCTTAAACCGCGAAGATACTCGACATTACAGCTAAAAAAAACATTTTAATAGCTACGGCTTTATACGTACGTACTTTTAAATCTAATAGACATGAATTGCTCCGATATTCTGTTGAAATCTAATTCATAAGTTTACATATACTATATATTAAACCACGCTGCTTTTTATCTTGTGAGGTCCGATTTTGCATATTATATTGATTTGTTTAATAACGCTCTATGAGGGTATATTCTTGTTGAGAGTTGAAATTTAAGAGAGACTAAGTGACATTTAAGTTAATCGTGATGAGTGCAACCGTGCAACAGGATTAAACGTTAATAGTTCAACGGAGTAGGTTAATAGGTTAGAGTCGAGGAGTTCACTGACACGAAGGTAGCGACTGACCTGTCAGCTGCAGTGGAGGCGTTCGCCCCGCATGCACACGGGCCCCGCACGGAGGACGGTCAGCGAGTCCACACTGATATAGGGCGAGTGCGGTTAGTGCTTCGCGACCTCAGCGTGGGGCCCGACGCCCGCACTCCGCCCGCGCAGTGGGGCCATTGCCGGACCTTGCACGCAAGCGCCCTATTCGCGCACGCGCTATGCTGTCTATGTGTTGCCGCTTATGGTACGATGTAGGAGCTTATTTTACAGAGCATATTATCATACATAGCAATCTCGCTGTTACATATTAACATGGATAAAGAACTTGATTTGTAAATGTAACTTGTTTTAATATCGTAGCGCACCAGCCCGATATCTTAAGAAAATGCCCAGTCGCTATCTGTTAAACCTAGAACTGTTTAGCTCCGAGATTAGTAGTACGGTTGCAGCCTGTCATAATTTCGTCAAGATGATGAGAGATGAAGAGCCGAGCCGTGACCAAACACGGTGCAGCCACATTGCTAGACTTATATAAACGCCTGTTCTTAAAAAATGCACCCGGTAGTTAGCTTGGTAAAGTACATTCTAACATAACATTTTTGTTTTTCTGATTAATTTTTATTACTTTCAATACATACAACGATGTCCTGACTCTGGTCCAGGTTGCGGTTACTGTATCTTCTGTATCTTCTGTCGTTGTTTCTATCCTTTGCGCAACGAGGTTTTTGACGCTATCCCTTAAGGGAAATAAACACGTTATGACGGGCTGCATTCGCTACCTATGCGAGTTCATCAACATTAATCAATATTGGTTGGGCTGTTACCCTGCTGGAAGTTTTAAATTACCTAACAAGGTTATTTTCAGACGCAGAAGTTTGTCAAGTGTGACGCCTTTGTTACCAACTTACCTGTCAGGATTTATTTTTCTAGTATTAATCGATAACTTACTGTTTACCTGCCCTTTTTTTTAAGTTTTTTTAACTTTGACAAATGTCAGCATTAATTATTTACTGGCTCAAACAATAAATTATGCAGTGAATACAGAATATTTGACAGCTCAAACCTAGAGATAAGAGTACGGAAGAGTACGACGACGTATGCAACTATGGCTAGAAGCGAGAGGAGTCAGAGATGGGAACTGAGCAACTAAGAATTGGGTTCATTAGAGTGAATCTCTAAAAAAGTCTCCTCGTATAAGTTTGTGATCAGTAGGTAGATAGCAGCACTCCAAGCTCGATGTTCCTGACGCAGCAGTTTTCTCTCGTAACTTCTTCAAATCCGCACCACGATGACAGGATACGAAATGTGATCCATTTTTTAATTTAGTTTAGGATTAAGTTCCATAATTAAACACGTTTACATCACAAACGTTAAGGTACTTTATAAGTAAAAATATTAGCCTTCGGGTATAAATAAATAAACGAGGTTCTTGTTAGATATTTTTAATTATGAACGAGGTATAACAGCGCAATCTACTGATTATATCAATATAAGCCCATGCCCAAGTACAACAGCGGAATATAGATACTTTGATATTATTATAATTACTCTCATTAAATTCTAATATAACACGTTATATTTACGAAGGTAGGTATCTATATATTTTTCCGAGCGGAGATAGACGCGCACTAGGAAGTTTTGTGCTCTATACTGTAGATAATATGTATTCACATGCATTTAAATTAGACATTCACGCAGTTATAATTCTATGTCTATTATATAAAATCATCAAGCTCAGTAAGCTAACAGTATTGAGTCACAAGAAACAGATGGAGCCAAACTCTGACCTGTATATTTTTTTACAATTATTACACAGATATAACTAGAGAAAATATTCATACACCCAATGTTTTAAATGGCAACGGTAACGAGACACAAACGAACTCAACGTAGCCTCAACCAAAAGTATTTACAGGTCTTTATAATTAATTTATTATTTTTAAATATAACTCTACTATCTCACGTGAAGACCATTTTTTTATTAAATGCTCACAAAGTTTATAATTGTTCTACTTGTCCTACAAACATTCATAATGACCGTACACAACACAATACATACAATATAATTTTATTTAATTTCAACTGTTTTAGTTTAAACTAGTTTTGACATTGCAATGCCCTTAAAATCTCTCTAAGGTTTTTCCTCTGTAAGTTATACGACTTATTTTAGTTACTTTTATAATTGTGCTTAAGTAACTTGGATCAGCGTGTTCCGAGTTCACATCATACTAACCTCGATCTCCAAGATCGAAACGTATAAAGAAAGGTACTCATCGAATGTATCTACAGAGTGCTGGGGGCGGTGGGAACGACCAAAGTCACTAATTTCACGCTCAATTTGAAAAATATCTGTTATATTATGTCTATACACATATAAATTATTTATTTATAAGATATCGCTCTCATAATAGATATAGGCGAGCGAGCAGGCGACTTCTGAAAACGTAAGTTTTCGTCTTCACACATACATTTCTATGAATAAAGTAGTTATTGTTCTATATTTCTTATAAATTCGGAACCTACTAAGAAGCAACGGTGTCCTTTGACGGCCTAGTCCGAATCAGAGTCGGACGAAGGCGCGGCGGGCGCGATGGGCGCGGCGGCGGGGGCGGGCTCCGGTTTGGGTTCGGGCGCCGCTGCGGCTAAAGAGTAAGCGGCAGCCGGAGTGCCGCTCGTGCGCTCGATGCCCACACTGAAAATGAGTATACACAGGTACGTTAACGGCACGACGAGCTCTTAAGTCTCATTCGATCGTCAGGTCGTGGTATACTGACCGATACTCGTGGCGCGCGAGGTACCGCACGTACTTCTCGGGCGGGTCGTTGTCGTGATTCTGCAGCGAGACGGACCGCACGGTCATGTGGGACACTTGCGTGGCCGGCATCGTGAACTCCACGTACGCCCACTGCGCCAGCTGTTCCGGGATCTGGTCGTACGACGTCAGTGCCATGCGGCATACGAGGTTGTGGCTCGTGTAAGCACCTAGGGTCAAGTCAAGTCATCGCTTTGAACGGACGAACCGCTGGATTATTTATTTCGAAACATAATATGTCTACATAAGAATAACATTGAAAATTTTCTGGAAGAGCTGCAGTTAGTCGTGAGTTATGAAAATTGAGATGGCGATTCGAATACTCCGGGCTATGAATGAAAGTTTCTATAAGTTTGACTTTAGTACAATTAATTTCGATAACGATAATACAATTTGATACCTTATTACGACATTCTAGAATCTAGACTATGCTGCTGCTGCAAATTCAAACTTATTACATTACACGGTAATCGTTCCGAGAACTTTATCCGTTTACCCTGGCCTTCCTTGGGCAGTCGCGGCATGCGCCACACGATGGCGCGATGTTGGTGCTCGTACTTGGCCTGACCCGACGTCACCTCGATGAGCGACTCCTGCAGCGTATCCACGGCACCCAAAAACCGTTCTATGCCCTTAATCTTGCCGGTACGTCTGGATAAAAGTCGTTCGTATTAAGCCGGTGCATCGATTTTGGACAAAATTTAGGGGAAGCTAGAGCGTGGTACGTTGAAGTACCTGTGAGCCGACTTGACGGAGCCGTAGCGAAAGTGTTTTTCAACTCGAAACAGGTAAATCCAGCACTCGGGGATGGGGAAACGCACCGCCACGTCCTCACACGGCACCTGCCCCAACTTGCGTGACGCGAAGCCAGGCACCAAAACGTCCGCACGGAGCTCCACCTGCGCATACGGTACGGTTCGTGATGCCGTTCGACGACGGACCCTAGAACTCACCGCCGCCACACGCACCTTGTTGCCGGTCACGCACCACACGGCCTTCAACTGCAGGGGCAGCTCGCGGTTCTTGGGAGGACGCACGCGAAAGCGCATGAGCTCGATATAGCATGCGTCGGGAGGCTTGAACCTGCGCGACACACGTCCGACGTTAAAACGAGACGTTATTATTATTTTAGCGGGTTACGTAGCTCAGGCGGAACCCCTCACTTGATGATCTGACACTTGTCGAACTCATCGGGCTGCACGCAGGCATGAAATTCGGGGTCTTCGACTCGGATCCACTCCTCCGTGACGACTGGGATGATGTCGTGGCGCCCAACCACTTCCTTTCCTTGTCGCCGCATGTCGTTCACGCCTAATTCTATATCCGGCATACCTGCAGACGGTCGGTACGTCAGAATGTACACACCGAAAGCGTGAGATCAACGCGAGAATCAAACGAAATCTTACCGCTCAGGAAGCCGAGGAAGAATAGTCTGACTCGCGCGATCTGCTTCACGACCGCACCGTCCGCCTCCTGCTCGACGTACAGCTCGTCCACGGCCGTCACTTGCACCTGAACAGAAACGTAGAAACGTTTACAGCACGTAAATGTTAGTTTAGAGTCACCTTGGCTCTCAAACGATTGATACCATTTTGATAAATTTTTACGGTCTGTCCCTAATTCTACGTTGAGAACGTATGTGTGTATAGTGTGTAGTGACAAACCTCCTCCATTTTGTAGGTAAGAGCGCGGTCCCGATGAGCGGCGATGCGGAACAGGGCTTCTTCTACGCAGCAAGAGAACTCCTTGACATGCTCGTAGTTGAGTGAACCTAGTTTGAACAACTGCGACACCTGTAACGCACAACGGGTCGTCAGTGGAGATTTTTATGAGAAGGAAAATCGAGAAGCGTCGTTGTCCCGAACATACCTGCGGCGCGTGCTCGACGGGCAAGCCCAGCTTACGCAGATCGCTGCCGAATTCCTTGACACCCTGGTAGTCGCCTTGAATTGCGTACGCCGCGAATTGAGACAACTTGTTGGTGATGCGCTCCGCCTTCGTCACTTGGCCCGGTCTGCGCATTCAATTTGCGCTTACTTTACAACCTTAGGTGAACTTTTGGTGGTCAAGTCTACTTGGCCCGGACGGTGAATTGATCTACGTTCTTCGTGATACTATTATAATTTCAACATAATAATAAGAATAAATACATTTTGCGTTCATATCTCAGTCTCCACGTCAACGTGACATGCATATTTATCGGAGGCATAATATAAATAGTCTCTTACCGCACTCCCGGTCTCTCCTTGTAGAAGACGTACTGTAACTTGACAGTGAAGATCTTGCCGAACTGGTCAAACTGCTGCGCGGCGATGTCAGAGACGGAGTAGCAAGCCTGCAGCGGCAACTCGTGCAGAGGCTCGCGGTCTCCGGCCGCCGCCAACACCTGCACCGCCGGGCTCTCACCGGCACCTGCGCCCACCACGCGCACCCACACCTTCTTCCAAAACCTGTCACGACACGTCAGGATTAATTTGATTTTTTTTATTTTTACAAATTTATTGGAGTTCGTCTGAAAACCTCTGTCCGGTAATTTTCTTTTTGTTGGGTTGTCTAAGATGCATTTCCCAGCCTGGGCCGGCGTAGGTGGTGCGCGGAAAGTCCTCGAGCGGGACTGACACGTCGTCATCGAACAGAGGCGTGGGAGGCGTCTCGCCGCCGCTACCTGAGCGGCCGCGACCGGATTCCGCTGCAACCCAGTTGAAAACATCTGTACGATTCCGGTTAAATGATACGAAAATGTAATGTTTACTGTTACATTTTTATATGGAAGTCGCATACAACAAATATTGTTATCTAAAATAATTTATGCCGGTTGTGAAAAAAATTACGCTTACGTCGCTCCGCTTGGAACTGCTGCTGCAAAGTGTCTATTGCACCCTTATCGAAGGGATTGGACCTGGGCGAGTCCGGTACGATCTGGGGCCTCGGAGGAGGCGCCAAAGCCGGCACTGCGCCGCCGTCGACTGCTGCTTCGCTGTCTTTGGGTCTATGGAAACATATTTTTTTGAAAATATCATGTTCCACATTTTTAAATAAACGTTTGCACCTGATACGCACCGTATGAACACGGAAAACGTATCATCCGCGGAATCAGCGGAGCCTTGGTGGTCAAGGCGTGGGGTGGCAGCGGGTGCTGGTGGAGCCTGCATGTGAAGGAAGGGATCGAACACCTCCGATTCGAAGCCCTCGGGCGCCGCTTCAGAGCCGCCGTCGTCGCCCCAAGCGTCTATAAAAAAAATATTATCTGAACCGTGCAATTATCTACGTGTATTAATATGGTAATATTTATATAAATGATTTATTAGATTTTTGCCTAGGGAGCTTAACGTACCTGCGGTCAAATGGTTTCCAGCCACTGAATCGAATTTTGCAGCAAAGGCATCAAAAGCATCTTGAGATTCGGTATATGTCTCTTGAATCATTTCTTCCGCCTGACTCCATCCGAAGTCAACTGAATTATCGACATCTTGTTTAGGAGTCGATTTAATTGGTCCGCTATCCAAAACGTTTTCCGTTGAGTAGATAGTTCCACCGCCTACATCCATATCTTCACCGATAAGAGTATCTTCTATAGAACGGTCTTCCGATGGTAAATTTTGGAAAGTGTCGCTGACTGGAGAAACAGATGCGTTTACTCCAAAAATATCGGATGACACATTTGTTGTTATATCTTCTTCAGTTATATCAAAGGGGTTCTTATCAATTTCTGAAAAAGGTTGATTCACTTCCATGCTAATCTCTTTTAATATAAAGGGTGATGGTTGAGAAGTATTTTCAATAGTTTGAACTGTGGGTTCTGACGTATCCATATCAGCATTAGTATTATGATGATCCATAGCGTCTACTGTTATATCAGATCCAGTTGACTGTGTATATTGACTAGACGCTTTAACCATTGTTGAAGAATTAGTAAATAATAAATGTTCTGTTTCATTTGTAGGTTCATTTGAGGTTGGTACTATATTTAAAGATTGTTCCGAATTGGACGCTAAATCTATTATATCATCACTCAAAAAATCAATAGGTTTTTCTTCCTTCTTAGGGGCTGCATATAAGCTTAGTATTGCTTCTTTAGTTGGTTTAACTACAACTGGCACAGGAGCTTCAAAAAGATTAATGTCATCAACTAGCGCGCTAGCTTGGGCTGGTGGTGGGAGCTGTGGTCTAGGTGGAGGAGCCGGTCGAGGAGGGCGAACCGGAGGTGGTCTCGCTGGTCTGGATTGAGCCAAACTCAGATCAACATTGGAATCTACCGCTTGTGAATCTTCTAACATGTCTAAATCAGGCGTCGGACTTGGCGAATGAATGTCACGAACCGAAACTGGACTCGGCGTTCTTGTGGGCGGTATACGATTAAGTAAATGTGAACTAGTAAACTCCATTTGGCCTGTGACACTAAGAATCAAATTTTGAGTTTCTTGTGGAACTGGTCTTACAAGATCTTGATTGTCGGTTGTAATGATTGGTGTGAAATTATCGTTTACTTTATTAGAAACTAGATCTAATTCTGTTGGTTTGACAACTATGTCGTTTGATATAGGTTCTTCGATACTTTGATGGAAAATGTTTGCAGAACTGTTATCATCGAATTGCTTAGCACCCATGTTAATAGCCTCAGAGTTCCCAAATATGTCTGTAGGAACTGTATCACCCACGGGTGGTTCATAACTATTTTCAAAATCAGAAAAAGGATTGCTTGCAGCAAATGGATTATCTCCTCCAGCCATGTCTTCATGGTCATTATTAGCGGTCACCATAAAAGGATTAAGAACTTCAGCAGTAATGGGAGTTGCTGGTTCATTTATACTCAAAAAAGGGTTGTATGCCATTTTCTTTAGGAAAAATGAACTAGTTCAAAAATTCAGATTCGAGAAGTTTAACTTCAGTTTTTCCTGGAGCCAGATTACTGGCAAAAGATGTGTCAAATGGATCAGAATCTAGACCACCTGCTTCTAGATTATCTAAAGGTTCAGGCGTGAGTGCCTTTATCTGGAAAAGATCGTCTTCTGTTTCCAGTAACGTTTTATTTTCTTTTGTCTCCGAATCAGTAGAATCTTCGCAAGAAAACTCCTTAGCCAATAGTCTTAATTCTGTTTTGCTTGGTTTGATGTCACTAGCGAATGATGTGTCAAATGGATCTTCTGATTCAGTACTAAATGTTTGTTCCTCACTCGGAACACCAGCTGGAGTTAAAACTTTTACTTTAATATCAAGACCCTCACTTTGAAGTAGATCAGTGGGAAAGTCCTTTGTGACAGTCTGGGGAAATTCAGAGTAGCGTCTTTTAGTATTTACTGGTACATTATGAGAGGACAAATCGTCATCAGAACGTGTCCGCTGTAAAACGTTAGAGATTTTGTTTTTAGCTTCGAAATCCTCGGACAAGTCCTCTGAGATAGATAATTCTCGCGTGTAATATGGCGTTAAAGGTTTATTTGGCTTAGATTGTTTATCAAAGCAAGAATTTTCTTCAGTGCCGTCAACGTTAAATACAACGCTTTTGCTGACTGTTAAATTTTCTGGACGAGACGATCGTCTAACAGAGTTTCTTTCTTCTGTTTCGCCTGCGCGAGGATCAAAGTCTGGATCACTAGGAACTTTATAGATTGCTGCAGGAGTAGAATCTATTAACTCTTTTTCAAGTAATTTTAACTCAACCTTTCCAGGTGCAACAATTTTATCGACTATTGTTGTATCAAACGGATCTATTTCATTAACTTCAATTGGGTTCAGAGGAGAATCAGCTAGCAGTGTAAGATCTGTAGTGCTGCCACCTAACAAGTCACGTCCAGGTTTATTCAAATTATTATCAATAATATCATCGGAAGTTATAGACTCTCTAATCCCAGAAGGATCCGTCAAATGAATACGTACAGAAGATTTTCTCCTGTTATTTAGTTTAACTTGCACTTCGTCTGCGCGGGGGTCAAAGTCGTCATCGTCCCCTAAAACTACTTCTTGAGTGTTGTTGAATTCTGCCTGCGGAATAACAGCATCAGCAAAACTGGTATCAAAGGGGTCATCCTGATCGACGTATGGATCTAAAACATCAAGTTGGTCTTCAACTATTCCTTCCGCAAAAACTGATTCTTTTGAAATCGCTTCAAAAGCAGACCACGCTTCTTGTATTACTGGTTCAATATTAATATCACTTTCGTCAAGTTTAGATACTTCTACTTTGCATTCAAGAGATTCTGCAGCTAACAATGTAAATTCATCCACTTCATCTTCACAATAATTATTAACGGTATCTTCGGTTTGAATATCTTTTGGTACTTCCTTTTTGATGTGTTCGACTAAAGAAGTACTTAAATCTATTGGTGTTGTTATGGGTATATCAGCATCAAAATCTAAAATACTTTTTTCCACAGGATCCTCAATTACATAACTTGATACAGCTGAAGCGTTTTTATCGTCGCTTTCTAATAACAAATCACCAGGTATAGTCCTCTTAGCTCTTTTTGTCGTAACTTTAACATTATCAATACGCCCAGTGAGAACCTCTACAGCAATGCCGATATCCAATTCTTTTTTACCCTTTGAAGACTTTACTTCTTGACCTTTTATTATGGCATTAACATAAGATGTATCAAATATGTCGTCGTCTTGGTTTTCTTCTGGAGAATCTGGCACGTAGGCTAATTTAACTTCTCCTCGCTGAACAGCATCTATATAAGACGTGTCGAAAATATCATAATCCTCATCTTCCTCTTCAGACTCATCATCGGTTACACCGTAATCACTTTTATCCTCGTCGTTCTCTGTGACCCTAGCCTGTGCAAGATGGGGAAAGTCAGCTTCAGTAACCTCAACTACTGGTCTGACCGGCTTTTCCTTTTCTGTTGGCTTTATTTCATTTCTAATAGTCACTCGTTGAAAAAACGATGTTGACTTTATTCGATCAAGATCACCCTGAGTTTTTTTTAGTACAGAATCTACACCAGTGGTTAAATCTTTAAATTTAGACCATTCTTCATTTTCCTTTGTAGTACTGCCAGCGTTTTCAGCTTTTTGCTGATGTTCTTTTTTATACTTCTCTAATTCCTCTTCAGTAAAGAGTTCTTCTTCTCCTTTTCGCTTTGATTTTTTTCCTTTTTTCTTCTTTTTAAGACCTTTGGGTAGCTTTAGCATTATATGTAATTAAGGAATACTCTCTTACTTGCTGAAAAAGAAAACATTATATTGTTAAGTCTTTAGAATCTTGCGAACAAAATCCGAATAAATTAAATAAAAATTCTCGTAATCCTACAAAAAATGACTCCTTTAATGTCAATGTCATAAGATCGATCTTAGCAATCTACTGCACATCACTTTTTTATATGGCTGATCGATTTGCCTTTCACCAACAATAGATAAGATGGCTTACATACTTCATTAAATTTATTGAACTATGTTTATTATGATGTAATATAGATGTTGAAAGAGTCTAAAGGCTTAATATGTGACACGAACGAAGGAAAGCGACAAAGGAAGGTCGAAAGCAATGAAATGTTGGCGAAGGCCGAAAGATCGTCTGCCTGATCAGGTACGAGTAACTACACGTACCGGGCCCGTGAAGCTCTTGCCCATAAGCTACTCGGACCTAGACCGCTATGGCGGCCGTACCTTCATCGCAATAGAAAGACACGGAAACAGGCGTAGGCTAGTAGGGCGCTCGAGGCGTCTGGTTCGCGACTGACATCGCGCAGTGCCGCGCCTATCGACCCGCGCCGCTCACACTGCGCATGTCTCGTTTATGTAACTCCTCGCCCGTCCTGCGCCACCCGCTTCCCTTCATCTGTCCTTCTAGCTCGATCTATAACTGAATAAAAACATATTTATTGGCTTATGCGGTTGAAGATACCTACATACAATATAGTTTTATCACCGAAACCATCTAAAATTTAATGACCTAAAAAAAACGACCGGAATTTTCAGGAAAACTCAATTAAATGTAAAAAAAAGAAGAAGAATATTCTAATTCTCTTTTAGTTTTAGGCAACCTGGTTATATTTTTATATTAAATGGGAGACAAATTTCTGTCTCTTTCGCTTTACTCTGTCAGAAATAATCAAATTCCAAATGTAACATATTAAAAAAAATTTCAAGTATACGCGAATTTTTCGAACATGATTTTAATAATCATTAAATGCCTTATCTTTTGTAATCAGTTCAAGTGTTTGTGATCATAGATGAATTATTAATGTAAAAAGTGACATAATCAAATCAAATCAAAAATATCTTTATTCATATAGGTAAACATGTACACTTATGAACGTCAAGAAAAAAACAAATTTAATTAATTGTAAATTTACATTTATAACCAGTTCGCAAGTCAAGGACGTAGAGCGGGTAAGAAGAACTGGCAAGAAACTTTCCGCCACTCTTTTCAATCGCCAAGTTTTTAATACAAATTGTCTGAACTGGAGAAAATCAATCCCAAGGATTAGGATCATTTAAGTATTCGTCACATTTATAAAAGGCTTTATTAATTAATTAACTTTTAACAAGGGCTCTGAATTTATTCAGTGATGGTTCTCTAATTTCGCTTGGGAGTTTGTTTTAAAAACGAATACAATTTCCATATAAGGAGTGGTTTATCTTCTGGAGCCTAGTTGGTCGCACACTCAAATTATTTCTATTACGCGTATTATACTGGTGAAAGTCACCATTTGTTTTAAAATCGTTTAAGTTTTTTTATACATACAACAAGGTTTCAAGAATATATTGACCGGATATATAGGTATTAGGAGAATCCAACAATGGATATTGGCAACACAGAACATAAATTGATTAATATGAAAACTAACTCGTATTACCCATGAAATGTAATAATAGGAGTTTTGTAGTTTTTTTTGTATTTAATTTTTTCAATCAGGATTCGACAATGATAGACTATTGTATGATTCTAATTAGTTGAATTTTAATGCAAATTTTCCCAGGGTATTTGATATAAGGAACAGTTACGAATTAATATAAATAATAAATATATAATATTATTATATTGTATAATTTCTCGGTGCCCAATATATTTCATCTATGGACCAGGCAATGGAGCACTCTGCATAGAGTAATGCCCAAAGACAATTATAGTTAATATTCTGCCACAATCAAAGATCCTAACATATTTTTCATTTGTTGTGACTAAACAGTGGTGTTTTGTCTCTTTTTTACACATAGATAGTTTACACTCCTTGAAATTATTGCGTTTCTGTGTTTCTCGAGTCTGATTTGCACACAGTAAATATTGTAATTGTATATTTTTAATCGTTCTCTGTAAATAAATTATAACAATAAATACCGATAATAACCACCCGTATGATCGTGAAACTTCATCGTTTAAATGAAGAAGCAATAGAATCAGTGTAACTAGTGTTTTATGTCGAAAATGTTTCGTATGCGCATCTATAGTGTTATCCAGCACAGGTGAAACACGTGGGCAGTGCAAAAGAAAATAAACGTGGTGGTGAGAGTAGTTTTGAGCGATGGCGGAGGCAGCGCCCGGGAGCATCGTGAAGGAGGGCTGGCTGCTGAAGCGTGGTGAACACATTCGCAACTGGCGTGATCGCTACTTCATACTGTTCGACAACGGCGACCTAATGGGCTTTAAAGCGCAACCTGAGCGCAACAACTACCGCGACCCGCTGAATAAGTTCACAGTGCGGGACTGTCAGATCATGGCCGTGGACAAACCGCGCCCCAACGTCTTCACCGTTCGCGGCCTGCAGTGGACCACTGTCATAGAGCGGAACTTTGCTGTCGACTCCGAGAAGGAGCGGTGAGTCACACGCTCAGTCCAAAGTACGACATTTGTTTGTTTACGATTGAGACTGCAAAGTTGTTGCTATTCAGCTGACCCATACTGCTTATAAATTATCAGTACACTTTCCTTAAATATATATTATTTGTGTATTTAATGTTTGAACAACCCAATATTAGGATGCAAATACTCAAAGTATTATTTATTATTATGCTATGTTTGTGTCTAATGAATTAAGTCAAAAACTTGTGAATTGAAAATTATTCATGTTTATGTTGACATTTAGAAATCATGAAAATTGCAATTGTCTGAATATAGGACAAACTGGTTAACATTCATAAAAAAATTATGTGAAATTGTTCCTCTTTTATGTCTACAAGAATGCGGTGTATATTGCGTAATTCAAAAGCTAGAGTTTAATACAGTAATAAATTAAGCATTATACTAACTGTTCACCTAATAGAATAACGGTCTTAAATATACCCTTATAATATTTCCACACTAAATCATATGGACAAGCTAATTTATATATATTAACATATAAAGCAAGGTTAATATGTATTTTATCAATTAATATTATCAATTTAAATCTTTTAAAGAGAAAGTATTGCATGTGCTTTTTCACTAATGCTCAGTTTGGTAAGTATGAGGTACACAAAAGCTTTAATTGAAATTAATATATTCGTTAAAATTAAATATTTCTTGTTGAAATTTGGCAGTGTATATTGACTGTAATAAATAAATTTATTCAAGCTATTGAACAAATATTTTCTGATATATAATTAATCCATTATGCTTCTGATATTATTTATTTCCTGGGTTATCTTACTCAACTCTCTGGTTTCTAAATTTTAAATACATTTTCGCACCATGACCCCTTAAAAGTGAAAGAGCAAGACTGAACAAAGGACCAATAATTTTGTGTGTGATGCTTGTTTAATTTATATTATATGAATTTAATAGACTACTTGCTGCAACAGAGACTCATAAATTAAATCTATTATAATAAATCCTCTGAAAATGAAATCATAGAAATATTGTTAATAATTCATCAGTTATTTAGTTTTACTGTTCATTAAAGTTTAATATACTTAATAGGGTAAGTATTTTACATACTTTCGCAATTTTTTCTTTGAAAAAAAAAGCAGCGACTGGAAATATGTAGTTGTTAATATATTAATGTTATAACTTATTCAATTATTAAGAAATAATTTTATTTTAAAGAAAATCCCTTTCCCTATAATGTGCCCAGAATTGTACATGACAACATGAATATTTTTAAATAAAAAGATTTACCCATTTTCTATATATAACACAAAAACCCAAACTAGATAGTTTTTGTGGAAGATGTGACAGGTATCTAGATTATCTTTGTTTTTAAAAAACAACTCATAAATTGTTAGTATCTTTAATTAAAAAATAAAATTAATGTATTTTATTTAAAAAATAATGAAGATACCCAATATTCATTCATTTTCAACACTTAAGTTCCTCACTTGCCAAAGAAGTCTTCTTAATATAAGTTTGCAAAGAAGAGCCCCAATAAAACATTGTCTGTAGATCTGTCTTGCTATTGTCATCCTAGAATAAATAAAAACTGCTAGTAATAATTTGATGTATATCTTTTTATAAATATGAAAAATACCTATTTTAATTGCAAAACACCATGAACATTATTTATTACTTTTTTTATCTTTGGAAGCGTGTTTAAAAAAAAAACAATATTTTCTACTATCATTCTTTATACCTCTTCAATAGCTTATATTTTAATGGATCAGGGTCATTAATATCATATCTAAACCTTCCAGATAGAATGTCTATGAAGTAATATAAAAACAACATAATATGCATTATGTTCATCTCACGAGTTTAAAAAGCTTATTTTGAACCTTACCTATAGACTTGGGAACAGTTTGCTGAGCAATTTATTAAATCTACTCTCAAATCTACAAGGGATCTGTTGTCTTACTTATATGAATTCAAAATATAAATTTACAGATAAAACATCACAACACCTTAAATATTTGACATCCAATCCTGGTTTTACTATATTAGACGTAGTGTGACTTTTAAATAAAAATAATATATATTTTTTTTAAACTTAGATGTAGATTGTTATAGTTTCACGGCTAAACAGTCAAGTTTAGGTTCCGTTACGAGGTCATGGTATGAATTTTCATTCACATAAAATAAACAAAGTATGATTACTGCTAAGGTCACGTTAATCTATTCGATGTCATTATTATTATGTATCTTATTTAACAATACTTGTTTTATATAACAGTACTAAGTGATTCAATATATATTTTTGTCTTGTTGTTGCCTACTTCTGAAATTGATACTACTTAAGTACAGAATCACTTGATTAAGTAGAAATAGATTTAATTTTATAACAATGCTTTAAGTTTTGCTTATTTATGAATAATATATATAATGTAATATAAGTTCAATGCAAGCTAAATCTTGTGCCGTTGCAGCAGGCTTGCGCTTGAGTAATGTCACTCTCGCGTTCTTGCGTTCAAGAGATTTAATGGGTTTAAAGTCAAAGGTAAATAATTATAGCTACTAGACATAATAATATATTTTAAACAATAGTTATGATATTGTATACACTTGTTTGTGTGTGTCCATATTTGTGGTACATATACATACTTTTACTTAATAGCTTTATTTCCTAAGAATACTGTGCCTGTTAATTAAATTGCTTAATTTATGTTCTTTGCAAATAAACAAGCCTTATTGTAATTTTCACAATTTAAGCCTTACCTTTTTAGTAAACAACTTGACACTGAGCACAATACATACAGGGCTATTACCGATTCCAAATCCAAAAATCTTCATACCGTGTTTTCCATCTAAATTAGTTTTTATTAATTCAATACAACCTTAAGTGGGTACAGATGTGATATATTTTTTAAAGATGGAACTGAAATGGCATACATTTTACGGAAGTAGGCATTCAAGAGGAACATTTCCACCACATATATTGTTTTCTTTTAATTACTCTGAAGACGAGAGTTTTCTAGCTTGTTTTTGCTGGCATGATGTATGACAATTTTCTCTTTACAATAAAACAAATCATTATTATATTGCATTTATATATATTCGATAAAGAACGCGACAAAATTTGTTTGAGTACCGCAGCGAAGAGTGGGTGGCCGCCATCCGCTACGTGTCGTCCAGGCTGAGCGGTGCGAGCAGCGCTTCGGGCGAGCAGCCGGCGGGCCCCGACGCTGACGACCGCGACATAGCCCAGCTCGGCACCAGCTTCCGAGACCCGCGCCGCATCACCCTCGAAAAGTTCGAGTTTGTTAAGGTGCTCGGAAAGGGCACCTTCGGCAAGGTGGTACTGAGTCGCGAGAAGGGCACCGGCAAGCTTTACGCCATGAAGATCCTTAAAAAGAACCTCATCCTGCAGAAAGACGAGGTGAGTCGCCGTAGGGAGGCGCGGCGCCCGATCGAGTTTTCGCTCACGCCCAACCTGTTCACAGCTGGCGCACACCATCACAGAGAATCACGTGCTGAAGAAGACGAAGCACCCGTTCCTGACTGCGCTGCGCTACTCGTTCCAGACGGTAGATCGCGTGTGCTTCGTGATGGAGTACGCCAACGGCGGCGAGCTCTTCTTCCACCTCTCGCACGAGCGTTGCTTCAGCGAGGAGCGCACGCGCTTCTACGGCGCCGAGATCGTTTCGGCGCTGGGCTACCTGCACTCGGAGGGCATCATCTACCGGGACCTGAAGCTCGAGAACCTGCTACTCGACAAGGACGGCCATATCAAGATTGCCGACTTCGGGCTCTGCAAGGTGAACATCACGCACGGCCGCACCACGAAGACCTTCTGCGGCACTCCCGAGTACTTGGCGCCCGAGGTACTGGAGGACACCGACTACGGGCCTGCCGTGGACTGGTGGGGCACCGGCGTCGTGCTTTACGAGATGGCATGCGGCCGCCTGCCCTTCTACAATCGCGACCACGAGGTGCTGTTCTCGCTCATCCTCGAGGAGGAGGTGCGCTTTCCTCGGGCGCTGTCGCCCGCTTGCCGGGCGCTTCTGGCCGCGCTGCTCACCAAGGAGCCTGCCAGACGCCTCGGCGCCGGGCCCGGCGACGCCCTGGAGATCATGCAGCACCCCTTTTTCGCCGCCATCAACTGGGCCGATCTGCTAGCCAAGAAGCTGCCGCCTCCCTTCAAGCCGCAAGTGGACTCGGACACGGACACCCGCTACTTCGACTCGGAGTTCACGGGCGAGTCCGTGGAGCTGACGCCGCCGGAGGGCGAGGCAGCGCGGCCTCTGGAGTTCCCGCAGTTCTCCTACCAGGACCTGTGCTCGTCCGCGCACTCGGCGCTGTCGCAGCACTCGGCGATGGCGATGCCGCGCCGTTCGCCACCGCAGGCCGCCCGCCCCTAGCCGTCCGCTTCTGTTCTTTTGTATATATTAAAATAAAGTTAAGCGATGTGTCGTCTCATTTACGCCCTCGGGATATTCGACAAATGAAACCACTCGATTCTTCATAAACAATCATTATTTCATAATAAATGTCGGGAGACTGCGCTTGCACGACGACGTCTCCGCCGAGTAGCTCCGAAGCCGAAGGCTCATTCGCTATAAGTATGTCTAGATGTGAGCGCCGGGCTCGATCGAGTTCAGCGGTGGAGCTAGACTCCGCCGAACCCGGGACTGTTTACGTGGCGTGAGAAGTAAATGGAATTGTAGCGAAAGTGTCGTCCGTCTAGACATAGTTATAAGTTGAATCGCCGCTCTCACACGTTGGAGCACAAGAACGAGGAAAGAGAAAGCTCACAATGAAAATACCCATTGAGTTGACGTCGTTATAATCTTAAATAATTGACAAATTATATCACCGGTTTCGAAACGCAGTAGAAACAGGCCCGTTTACAATATACTCAAATATCGCTCGAGATATGTTAGGACTATTTTAACATCCAAGTAACTAATAGGTAAACCTATAAGTGTACACGGAATACCCCAGCGGGGGAACGAAAGCACAACTTACATCACAGGTGAACTTACGACGACGTGGACGTCACGATATATAAAGTATCAGAAATTCGACATTAGCGTGTGGCGAGTGCAGTAGAAAATATTAAATAGCTTAACGACGGCTCCTGCCGTGCAATATTTACAAAGAGAAACTTTAAAATAACATCTGGCCGATAAGAAAATACTTGGTCGGTTGTAAGTCACTAGTGTACAAAGAACGTTTCATTTAGGTACATATATAATAATTATATTGCTTCTCAAAACTACATTTAAAACGTCTCACAAAGTTAAGCGGCTTAAACATTATTTTATACACTTTCTCGCGAAATACTATGTTACAATATTGCGTTTCGTGCACTTCCGGCCTCTGCCTGGAAGAAGACGCTTCGCACCATCACCGGGCACTACACGCGAGTCTATGTTCTACTATACAGAGTCGCAGTTCATGGGGAGCGAGCGGCTAGCGGGGACGGCCGCCCGCCGCGCCGCGCTACACGAACTCGCGCCGGCGCAGAGTGGCCGATCCCGGGGTCTCCCCCGAGTGCCCGGGGCCGTCCGTGGGCGTCGTCGGGGTGCTCGACGAGGGTGCTTGGGGTGCCGCTCCTTTGCTGCGTGCCTGCATTTTCGGATCAGAAAGCAGTGATTTAATATAAAACATAGGATTTAATAAGGGGGGACTCTGACGGCGGTAACGTATACGTCGTGTGACCTTAGAGCGTCGTTTCCTGGCGACGGCCGCGGAGTCGGAACGATCGGGTCCGTCGGAGGGGCCGGAGGGCACCTCGTGGGGGTCGGCGCCAAGACGAGAGGCGAGCAGAGTCAGCAGCTCCTCCACGCGCGCCAGCTGCCGGCAAGGGCGAGAAACGAGAGTGAAAAACGGACGACCGCGTATTTACAGTTCCCAAGTAGCGAGGACGAGTACCTTGTGCTGTAACCGTTGCACTTCGTTGCGAACGTCTCGTCGTAGCTCCGCTAATGCCGCTTCGTGACTCACTGCCGCCACGCTCGTCGTGACCGTCGCCGGCGCCGCTGTCATCGTTGTCGTTGTCGCAACAGTCATCGTGGCCGTTGACGCGGATGCAGTGCTGGCGGCGGCAGGCGATACTGGCGCCTCCTCGTCGATAGGGTCACGACGGGTGGTTCCAGTCAACACGCTACTTGCGCGCCCTCGTCCGAACGCACTCTGCCAAACATGTGAACAGCTCTAGTAGGTTATCGTTAGGTAGGTATATACCTTTACTTTCTTGAGAGATGGCTTCGACGTTGTAAAAAGAAGGAAACGGAAATGCAGGAGTTTTTTCTGATAAATTTAATCTGGTAGGTATACCTAACAAATATCAAGAGTAATGAATGGCCTTGGATGATATTTCTTAAGTTGTTTTATGCATTGTTTATGACTGTCTGTCGCTTTTTATCTTAATTCCACCATATAGTTGAGAGTAAGAGAGTTACAGATAAATAAAGATGAGCGTGAACTGGATTGTCGAAGGATTAAAGGGAATTAATGCACATAGGATGGTTTCCTATCGTGAAAAGCGTGGTTGTGGTACTTAACCGTGGCTGTGCAAACTGAATTCAAAAAGATTGAATGAGAGTAAACCGGGGCTCAAAATGAAGAGCTACTAGCAAATTGTCTCCTATACGCTGACGACCAAGGGATAGTAGCGGAGTTGTTTTCGGTGGAGGAATTGCAAGACCTGGTGACAGTTATGAAAAACAGTTTCAGTATTACGAGGATAGTGAACATAGGTAATCAAAATTATGCTATGTTAAGTATTCTTCTCCGAGCATCACCATTACTTTCGATTTTTTCTGTTGTCTCAGACATTGTATTGATTTCACAGTGCTATAAATTTAAGAAATTAGAACGTGAAATCAAAAAACTATTTTGCAACGAAAACTTGTTTATCAATTGTTTTGTTTGTCAATTTATCATAATTTTAAGACCTGGTAACCTAGACCTTTAAGTCATAAAGCTACACCTAGAGCTAAAATTATCAGTGTTACCATCGCACGTGTACCCCGAGATAGCCCCATCATGGCGGGAAAGTTGAAATAAATTAATGAGCTTATTACTACTTATATATCTATTAAATTCGTACTATTAATTAACAATAATTTAATTTAAATAGAAATAAGATTCAATTATTGAAACTGATTATTGCTGTAAAAGTTCTTTTTTTTTGCATATGAATGATTTGCTAATTAAATATTTCTGAAAAAAAATATAGCCGAATCGGCTACCTGTTGCTGGCGGATAAAATAATAACGCAGCTCGGTAAGAGACATAGCCCCATTCTCGCTAAATAGCCCCATCTGGCAACACTAAAAATTATCACAGATTGTACCAATTATAAGTATCAACATCAAAAGTAAAAGTAAAAAAAAAAGTCAATACAGACCACATAATTACATAGATCATACAATTTTACCTTTACATCTGTGATAAACAAACCAAATCGACTTTAAGAGTTTACTTCGTCGTAAGTATCGCGTTTACACACTCGTCCTGCCCACTTCCCAATGCTGCTCAATACGGGTGAATGTAAATGCGGTATAAAAACTAATACCTAATCTGAAAGGTCGCTTTTGTTAATGGTTAACGCTCCTTACAATTTCACTCAATTAAACAAAGCCCCTTCAATGACAAATATAAAAAGTAGTAAACGTAGAGTGCTACATTTCTGAGTTTAATATGAATACTTTGTTTTAAGTTCATAGTAAAAGAAAACTTTTGTGATTTGTAACTATTTCATAATAACACGACACTTACTGGATAGATCATCCCATGGCAAGTTGGTAGGCATTTCGATAAATATACCCAAATATAATTTTGACTTATCAGAAATATACATGTTTCACTCATCTGAACTATTGTTATATGGGCTTGAGTAACGAAGTTACAGACTATCTAAAATGTATTAATTTCTTAATACAATTAGGCTTTTGTTAATTCATCAAAGTATGCAGGAAACAGTATTATTTTATAAATTACATATATAAATGTTAAATATAAATGGTATATAAATGGTATTTGAGAAAGATGTCGCTACAGTCCGTATTGGATATTTTGAAATGCAAAAAAGGTGGAAAGGATTTACATGGAAACCGAGAATGATGAAATTGGGTTGGGTAGGCCTGAACTCGAACGTACCTGGACCAAATGGAGGAGGTTCTAGAGAAGGGCAAGTTAAAAGCACCCATTACCGACGAACATGTATGGTGAATGTCATGAATGGAGCGAGTGTGGATGAAGCGAGAGAGGTACAGGACCAGGACCGTAGCAAGTTGATCTCCGTGGTTTCTGCCTACCCCTTTGCCAAAAAGATGTGATAATAAAATAATACAAATTATGCTCAAGTTTAACTTCAGAATACATAGTTTGTTGTTATTGACAGTACACTTCTTCATGCCTACAATATGTTGAAGTTATTTCAAACTTTGTAAACCTTGAGCGTCACGGTGCTGAGAGATGTTGTAGCGGTCGTGGCGGCGGCGGGGCTGGCGTTATCCCGCGCGCTGAGGGAACGCGTAAAAGCCGCCCGTGGTGGGTCGCCCCCTTCAAGCGAGTGGGCACCGCCCGCCAGCAGTCGTCCCCACTTGCCACGGGCCGCCGCCGTACCTGCGCCTGCGCCTGTGCTTCCCGTGGTTGCCATCGACCCCGCGACGGTACTCACGGCCTCTGCAGTCGCTCCCGAGGTAATGCCACTGCCTTCTGCCAACGAAGTCGCATTTGCTCCACTTCTAAAATGATATGTATATTTTAATCAAGGATATCGCGACCGGAAAGCATTACGTCAGCGATGTCTACTCACACGGCCGGTGCGGGTTCCGAATCGCTGTCAACAGGAGCAATCGATGGTGCGGCGGGACGAGCTGGCGCGGCGGCTACGCTTCGCTCGCGGCGGAAACGCGAGAAAATCTTGCGCACGAGGTGGTCCTGCGCCTGTTCGAGATGCGGCTCGCGCTTGCGGCGTTCCATAAGCTCGCGCTCGCGTCGCACGTCAGCCACCTTGCGGAAGATGAGTCGGTGCCGCAGATTGTAGGTGAGCGTGAGGTTGCGGGCGAAGCTGTTGGCGAAGGCTTGGTAGAAGTCTAACACTTCCAGGAGGCGATCGCGCTTTATGGTGTGCAGGTCGCAATAGGTGAGCGCACGAACATTGGCCGCCGACTGGCCGACGGCACTGTCCTTCCAAAAAGAGTCGCCGAACACGTCGCCTTTGCCAAGGATGGCCACGACCTCGTCGTCCTGGATCACCTCTAAGCTGCCGGTGACGATAAAGCAAAGAGAATCGATAGACTCGCCCGTGTGGTAGAGCAGGTCACCCGGTGCAGAGTGCGACATATGGAAATGCATGGCAAGGGCGCGCAGGCAGCCGTCCGAAGCCAGCCGAAAAGCCGGATGCTCATTGAAGACCTTGCGATTGAGATGCACGCAGATGTCTGCCTTCATGTCCTTCGGGCAGTAATTCAGCACCTGCGAGTTATGATCACGCACGTTATGATCACCCCGGTCGAAACTCACTACGCTGCAAAATCGCATCGTCTCACCTTATCGGTGTCGAGCCCTTTTGTCATAGCCCAAGTAGATACGACGTAGTCCATGACTCGCTCACTGAGTGCCTTAGGTACCTCGTGGAGTTTCATAAATTCTCTCACGTTGTTTAACATGTCGTGGTACTTTGCCGTCGCCGACGTCATCTGCTGAATGATGGTAGTCACGTGCCCAAATATTGTCGCGTACAGTAGCGCTGCCGGCAGTAAACACTCGAGCTTTAGCTATTCCCCTTCTCGCTCGCACCCCGACCCCGGCCCCGGCTCGGATGGAATTTCGCAAAACACAATCGCGAGCCTTCTGGCGCGTGTTGTGTTAAGTGAAACTAGACGGTGGCGGGGCCGGGGTTGCGGCGTTTGACTGTGTGACGCTTCGTGGGCCTGCACGGGGAACTGGACGGGTAAATGTTGGTGGGAATGGAACTGATTATGACTTTTAGAATAGAAAAATACTTTTGAATAATCGGAATACGGCTTTTAGCAACAATGTTCGATTGCAGAGTCCGTTTAACCCCGCACCAATGAAGACCTTTTAATTTACATATTTTAATATTTGAGTTCCTTATTCATATCTTAGTAAAACTGAGGATAGAGAGTGGGAATAAAAGGGCAGGGGCGGCCCCCAGCGCAGAGTACTGCGAGGGGGTCGCGAGGACAGGGCGTGCTCCGGCTAATAAGAGAAGAGTTCCGGCACCTGCCACGATCATCATGCAGATGGTGAAGATCTTCTCGTTATCGGTCTCGGCGGCCACGTTGCCGAAGCCCACGGAGGTCATGCACGTCATGGTGAAGTAGAGGGCGGTCACGTACATGGTCTTGCGCGATGGCCCGTTCACGAGCTCGGGCCCGTCTGATTCATTGGACCACACGTAAGAGTACGGACTCTGCGTTACGTTAGCCAGCTTCCACAACCACGAGTACTGTAGGCCCGAGTCGGCGTCCGATCTTCCGATGCTGTACCACACGCAGGCCAGCCAGTGTGCCACGAGCATGTAGAAGCACAGCAACAGGATGAGCATGGCGGCGCCGTACTCCAAGTAGCGGTCCAGCTTACGCACCACACGACCCAAACGCAGCAGCCGCACAACCTTGAGGGCGCTGAACAGGCTGCCGATACCCTGCAAAGTGCAGTGGTCACTACCACCCCCCACTTCCACCATTCATTACAACCCTACACCCCCCACCCATACTTACGTCCTCGTCGTGGTCGAATGCGTTAAACACATCGTATGGCAGGCAAGAGAGCAAATCGATGAGAAACCATGATTTGAAGTAGTTCTTTCTGATGACCTTTGGGTCACTGACCACTTCACCACCCGGCCCCACGAACGTCGTGTGGAAGTTAAGCACTATGTCGATGAAGAACACAACGTCCACGATCGAGTCGATCACGAGCAGCGAGACGTCTTCGCTAGTTTTATTCTTAAAGGCCACGTTATAGGGAACCATGATGGCCGTGTAGAAGGTGAGGCACAGGATAATCCAGTCCCAGATGGCCTTGAAGGCGCAGTAGTGAAGCAGAATGTGCGGGGGCGTCTTGGGGGCCTCCTGCCTGTACTGCGGAAGCACCTCTCCAGATAGCGACATCACCTGCGAACGCCAAACGCATTACATCCGCCGGGATTTTAATCGTGGAGGTCTAGCGATGACAAAGATAGCGTTTTGTAATAGTTTTTATGATTTGTATTAGGAACCGTACACAAACCGGAATACGGAAGGTAAAAACAATAAAACATCTGAATCTAGCATGACGCAGGCTGAGACGTTCGAGCGAAGTGCGGTAATTGCAAGCGAGGAAAAGGGTGCGTGTTTACATGCGCTGCGGGTGTACTGACATGCGCGAGGTGGCTCTGCCGCGCCGGCTCCTTCAGCGCAGGCAGCGCCGACACCAGCACTGAGCGCGACCGGGTCACCGATCGCGCCAGCTTTGCAAACTTGGACAGACCTGCACGAGATACGTCATCGAATTAGATGTGTGGACACTGTGGATTCGGGCGTGATGCCTTACCGACTTACCTCCCTTGGGGTCGTCTGCGTCGATAGGCTGTTTGAGTGCGGTGATATCGCGGAAGGTAAGAAGAAAAAGCACGACGAGTTCGCGCTCGTTGCGGATCGGCGCTACGTGCACCAGTAGCCACAGCGGCGTACCTGCACAGGCAGAGACGTGTGAGGTTGGGAGTGCGGTGGCGGTGCGGAGCCGAAAGACACGCAGACACTCACGGTTCTTCTTGTATAGAAGAATCTCGAACTGGTCTGCGAGGTGGTGGTCGAGTGCGCGATCGACGCGTTCGAGCGCCTCTTTCTCGGTCAGCTCGCCGTGCATCCAGCCGCAGCGGCAAGATTTTTGCATCACCTCCGCGCGGTTGTAGCCACTCATCTTGCAGAATGTCTCATTGCAGTATACAATGGGGTAATCCACGATCTGCGCGTTGGCCAGCAGAAAACTGCTGTCTGCTGTAACACACGAGTCAAAGTCTTTACAAAACCCTTTGGCATCGACTGCTGTTCAAACGTTATCTAAAAAAAGGTTGACTACTGACGCTGCGATGAGGAGCGGCGAATGATGTTCTCGAGGAAGGTGTTCTGCGGGGCTACGAGCCCCCGCCGCCCACCCGGCATCACTTTGCGCTGCGCCTCTGTCGCCTCTTAACAGCGCCACATCTTGCCTGCACGCCGGTTCGTTGCTCGCTGCTTTCCCTTCAAAAAAATAAAGCGAATTTGATAAAATAATCAGTTTGTCTGACACGATGACAAAAAACTAAAAACAAGTTTTAGACTGCAAATGATTTACAACTTAAGTGTAAACCTCATCACGAAATATCATTAATGTACGACTAAACTACATATATAGTTAGTTGAACAATATACGTATTTACTTACATGCTTAAATTTATGACTGATAATAAATAGAGGTCTCTTTTCGAAACCCCCTATCTAAATAATATATTACAATCTACTGTGATTTGTCTTTACCGATTTATTATATGGCAGGAAAATAAGACTTTGCGGTTAACATCATGGAAATTAAAACAAGGTACTTCCGTGTCCAAGATACAGAAGGTTGATCATGTCCACTGAGAAAATGAATTAATTAATCGTAGTATCGAGATTCGACTATACAAACAGACAAAATATTTAAGCCACAGGGACAAAATGTGGTACGATAAATAAAAGTATGTACACTAAAGTTTAGCTGTCCCTTAGAAAGCAAGATACGGTGATTGCTCTATCGTCATTAAATGGCGATGATGAGGCACTGATACCTTTATCATACTCTACCTAAGATGTGGAGCACTGCACTAGAGGTCAATGCGCTTGAATCATCAGACCTGGGGGTCTAGTCAAGACAGCGTAACAGTACTGTATGTAGAAAGTAGAAAACTAAATTTGTATGAAACAGACAGCTAGTGTCGACAGTTGGTACCAACTACTAGCTGTCATTTTCATACAAATTTAGTTTTCGACATTCTGCATACACTACTGTTAAGCCGTCTTGACTAGACCCCCTGGATCATTATGATATTTGATTGCAATGCGTAACTTAGTCCATCTATTATCACTTGCTTTATCCGCTCAGGACCTATAACGAGACATCCGCTTATAGCAGGTTTAATCAAAATACATATTTATTAGTTCAACATCAACATGATACCTATTAATTATTACTTAACTCCATATAATATAGCTACTAGCTTGTTGTCTTTTGTCTATAGCCTCGTTATCATCTAGGTTACCTTACATCGATTACACGTTTGATTTTACTTAGGACATGCCTTAATTTGTATAATTATCGCGAATATGTGTGAAGCCTCAACCTGATGCTTTTCGGTCACTGCAAAACGAAGCAGCTACCTATAACGGTGACGGAGCAGCAAACTGTCGCACGGCGTCGACGAGTCCACTAATCCCCGCGCCAGGGGACCGAAGAAAGCTGGTCGATGGAGGCATTCGACGGATTTATTATTGTTTAGGATCGAGAACGACGAGCGCGGACGGGCTCGCTTATGTAACTCAATTAGGAAAACCGAGTGTCCGCAGCTCACATAATGCCGAAGCGGCGCACTTTACCGCTCCACTCGGTTCGTTCTCGAATCGATCGAGTGATACCCGACGGGTCCTGAGACCTGGAGAGGTCGGAGGAGAGCGGACGCGCACGGTTAGGCGAAAGACCGCTAGCGATCGGCGGGGTCGGGCCGCGTGACAAGCGGACGGCGGCGGACACCGTTCGCGGAGCGTGGAACGTGGGTTTGGATGAGCGGCTTGAGACTCGCAAGCCGCCGCGCATCACGCTTCGCCCGCGAGACAGCACTGCCGTGCGCCGTCGAATACCGCGCGCATGCGTCCTCGCTGTCACTCCAGCGGGACAGTTCACCGACTGCCGTCATAGAATCGAACCCGTCACCAGAGACTGATCGAAAGTTCTGACCGCCCAAGGCTATTTATCGGGATGCGCCCTTTTATTTATTAAGTTTTTTAAAATTCTAGTTTCTAACTGTGTGGAACGCAAGTAACTTTAGCTGTTTTTATTGCTGAAAAAGACCTTTGCAGCTGCAGTTGGTAACACTCTTTTTTGGTAACTTTACTTTGATTTTTTTTGAGATTTTGACAGATTTTTGTACCGTCGATTCTTCATCTAATTTGGATACTTAAATCTCCCTTCTGCTTATATTATATCCAGTTCACAATTCATTTAGTGTTTTGTCTCGGTCTAGTTGCAATATGCAGGGGATGATGCATACGATCTAGCGAAGATGAGATTGCAACTGGATTGTTATAAACTACTACATTGGAACGAATTGGATGAAATCCGCTTTAACTGTGACAAATGTGAAAGGATGACCTTTAATGCCTCTCCACGACTATAGCATTGGTAATTTTAGAAGATAAGGGTTTGTCCAGCAGAATTCAGTTGCCACTCTGCACTGTTATATTAGTCACCAGTAAGACCAGCTGCATCATATGGTCATGAAAATAAAGGGTACAACAGAAGTTCCTCAGACTATATAAAGGGAGGTACAACTTATTTCCTTACCTATCCTACAAAGTTCTTGAAGTGGATTATAGGGTATGACATGGTTCAAGCATGATGAATAACGTAACGTACGAAAGATAATTATTTATTTACAGTTACACGAAGTCCGGTCGAAAAACATTTCGATAGCGTCGTATTATCGTATATCGTCTAAAGCCGGATCAAGGCCGGCGGCGTTGCGAGTCAGCGGCGCGCGGTCGGCGGACCGGCGGCGCGGCCTCGAGAGCGGAGCGCTTCGTCACGATGACGCGCGTAGTTCGCGTGGCCCCGGCCACGACCCGCAGGCGTTCCTCTTTCGGCTCGGCGGCGTCGGGTAAGTCGTCGGCGAACACGATGGGCAGGCGCATGATATCGGCGGCGTGGAAGTCGGCGCGGCGCCCGCCCGGGGGCCGCAGCGCCAACGGGGTCCCGCCGGTCACGCGGGATACCACGCGGCCTTCCGCCGCCCCGGCTCCCCTATCGAGAGAAACGAAGGGATCGATCGATATATTATTGTTTGATGATTTGCTGTTTTTAAAGAGTACCGAGAGTTTTTTACGCCGGCTTTTTCTCTCGGCCTACATCCTCTGTCTTCTTTGCCGATGAATAGGGGGATGCCTACAGGTTTGAATTTAATGACGTGGAATAAGTGATACCTAGATGATCTTATGTTCCAAAATAAACGTATTTTTTTTTTTAATGATAACAAATATAAATCCAACTATGAAAGAGTGGTCCGATCAAAAAAGGTAAATAGATCGATACTTACGGTGAGACGTCGGCGACGACGGAGACTCCGGCGCATTCTGCGGTGAGACAAACTTTATCATAATAATAATCCTATTAAATATAAAAATATATATTCTGGGCGTATCTTTCGTACCTTCGGCCCGTGCGTCCTCCTCCTCAGCGCACACCTCGCCGATCCAGCGAGCGCACTCCTCCTGCGAAGGACACAATTTATTCACGATCGAAGGGGAGGTATTCGCGTACGAAGCGAATTCGTTAAAGACGCGTACCGCGATGGCAGCGTCCAGCGCCTGCTGCGGCAGGCCGAGACGTAGGCGGTGACGGCGTGGCAGACGAAGGGCGTCGTCAGCGCCGGCGACGAGCAGCAGACGCCGAGAGCCACCGCCGGACACCATCTGTGCCGCAGCCCCGCGACCGGTGGCCGCCGCCGCGCCGCCCGCCACGAGCAAGGCGGCCGCCGGCGCCTCGCCCGGCGGCTCATCCGGTCCCTCCGCGGTCAGCAGAGGCGGCGCCAGCAGCACCGCCCCACGCACGCCGCGAGCGCTCGCCAACCGTGCCGCCAGAGCCGCGCCCGCGCCGAATCCGCCCAACACCACCGGGCGGGACCTGCTTGGAGAAAAGAAAGATTAGATCGCGATGCGGACGCCCGGACGTCTCGGACGCGAGGAGAGATTCGCGCACCCGGCTTCCTGTAGGAGACGGACGAGAGCCGAGCGGACGGCGTGTGCCCGCGTCGCGCACCAGCGTTCCGGGGGCGCCCCGCCACCGGCGCTTCCGCCGCCTAGAGGCCGCACGTGTATCAGCGCGCCCAGCCGCCGTCGCCATCGCTCGTCCCGCCGCTCGAGTCCCGCGCTCACCCAACCGAGCCAGGGTCCCGGCGTCGCGGCGTCGAGCGGCGGCGCTGCCGCGTCCAACGGGTCGGCCGGCGGCGGCGGCGTGTCGGCTGCGAGACGGGCGGCGAGGCGGGGCGCGACGCGTCGCAGTTCACCCGTCACGCGCTCGTACGGCGTCCTCTGCGAGCGCGGCAGGTGCGCGAGCAAGGCGCCGTGCAGCCACGCGCTGTCACCGGCGGTTACCATGGCGAGCGCGCCGCGGAGGCGCGTCGCAGCCTCTCTGACGAATTCGGTGCGCCGCCATCTACTCCTGCCGGAAGATTAGAACCGTTTCAGAGCTTTCGAGAGCGAATTCCGCGCGACGAAGCCGGAAAGACGGTCGCACCGGTCTACCGCGAGACGGCGGAGGCGCATCTCGGCGAGCAGCCGGACGACTGCTCCGGCCAGGCGACGTCGGGCCTCGGTGGTCGCCGCGTCGAGAACTATCCGCTCCCAATCGGCGGCGTCAGTCGCGTCGTCCTCGTTCGAATCCGAGTCGTCGGGGTGATCGAGGGGGGGCGCGGGACGTGCGGCCGGCGATGAGTGCGCGTCGACAAGGACGAGGGGTGCAGCCTGCGCGGCGAGAGGAGCTCGGGGCAGCAGCAGCGTGCGTACGCGAGAGTGGGGCGCGGCGCCGCGCTCGCGAGCGTAAGAGTGCTCGCCCCAAACACCCGATCTCCCTTCCTGCGAGAGAAGAGTGAAACTGGGAGAGTGAGAATCTGATCCGCGCAGGGTCCTCGCCAAACTAAAAAGCGTGTCTGGTACACACCAGATCGTCGGTGACGGCGAGCGCGTGCCCGACCAGCCGCTCGTGTAGCGTCGACGGACTGAGCGGGCGCTGACTGCTCTCTAACCTTCCGCCTCCCTAGAAAGGATTATTTTAGTATTATAAATTTTAAAGAATGACTTGGACCAAACTCTATTAAGAAATCATGTGGAGTTGTACCTCTATTGTATGGTTCCTGGGTCATTGGCGTCCATTAAATAATAGACGATTTAATTTTACTATGTACATTAACCACTTACATACAACAATAGAGTATGTATAAACAAAATAATTAAATGTAAATAATTTTGTAGCAGTTGAAGAGATTGCCTACGTCTGGCTATACTCTCAGGATGTAACATAATTCCCAAAATTTAATCAATCTTACACTTATAAAACTTAGTAAGCAAAATGTAGTCTTGGCTTGTACAACTATACTGATCTACTCAATATACTTTATATATATACTTAAGCTTTTCGGAAGCCAGTTTGACATTTGCCTCCAGATGGCAGAATTTCACTTTTTTTAATATCCCAAACCCAAGTATACTGATACTTTGTGAGTTACTATCAAATTAAGAAGACACAAATTTATTTTATTTCTTAAAAGATCTTATGATTCATTGATCAAAACTAGGTCTTGAGTGAAATTTTATTTTACAAACTTACGACTACACTACTGAATTATAGATATTTAAAACAAAGTAGGTCTAAGATGAACTGGTTGGGTATTTTTAAACCAAGTTTGCTACAACCCTCATTGATTGAATATGGAAAGCCACATTAATGGTAAGATTAAGAAACAACAATTAAACCAAACTATGACTTGTGTATATCACAATCAATATTTTTTATGTATGGCAGTCAGACGCAGCACTATGTCAAGTTTCGTAATACTGGTTAGTATACACAGGGCTCCTAGGAAACCATCACTAACTGTTTCGGAGAGAGATTAGCAAGAATTAAAAAAAACTTTTAACAAATTACTCAACTCTGCAAAAGTTTAGTACTTCACCAGCATGCATACATCATTTAGGTTTTTACTTATTAAAGAATGTAGTTTTTTCATTTTTATTATTTCTAAAGACAAACTTATAAAAGACAAATTGTACTACCTGCATGTCCACTTGTAGTAATTTTCTAGGCTCACACAATGGCATTGCAGTGTTCACAATGCTATTCAACTGTACTTAGATATAATAATAATTATATCGGATGATTTAGTAAATGACCGGCTTTATTTTAAGATAAGTTAAACTTACTGGTACGTTAATTTAATAAGTTGCAAAAATAGTAAACAACCGTACTATATACGAAACGTAGTTTGAAATTAAGAAACCAAAAATATAATCATACTTCAATTAATAACAATTATAGGTTATTGATATAATATTATAAACTCCTACAAAATAACAATTTAGTTGGTCATTTTTATTCAATAAAATATTATATTCAGCAAGTGTAAACACAAATTACGAAAATTGACAAGTACAAACGTCAAAAATCAACATCACACTTTACAGATAACGTATAATGCACGCATAGATCGTTTTCAACCATTCGCTATGTTAAATCGATGCTGCTGAGTTTAGGTTTAGGAACGTAGGAATAGATTCGTAATGTTTTGAACTTTAAGGGTCATTATTGTCTGATTAAAATAAACACAGTTAAAAGTCAAGTCACTGTATATTATTTAATTCCATGATGTATGAATGATAAAAGTTATGTTTATTATTTTATAACTAACATGAACTGATCTAATACGAGAAACTGGTTAATTAAAAACTTAGTTAATTTATCCGGTATAGACCTCCGGTATAAAAACAAAAAAAAAATTACACAAATTTGAGAAATAGTGACAAAAACAAAAATAATAATAATGTATAGGTTTAAACTTATAACACTCTACGCCGTGAACACAACGTTATAAGGTGTTGTTGCTTGAGCGGCCACCACGGGTTGTGCTTGGCCCGCGTGTGTTTGCATCTGTTTTCCAATCCAATTTTTAGCTCTCGCATTACACCTTTGATACCCAAAATATAAGATCACCAATAAAATTACAGCTAAAGCAACACACGACACAATAGTTAGTTGTTTAACTTGGATCTCGACATTGCCTTCGGCACTTGCACTCGCATTTTGTGCGATAATAATTTTTTTACTTTGAGGCTTCCCCATAATGATACTAATTGCGCTGCTTTACAAAAGTTTATGCGACAACATTGAATAAAAGCAGTTTTTATTATTGATTATCTGACCTACTAATTGCATTGTGCAATAACAAAATACAGCATACCTACAGTATAATGTATGCCTGCCTGTGCTTATTCTGCGAATCTTACTGGTTTTTTTAAAATTCTGCCAGAACGTGTTACTTTGACCGGCTGGTCTTGTTTCTTATTAATAGGCCTTAATGCTAGGGTTCTATTGTCTAATACCGTCGCTAATAACATCATCCTTTGTTGACAAAGTCTCACTCTGCGTGGGCGGCAATAGTAGTACTTGGCTCGATATCTCAGGGTCAAGCAAATACGCAGGTTTATGTCGGTCAATGGA
The DNA here is from genome assembly GCA_028984075.1 of Pieris mannii. Taxonomy (NCBI): domain Eukaryota; kingdom Metazoa; phylum Arthropoda; class Insecta; order Lepidoptera; family Pieridae; genus Pieris; species Pieris mannii. Next base: position 10,780,346 of record CM054794.1, read on the forward strand.
AACGTTGTGAGGCTTATTTGCAATTCTTAAAACATAGTACTTACCTCTTCGTTCTAGTACCGAGTATGGGCCGTTGTACGGTCTCTGCAAAGGGACGCAGACTGCATCGTTTTTAATGAATACCTTTTTACAAGTTGCTAGATCCGGGTGCACAAACATTGTTCGTGTGTCCCGGTGCTGCTGTGACTTGAGCCTGCAGCTTCTTATTCCATTGCGCCTTAGGGTGTCTCTCGAAGACGGACGCCCTATTGTTCCATGGCCCTAGGAATGGTCCACCTCCTGGGGCGGTCCTGATGGTGGAAGGAGTGAGGGTACCGGTGGCGGCCAAGATGAAGTATCTCGGTCTCATCTTGGATGGGCGCTGGAACTTTGAGGCCCACTTTGAGGCTCTTGGGGGGAAGCTGGTAGGGGCAGCGGGGGCGCTTGCAAAACTCCTGCCGAACATTGGGGGCCCAAAGCAGAGTGTGCGCAGGCTCTACTGCGGTATTATACGCAGTATGGCCTTGTATGGGGCCCCAATATGGGATGATAGGTTGGGGTCGAGGAACCGCACCCTTCTCAGGAGGCCGCAGCGAGTGATGGCGGTTCGGGTGGCTCGTTGCTACCGGACCGTCTCGTTCGAGGCGGCATGCCTGTTGGCGGCGACTCCTCCCTGGGAGTTAGAGGCGGTGGCCCTAGGGTCCCTGTATCGCCTCAAGTGCGAGACGAGGGCGGATGGCCGATGGGCCGAACTGGTCGGACCGGCAAGGAGGCAGGCCAGGGAGGTCATCCTTGATAGGTGGGCCCATGATCTGGCCATGCCGAGGGCGGGAGTACGCACTGTAGAGGCGATTCGCCCATGCTTACGGGAATGGGTGAATCGCCCGAGTGGAGCTGTGTCCTTTCGGATGGCGCAGATTCTGTCCGGGCATGGATGCTTTGGACGGTTTCTGCACAGGGTGGCAGGGCGGGAAATCTATCCTATCTGCCACCATTGTGGCGCCCCAGAGGACACGGCGGAGCACACCCTGGCTGAATGTGCCACCTGGTCGAGGCAACGCCACGACCTGGTGTCGGTCATCGGAACGGACCTCTCGCTACCGAGCGTTGTTGCAGCGATGCTAGGTAGCCAAGAGGCATGGCGTGCGGTGGCTTTCTTCTGCGAGCGCGTTCTGCTGCAGAAGGAGGCTGCCGAGCGACAGCGGGAGGTGCGTGGCGATGACCGGAGGGGTTGTGCTCGGCGGCGGCGAGGCGGGGGCGCGGGGGCTAGACGCGGAAGCCGTCTGCCCAACAGCGTCCCGCTGCGTCGTCGCTGAGCCCGTATGCAGACATATTTGCCTGAATTCCCTGGGTTGAATGCCTAGTGCGACCCCCGGGGAATTCAATGTGGTGCCAGACCTCATTCATTCAGAATGGATGAGACTGGCACTGCAGGCGATATGGAGGGTTCAGGAGGAGTTTTTAGTGGGTCGGGTTTCTCCCCTCTGACTAGCAGAGGGATAAGAGTTAACCATCCCCACAGTCCCCGCGATAGCGACTGCATACGCGCGCGGGCCTGCATTTGTGCATTTCAACCTCCATTATAAAAAAAAAAAAAGGTTAGGTTAGGTTAGGTTTTTTTTTTTTTTTTTTTTTTAGCACCTAATAGGCCTACCTTCCCCGGCTACTTTATCGCCGGGGGCGTTGTCTAAGCTACCCATCCGTCCTTTCTCACATTCATCCTCTAAATAATTTAAAACACAGCTTTAATTTTTATTAGGTTTTGTACAGATCAGAGTTTCAATTACAACTTTTTTTAAATATTCCTTTACAATATTCCAACTTATCTAATTTTCTTTTCATATCTATCCTGAGACGTGGCCCGCGAGGCGGGCAGCCTTTACTTATCCGTGAGTATCCTTATGATACCCATTAGCAAGTGGGCGCCGGCCGCCTCGCGGTCCCCGCCCCTCCCTTACTTCCATTAAATTTGGCGGTTCTCTTTATTATTTTTAAGCAAAATTCCTCCAGTTGCGATCTGTAACAGGCTAGCATGTCGGGCAGTCCTTCAAGACTGACCACCATGCCTGTCATCTGTTCCAGGTCGCATCTGTAGGAGGCAAAAATGGGGCACTCTGTAAGTAAATGCGGGATGGTTTGTTCCACCCCGCTGTCGCACTCGCATTCAGGTGTTTCTTTTAATTTGAAACGGCACAGGTACTCTGCAAAAGGCCCGTGGCCTGTGAGGATCTGTGCCATTTCAGGGCTAAATCTTGCTTCTCTTAATTGTTTGTATGCACTTGCAACATCTTTTAGAAAAAGCTTTGTCGTTCCGCCTGTAGTCCCTTCTCTATAACGTCTGTCCCATTCTTCGATAGTTTTTCGTCTAACTTCTTTCCTTATGAACGATAGCGGGTACTCTACGTGGACTGCTTTGACCTTAGAGGTCTCCGCAGCGGCCCTCGCGAGTTCGTCCGCCCTATCGTTCCCCTCCGTGCCGACGTGCGCTTTCACCCAGTGGAGTCTTATGTTTTGGCCCTTTTTTCGGCTCTCCACCAGGTGGCTGCGGATCTCGACTACTCGGGGGTTCCGAGAGCGTCCGCCCGCGATGGCCTCGAGCGAGGACCTTGAGTCGCTGCAGATGTTTACGTCAGTACCCGCCACCGTCGCCTCCCTCACTGCACCGACGAGAGCCGCCAGCTCTGCTTGATACACGGTGCAGTAAGGGGCCATCTTTATCTTCTTCCATTTACGTTCTCTACCTCCCTCCCATTTAGTCCAAGCCGCTCCGACTCCCTTCTCTGTCTTGCTCCCGTCTGTGTATATGGCCGCTATGTTTTCGTCTTGTATTTGGCCAGGGTCAGTTGTGATGGCGAAGCTTATATCTGGTCTTTCCGCAGGATGGGGTTGTTCTATAGCAGGTACGGCACGCTCAATCCGGTCTCCTTCGCGTAAAAACGGGGATGACCCCCTTCTGGCCTCAAACATCGCGGCGGCTTCTTCCACCCTGAGGTCGAGGGGCAGTATCCCCGCCAGTAGCGTCGCGGAATTTAGCGATGCCGTCCTGTACGTTTTTGCAATCTTCTGTCCGAAGGCCCGTTGCACCGTCTCCAGTTTTTTCTTTGTGCACATTTTCTTTACTGTCGGTGCCCAGGCTGCCGACGCGTATGTTACCGTCGGCTCAATGACGGCTTGGTATACCTGGAATACCATGTCTCCCGTCATTCCCCATTCCAGCTTCGCCATTCTCGAGACTTTTTTGTATATGTCTGCCGCTTTTCTGGTGACGTTATGCACATGCTTGTTGAACGTGAGCCCTCCGTCTATTGTCAATCCAAGCAGTTTTATTTCTTTCTCTATAGCTATGTCCTGTCCGTTCATCCTTATTTTTGGGGTATCGTACTTCAACCTTCGCGTCAGGACCATTGCCTTGGTTTTTTGTGGCGCGAAGTTGAGCTTGTTCTCGATACCCCACTTTCTCACGTACTCGAGGGCTACGTTTGCTCGTTTTGCGATCGAGTGCGTATCTGTTCCACTGAACAGCAGCACCACATCGTCTGCGAAAGCCTGTGCATAAGTCCCGTCCTCTTCCAGTTCAACCAGTAGTGGGTCGAGCAGGATGTTCCAGAAGGTGGGGCCGCTAATCGAGCCCTGAATGCATCCCTTTTCAGGTCGCCTCACATGCTCTCTGTTTGCGTAGCGTACCACCACCTTCCTGCCTTTAAAATAGTCCTCCACTACTAGTCTCAATTGCTTGGGACAGTCTTTCCTTGACAGTTGGTACTTGATAGCTGGCCACCATGCGTTGTCGAAAGCCCCCTCGATATCTAGCGACACCATCAACACTATCTCTTTGTTTTCTATGTGGCTTCTCGCTTTCGTCAGGATATCGTAGAGTGCATCCTCCGTGCTCTTTCCTGGAATGAATCCATACTGCCTCCTGCTCATCTTGGGGAGTAGGCTGTGTCTAATTCTGTTTATCATTACCTTTTCTAGTATCTTCCCCATGACTGGCAAGAGGCCTATCGGACGGTAGGATTTGGCGGCCGTGTAGTCTTCCTTTCCTGGCTTCCTCAGTACCACTATCGTGCATTCCTTCCATAGATCAGGGAAGCATCCCACTTCGAGGCATTTATTGAAGATGGCCAGGGGAACCTCCGGATTCGCCGTGATAGCTGCGCAGCAGATATCCGCAGTGAGTCCGTCGGCACCCGGGGCCTTCCTCGGGTTGAAGCTTCGAGCAGTACTGATGAGCTCCGCCATTGTGATTGGCACTTCGTCAGCGCTACTTCCCCGTAAGCTATTAGTCATTTCCTCTACCGTGCTCCTTATTCTTTGGTGGATGTCATCATCCAACTCACAATTGTCAGGCGGGAAGAATTTCTGTGCTAGCAGCTGCACCGATTCTTCGGAGTTCAACGAAATGCCCTTCTCTATTAGCGTGGTGTCTTCCCTGATCCCTTCCGCCTTTCTTATTACTTTTTTTTACAGCAGTTACTACGCACTCTCTCCTCCTTGGAGCTGCGTATGAGATCCTTTTCTTTTTTCTTACCATGTCCTTCTTAAGGGCCTCTATTTCCTTGTTCCACCAGGGTGGTTCGAAGCTTTTCTTTCTTTGTTTCAGTTTGGGGATATGCTTCTCGGCGGCTTTTATTATTATGTTTGTATATTTCGTTACTGCGTTGTTGACCCTGGCCTTGATGTCCAGTTCTTTTATCGTTCCTTTGTCTAATCCTTGTTGTGTCAATTCCGTTTTTATTTTCTCTTTAAAATCCTCCCAGTCTGCGTTTTTTGTTTTGTATTTGCGGGTCGTCTTCGGTAGGGTGTGCGTTTGGGGTTTTTGAAGGGCTGTAGTCATAAATATTGTGTTGTGATCCGAACTGGTAATTGATGTGTCTACCCACCATTTCGTTACCTTGCTGAGGAGAGCCGTTGTACATACTGTGATGTCGACTGTACTCGTGTATCTACGGCCCCCTCTAACGGTGTCGAAGGTGGGTGTGTTTCCACAATTTAAGATGCTCAGCCCCTCTTCATCAAGGAACCCTCGTAGTTCCTTTCCTCTTGTGTCTTCGTTCCGGCTCCCCCACCACTCACTCCATGCGTTCACGTCCCCTCCAATCAATACCATCTTGGTTTTTAACTTTCTCGTGAAGCTTCTTAACTGTACGAGGTATGCTTCGATGGGTTCATCGCCTTCGAAGTACACTGATATAACCCCTAGTTCCCACTTGTCCGTTCTCAGGACGGCGGCCACTATGTTTTCGGTGGTGAGTGATTTGTCTTGTGAGACCTCGATATGTTCGTCGAAAACAAGTACCGCCGCCTTCACCGGTTTCTTCCCTGTGGGAACGCACTGCACTACTCTGTACATAGGGCTTTCTGCCATCTGTTTATTGGCCCCTGTGTACGGTTCCTGGAGTAGTGTTATCTTTACCTTCCTACCCCCCGCTTCCTTTATAAACTCCTGGTTCGCGATTCTCTTTTTTCTTAGGTTCGCCTGTGCCAGGAGAAAGCCGGTGTTTATGTTGGAGCCCTCGGCTTTTTTAACAGTACGCGTAACTCAGCCTCGCTGCCCTGTCCCATCCCTGCCGGGTTGGGCAGCTCTGGCTGAAGGCTCCATGCTCTGCGTCTCTTCCTTTGATTGCTTTACAGTTTACGCAGCTGGGAGGCTTTCCTTCCCCGAGGACCTGGCAATCGGCCCTCATGTGGGCTCCTCCACAGTGACTGCACACCTCTGTCTCCTTTTTACAGTTTCTGCGGGTATGCCCATACCCCAGACACATTGTGCATTGGACCAGAGGGGATTGGTCCTCTACCCAAACCCTCTGCAGGTCCACGTGTATCCTGCCAGCCGATGTTAGAGCTTGCCAGAGTTTAGGCGTGACCTGCAGGACCACGTGGCTCTCCAGAGGGTTTCTTGCCTTCCTTCTATACTTCTCCGTTATACACAGCTCTCTTTCCTCTAGGTGCGCAGTCACATGCTTATTTTGGTTCTTTAGGGCCCGGGCAATATCCTCGGTGGTGTTGCAGGTCAGTACGTTTTTGATCTTAATAAGGGGGTTTTTGTTGGAAGTTTCTTTTACCTCCATTTCTGTGCCCAGTTTTTCTTTAAGTTTTCTTCTCTCTTCCTCTGTCCTGCAACCCACCACTACCTTCCCGTCTCTCGCTTTTCTTATTTTTTGCACTTGCCAACCTTCCTCCTTCGCGTTGAGCAAATGCCGGATGTTCTGCACCGTTTCCTCTGCCGTGTCGGTCGCGTTCTTCGGCGCCACCACGACAGAGTGCAGTGCAGGTTTTTGCCCCGGGCCTTCTGTGTTGCTTTGGCCCTGACCGAGATTTACTTTCGTCGCTTCGGCGTACGATTTCATACTTGCAGCCCAGTTGTTTTGCCTCTCCATGTCCTTCTTTTCCTTCTCCTCAAACTCTTTCCTTATCTCGGCCAGGACACATTCATCTTTCTTTTTTGCCAGATCCTCTATTCCTTTCCTACATTTCTCCAACCTACTATTTTCTGTTTCCAATCTTTCAATTTGTCTGTTTAGCTTGTCATATATACTTTCTTCCATGTCTTTTTCGTTTCTTGTTTTAGTTGTTATTCTTGTTGGGCCTCCCGCCAACTCCTCCTCGGCTTCTTTTACAATTTGGTACAGCCGCTTTACAGCTGACTGTACCCCTGTTTTTATTTCGGTTTTTATGTTTCGGGACTCCGCCAAGTGCGCCATTGCCTTTAGGTAGCAATTTTTTGCCTCTTTTTCCCTGGCTTGAGCGGGAGCAGGAGACTTACCCGCTCCCCTCCCCCCTGCCAGAGGTTCTTCTTGTGCTTCCCTAGGGGCCTGGCTGGAGGCCTCCTCCCACTTATCTATACTGCGCCTGATGGCAGGTGCCGTTTTTGGTGGAGTGCGTATGCCCAACAGATGATATATGAGATACGGGCTTTTTAATTTTTCCGATTTTCACAAGTTTTGTCTATTTTTCGGGATTTTTTCAAATTTCGAATTTTAAAATTTTAAAAAATGTCTTTACATGAGTCGGGGCTGCGCAGTCAAAGCCGGTATATGGATAAATCCATATACCGGGGTGACGTCAAAATTGCCCTATCTCCTACCGTTCCCGAGTTATTCCCTATTTTATGTTGTGGTTCTTCCCGTCGGTTTTTCTCCGCAGCCGCTGACTCGATCTCGACGATTTAAACGGCTGCTAGCTGCACTTGACGAGAGCTTCTCAACGATGTATAGCACGTCCTCAATATCCCTCGGGATCCCAAACCACGTTACACGTGGTTTTGGTGTTTTTTCTCTTTAACTTTTTTATTTTTAGCCGGAAAAATCCGATCGACCCCTCAAAAGATTCGTCTTCTTGAATTTTATCTATATATGATTTTTAATTTGGGGGTCGTCGCTTTAGTTTTTGTGTAATATGCTCTTAATTGATTTTTAAATAGGTTATTTTAGTTTTTTCACTTTTAAAATTTTTCCCCAAGTCCAATTTTTTAGAGCGATACACCAGTCTCTTCGTCAATAAAAACTCTCAAAAACTCAATTTCGGTCACCAGATGCCGGGCTTCGAAGAGATGGAGGCCCGGATCTACCGTAATATCGGGGAGCGGCTAAACGCACGCTTCGAGAGCCTGGAGCCAAGGCTCAACCCCGCCCAACGAGTCCGTCCCCCGCTCGCGGCAGACAAAGCCAAGGAAGGAAGAGCCGAAGCAATTGCTTCGACTCCAGTGCCTCGGGCACCGAGTCTGGCCCCAAAGAAAAAGGGCAATAAAGAGAAGAAGAAGGCGAAGACTTCTGACGAATGCAAGGAGAGCCTACCCGTGCCAGAAGTGCCCTCTACCTCCGCTGCCGCGACGCCACCCACAATCCCTGCCGCTAAGAGCCAAGACGGTGAGAGCGCATGGATTAAAGTAGGCAAAGGAGGCAAGAAAGTTAGAGACCTGCCGACCTCGACAAGAGCGCGTCAAGCAAGCGGTGGTCCGAAGGCGTCACCGAAGTTACGAGTGACGCGGTCGGCAGCCGTGAGCATAACACTTACGAAGGAGGCCGAGCAGCGGGGGCTCACCTACGCCGATATCAAGAAAGAGGCGAGGCAGAAGATCGACCTGAACGGCCTAGGTCTAGAGGCGGTCAAGTTCCGGCGTGGAGTTACCGGGGCCGCTATACTACAAATTCCCGGTACTGGGAAGGACGGTGTCGCAAACACACTTGCGGATAAACTAAAGGAGGCACTGCCCGCAGATAGCGTGAAAGTGGCTAGACCACAAAAGGTGACGAGCGTCCGGATATCCGGACTAGATGACTCAGTCACGGCCGAGGAAATATGTCATGCGGTATCCGCAAAAGGAGAGTGCCCCGCAGACCAAATTCGGGTGAGTGGAGTCCGCCCGGACAGAAGTGGGCTCTCCGCGGCTTGGGTCACGTGCCCGATCACAGCTGCGAAGAAGCTGACCGATGGAAGGCTGCTCGTCGGATGGGTAGCAGCGCGCGTCGCCGTCCAGATGCCCAGAGAGCTACGCTGCTACAGGTGCCTGGAGAAGGGACACGTAGCGAGCCGGTGCACGGCAGAAGACCGTAGCTTGCAGTGCTACAGATGCGGAACAGCCGGCCATAAAGCGGCAGAATGCACGGGAAAGGCCCAGTGCAATATTTGTGCGGCATCCGGTAGGAAGGCCGATCATCGTTTGGGAGGTCTCTCATGCTCGGCCCCCAAAAAGAGGATGACCAAGAGAGTGCCCCCATCGAAGGAATCCCAACCCGAGCGGGGATAACAGAATGGAGACGGACGGAGCCGTAGCCAACTGAAATGATCCTCAATTTCTTACAGGCGAACATCAACCACTGCGCCGCCGCTCAGGATTTACTAGTGCAGAGTGTGGCAGAGTGGTCAATAGACGTAGGCGTCATAAGCGAACCGTACGCGGCACCTGATCGCCCAAACTGGGTCTCGGATCGCTGTGGTCTGGTCTCTCTCATTGTTGCCAACAATGCAGGGTGCCGCCTCAGGAACGTTTCGAAAGGAGACGGCTGGGTAGCGGCCAACTTGGGTCAGCAGAGAGTGGTAGCGGGTGCCCACTTATTTGAGGAGATTGGTCGCCGAATACCTGCAGAGAAGGTCAATTATATATCCCGGCAGAGATGGCTGGAGGAGACATCAGGTGCGATGCGGCGTGCCACAGGGGTCGGTGTTAGGGCCACTCCTGTGGAACATCGGATATGACAGAGTCTTGAGGGGGGTGCTGATTCGTGGCGTGCAAGTTTTATGCTACGCGGACGACACACTCGTCGTGGCATCCGGCGACTCATTCAGGGAGGCCTCCCTCAGAGCGACGGCAGGTGTCGCGCAGATAGTGGGTCGCATTCGCGACCTGGGCCTGCGAGTAGCCCTCAACAAATCAGAGGCAATTGCCTTCTGCGGCCCCCGGAGATCTCGCCCCCCGGACGCCCAAATAATCGTCGGAGGGGTCCCGATTGATATAGGAGTTCGGCTTAAGTACCTGGGCCTATTGCTTGACCCCAAATGGTCGTTTAAGAACCATTTTATAGAGTTGACGCCGAAACTGGAAGCGACAGCCATGGCTCTGAGTCGCGTCATGGCCAACATTGGCGGGCCCCGCGAATCGTGCAGAAAGCTATACGCCGGCGTCATCCGAGCGAAAGCCCTATACGGATGCCCAATATGGGCGAATGCCACGGGCCTTAACGCGCAGAACAAGGCGCTCATGAGAAGAACGCAACGCACGATATCGCTACGCGTGGCAAGGGCATACCGCACCGTTTCATTTGACGCGGTGTGTGTAATAGCAGGAACGTGCCCGTGGTACCACGATGCGGTAGCACTAGCCGATGTTTACTGGAGAAGAAACCACTCTCGTGGTCGCGGAGAAGAACCGCCCTTCGAGGTAACTAAGCAGTGGCGAACTGAATCGCACGAAGTAGCGATACAAAACTGGAGTTCCGATTTGGCAAATGCCAAAGCGGGCCTGTGGACCCTTGCGGCCATACGGCCCGTCTTCAAAGAGTGGCTCCACAGACGATGGGGGTCACTGAGATACCACCTGATCCAGCTGTTGACTGGACACGGATGCTTTGGCAAATACCTGTGCCGGATAGCACGCCGAGAGGCAAACCCCCTTTGCCACCACTGCGGGTGTCAGAATGACACGCCGCAGCATACTTTGGAAGAGTGTCCAGCGTGGGATTCCGAAAGGAACGCGCTGATCTCCACAATAAATGTGACCAACGTGACACTTCCAAACTTAGTGTCCGCAATGGTCAAAGATAGACGAGCCTGGGAGGCGGTCGATGCCTTTGCCGAGACTGTCCTGCAGGCGAAAGAAGACAACGAGCGAGCCCGGGAAGTTGAACCCACGGCGCCGCCTATGAGGAAAAAACGTACCGGACGTCGCCGCCGCGACTTTTTGCGTCGCTGAACTGCTGTTGCTGCTAACATAGCTATGCCACTTGCTTACATATTTGCTATTTTTGCTTTGCTTACTCGCTATTTGCTTTTATCAGCTATTTCGCTTCGCCTTATAGGGTGATCGTTGATAAGTAAGCTTCGTAGATTAATTAATTAATTTATAATGTAATTAAATAAACGCTTCGCCAAGGAGAATTGCTTGAAATCACTAATGTTTTAAGCTTGCAAATAACTTTGCTTTGTATATAGGGCTTTTAGGAGAGCTGCGCGCTGACTGGCGCCAAGCAGCAAGCGCAAGCTGGGAAGTGGGTCTAGGCCTACTGGCTGTTACCACGACCCGGCTACGTACGCGCTATGGATTGGGCCCTGGTGGTTTTAGTGGGTATGGGGCCATCGCATTTTACGACCTTGACCCCCACACTCCCCGCGCCATTCACTCCCTGCCCAGGCGCGGGCGCCCATAAGCGGGTTTCCCCAGGAAAAAAAAAAAAAAAAAAAAAAAAGGTTAGGTTAGGTTAGGTTAGGTTAGGTTAGGTTAGGTTAGGTTAGGTTAGGTTAGGTTAGGTTAGGTTAGGTTAGGTTAGGTTAGGTTAGGTTAGGTTAGGTTAGGTTCCCCCCCTCCGCGGACGAATTTACCCGCGGCTCCTAGGCTTGTCGTGCCGGGGGGGCTCAGTACCTGGAACGACTGCAGTAATGCCGTCGTAAAGGGGAAACAAATAAGGAGGTACAACAGACCAGCCCTCACTTTGAAGGCCGGTCTCTGGAGAGGGCATCAGCGCTCAGCGGATGAGTTTCCCGCTACTTCCCTTCACTGGTTTATGTTGCAGATTTTCTGGTCTCGGAGCTGTGGACCAAGCCCGTAATGCCTGCGACTCTCAACCCGGTGTCGGTAAAGGAAGTCCGACTAACGAAGACGACACGATAGTCAGACAAGGAGACGGCTGAACAAGCCGAACGCGTCTGGAGCGCGACACGAAGAGATTGATTCAATCAGCGGCTGCGTTGCAGCGTGGTAAGGTGGTGGATACACCATGGCGTTTAGCGGTTGTGGTAGTACCGTGGCGCGGCGGGCCGCGGCGGCGATGTGTCGTCGTCGGTTAGGGGTCTCGACCTCCCGCCGGGCAAACTGTTGCTTGGTGCTATTGTCGTGGACATGTCTCGCGGATCGCACCCTGCCAGTGGGCTTGCCTTAACCAGCCGGTCCGAGTGGAAGGAAAACCACAATAAAAAACCCTGAATGTGCACGCGTTGGGGCGCCATAAGAGGCCTCGCGTGACGCTGCACCCCCGCTCTCCCGCAGGGCAAGCGGGTCGTTCGATCAGTAGAGTCGAGCTACTAGCGGCCAACCCTTGGATAATTCCCGACCTCCAAACGGTATTAGGGTTACTCGGGTGCAGGGGCCTCCGCCCGGGTGGACGATCTATATCCCCCATGTACCTAAACCACAATATGGAAAACAATACTCAAACAAACAAAACAATTTTAGAAGTAGAAGGAGAAGTAGAGTTAACGGAGGAGAGGAGGAGAAAACAGATGATGGAAGAGAGTATAGAGAAGGGGAGAGAGCTGCGAGTTGTCCTGAATCGAACGCCGATCCCAGTGACACCCGCAGAAATAGAGGATAGCGCAACCGCGCGAATATCTGACTCGGATACCGAGTCGATGGTCAGTGTGTCGTCCACACCATCGGCGAGCCGAGTTGGGTCACTGGACCGGGAGTCGCCCGGCCGTTTTTGGAGCTGCAGAGCAGCTCCCAAGAGAGGAAGAGAAGAGAGTGAGGGTAGTTCCACAGACACCCCCGAGGATAGGAAAAAGAAAGGACGAGGCAGGCCACCCACAACGGGAGAATACGTGGGCCTCGCAGCTGCAGAAGCCTACCTTAAGGCGCAGCGAGAGCAGAAGAAGACTCGCGCTGAGGCTGAGATTCACGACTCAGTTGCCGAGGCTCGCAAGACCCGATCGGAGCTGTCGCTATCGGGTATCGAAGACCGTTCCATCTACGGAGGAGACAATTTGGACACGACGGCCACCGTATTAAAACGGATGGAGGCCAGTCTCGAAGTGGTAACTAAAGTTGCCACAAAATCGAGCAACCTAAAGGGCAGCTTCGTTCATGCCCTGAAACAAGCCGTCCTCGATATCAGAAAGGATGCAGCTGCGCTCGCGCAGCAAACTATTTCAGAGGAGACGCGCGCGCTACGCGAGGACAACGAGCGTCTCCATCGTGAAGTGGAGGAGCTCAAGAAGCGAATGGAGACGCAGATGCCGGGCTTCGAAGAGATGGAGGTCCGGATCTACCGTAATATCGGGGAGCGGCTAAACGCACGCTTCGAGAGCCTGGAGCCAAGGCTCAACCCCGCCCAACGAGTCCGTCCCCCGCTCGCGGCAGACAAAGCCAAGGAAGGAAGAGCCGAAGCAATTGCTTCGACTCCAGTGCCTCGGGCACCGAGTCCGGCCCCAAAGAAAAAGGGCAATAAAGAGAAGAAGAAGGCGAAGACTTCTGACGAATGCAAGGAGAGCCTACCCGTGCCAGAAGTGCCCTCTACCTCCGCTGCCGCGACGCCACCCACAATCCCTGCCGCTAAGAGCCAAGACGGTGGTCCGAAGACTGGTCCGAAGAAGAAGAAGGCGTCACCGAAGTTACGAGTGACGCGGTCGGCAGCCGTGAGCATAACACTTACGAAGGAGGCCGAGCAGCGGGGGCTCACCTACGCCGATATCATGAAAGAGGCGAGGCAGAAGATCGACCTGAACGGCCTAGGTCTAGAGGCGGTCAAGTTCCGGCGTGGAGTTACCGGGGCCGCTATACTACAAATTCCCGGTACTGGGAAGGACGGTGTCGCAAACACACTTGCGGATAAACTAAAGGAGGCACTGCCCGCAGATAGCGTGAAAGTGGCTAGACCACAAAAGGTGACGAGCGTCCGGATATCCGGACTAGATGACTCAGTCACGGCCGAGGAAATATGTCATGCGGTATCCGCAAAAGGAGAGTGCCCCGCAGACCAAATTCGGGTGAGTGGAGTCCGCCCGGACAGAAGTGGGCTCTCCGCGGCTTGGGTCACGTGCCCGATCACAGCTGCGAAGAAGCTGACCGATGGAAGGCTGCTCGTCGGATGGGTAGCAGCGCGCGTCGCCGTCCAGATGCCCAGAGAGCTACGCTGCTACAGGTGCCTGGAGAAGGGACACGTAGCGAGCCGGTGCACGGCAGAAGACCGTAGCTTGCAGTGCTACAGATGCGGAACAGCCGGCCATAAAGCGGTAGAATGCACGGGAAAGGCCCAGTGCAATATTTGTGCGGCATCCGGTAGGAAGGCCGATCATCGTTTGGGAGGTCTCTCATGCTCGGCCCCCAAAAAGAGGATGACCAAGAGAGTGCCCCCATCGAAGGCACCCAATCCCAACCCGAGCGGGGATAACAGAATGGAGACGGACGGAGCCGTAGCCAACTGAAATGATCCTCAATTTCTTACAGGCGAACATCAACCACTGCGCCGCCGCTCAGGATTTACTAGTGCAGAGTGTGGCAGAGTGGTCAATAGACGTAGGCGTCATAAGCGAACCGTACGCGGCACCTGATCGCCCAAACTGGGTCTCGGATCGCTATGGTCTGGTCTCTCTCATTGTTGCCAACAATGCAGGGTGCCGCCTCAGGAACGTTTCGAAAGGAGACGGCTGGGTAGCGGCCAACTTGGGTCAGCAGAGAGTGGTAGCGGTTTATTTCTCTCCAAATAAACCAATAAGCGAATTCGAGTCCTTCCTGGCTAGCATGGAAAGCATTGTGAGGCAAGGCGCGCCTGGCGGGGTCTTGGTTGCCGGAGACCTGAACGCGAAGTCTGCGGCGTGGGGTTCCCCGGTTAGAAATTGCCGCGGGGACGTGCTAGTAGAATGGATGGCATCCTGCAACCTAGTCGTCCTGAATAACGGCTCCGAATGGACGTGTTCCAGAGAATCGGGATCTTCAGTGGTGGATGTGACACTTGCTACCCCCGCCCTTGCGTGCCGTGTACAAAATTGGAGAGTGGTGACGGGGGTGGAAACGCTCTCCGACCATCGGTATATCCGTTTCAGCGTTCACCCCCCCTCGTCGTCGGCGCCTCCCGTCCGGGAGAGAGCACCGCGAGAGATCGGCCCTAGATGGACGCTTAAAGCCCTAAACAGAGAAGACCTGGAGGTAGCAGCTGTGGTGAGCTCCTGGTGTGCTGCCGCCGGAGATCGGAGTGTCGACGAGCAAGTGGCCTCGCTGGAAGGGGCATGGAAGGAGATATCGGATGCCTCGATGCCTAGATCTCAGCGTCCTACTGCTCGAAAGTATGTTTACTGGTGGAGCGCAGACCTGAGCAGACTTCGCAAGGCATGCACTGAAGCGCGAAGACGCCTGCGAAGGTTCAGAAGGAGAAGCGGAGCCGTGCTCGGCGGCGACGAAGAAGCCAGACTTCGCGCAGACTTGCAGCTGTCGAAGAGGACGCTGAAGAAGGAGATCAGCGAGGCCAAGGAGCGGGCTTGGGAAGAATTCCTGTCCATTCTGGACCTCGACCCTTGGGGCCGGCCGTATAAGACGGTCATGGCGAAATTGCGCCCATGGATCCCGCCAATCACCGAGGGAATGGAGCCGTCCCTCCTGGCTAAGGTCGTAGAAACGCTTTTCCCACCGGAATCGGCAACAATGAGATTCTCTGCCACCGAGCGAGACACACAGGAGGAGGAAGAAGAGGTGCCAGAGGTCTCTGAGGAGGAGCTGGTTGCCGCTGCGGAACGAGCAGCGCTCAAGAAGACGGCACCAGGCCCGGACGGGTTACACGGAAAGGTTCTGGCTCTCTCCCTCCGTCACGGGCTTCAGGAAAGGTTCCGATCTCTTTTAACTGAATGCTTGCAAAGAGGGTCCTTTCCACAGATATGGAAGGATGGACGCTTGGTCCTCTTAAGGAAAAATGACAAACCGGCCGACTCGCCCTCAGGCTACAGGCCGATAGTACTCTTGAACGAAGCGGGCAAAATTTTCGAGCGCATAATCTCCGTGCGCATAGGGAGCCATCTAACATCGGTCGGGCCCGATCTGTCGGACTGTCAATTTGGCTTCCGGTCCAGAAGGTCCACCATAGACGCCATTGCCCGCCTCCGAGAAATCACAGAAACGATGACATCAAACGGTGGCGTTGCGATTGCGGTGTCGCTTGACATCGCCAACGCATTCAACACCATACCCTGGGAGGCGATCGCTTACGGTCTCAGATACCATAGGGTGCCCACTTATTTGAGGAGATTGGTCGCCGAATACCTGCAGAGAAGGTCAATTATATATCCCGGCAGAGATGGCTGGAGGAGACATCAGGTGCGATGCGGCGTGCCACAGGGGTCGGTGTTAGGGCCACTCCTGTGGAACATCGGATATGACAGAGTCTTGAGGGGGGTGCTGATTCGTGGCGTGCAAGTTTTATGCTACGCGGACGACACACTCGTCGTGGCATCCGGCGACTCATTCAGGGAGGCCTCCCTCAGAGCGACGGCAGGTGTCGCGCAGATAGTGGGTCGCATTCGCGACCTGGGCCTGCGAGTAGCCCTCAACAAATCAGAGGCAATTGCCTTCTGCGGCCCCCGGAGATCTCGCCCCCCGGACGCCCAAATAATCGTCGGAGGGGTCCCGATTGATATAGGAGTTCGGCTTAAGTACCTGGGCCTATTGCTTGACCCCAAATGGTCGTTTAAGAACCATTTTATAGAGTTGACGCCGAAACTGGAAGCGACAGCCATGGCTCTGAGTCGCGTCATGCCCAACATTGGCGGGCCCCGCGAATCGTGCAGAAAGCTATACGCCGGCGTCGTCCGAGCGAAAGCCCTATACGGATGCCCAATATGGGCGAATGCCACGGGCCTTAACGCGCAGAACAAGGCGCTCATGAGAAGAACGCAACGCACGATATCGCTACGCGTGGCAAGGGCATACCGCACCGTTTCATTTGACGCGGTGTGTGTAATAGCAGGAACGTGCCCGTGGTACCACGATGCGGTAGCACTAGCCGATGTTTACTGGAGAAGAAACCACTCTCGTGGTCGCGGAGAAGAACCGCCCTTCGAGGTAACTAAGCAGTGGCGAACTGAATCGCACGAAGTAGCGATACAAAACTGGAGTTCCGATTTGGCAAATGCCAAAGCGGGCCTGTGGACCCTTGCGGCCATACGGCCCGTCTTCAAAGAGTGGCTCGACAGACGATGGGGGTCACTGAGATACCACCTGATCCAGCTGCTGACTGGACACGGATGCTTTGGCAAATACCTGTGCCGGATAGCTCGCCGAGAGGCAAACCCCCTTTGCCACCACTGCGGGTGTCAGAATGACACGCCGCAGCATACTTTGGAAGAGTGTCCAGCGTGGGATTCCGAAAGGAACGCGCTGATCTCCACAATAAATGTGACCAACGTGACACTTCCAAACTTAGTGTCCGCAATGGTCAAAGATAGACGAGCCTGGGAGGCGGTCGATGCCTTTGCCGAGACTGTCCTGCAGGCGAAAGAAGACAACGAGCGAGCCCGGGAAGTTGAACCCACGGCGCCGTCTATGAGGAAAAAACGTACCGGACGTCGCCGCCGCGACTTTTTGCGTCGCTGAACTGCTGTTGCTGCTAACATAGCTATGCCACTTGCTTACATATTTGCTATTTTTGCTTTGCTTGCTCGCTATTTGCTTTTATCAGCTATTTCGCTTCGCCTTATAGGGTGATCGTAGATAAGTAAGCTTCATAGATTAATTAATTAATTTATAATGTAATTAAATTAACGCTTCGCCAAGGAGAATTGCTTGAAATCACTAATGTTTTAAGCTTGCAAATAACTTTGCTTTGTTGCAAATAACTTTGCTTTGTATATAGGGCTTTTAGGAGAGCTGCGCGCTGACTGGCGCCAAGCAGCAAGCGCAAGCTGGGAAGTGGGTCTAGGCCTACTGGCTGTTACCACGACCCGGCTACGTACGCGCTATGGATTGGGCCCTGGTGGTTTTAGTGGGTATGGGGCCATCGCATTTTACGACCTTGACCCCCACACTCCCCGCGCCATTCACACCCTGCCCAGGCGCGGGCGCCCGTAAGCGGGTTTCCCCAGGAAAAAAAAAAAAAAAAAAAAAAAAAAAAAAGGTTAGGTTAGGTTAGGTTAGGTTAGGTTAGGTTAGGTTAGGTTAGGTTAGGTTAGGTTAGGTTAGGTTAGGTTAGGTTAGGTTAGGTTAGGTTAGGTTAGGTTAGGTTAGGTTAGGTTAGGTTAGGTTAGGTTAGGTTAGGTTAGGTTAGGTTAGGTTAGGTTAGGTTAGGTTAGGTTAGGTTAGGTTAGGTTAGGTTAGGTTAGGTTAGGTTAGGTTAGGTTAGGTTAGGTTAGGTTAGGTTAGGTTAGGTTAGGTTAGGTTAGGTTAGGTTAGGTTAGGTTAGGTTAGGTTAGGTTAGGTTAGGTTAGGTTAGGTTAGGTTAGGTTAGGTTAGGTTAGGTTAGGTTAGGTTAGGTTAGGTTAGGTTAGGTTAGGTTAGGTTAGGTTAGGTTAGGTTAGGTTAGGTTAGGTTAGGTTAGGTTAGGTTAGGTTAGGTTAGGTTAGGTTAGGTTAGGTTAGGTTAGGTTAGGTTAGGTTAGGTTAGGTTAGGTTAGGTTAGGTTAGGTTAGGTTAGGTTAGGTTAGGTTAGGTTAGGTTAGGTTAGGTTAGGTTAGGTTAGGTTAGGTTAGGTTAGGTTAGGTTAGGTTAGGTTAGGTTAGGTTAGGTTAGGTTAGGTTAGGTTAGGTTAGGTTAGGTTAGGTTAGGTTAGGTTAGGTTAGGTTAGGTTAGGTTAGGTTAGGTTAGGTTAGGTTAGGTTAGGTTAGGTTAGGTTAGGTTAGGTTAGGTTAGGTTAGGTTAGGTTAGGTTAGGTTAGGTTAGGTTTTTTTTTTTTTTTTTTTTTTTTTTTTGTGCTAATTTATAGTGGGCCTACCTCCCCGGCGACTCTCGCCCCGGGGCCGAGGAAGCTAAGCTAGGTAATAATTTTTTCAGAGGGATTCTTTATTCAGGTAAAAAATGTATAAAGGTAGGTGAGGTGGCTGAGGGTCGGCTTCGCTATTTGATACGATAATCACCTTCGCTGAGCCACCTGCATAGAGTCCGCGTCGTTACGACTAACATTTTTGTTAATACTATTGTGATAAGTATATATGATAGAAGGTCTTAAAATTAGTTACAATTAGTTATTAATAAAATTACAATTTAGAAAAAGTTACAAATTAAAATTATTATTGACTAGGTATAATTACAATTAGTTCGTCTTACAAATTAATAACTTAGGCTAGTGATTGTAGGTTCGGTTGAGGCGGCTGAGTATCAGTCATGCTATTTGATACAATTTCTTCCTCTCAGCCGCCCCCAACCGCACCGTGATTAAGATAGAGCAGAGTACAAAAAGCTCTTGCACGCAGAACTTAATGATTTAAACTCCTCAGGTAGGAGGTATAGCCGCTGTTGTGTTGGTTAAGGGTCGGTCATGCTATTGGATACAATCCCTTCCGCTCAACCATCAGCGTCGTAACCATGATTACATAGAATATAAAAATAAAAATAAGAGTGATGAGCTAAAAGTAAACAAAACATGACATATGTAGTTGTATAAAAGTAAAAAAAAAAAAAAAAAAAAAAAAAAAAAGTTATAATATTAAAATTATTAGTGAGAAGGTCTTAGGTTAGGTTAGGTTAGGTTAGGTTAGGTTAGGTTAGGTTAGGTTAGGTTAGGTTAGGTTAGGTTAGGTTAGGTTAGGTTAGGTTAGGTTAGGTTAGGTTAGGTTAGGTTAGGTTAGGTTAGGTTAGGTTAGGTTAGGTTAGGTTAGGTTAGGTTAGGTTAGGTTAGGTTAGGTTAGGTTAGGTTAGGTTAGGTTAGGTTAGGTTAGGTTAGGTTAGGTTAGGTTAGGTTAGGTTAGGTTAGGTTAGGTTAGGTTAGGTTAGGTTAGGTTAGGTTAGGTTAGGTTAGGTTAGGTTAGGTTAGGTTAGGTTAGGTTAGGTTAGGTTAGGTTAGGTTAGGTTAGGTTAGGTTAGGTTAGGTTAGGTTAGGTTAGGTTAGGTTAGGTTAGGTTAGGTTAGGTTAGGTTAGGTTAGGTTAGGTTAGGTTAGGTTAGGTTAGGTTAGGTTAGGTTAGGTTAGGTTAGGTTAGGTTAGGTTAGGTTAGGTTAGGTTAGGTTAGGTTAGGTTAGGTTAGGTTAGGTTAGGTTAGGTTAGGTTAGGTTAGGTTAGGTTAGGTTAGGTTAGGTTAGGTTAGGTTAGGTTAGGTTAGGTTAGGTTAGGTT